>CM053516.1:21522962-21675610 GCA_028627145.1 Eidolon dupreanum | reverse complement strand
GGACCCTCTCTGGGGACCTGTGAGGAGTCACCGGGCACAAGCTCGGTGGGACATCTGTGCCCACATGGCCACCGTCCGCTCACAAAGGCCTTTTGTGCCCCAGGTGAATTTCTGTTTTCTAGTCTGACCAGTGGGAACATGTTTTTTTTTCCACTTTAGAAGGATAAAGGGGCCCAGGGGACATGGCGCCTTGGGAGGCCCCAGGCTTTTCAAGTGACAAAAGAGATGAAAACTGGGCAAACCACTAGCACCCTGCCTGGGGCCCTGGCCCATCAAACCAGAAGGGGCTCCCTCTGGGGGACAGGCAAGGCCTCGGCTTTGCACCTTGCTCCACATCTTCTGGATAAATCCATCAAGGACGCCTCACGGCCTTGAGAATTCATGGTGTATCACAAATGCAGACTTCCGGACTCTGCCCCAGACCTTGGGGGTTGGGGAGTGTGAGGGGTGCTGAGGAGGAGGGATGAGGTCACATGAGGAGGTTCCTTCCAATGGGAGACCTTGAATGTGGGACAGGTGCCACAGCAAGGTTACTTCTGCCGGGGGTGGGGTGGGGGTGGCAACTGGGACAAAGGTGGCTGCAGGTTGGGATTTGTTGCATGAAATTACCTGGGGAGATTTTACAAATCTCAGTGTCTCAGACCAATTAATCAGCATCTCTGGAGGGCCGCTGGACACCAGTGGTTTTCAAAGCTCTCCACGTGACTGCAACCAGCAGCCAGAGCTGTGAACCTGTGACCAACCCTGAATTTCTCCCCACGTCCTGTGTAGAACGGTAGCAGCTCTCCCTTCTTTGCTGAAGTAGTTGGGCATTTATATACAAATACGTATCACTGAGCAAGAATGGGCATTCAGCCGCGGCTCTGATCACTGAGTCTAGTACAGGTGACAGGTGTGTAGTACAGGTAGGTGACAGGTGTGCTCGAATATGAGGGTGAGAAGGTTTTCGCCCAAAATTGTTTTGGGAAAAGAGTAAGTTGCTTAACATTTAAGTAGAAACAAAACCTCTCACAGTGCAGGGGCAGGAGAAAGGGGTGCCCTTAATTATTTTGTAGAAAGATCACCAGGGGTTAAAAAAAAAGGAGGCAAGAAAATTTAATGGTCTCCTCCTGGAGGCAGAATTTCATAATCACAAACGAGGGAGGATGGTGTGGGAAATGTTAAATAACATTCACCAAAGCGATCTGGTTAAGTGGGGTGCCCGGAGACTGGGAGACCGGACCGACGGGGTGAGGGTCCCAATGCAGTGAGAAATCACGTGCATGCCAAGGCCATGCCAACGCGGTCACAGCAGCACAGAGCAGAACCATGCCAATGCATGGCAAGGCCACGCCCACACGGGGTGAGGCCACGCCCACGCCCACGCGGGGCGATCATGCGCCAACATAGTGTGATCTTATGCCACACCTTGTGAGGGGACATCCAATGAAAGTAGCACATGCAGATTCAGAACTACGTGCATCTCAGAGAACGCAGCGGGCAGCAGCCACGCCCACTCTGGTGACCTGAACAGGTGACTCAGAAAGCGGAGCGGGTGAGGGACAGGCAGACAGACACTGCAAACGCAGGTCTGCGCCTTACGCGGCTGCTTGTTTTCAACTGTTTTTGACCCCGTACAAGCAGCAATTTCATCAGGTTCAACTTTATAATGCGCCAGAGAGAAAACGGTCACATTTCTAAATTAAAATTTGATTTTAAACATGAATGTATGACTACACGAATAAATTACATAGTTTAAGCAGGCATTCAACAAGTCCACCTACATGATTAAAGACTTTTGGATCTAAATTGGTCATAGAATTAAAAAAACAAAACAAAACACCCTGCTCCCCGGGAAAATGGGGATCCCAGGTACTCAGGGCCTATTTCTGCGGTTATTTGGCACTAACGAGACTTGCGGGGAAGAGAGGGGTCTACGGACAGCATTGAGACCTCTTTTCTTATCAGACCTTGATGTGGACCACTGGCCTGGTGCCACCGCAGCAGACGCCCCCCAGGAGGAGGACGAGCCGCGTGTCCTCATATTCCTAGTTGGGGAGCAGGGGCACCCAGACAGGATGGGCGGTCATTGGGTTTCTGGGTCCCCAGGGGACTGAACAGGCTGATGGAGAAGACGCCGGTCACTACGCCCGTCTCGCCCGCCACGGCATCTCTGCCACCAGGTGCCAGGCCCTGCCGGCTGGGCCATCAGCCCGGCTGAGTCACTTCCTGGCCAGGACCGCCAGGGAGAGATTCGATGTCTTTTGCAGGTGTCGCTATTATGTATGTGAAAAATCCAGCCTCAGCCCTGTGGGTCTATTAAAACCAAGTGTAAAATTGACGAGGTCTCCGGCCGGAAATGATCAAGGCCCATCGTAAACCTCAGGTGTTCAGGGCTGACCTTGACCTTGAGGACTAATTTCTCCTCTGATGGTTCTCAGTCTGGCCTCACATGCTTTAGGGCTGCGTGTGTGAGTTGGGGGGGATAGCTTTCATGAGTGTGCAGGCAGGGTAGTGTGTTCACTTGTCCTGTGAGATCTCATGATAGTGTGGAACAGTCCTGAGGCTGACGTTGGCCGCCGAGCTCAGCAGGGGTCAGCATCTTGCCCAAGGTCAGAGAATTAGTGAGTGGCCAAGGAGGGACAGGACCCAGGCTGCCCCATCCCACGAAACACATGCCATTTTCCTGCATGAATGAGAGGTTGTACAGGATGGTGCTTTTACGGGAGGCCAGGAATCAAACACCCAGGTCACCTGATTCACTGTCTTTCCTAGCATGGGTCACCAGCTTTTAATTTTCCACAGTGGAAAAAAAGAACTGCTCCTTGTAGGCTTTTGAGCCTTGGACGAGGTCGTGCAAAATTTTAGCTGGAGTCCTAGGGGCTGTTGTTTATACAGCTCTGGGCTGTGAGTGGCTTGTACTCACTTGAAAGAACTTTCGAGAACACTGGGTGGTTGCTTATCTGCCTGGGAATCGTGTAACCCACTGAGAGAAGACAGGTGACAAAGTGGCACGTCCCAAAACTATCCCATTTTCCCTCAAGACTCATGTGTGTACACCTGTGTAAAAGTCTGGAAGGCAAACCATGAAAAAAAGAAATTTACCATGCTGTCATCTGGTTTGTGGGACTAATTCTTCTTTCCTATGTCTTCTAGAATGAGATAGAATTACCTATATAATTAAAAATAAAAGTAGAGGACTCCTGCAATGACTCGTTCCCCATTTTCATTTGAGTTGTATTTTTATTTGAGTTGAGGGGGTGACTAACCAGGCTAAAATCTACGCGTAACCCCACCTTCCCTGGGGTGGGCCTGTTAGCACACTGCACCTACTCACTACCTGTGTGACCTTGGGCAAGTTACTTACCCTGTCTGAGCCTCGGTTTCTTTACCTGTGGCATAAGGATAATAAAACCTTCTTTGCAGAATGGTTTCTATGATCAGAGACAGCTCGGAACAGGTGCCTAGCTGGGATGCTGGGGTTGAGTGGACCCTCGATAAGCACTGTTATTATCGACAACAGCAAGCACAGGGCCAAGAGCAGAGAGCCGGCCAGGGGGTCCCAGGGGTCCGGGGAGGTACACTGACACCTGGCCTTCTTGCTTAGCACTCCCTGGGTGGCCAGGCCTGTCACCAGGCCTCTGCAGGCAGGTGTGGGTGTCCATCTGTTCCTGGCTCCTGAGCCAGATGACCTTCGGGAGCACAACAGAGGCTGATGTGGCCCCAAAGTCACACGTGATTCCGGACAGGTCTGAGGGCCCCGTCCTGTGACCTGAGCTTGCTGCAGGAAGGACGACACAGGCTCAGAAAACAAAATTCCGTCTCGGCCTGCCCTCAGTCTTGGGTTTAATTAAATAGCGAGGAAAGGCAGTGTCTCTGATAATATCAAATTAGCCCCAAGCGTCACAGCGAAGCCATTTTTCAGGCATTTAAAATCCAAGCAAACAGATTCACAGAAAACATATCTAGTCTTGTTTGAAGCACAAGACCTCACTGCTGGGTGTTTTTTTCTAAGTCGCTCGTTACATTAACGTTTCATGTGGCTCCCCAGGACATAGGAAACTGAGACAAAAATGGAATGGGCAATAAATCCACCAGAAAAGCTCCTTGTCAGACAAGCCTGATGAAAAAGTGCAGCCCCTCATGACCCTCCCCCAACCCCTGCAGCCCTGCATCATGAACAAGGCCTGGTGACCTGCCACCCAACCCGCGGCCCCTTCCTCAGCTCCGAGAGGGAGCCAAAGGCACCTGGGTGGGGGCAGTTCTACTGGAAAAGCAATAATAAAACTAAAAGTTTTTGGTGCACAGCGGGCAAAAGGTTCATGGCGACAAAGGAAAGAGAAATATCTGATTAGGCCTGTGATGCAAATTCTAAAGGGCTGATGCAAAGCTGAAAAAGAGACTTCCCTCCTCGTAGATGAGTTTCCTGCCCATCTGTGCCTGGACCCAGGTGACAACGGGACACTGTGCAAGCATTCCTGGCCTGACTTCTTTGGAGTAATGATGATAATAAAATAATCATGTAGCCACAGGGCCCGACTTCCTGCACACCGTCGCCAACCGCGAGCTGCCACCGGCTTTGCACCCATTCTGCTGTTCCTCGCGAGTGCCTACGCCAACAGCCACTGAGGCCCCAGCCGTGCCTGCTGCACAGTGGGTGCTGGACAACCTTCCCCAAACACGCCATCGGCGTCGGCAGGCACCCGGCAGCAGCCTCCTACCCCGGCCTGTGCTTCCGATGCCCGAGGCCTGCACTCCTCACAGCCAGGCCACACCGCCCCGAGCAGGGACGACCCTTCTCTGTCATCGCATGGGGGCCAGCCCTAATGACAGGTGAGGATGCCCTTCTCCTCCCTTCTCACGGCTGTAAAATCACGACGATAAACAACACTCGATCCCAGAGGAGTGTTTGAGAATTAGCTAAGAGAGGCTGTGCAAATCTCAGGAAGAGGAAAACGCTGCAGGAAAGCTTAAAACACGTAAGAGTTCCGGGGCCTACAGAGCAGGCACGGGGGACCCTCCCCAGGCTGTGGGGCGAGCAGGAGACCCGGTTAGGGTGACAGGATGCGGGGGGGCGAACCCTCCCTGTGCCGTGTACCCACCCCGTGTTCTCACTGAGTCGTTCTCTGAGGGGCCAGCCTGCCAAAGAATGAGAGAGAGGGAAGGAGGTGTCGGGGAGAGAACATCCCCACAGTAACTCCATTTTCTGTGTGTCTGAAAGGCACTTGCTTGGCTGGTGAAATGTCAAAAGCTCTTCAAAAGCATTTTTGACAGATTTCCCTCGACTTGGCACGGGCAATGCAAACCTCGGGAGCTGCTGAAACCTGAAACAGCAGGTTTAAACAATGATGAAAATCCTCACTGTCTCCGCTCCAGCCTCGAGACTGGAAATGCTTTCTTAGGCACACACACACACACACACACACACACACACGCACGCGCGCACACACATACACACGCACACACACGCGTGCATACGCCTCCCCCTTCAACTCACACTCCCTTTCAAACTGCTTCTTCCTCCTGTTCTCAGCTTTAGCTTCGGGTTTTACTCTGATTCTCTGAATTTGCAGCCTGCTGACCTACAGATTCTGGTTGAGACACTATATAGCCAGGGGACCAGAAAGCCGAAGGGACCCCCGACGACTTGGGCCGCTTATCCCGAGAGCTCTTGATTTTCTGGCTGGTGGGCCTGCAGCCCCAGAGACTGCAGGGGCCCCGCCAACTGTCCCACTGGCGACTGTTTCAAAGACCCTCCAACCCCGCTGGAGCCTCTTGGAGCCTCTGTTCCCAGGGATTATGACCCTGGCTCGAGGGCCTGGTGCCAGGAAGCACAGGGGGACACAGCAGAGAGGAAACAGTGCCAGGTGGCCCACACCTGAACTGACCAACCTCACCCCTGCTTTCTGTACCCTTCACTAGTGCAAGGCTGCGTTCCATGTGTGACCGCGGGGACCCTTCTAGCTCCCCCCGTATAATGACAGCTTCATTCCAACGCACAGCTGAATGTCTGCAGGCCAGACAACGAGGTCCTGCCTGTCACCGTGCTGGGTGTTGCCCCTTCCTCATCCTCTGGATGCTTGGTGACCTGTCAGGCAAGTTTTAGATGATTCTATCACAGAATGTTTTCTGCCCAGAACCTAAACTGTTGATACCTTGCCTCTGGGACACATTGGTGGCCTTTCTCAGGCTGGGTCTGGATGCGCCTGGCTTTGATACACTGATTGGTGTGGGTCTTTAAGAGGCAGGGCAGCCCTGTTAGTAAGAGAATGTTAGCTCAGAAAGCCCCCAAAATGTGAACACTGGGCATTAGATCTGATGCAGGAAGACAGGCTTAGTCACCAGAGTACTAAGTCACACAAGGTCCTAGCACCTCGAAAGCTCTGAGCAGCTCTGAGAAGCAGGCAAGGCCAGGGTCCATGCTTCCCATTTCAGAGATAAAGAGACCAAGGGTCAGAGAGGCCAAGACCCATTAAGTGGTGACCAGGAGCTGTAAGGGGGCCTCTTAACGCCTCTATCCTGGGACTCCACGTCCTAACGGCGTATTTATTTTGCAAGGGCCTTCATGTCAAGTCGCCCCTCCAATGTAAGAACCGTCTGGGCAGCTCCATACTAAGCTTTATTACATTCACATGTTTGATTTTTAGAGAAACTGGATTGTTGGCCTCAGTCCTGTTGCTTTGATCAGATTTTCTGATCCAGGAGTAAACAGAAAGGAGGCGATTTTGGTGTTCCTCAAATCCACTGTGATGCAGATGTTGCACCGTCACACAGCCAGGCAGCTGGGGCCTGAGAAATGTGGCTTTTACACACTCCGAGGGGAATCTGACCTACGTGGGGGATGGCCCTTCTGCAAAGACCAGATTCCAGGAAGTTCTGCTTTTCGACAGACAAACCATTCCTTCCTCCTTAAAGCAGAGCACACGCCATGTTACCTGTCAAAGCCAGACAGGTAAATCAAAGCCCCATGTGGCTGCAAGGAGCCTGGAGAGCTGGAGACCCACGGTCTAGGGAGAGGAGCGAGCGGCCACACGAGGACCCGGGCCACCGTGCCAGGTTGCCAGATTCTCAGAGAGAAGCCCCAATCCAAGCTTTGGGGTGACAGTTCACTATTTTTAAACGCTAGCAGCTAATTTCAAAACGTTTAGGAGACTGCGCAGCCCACGCGACACAGCAGTGGCTCTCGGGCCACCCGTGTGCAAGCCTTCGAGTGAAGAGGCGGCGAGGGAGCAACAGGGAGGTGTTTTCGGCGGCTGGGAGAAGTCGACACAAACACAACCGCTCTCCATGCTCTCGTTCGAGATTTGGACGTTAGGAAATTTCATTAGAAAGTTCAGTTTGGGGGAAAAGGCTCTTGAGCAAAACCACCTCGGATGGCTCTCACACATGACAACAGCACTTAGCTCTCAGTTGGCGGTAAACAGGGAGCCGTCAGAGAACCCAGGTGGTGAATGAATGAAAAGGATTAAACAACAAAGATATGTGCTTTAAACTCATGTGAATGCTGCCTAATCCTGTGGCCCCAGCACCCATCTCGGTGGGGAAGAAGGCCCTGCTGTCTCCCGCCCACCCTCAGCCAAGCATCCTGGAGACAAGGAAAGCGCTGTGCGCCCACGAGCCCCCTGGGTGTGTCTCCGCCAGCAAGCTCGCGGCATGGCAGGCCAGGACCCGAAGCACCCCGCTTTGCGCGCTAGGGGCCAGTCAGTCCCCTTCGAATTGCGCGCAGGTGCGAGGTTTGGACAGCGAGTGGTCAGACTGGGTCACGGTCGTGAACCGAGGCCCGCGGGGGGGCGCGTTCCTGCCTCGAGGCCCCGCCCCCCCTGCCGCCGGCGGGCGGACGCGCAGGCGCGCTGGCCTCACCTTGGACCAGTCCCCGGTCTTCCACTCGTAGCAGCCGCTGTGGTCCTCGCACGCCTCCTCGGCCCTGGGCCTCGTGGAAGCATCGCATTTCCCCTGTGAGTTGGTGCACGTCACGGTCCGCTTCCGTGTCCCCGCGCCGCAGGTGGCGGAGCACTGCAAGACACCACCCAGCACTTAACCCAGGCCGGTTCGCTGGAGTCCCCGGGCACTAGGAGGTCCCCACTAGCCGCCAGGCCCAGTGCTGGGGATGCGAGGAGGAGGGTGCTGGGTTCGTGTCCTTCAAACCTCCTGGTCTTATGCTCAAGGTCCCAGCCGGCCCCCAGGCACACGGCCCCAGGTAAATGGATGGCCCCAGGTACACGGACGGCCCCCAGGTACACGGACGGCCCGCAGGTACACGGATGGCCCCCAGGTACACAGCTCCCAGGTACACGGCCCCAGGTACACAGCCCCAGGTACATGGCCCCCGGGTACGCGGCCTCTGCAGGACCAGACTGGGGCAAAGGCACCAGCTGAGGGCGGAAAACGGTGTCAGCACCGCAGGTGACGTTTACGTTTGGCAGCTGGTGGCCGTTGCAACGACTATTCTAATGGTGGATGCCACAAACGGTCACGGCTGTCCCTTACTTCCCGGGAGACGGGGTGGGGACAGTGTGGGGAGGGACTTGAGTAGGGCCTGCGGGATGACAATGGTGTGCTGGTGCTGGGTTCCCGATTCCCACGGCCTCAGGCAGCGGACGCACGGAAGGAGAGGCAGAGGGTGACGGGGACACGGGGCCCGCGGGGTGGGCCGGAGCCTCCTCCTGGCGCCACCACCTGGAGCTCAGGAAGGGACGGCATCCAGGCTGGAAAGAGGGCTTCCCCACGTCGAAACACAAAGCAGAAGGAAGCCCAGGCAGAGCGGACTCGTGACCTCGAGGGGTGGGGGGGGAACATGAGGGACAGTGTGCATGAGCTGGCCGGCTACCGGAGGTGACACGGCCTGTGAAGCCGGTGTGCCAGGTGCGGAAGCCCCACCCCCACCGCAGAGCGAGCACGTGACTCACAGAGATGGTGGCCTGATGACCACGGTCGGCCAAGCCGTGCAGACACGAGGAGACCCAGGCTGCCCGGAGGCGCTGGGGGCCATTCCCTCCCAACAGCGGGGCCCAGCGCTCTCGAGGGGGTGCTCACGAGAAGCAGGGGCGCAAAACGGACCCCAGCGACTCTAACTCCTGGGTTCAGACTTGCTTGATCTATCTATAGCTGATTTTTTTTCAGCTATAACCAACTTGACTTCTGAAAAAATGCCTACAGGACAAATGTTGTTCTTTATTTTCTGTGATTAACAGTTATCTTAACGTTATCTAGTTTTCTCCCATGAGTTTAATTTAGCTCTCTGTCTGAAGGTCCCACTGGGCTTTTTTCTTTCTTGAGGCGACTTCAGCCCGGCTTGTATTCGAACGCACATGCGTCAGAGCTGGTCACAGTGTCTGCCACCTGGGGAGCTGGAGGAGCGCGTGCATTTTATCCTGCGTGTGGCCGGTTTCGAGGGACCTCGGAGGTGAGGATCAGCCCACGGCAGGCTTCGCCCACAGGGCCACCTGGGCACGGTGCGTTGGGGCCGGCAGGGCTGCTGCTGGGAGCCCCGGGTTGTCCCCTACTTCCTCACGTGGTGCTGTCCCCTGACCATTCCGCCAACTATGTCCTCACCGCTCGGCTCACAGCCTCCTCCCTGATACTGATGCTCACACCCGACCTCATCTTCAGCTGTCAGCCTCCTCACCACTCCCGCCGGGTTTCTGACTCTGCTCTGCGCTCCTTGCTCTTTTCCCTTGAATTTCAAACACTGAACGTCCAGCCTGTTTCTTGACCAAACCATGGCTCGTCCCCACTGCACAGCAGCCCGTTGGCTGGGACGGCGTTCAGCTTCTCTCCAGGCCTCTGACCCAGGACGGGGGCCGTAAGCCGAGGACAGGAGAGAGTCGCTCACTACCTTTTGCCATGACATCTGCTCTTCATTCTAACAAAGCTGGGAAGAAGCCGGGGATAGACACAGAGTAATCAACACTGTTGGCTGAATAAAGGTGCCCCTGGCGATTAAAACTCTCCCGTGAGAAATTTAAACCTAAGTGTTGCCAGGGGGATGAATGTCAGAGGGCCTTTAGCATGTGGCACAAGTGGCAGAAACGCCAGTTTTGTGAGCAAATCTTCATGGGGAGAAGATTTGATTCTAAGTTGAATATTTAGGAAGATGCGTTTTGCTGGAACTCTGGCCCAGCCGGAGTCAGACCGACTGGCGTAGGTGCTATTTTAGGACCAGAATCAGGCAGGGTCAGACACACAGACGCGGGGACAGAGGTGTTTCTATAAATCTTGTTCTGACTGTCTCACATTTTGGTGTTCTTTAATCCGAAGATGACAGCTGATGATGTTGAGCTTGGTTATTTTGGTAAAGAGTCTTCTTTTTTTTTTCGTAGCAAAGAGCCTGAATGGAAAATTTATGGTTTTGATCTGATTAAAGCATAAATCTTGTTTGGGTCAAGAGCCAGGTGATCAAGGCCCTAAGGCTCATGGGAGGCGGGGGTTGTGGGGAGACTGCTCACCTCTCCTCGGACACATGTCCCCTCCCCCGAAAAGGTCCCTTGAGTGTTACACTTAAACCTAAGTATGTACAAATTAAAAAAAAATTTTTTTTTAAAATTTTCTTCTTTTCTTAAAATATCATAAAGGGCAGGTTAAACACTCAGGTCTTTAAACTGTTACACGTCAAAATCTGTCTGAAAAGCAAAAGTTTTAGAAGAGCCAAGGGCAGGTTTTCCCTTCTGTTAAGAACGGGCTGAATACTTTCTTATTCAAAATAATTCCAACTGTTTGGCAACAAGAAGGAACTTTAAAAATGTTTTCCACACTGAGGAGTGCCTTGGAACCAGCTTGTCTGACTTCCCAGAGCACATCTGACGAGGACCTGAGGGAGCTGGCCCTTTACTCAGCTCTTTTTTTTTTGTTGTTTGTTTGTTTTCTAGCCAAACAATCAAAATCATTAGTGCAGCATCTACGCAGAGCCCAGAAGGATGAGATCAGCGAAGATAAAGTAATATTTCCGGGATCAGTTCTGCAAAGTGAAAAACTTAAGGCTTAATTTACCTCTTTCCAAAAAAACAGTTTATGGCATGCGATTTATAACTTGGACTTGCACAGGAAAAGCTGCCCCACCCAGCATCTGCCTGCCTCTTGCATTCTGCAGAGACAGCCTCCGGGGTCTTGAATCCACCTCCCCAGTCTGACTGCACAGCAGCCCAAATATGCGCAGAGGGTGCAAAGTCAGCAGGTCTGTCTGTCTGTCTGTCTATCACCTACCTACCTACCTACTTATTCATGCATCCATCTATATTTATATGAGAATTTTCAAAGGAAATGAGTCTGAAAGTACTGTGGTATATATTATCAAAAATATAATATTCCATATTTTTTTAGCCATGCTGTTATCGCAGGCGAAATTTAAGAATGCATGAGCTGGAAGACAGCTCTGAGTCGATCCAGGGCTGGCAAGGGCTGGGACAGGTGGGGATGCGCCACAAATACAGCGGAGGAAAAGGTACCAGGTTGGGGTCCCCGCGGGCGAGGCCCAGAGGCCCCTGTGGCACCCACCTGTGACCACTCAGATGCCTCCCAGACGGACAGGCAGTCCTGGCCTTCACAGCTCTGCACGGCCGCTGGCCGGGGACCCGGGCAGTAGAGCGGCCGTGTGCCGACGTGCGTGCCGTTCTGCAGCTGGTACACGCAGGTCACCTCCCGGTGCTGGATGCCCTTCTCACAGGTCGCTGAGCAGGGGTTCCACGGGCCGGCCACCCACCTGGCCAGAAGGGGGAGAGACAGGGAGAGGACAATGAACGGGAGGCCAGCTGCCCGGAGGGCCCTCTGCCTGCCCCATGTGAGGGAGGTGGACGGACGGGGGGAGCGCTGCCGTCTGTCCGCTTTAGAGACTGTTCCCGCGCGTCACAGCGCAGCGAGCAAGCTGCGCAGAGTGGGTCAACGGCCTACGCGCCGCAGAAGTCCTCAACACAGCATCCCTACTGCTGATTAAGTCCTTGTCCCCAAGTGGTCACTCTCCTTGCAGTGGGATGACACTTCCCACCCGTTCCCTTGTGACGGGCTTTGTCCAATAAGGTGTTGAGGGGGCAGGAAGCTGGCCGGGTCCCTGCGGAAGCCTCGGGTGTGGATTACACGGCTCGGCCCTGCCTCCCCGGGTCCTGCCCTCTGCGTGAGAACAGCTGGTCCCAACACAGGGACGCCCCAACGGTGAGCTCTGCAGCCACGACCCTGCCTAAGCCCCTGAGACTGCGGGGCGTCCCTCACCGCAGCCGAAGCTGGCTGGCACAGCCCTCGACAAGACACCTCAGTGCCAGCTGGAACCACCAGGACCAGGTGCCCCGCTTTCCGAAGAGCGGCCGGCCCTCCTGAGTGGGGACTGTCATGCTCGAGAAGGCCACTCGTGGCGGTGGGAAGACGAAGCTGCTGAGGCCTCGGTGAGCGCTCAGTGGACGCTCGCTCGCCTGCCCCGTGTTTGGGGACCAGAGCGCTCTCCGTGTCTCTGCTGGCCTCCAGGTGTTGGGAGAAGCTGAGAAGACTGGGAATCTCGACTCCTCGGGACACAAACGGGCGTCCGAATGCCCTGCTGGGACACTACAGGACTCTCCACGGCCGGTCCCTGCACGAACCTCGGGAGCTCACTGCTAGGCAAGCTGGCTCAGTCCAGATGGCCAGCTCCGATGACCATCCAGTTCCCCCACGTTTGTCACACAGTCCCAAGTTCCACCTGAAACTAGCTCTGACCGTGCCACCCGCACCACCATTTGGAGACGTCTGCGGTGTCCTCCCGCAGGTGGATTCCTTTGATGGGTCCCTGAGGGTGCCGACCCCCTCCTCCTCCTCTCCGGTCCCAGCTGCCTAGTCTGTCCACCCCCCCACCCCCGCACGGCGTCGGCCCTGAGGGTGTCCCATGCGCCAGGCCTGGCTCTAACTTCTGATGATGAGACAGTGAATCTGACCATTCCAACGGGGCCAGATGGTAAACCGATCAACGACATACACAGGACATAACGTGCCATACAGAGCATACAGAACCAGCCAGGCGGGGGTGGCAGGGGCTCACTGCCAGCCGCAGGTGAGCGCAGGGCTGCGGTGACACAGGCGGGCGCCCATGCAGCAACACACGACCGGACATCGGGGTAAAACGCTGTTAATTCCACGTCTAGTAACTGGGAAGGGAGCTACAGTTCCATAAAACAATTTTATTGCAATTACAACTTGAGCCTGATTTTTTTTCACTCGTGTCCCCTAAAAACCTTCAGAGTGACATTTATTAGCCACGTTTGATTTAGCAGCTCTTCTTAGAAGCAATAAAACGATATAATTCTCGAGGAAGCCACCATTAACACTTCCCTAACTCAGGCCACCCGACCCGCATTTCTGTGGACTCAGGGGGTACATGACTTCCTTCCTGTCCGGCTCTGACTCAGCCCCTCAGCACATAGTTCAAGTTCAACTGTCCTTGGGCAGCTCGGTCGCTCCCTGAGGCCCTGGATCCTTTTTCTTTTTCCTGCTCCTACAATAAATTGCCATAAAGTAAGTGGCTCAAAAGAACACAGATTTATTCTCTTACGTTTCTGAGGTTGAAAATCTGACGTGGTTCTCACAGGGCTAAGATCAAGGTGTTGGCAGGGCTGGTTCCTTCTGGAGATTTTGTTTCCTTGCCTTTTTCCACTGCTAGATGCTGCCCTGATTCCTTGGCTCGTGGCTACACCTTCAAAGCCAGCAATGTCAAGTTCAGTCCAGCAATGTCAAGTTCGGTCCTTCTCACATGCTTAGCCTTCTCCTCTGCATCCCTCTTCAGCTTTTAAGGACCCTTGTGATTCTATTGCACCTACTCTGATAATCCAGGATAATCTCTCTAGTTGAAGGCCAGCTGGTTAACTACCTATACGAGTTTACTAGGGCTGCTGGAGAAAGTCCCAGAAACCGGGTGGCTTAAAAAAAAACGATGCATTCACTCACAGCGCTGGGGACAAGTGGGCGAAAGTCAAAGTGTCCACAGGGCATGTCGCCGCTGAGGAGCCCTGTGAGGAGGCCACTGCATGCCTTGCTCCCAGGCCCTGGGGACAGTCGCCAATCCATGGCGTGCCTTGGTGCCTTGGCTTGCCGAGTCCTTGCCCCAATCTCTGCCTCGGTCTTCACGTGGCGTCCCCCTGTGTCTCTGTGTCCTTACATGGCCATCTTCTTACAAGGACGCTAGGCAGATTGGATAAGCGGCTCACTCGACTTCGGTGTGACCTCATCTGAACTCATCACATCTGAAGTGATGCTCTTTCCAAATCAGGTCACATCCTGGGGTCCTGGGGGTTAGGGCCGCACCGTCTTTTTGGGGGGACACAAATGACTCAACCCGCAACACAGCCTTAATTCCGTCTGCAACCCTAACTTCCTTTTGGCATGTAAGCTGACATATTCACGAGTGCCAGGGATCAGGATGGAGACATTCTGGGGTACTCTGATTTGCTAACCAACACCCCCAATCCCCCCAATGTTTACAGTTCAGAGAAGCTTCAGCTTCTATCCAAAAATTCAGTTTCTAGTCAAGTCTCGATTTGGCTGAGATTTAAACTCGGCAAAGATCTTGTGAAATCTTCTGATATGGGATCTATTTGTCGCAAAGAAACAGTGGCTTCTTCAGGATCCCATTCTCCTAACAGAGTCACGTGTTGGATATAAAGTGAGATGTTGAATTTCAACCCGACAAGTGTTCAGTTAACACCTGGTCTGTCCACTGGGTTCAGTGTCCATTTTACCTGCCTTTGAAATGCAAAAGGAAGGACCTGGCATTGGCTGAGAACCCATCTGTGCCAGGAATGTTCCCTGCATTAGCTAAATTATAGCGAGGAAACGGGATGCATGTTTTTTCAAAAAATTTACTTGACTTGGATGAGGGAAATGTAAAAAATGGCAGAAGGCCTCTGCTTGGGCTATGAATCCTATAACTTGGTGCAAGTTAGTCACCTCCTCTCGGGAAGGCCAGGTGATAAATTTATGACAGGTAACGCCCGGAGAGGTGCCCGGCACAGGGGAGGCCCCTGGGAGGTGAGTCCCTTCCCTTTCTCCCTGGTTCACGGCTGCTGTCCACTGGGGTGTGACACTTGCTCTGCTTTCCTGTGGGTGACAAAGCCTGTCCCAGGGCACCCGTGGCTTCAGTCACCGTGAGCGCTGAGGGCCCGGAGATGAGGACACTTGGCAGGGGCCGGCCGGCCGAAAGCCGGACCTCCTGGGCCGCTTCCCAGGAAAACCGAGGAGGCCGCATCGGACGCTCCTGGCCGCTGGGTCGCAGTCCCAGCTCAGCGCAGATCGGAGCCGGCAGCTCCGCGGTGACAGCGATTCGAACGTGCCTGTCACGTGCACCATTTATAGTCTCCGAAGACACGCGGTTGCTTTTATCAAACAGCTGTCTGTGGAGGAAGGAGTGTGCTTAGGAGGTCCAACGGGACTTTAAGCAGCGGGGCCGTGACATTCTCCCGGGGGAACGAGGTGCCGCTTCACAGCTGCCCCGCTAGGCGTCGACTCAGCCCTTCTCCATTTAAAAATCGGAGAATGATGAGTGCTCACATCTATTTCCCGAAAAGTAATAATATTATTCACGCTTGTTTTTGTACAAGAGGAAATGAACCCCTGGAGAGCATCATGAGAAGAGAACACGCCTGTCTGTGGTGTGAGCATGAGCTTCACCGGAAGCAGGTACTTCTGTCTGGAGAGACAGCCAGCAACACCCACGACGTTCTGTTCCTGCTGAGGGTTAAAACTCAGGACTGCAGAAAGGAGCGACCTGCAGCCTCGGAGACGGATCAACGCACGGATACCAAGGCCTCAGTGTAGTATTAGACCAGCCCTGAAAGCCGCGGGGGGCGACTGGTCAGGATCCGAGAACTTGCCACATTTTCCTGAAAAGGTCCTGGTGTCATTATGACTAGTTCTCATTTGCTGGGGAAAGAAGAAGGAGGGAAGGAGGGAAGGAAGGAAGGAGGGAAGGAGGCAGAGAGGGGGAAAAGACTGTACCACTTTGCTAAAACACGGGTTAAGGGAAGATGTTTCTGGAATGGCGTGTGTAGGTCTTACCCCAGGGAACGCGTTCTGAGAGCTCCCTGTGTGTCAGGCCCTATCCCCAGCGGCTGACACGGGCCGACCTGTGTGACCTTTGCCGTGATCCTGTACACCCGATCTACAGGGGAGGGAGTCCAGGTGCGCAGGGGTGAGTGGCTTGCTCGAGGTCACATGTCACTAAGCGGAAGGACCACTTTAACCGTTTCATGGAGGTATAATTCACACACCAGACATGAAGAGAACACAATTCAATATATTCGGAGTTGTGAAATCACTATGACAACCAACTTTAGAACATTTTCATTACCCTAAAAAGAAGCCCCTTCTCCCAATACCCACCCGCCCCCATCCCTCTCACCCCTAGACGATCATTAATACACCTTCTGACTCTATAGATTTGCCTCTTTTGGACTTTTACTATAAATGGAATCAGACAATATGTGGTTCTTTGTGACTGGCTTTTTTCACTTAGTATAATTTTTTTTTATCTGTAACATAGGAAACAGTTTCACTGTGGCTTCTTTCATATGTCCTTAGTTACAGGACTTCTGTTCAGCTGGTCTTCAGGCGATTCTCGGCGATGGCTGTTCTACAGTTTAGCTCTGATTTCGATGTGGGTGTGGGGGAGGCGGGCGTCACGGTGACCTCCTTGTGGTGACGACCTTGGCCGGAGGGCACTTAGCATAATATTTTTAAGGTTCATTCAGGTTGTGGCATGTAGCAGTACTTCATTCTTTTTATTACTGAATAATATTCGATGGTATAGATATATCCCATTTTTATTTATCAGTTCATCAGTTGATGGACCCTTGTACTATTTTCACATTTCGGCGCTCATAAATAAAGCTACAACGGGCATCTGCGTACAGTTTTGGTGTGGACATATGTTCTCATTTCTCTTAGGTGTATACCAAGGCGTGGCACTGCTGGGTCATGGGTTACCTCTATGTTTAACGATCTGAGAAACGACAGACCATTTTCGAAGTCGCTGCAGCCTTTTGCACTCGCCCGCAGTGCGTGAAGGTTCTAAATTCGCCGTCCTCGTTGATTTCTGCCATTCTGTCTTTTTGATTATAGCCATCCTAGTGGGTGTGAAATGGGAGGCACACGTACCAGCAGGGGGCGGGGGAGGATATCGGGGTTGGGAGGCGTCAAAGGGGGCTCTCAATGTGTCTGTCATGTGCCATTATTAAAGCAAATACAGCAGCCATGATCTGTTAAAATCGGGAGGCACAGGCACGGGTGTTTGTCAGTTCATCTCAGCACCTTTCTGTACATATGAAACTTTTCTAAGAAAAGTACTATGTACACAAATCAGCGTCAGGCCCCATGGACGAACTGACCTTGGCCACCGAGAACGACCACGACCGTGGTCGCCTGAAGAGCTCAGCGCCCGGTCTGAGGCGGCTGTCGGTTCCGGCTCACTGCCGCCGCGTGGCCGTGTGCGTCCAGCGTTTCCACGCCTCTCTTTTTTAAAAGACAAGCTGAAAATCCGGAATCTTCCCGTGATCTCCTGACTTTAAAAATGTGGGAAATGAACTCCCAAACCTTAAGACACCTCTGTGGGCCAGGACCCGGCTGCTGCGGGGTTTGGCCTCCGTGGCCTCTAGCCTGGGACCTCACACCACCCTACGCTGAGGTGGTGGCTGTGCCTAAACCCAGGGTGTCGCATGCACATGCATCCTCCTCTGACTCCCACCTGCAGAGGTCACTCTGTACCATTCGCTTGTCACAAGGGTCCTCAGTCATTGCTTTCTTCTGTGCTTTGGTCCCCAAGCTCCTGTCTCTGCGTCTGTCTGTGTGTGTGTGTGTGTGTGTGTCTCTCTCTCTCTCTCACACACACACACACACACACACACACACACACACGTACGTGTCTTTTGGTTGTCTTAAGAGATCAGTCCCAAGCATCTGTTCTAAGAATATTAGGGAAAAAAAAAAAAACAGACTCTTTTAGACGCATGATGTGACATGGTTTTTCCTAAAGAGATCAGTACCGGTCTGAAACAGACATCAAAGCAAACTTGGCGGGCTGGAGGATCCCACCCCCACCCCCTGCCCCGAGGCCTGGTGGACAGCAGCAGGAGGCCTGCCCGCTGCCCCTGTCCCAGCCCCACGAAGCGACTCCCCGCCAGGAGGCCTCCCCGACATCCCGCCCCGCGCTGCCCCACTCTGGCTATGAAAATGCTCAGGATTTCACAAGACTCTCTGAAAGCGCTCCTAGGGGAGCGCTGGAGACTTGGAGGGGGCCAGCTGAGCTTTCTGGGGGGCCGAGCTCGCCCGCGCGGCGGCTGGCACACAGCTTCACGCCGCGGGACCTCGCGGCTCTGCCCGCCTCTCCGCCCGCGCTTACCGGGAAGGGCGGGCGAGCCCCGTGTCTGCCCCCTGCACCCCTCCTGCCAGAGGCACCCCTAATGCCCCCAGAGCCGACAGGAGCCGGCAAGGCCCCTCGACAACCGCCCCCAGGTGACTCTCTGTCCTCGTCTGAATCCCTGCTGCCTGGCGGTGCGCCGCCGCATCAGAAACCGCAGCCTCGCTGGTCGTGGCTTGTAAAGGATCGTGTCCTCGGTGAACGTGAGAAGCAGCTTCCCAGGGGTGACAGACAACCAGGCCGGGAACAGCGAGTGACACAGGCCCCGAATCCCGCCGAGCGGCTGGTGTCCGGCAGTGGCTAGCTTCCTGCACTAATCGAAACACCCAGGGAGGGGCCTGGGGTAAGCGTGACTTGTCACAAAGCCCTCGGGGTCATGAAGGTTTTGACCTTGGCAGCTGCCCTGAGTCCCACCTGCTTCCCTTTGACCTCCGTGCTCTCCTCCTCCGCTCTTCTCCGCCCTCTCCTTGGGTCAGTTTCGGCTCTTTTGCTCCATGGTTCACTTTTATTGGCTTCTTTTTTTTGGCGGGCCTCACCTGGGCTGCGATGCGGGGACCCTTGGTCTCCGCCTGGGAGCTCTGGGCTGTGTCACTGGCAGCCCGGGAGACAGCAGCAGCCGCACCACGCCCCTGGACCCGGGGGCCAGCGGCCACAAGCCACTCTCCTCTTCTCCAGTGCCAGACGCCAGCGAGCCTCCTTTTCCAGAAGCCGGCCACGCCAGGCCAGGTCTGGAGAAGTCCGAGCCAGGTCCAAGTTGTCGCCAAGTGCCACCAAGCCGACCTCATGAGACATCTCAAATCTGCCTTCCTCCCCGACTTCCATGGCCACCATTGTCTGGGGCATCGTGACAAGTGTCCTAACTGGCTCCCCACACGTGGTCTCTTTTCTTTCCCAAGTGACTGTGCCCCTCTGCCACAGCCCGTCACATGACCTCATCACTCCGAAACCTCCAGTCGCTCCCTCGGCTCCCATTTGTCACAGCCCGGGCCCGGCACCGAAAGCCCAGCCTGGTCTAGTCCTCGTCTGCCCATCGCTCCACACGGCAGGTGTTTTCAGGCACGCATGCGAGTGAACAGAAGTAACACTCTGGACTTATTAAATAAGGGAAGCACGAGAGAGAGGAGAGAGAGAGAGAATTCCTCCATCCCCACACCTGGCTCCTTCCTGATCCCCGTTCCCCTCCACTGGCCAACCTCAAGCGCCTCCCCCTCCCCCGAGGAGCCCGCCCGTAGGCCCCGGATGTGACCTCCCTCGCCTCTGGCACCTCTAAGGCTCCCCGAATCGTCTGAACGGTAGCGTTTCCCCTCGCCCTGCTGTGGCTGAGAGGGTCCCAGGAGGCAAGAGGCTCGGTTCTCCTTTGGGTCCACTGGCTGAGCCTGTGATGACCTTGTTCCCCGCCCCCTGCCCGTCCAAGTTCAGTTTTCCCATCTGTGAAATGGAACGGATGGCCCCTACCCATGCGCTCCTCACAGGGGTGTGCCGGTGATGGGCCCCGCATGGTGGCCAGTCACCCTCTGGATCAACTCAGGCCTTTACAGGCGCATCACAGAAAAATCCAGGTCTTGCACCCCCTGCCCCCCAACACGTCGATGTAGCCGCATCTCTCACAGACTGCCCACCTCCTCCTTGGGGTGGGTCTGACTGAGCAAGTGTGTCCTGAGTGCGCCCCAAACCTTGGCTGCGGCACGCTGCAGAGAGACACTGCATATTGACGCTGCTGGCTAATCAAACCACCAGCAGTTTCCTATAAAAAGTTACAGTGGGCTACATCCACAATAAAATATTCATGCCCTTTATTTCACTTCCCAGAACGATTCAAACATCCCAACTGAATGCAGTCATGGCAGATGCTGGGCAGATGTTCCTTAGGCAAGCGGACGAGAGACAACAATTAGTCTCAATTAAGTTCCCAATAAATTATGTAACGGAGACCTTTGGCTTGCTGTGCCAAAGTCAGCGAACCTGGTCCAAACCTATTTAGAAACTTTGGATTGCTCTGGATAATTCATGTTCTGAGTAAATTGCATACAGTCTTGGCATGAGAGAAAATAATGAATACCATAACCACTTTCAATTGAAAATAATAATTTGTTAATAATTTTAACAGCTAATGAGCTACAGAAACCATGTCCCCGAGTCCTCCGAGCAGAAAGGAGAGAGATTCATTTCTTTTCTGGCTTTCTTAAGTTTGCGGCATTATATCACCCCATACGCTTTTGAGATTTTTTCTTCGGCAAAGATCACATCAGAATGATCTGTTTTCACTAGAAAGCTGCTTCTTCTCCTTGATTTTTGAAAACGGTTTCCTAAGGGGGCCTGAAGGGTCTCCCACCAAGAAGGACACACGAGACTGGCCGCCCCCTACTTGGCCTTTAAGAGACTCCAACGTCAGGTCTTGTGTTGAGTTTTGTGACATCTTTTCCCTCTTCCTCCAAGGGCCGTGTTGTTGTCAATTTTTACTTCTAGGAGAACAAAAAAAAGTTTTATGTGGAGAACTGGAGAGGACATCACACTCTCTGGTGAAATACTTGGGGGTCCCTCAGAGTCCGTGCTTCTGGTCACGTTTTGCTGTGGATGATCCTTGTTGAAGTATTTGCTTTATTTCCAGTTCTTGTGAAGAACAGTTTCTCAAAAGAGCTCTGTGCATGTTGAGGACCCAACTGATGTTTTTTTGAATTGAACCAAATTCCATGGTTGCGAGTGAAGATAAGTGAGAAGTGACACAGAGCCTCCTAAACGACCTTCGTGCTCTCACCTCCCGGGGATCTCTGCCTTAACTTTCACCCATTTTAGGAATTCTTTCTATAGCTAAACTTTTTTTTGTTTGTTTCTTTAGTTATAAATATAATTCACGCACACTAGAAAATCTGGCAGGTACATAAAAATCTAAAGCAAAAGAACCAAAGAACACACGTGATCCTTGTCTTTTTTTCCTAAACGTGTTTTCTTTAACCTTGATGTCATGCTAGAAACAAATCCTTTCATAGTTTGCTTATTTCACTCTTGATAGCAGAAACAATTCCCATGTGATCAAAAATCTTTTCTCCAGAGTGATTTTTTTTTTTATAATGCTTGTCTAACACTGCATCATATACAGAGCCAAATTACTTAACCAGTGCATAGCTGTTGGATATTTGGGTAGCTGCCAATTTTGTCCATATTTTGGAGAATTTCCAAAGGGAAGAAACTGAACTCCCAGATGCAAGGTGATGAGTGAGGCATTCAGAAGACCAGACGGGAGGGCTTGGATCTGTGCATAATGGAAAGTTCGTGACATGGTGACCGGTGACATCCGCTTCACTACCCCGCTGAAGCACCAGAACAGGCATGCTTGTCCTCTAGACCTAGCCCCAGGCCGTGGACCAGTACTGGTCTGAGGCCCGTTAGAAACTGGGCCGCACAGGAGGAGGTGAGTGGCAGGCGAGCGAGTGAAGCTTTATCTGTAGCTGCAGCCGCTCCCCAGTGCCAGCATCACCGCCTCAGCTCCGCCTCAGATCATCAGGCGTTAGTTCTCATAGGAGCCCCGGTCCCTGGTGCCACAAAGTCTGGGGACTGCTGGTCTAGACAGCGATGCTGAAAGGATGCAAAGGCACTAGGGCCAGAGGTCACTGCAAGCCTCCCAAGTCTCTCTTAAGTCTTCCCGTGTGCCCAGCCCTTTGGCTGTTCTTCACGAGGCAGCAGAATCCAGGCCACTCGCCCTTGACCCCAATTTCTGCTTTGGACACTCCCAGTTGCTCGATGTTTTGTTAGCGTGCAGCCTTGACTAAGATGTGCCCAGTTATAACCTGACCAGCTTTAAGTCACTAAGAATAACAAGAAATGGACACTTCTCTGGGCAGATGTTTTGTGCTTTAGTCTTCTCTTGATTTCCAATTGCATGAAGAAAGAGAGACTCCTGTAAGGTGACCTACTCAGGGTCACACAGCCAGGGAGAGGTGAGGCAGGCTGTCCCCACACATTCTACTCAGCCCTGGTGTGATACAACACAGTCATCACCTCCTGGTACCTGGTCACACCTGTGCACAGAGCCTTGGAGGTCATCTGTCCCGTGTCCCCAGACACAGGCTCTTCCCACAGGGCTAGAGCTGCCTTGTTTCCTTGTCAAAGGAATCTCTGGAATATAGAAAGGAACTTCTTCATCTGAGGTTAGGGTCAACCAGACACAACATCTGCACATAGTAGGCACTTAGTTAAATCTTGCTAAATGAGTGAATGAAGGAATGATTTTAAACGTTCGGAGAAACTGTCAGGTCTCCCCACTTTTGAGTTTCTGCCAAATGTGGGTGCTCTATCCTATATATTTTTATTTCTACGTAAAGGGAACATTTGCATTTAAAAATTTTTTTATTATTAATTTCCAACTTTATTGTTTTGGGATGAGAGGGTAGTGTTTGTATTTTTTCTGCTTTTCGGAACTACTGACATTTTTCTTTGTGGCCAAATACATGATCAGATTTTGTGAGTGTTCTGCGTGCATCTGAGACAAAGGTGCATTTTCTATTATCAAGGTGTAGTGTATGATATATGACTTTCCTTATTGGTTATGTTATGTCTTATATCCTTCCTTATTTTCCATCCACTGCTACTTGATCCATCTTATATTGAGAGTAGGTATTAATGTCTCCTATACCCAATAAGTTTCTCTCTCTACTTCCTTGTGTCTTCTATAGTTTAGGATTTACATAATTAATTGCTGTGTTATTTGGGGCATAAATATTCACGACTGTTAGATCGCCATTGTTAAATATGCCTATCTCCACCTTCACTTTAGTTTTAGCTTGACAGTGAAACATTGAAATGTTTACCATTAGCCTTTTTACAAAAATGCCCCCAGTCATCTCTTGGTTAGATGAAGAGCATCCTACCATAAAGAATTGGCAAATTGTGGCCTAAGGGCCAAATTCCTTCCGATACTTGTTTTTGTAAGTAAAGTTTTTTTAGAACGCAGCCCTGCCTATTAGTTTACCTATTGTCCATGGCTGCTTTTGTGTTGCAAGGATAGCGTTGAGTAGTTATGACAGAGAGTATTACAGAGTTAAAATATTTCACATCTTCTCTTTGTAGGCAGTTTGCTGAGTCCCAGTCTAGAAGGTTTTTCAAGCTCTTGCCTATTTAAAACTGTTCTTCTAAAGCCTTGATACTCGAAGGACAGTTTTGCTAGATATAAAATCCTCAGTTTCACACTTTCCTTCCTGGGCTGCTGTCCTGTGATGACACCGCTCACACCCTTGCAACCACTGACACATGGGATTCTGTGTGTCACTCACTAGAACCACAAGGAGTGTGTGTGTGTGTGGGGGGGGGGGGGCTCCTGTTCTGAGGGCAGTCCAGCCACTTAAAAGCCAGAAGTTTCTGTGGAGCTTCCTTACTCCATGGCTGTCCCCACGCCAGCGTCCTGCTGGAGGCTGGTGAACTCCACAGGCAGAGCTGCAGACAGCCTCACAGGCATCCCTGGCTGTGGACAGAGCAGACCTGGACCCAGCTGTCACAGGTTGGTTGTGGGTCACCAGATTGCTCCCACGTTCCGGCTTCATCCGCAGAGATGTCATGGAGACTTGCAAAGCGCTCTGCTGACCTGACCTACCACCCCGCTAAGTCTGCCAGGCACGGAGTGTTCTCATCAACTTCTCCCTCATTTTGGGGCAGGCACGCAGCCTTCTTTTCAAAAATGCATACACAAACCATCTGTCTTAATCATTGCTATGTCCTCCGGCCGTGCCAGGGGTTGACAGCAGTGTTCCTGGGACCTGCCCATTTGTCCATTTGGGAAACTGGAACCCACCCTCAGATTCTGGCTCTTCTCTCATCGGCCACAATGTTATAGAGCCGATCTGCAGAGCCTTGGAGGTGACATCTGTTCAGCTCTGTTGCATCTTGGATCGCATTTCCTCCTGGAACGGGGCTTTGGACAGTTTTTAAAAATCCTAATGATAACAGTGGTCATAAAAATGACATATTTAGCACTTACTGTGTGCCAGGAACTGTCCTAAGCAACTTATTTCTATTAACTCATGTAATTCACAGGACAGCCTATGAGGTAGGTGCTATCTGCGTCCCCTGTTTTACGGAGGTTGAGTGGCCTGGCTGAGGTCCCCCCGCAGCAGCTGCAGAGCTGGGACGGGAACCCAGCAGCTGAGCCCTTGTTCTTGAACTTGGACACACGCTGCTTCCTGGGGCTCGGGTTCTGCCTTCTTCGTTCGGCCCTGGGCACTGCGCTCTCTTCTGTGCATCCTTCTCCCTGCCCCGGTTCTAACCCCTCTCTCCTTGCCGAAAAGCACCAGTGGGCTGGAACCGCATTTTGGCCTCACTGGGCTTATCATTCCTAGTTTTTCTTACTTTAAAGATTACTTTAATAAACAACAAAAAGCCGTCTTGATTGAAGCCCTGAACGCAGGACTGGGCCTGTGTTTCGGCTGAAGTCCCAAATCATTGTCCGTTTGCCTTGTCACGTGCCGCTCTGCCTGGTGCTCTTGTGCCTTCATGTCTGACTCATCCAGAGCAGCTGGTGGCCTCCTGGTCCTGGTCTGTCCCCCTCTATGTCTTGTTGGGTCTGTCTACGATAACGGGGTCAGAATGGAACCTTCCAGAATTCCCATGACCTGCTGAGCTGTGTCCACACCTTCTTTAGCTACAGGCTCAGAATTAGCTCTCCTTTGACCTTTACTTTTCTGTTTTTGAAAAGTAGAGGGTTCTGTGCTTAACCCTTTCCTGACAGTGAAGTTGATCCCCAAATGGGCAGCTGAAAATGACATGGCCTGCCGCTGTTCCCCAGGCTTTTGTCACTGTTGCTCTGGTGATTCTTCCCTCCTGGTTTGTGAGGATTAAGGTCAGAGTAACAGACACTTTCACAGTATCCTTCATCTCCCGAAAGAAGGACAGTGGGGAATGCTCTGCCCACACACGCAGGTGACCAGCTGCCTGAGCGTCACCCCCGTCCCCCTGTCTCTGGGCACCCTGTCCCCTCCAAAGCCCGGGCTCTGGGCCTTGTCTTCCTCCCACCCGCAGAATAGGAGATACATAACTGGCCTCTCGCTCTTGGATTTTTCCGTGCACTGTGCGATTCGAGTCATAGAAACCAACCCACCAAACCTCGCTGTTCTCACTGTTTCTTTAAAAAAAAAAAATTATTATTTTTGTTTTTCGATTACAGTTTTCACCACTCTTCTTGAGTTAAACCCTGGTGACCACACGTGGTGGCTCTCGGCGTGGTGGCTGGGCCAGCATCTCCAGAGAACTCGCTGGCAACACGTACTCTCGAGTCCCTCCCTCGAGCAACTAAATCAGAGCCCGCAGGAGCTGGCTGGCAGACCCCAGGCACTCCGGGCAGGAGACCCGTGGCACACGCTGTGAAAACTAATCCCCCGAGGCCCACATCCTGTTCCGGACGAGCTCCCTGAGAATGCCCGCACCCCCAATCGCCCTCTGTCCTCCTTGACAACTCACTGGACAGGTGCAGCTGAAATGATTTCCCTTCCTGGTCGCAGGATGTGTCAGGCTCTCAGGGAAGGAAAGCCCGGCTGAGCCGTGTGCGTGGTGCGGGCCAGAGCACACTCCCTCCCTCCACAGCGCGAATCTCTGCTCTCAACGCCGTCAGGAGTCCCTCTTGGAAATTACGTATTTCTAGTTCCCTGGGCTCCTTCCTTCAGTGATATTTAATTCCAAACACAGGGTGGCAGAGGGAGGGCTAGCAGGACCCGGCACTCCACGTCCATCCGTTAGGCATAACTTCATCGCTCTTACTTCCCACCGTCCTTCCAGCCTGGTTTGCAACGAGCCACCTGGGCACAACACGTCTCCGGAGCCTCCAATCACACACCGAGCCCGTAACCCAATCTTGCTCTTTGAATGACACTGAGACCCTTTCATGATCCCTTTTTCTTCCCTGAGTTCTACCCCCGAGAATATTATCTCAAGTTCACAAATATAGAGCTCGGACACATTCACGAGGTTAGAAATGAACCGCTCGAGACCTTTCTGCTGTTTTGATTTACCCTGAAATATATATATAAATTGGATAAACTTGTTCTGAAGAGAAAGAGAATCCTAGCGTATGCTGGGACCTTACTTTAATCTTTCATTACCTGGAAAACACCGGCATAAGTTAAATTATGTAGTTAGACACTGTGTGTGTGTGTGTGTGTGTGTGTGTGTGTGTGTGTGTGTGTGTGTGTGTCTGCCTTAAGAAATGACGAATAACCCATAAAATGCTGGAGTCCAAGAGCTGGCTGATGTTTGTCATTAAGACAGGTCCGTGGCTGAGCAGTGATGACGGTTTTGGCATTTGTCGAGTGCTTACTTGGGACGAAGGAATTTACAGGCATTACTTCACCTAATCTTTTCAAGACTTCAATGAGCGAAGTTCTAATGTCCCAATCTATAGATGGGGCGATCAGGTAACTTGCCCATGGGTTCACCTGTGGCTTACGGTGCCGTGGAGAACTGACTCGTGACCTTGACCAAGTCCACGATGGCGGTGACCCCATGCGAGGCTGTCCCTCGGTAACATGGAGAGAGCACTTCACTTTTTTTTCTGATTAGCAAGCCTGACAAATGGTTTGCCTTGGTGCCTCTACATAATAAGAACATAACAGTCTTTTGTTCCCAACTTTAAAATGAATCCATTTAAATAAAGGCCATAGTAAAGCAGGACTAGTAAAGCAGGTGAAGGGAGGATTGAAGAGATTTCTGCAGGAACGGATGCTGACAGAGTGGAATGAGAAGGGCTACTGTGAGGGTTCAAGACTGAGTCAAAGTCAGAGTCAGGTCAAGTTCAAGTTGAGGTAGGCTGTGGGCAGGACGCGATGTAGACAGTTTACTGCCGAGGGTGAATGAGTCAGCAGGGGCCGATGGGACACACGCCAGGGTCTCAAAGCAGCCTCTGACCTTTTGTCAACAGAGCATCTGTCTGGGCCAGACGTTTGCTCCCCAATGAGTAAATGCTCATGGCGCTAGAATGAACCCTAATTTCAACACAATGCCGCTGACCGTAGGGCCCACGAGCCCTCCTAAGCTGTGGACGCCATTGGGCACTGAGCAGCACACCTGAGTTCCCAGTGCCCTCTTGGCTAATTGACAAGGTCTTCGTCCTTGTGGAGAACAAAACAAAACAAAAAGGACAGGGAACCATTCACAAAGGTATAAATGGATCACTGTAATGGGAGGGACAGGTGTCCTGCTTATAGCTGGCATTGGGCCTTGGGGAATTCATTATTTGGCCACAGCGAACACGTTGGAGGGGTTGGAGGCCATGGGTTTGGTTCCTAAATGGGCAGGTTTAGCTTCTTACTCAGAAGGTCTCAGACCTGGGACGCAGATGACCGCTCACCAGTCCAGGCCATTGCTTGGCAGGGTCTGAGTGAGGGCGTGAGGGTCCCTCCCGGCCTCTCTGAGCCCAGCGTCGGCTGGCTGGGCGTGGGAGTGAGTCGTCTTGTTATATACACAGGATGACATCGCCAACAGCACCCCTCCCTGCCCCGCAGACTCTCCACGTACACACACAGGCCTCCTGGGACACCGCCTTCTATCCGAACCCCTCGTCTCAGATGGCTGAATCTCTGAATTTCAATTTCTCTTCCAGCATGGATCCAGATGACACTAAGAACAAGCCAGCAGACTGACCAACTCTGTAGCATTTAGCACAATTTCCCTAGTGTTTAATTTCAAAAGCTCACACCTCTGGCTGCGTGTGTCACTTGCAGAGAAGGGGGCCTCCACGGCTTCCTCACAATGCCCTCTGGGCTGAGTCCATCATCATGCATCTGCTGACTCCCCTTGTCCCATCTTTGAATATCTATTTAAAGGTACCCTGGTCAAAAGTGTCCTTTCATGCCATGATAGAAGGAGATTACACTTTGTGTGTGTGTGTGTGTGTGTGTGTGTGTGTGTGTGTGTGTGTGTGTTTTAAAGAGAGAACAATATAGCAGAAAGTATGTAAGATTGAAAGTAGGAAGTCCTTGGTTTGAGTTCTACTGGCTACTGGCACAACCTTGGTTCAGTTACTTAACAACTAAGCATCTCGATGTCTTCATCTGTAAAATGGGGTGATTACACAGCTTCCCGGCCCCTTCCCCTTGTCGCCTTCCTGCTGACAGGCAGGAATGGACTGGTCCACTCCCACCCCTCCTTGGGTTTCTGCCATCTCCATAATTTATATCTCACCAAGAAAAAAAAAAGGTCTCGATTTTAAGATTCTCTCCTTCCACAATAAATTCATTTTCAAATATTCCTTTGAGAAAGCCACTAGTTTCTCTGCGATTTATGGGAACAACCTGAATTGTGGCCGACATCACTGGACCTCGTGGCACTTCTCTTCCATCGTGGCACTTCTCTTCCATCGTGACACCTGGTCAGGTCACACTCCAGGGACTAGCACCTGCCTTGGTACAATCTGGGTTCAAAGAACCAAGAGAAGTCTGGGACTGGTCACAGGTTGTACCACATCCAGTCACGAAGTGTCTGGGGAAAAACTCTCCGGCACCAACCATCACACAGCTGCCGAAGTTGAAAGTTCGCCTCCGCGAGTGGTTAGTAATTCAATCTCTTCACTTCTTATAGGTCTGCTCAGGATTTCTATTTCTACTTTATTCAGTTCTTGTAGTTTGCACCTTTCCAGGAGTTTGTCCATTTCATCTTAGTTACCTAATTTACTGGTTCAACTGTTTATAGTACTCCTTTACAGTCTTTTATTTCTGCAAGTTCTGTAGTAATGTTCCCTCTGTCATTTCTGATTTTAGTAATTTGAGTCTTCTCTTATTTTTCATTCTAGCCAAATGGCTGTCAATTTTTGTTCTCTTCAATATTCAGTTTTGGTTTTACTGATTTTTCTCTATTGGTTTCCTGTTCTATATTTTGTTGATTTCTGTCCTATTCTTTATTATTTCATTTCTTCTGCATGTTTTAGATTTAGTTGCTCTTCTTTTCCAGTGTCTTAATGTGGAAAGTTAGTTATTAATTTGAAATATTTCTTCTTCTTTTTCGATATGGCTGTTTACAGCTTTAAATGGTTCCCTAAGGACAGACAGCTTTAAGGACATTCTCTAAGCTTTGGCATGTTGTGTCTTTATTTTCATTTATCTAACAGTATTGATGAAATTCTCTTATGATTTCTCTTTGATCCATTCGTTATTTAGGAAGTGTTTTGTTTAATTTCTACACATTTGTGAGTTTCCATAAAATTTCTTTCTGTTGTTGATTTCTTTCTAATTTTATTCCATTATGATCAGAGGATATACTTTGCATCATTTTAGTCCTTTTACATTTGATATTTATTTAATGGCTGAATGCTCAATGCTCTTTATATTTTTACTACTCAGGAAAGTCAGGAAATGAGCAGGACTTCGTAGTTGGTCCCAGGGTCTACATGCAAAGCATTTCTCAACAGGAGAATTCTGTTACCTGTGAAACTGGCATCTGGGACTCTCTTGCCTTCTATAATGACCAATGGGAGAGGCGTTCAAATGATCAAAGGGTTAATTAAGGAGAAAAAACCCCAGAATTTTAAAATGCAAGACGACACTCTGAAATGCTTTCTCTTTCTCCATCTGGAATGCTCCTCAATTTAGACCCCTAAGTAAAGGCTTCAAAAGTTTAAATATAAGCTAGGTTCTAGAATTTGGGTAGTGCCAGAAAAAAGTTCTAGAAAGCATCCACATTTCTCCTCACTGTTCACACACCATCAGCAGGGGATGTAAGAGCCCAATGGTGCCAGTCACCAGTTTTTTGGGTCAGGTGCTTTTTCTTTATTTCACGTGGCTTATGGGGTACCCCTCATACCAGACCTGTGGCCACATGTCCAGATATCTGAGAGAGGGGAGCCACTCTGGGGACCCCAGGTTGTCACCTGTAGGAATGTACAATGTCCCCCCACCCCAGGAGTGGTCCTGAGTCTCAGGCTCCCGTTCTGCCACACGGGGAGTGGAGAGCCAAGGGTGGCCTCCTCTAGCCCCCCGTCTCTGGGATGTGATAGTGAGAGGGTGACACTCACGTTTACCCATTTTATTTTATAAAAAAGAAAAGCTTCAAGTTTCAGACTAACTAGAAACGGATTAAATGAATGATATCTTTTCAGATTTTGGCTGTGCTTCTAAAGGTCCATATGTTCCAGGCTTCATTCTTAAGTCATGATGACACACACACACACACTCACACACACATTCATGCACATACATACTCACATACACCCACACACATACACGCACATGCTCACACACACACCCCACACTCACACACACGCACTCACATATGTCCACACACATACCCATTCACATATACACTCACACCAACATACACCCACACCACACATACACAGTCACACACACGCCCACACACCCCACAAACACACACTCACACATGCATACACACAAACACACACACACACACCATGGAACACGCTTTCATAAAAACATGAGGAGTTCCATTCAATCTGAACCCAAAACAAGGCAAACCTGGTTAAGATATTTGAACAAAGAGGACAAATTTAAAATCCAAATACACCTCCTTACAGATGACTTATTCAATTGCCAGTAAGATATTTAATATTCTTTTCTGAATCACCCTAATTCAATATGCAGTACAGTGTGTCCTGCCTGGAAGAAGTTCAAATCGTAAATACCACAGAGAAACATCTAGCAGCTCGGAATCGACTCTTCACGTGGCCAATTCGCGCCGGAAGGCTGCACTGCTGTTACCTCTGGGGTAGCGTGCGCCGTGGAGCGGACGCGGCCACCTCCTGTCACCCCCCACGTGGTCAGCAGGGTGACGGCGGCCGGCTGCAGTCGCAACAGCCGAGCGGACCTGTGATTTCTGCCGAGCGGACCTGTGATTTCTGCCCCTCTGGCCAATGCCGGGGTCAGGGTCGCTGGTGTGTGTGCGTCGCTGTGCGGGAGGCTGGACAGGGCCGTGCGGATCCCACTCCACGTGCGGATCCCAGGTTCTGCACGGTTATGGCGGGGCCTGGGGGCAGTGTCCACAGAGCACGGGGCAGGATCAGGGTAAAGAGGTGCTGAAGGCGTGCAGTTGGGAAGGTCAAGGAAACTGCCAGCCACTCGATGGAGAAAGAGGAGAAAGAAAATTAAAGGGAGATCGGTGGGGGGGAGGGGGGGAAATCAAGGAACATGTAGGAGAAAAAGACCAACATCTCCGTTGTTTTAAAGGTCGAAGGGTAACCAGAATGCCAGGTTCAACAGTCAGCTGTACTTTGGCTTCTTTTGTAAAGTTCGTGGCACTGGGGGGATTTTGGGCTCTCCTTCTGGGGTACAGGCTCTGTCTCCTCATCAGCCACCTCCTGGGGCAGCTGTTTATCCATCAGGCCCTGCACATCTCCAACCCCAGCTTTGGATTCTACTCAGGGACTAATTCTGGTCTTCTGAGGTCAATCTCTGCTCTTCTTCACTTACCAGCCTAAGCCCGCGAGGCTTAAGACTCACAACAACTAGATCACGCTACGCGATAATTCGAGTTTTATTGTTCAAATATGTGTGTGTACACAGAATATCTGTATATAATATATATACACATATGTATGTTGTGTATGTATATACATGTACGTGTGTGTGTGTGTGTAAATAAGTAAAAACTAGGATATTTAGGAATTTTAAAATCTATCAGATCACACATTTCTTTAGTCAAATGATACATATTCTTTGAGGAGCCATGGTACTTCATTTTCATGTTTTACTTAGGGGGCGATCACTCTGTAAGTTACATAAATGTCTAATCACTATACTGTATACCTGAAACTAATATAGTAGTGAAAAATAAAAAAAATTGAAAAAAGTTTAAAAAATGAATAAAAAAGAAAAAAAGAAACAGTACGAAATCAGGTGGTTCAAAATAAATACACCAACAAACAAAACCAGCCTGGAGGAGGCTTCCAGGCATTTGTTTTCTAGGCTCTGAGGCGAATTCCAGGTGCCTTGTTCTGTTTTACCAATTTTTTTTCTCCTCTGCTTTTGGAAGTTCCGTTCATTCTTTAAGTCTGATCCAGAAGATTTTACAGAGTTGGGAAGGGAACAGAAAGAGAACGGTGGGGAGGGAAAAACATGATATTTGTCAAGCTACATGGGAGAAAAGACTTGTCTTTCTCACTGCTAAATACCTCGTACCTCGAACAGGGCCCGGTGAAGGGGAAAATGCTCCCTAAACACATGTGGAATGAATGGAATTACTGACACTGTACTGTGTGCTCAAGGCTATGCCAGACGCTTTTAAGAAGAGCAGCGAACAGGCAATAAAAAGTAACTCGATTTAATGGCGTGCCCTCCTCCGTATAATAAGAATGCATCCCACGGGGTGGTACCTGCAGAGCTCGGGCTCATGCTGAGGCTGTAGACCCAGCACTTCAGTGGGCGAAACCAGAGTAAGTGATGCCTAAGGCAGAGCCAGCAAACCTATTGCTTAAGGGCCGAGACTGGCCCAAAGACAGTTTTTGTGCTGCCCAGGGGCTAAGAACGGTTTTGACATTTTTAAAAGGGTCATAAAACAAAACAAAGAAAAATAGACATCAGAGACTGTAGGTGGCCTGCAAAGCCAAAAATATTTACTATCTAGCGTTCTACAGAAAACGTTTGCTGACCCTTGCTCTAAGGGGACGCCAGGAATGTGCTTCTGGACTTACTTTTAGTCTAACATGTGTTTGGCCTGAACCCGTGTTCGAGCCTGACGACACTGTGGGACTGAGGCCCCATCCAGACCCTCTGTGAGCTGCCTCGGGCCACACGCACGTGTGCGGTTCTCTGTCCGAGCTGCATCTCTGTTAACTCACGCTTGCTTACGTGACAATTTTTCTAGGCGTTTTCCTACGTATCGATCAGAGGGCTTCGCGATGGAATCCATCTGGACTCTAGTTGAAACACTCAAAATGTGACCTGATTACTCCTGTCTTTCGTTAAATCCGAGAAAGTTCTGGTCATCGTTTCTTCAGTGGTTATTTTCTGTTTCTTTCTTCTTTTCTTCTCCTGCTGTGACTTCAATTACATTTGTATTAGACTGCTTCCTGTTGTACCACAGGTCACCCAGTCCCTATCGTTGTCAATGACCTTTGCTTTCCATTGTCCAGAACAGATAACTATAGTTTTCTATCTTCAAGTTCACTGGTCTTTTTTTCATCATCTCCAATCTGCTATTAGACCCGGGGAGTGATTTTTTTTTTTTTAATTTTTGGATATTGTAATTTTCGGACCTAAAATCTGACTCTTTTTCAAAGTGTCTCATCTTTTCTGCTTAGATTTCCCATGTGCTCATTGATCAGGGCCATATTTTTCCTTATCTCTCCAAGCATCATTATAACAGCTGCTTTGAAATTCTTGTCTACTAATCCTAACGTAAGTGTCATCTAGAAGTCAGTTTCCATTAACTGCCTTCTCTCATGAGTATGGGTCACGTTTTCCTGTTTCTTTGTATGTCTAATAATTTCAGATTTATCCTGAACATTGTGAATGCCATGCTGACTGACAGCAGTGCTGTTCAACAGACATAAAATGTGAGCCACATATGTAATTTTAATTTTGTACTATCCACATTAAAAAAGAAACAGGTAAAATTTTGATTGTTTTTGACCACTGTATCCAAACATTATTTCAACTTGTAATCAATAATAAACATTACATATTTTACAATCCTTTCCCATACTAAATCTTTGAAATCTGGTGTTTTATATTTACAACACATCTCTATTTGGACAATCTAGTGGTTTGCACATCGATCAGCACAGCTGTGGAGTATCATTCTAGAAAACCATTGAGGGTGGGCCCAATACAAGCTCCATCATTACGGAAAGCAAAATCCTGACAGTTTTTAAACTTTCCTCCTTGGTGTTCTGCCTTGGTGCCTTGGCGCCTTGGCCTGCTGAGCACCCCGGGCTGCTCTTTCCTGTGAAATTTGTGTCTCCACTCAATGAAAACAGCACTGATTTCATGTTTCATGTATTTGGTTTCTGTGCATAATTTAAAAAACATTTTGATACTAAAAAACATAAATGACTTTAAAATATTATTCTCGAACGGATCCCTAATCATCCCCTTGAACCCATGCTGACCTTTCCTTCTCTCGATTCACCTACTCTACCTTCTAATCATGTCACAAAAGCCAGGCCATCTCTGCTTTCAGGAGAGGAGATGGTGACCTGTCCAATCTTTGAGTCTACACAGTAGCAAGTCCTTCCTTCTTTGGCCCAGTGTGTGACTGATTGATTGATTGATTGATCGATTGAGGGGTTTGTAGGATGGCTGCACATATTCAAGATGCTCAAGAAGACTTCCTTAAATGAGCTGTTCCTCAAGGCCTTCAGCCTGAGGGTAGAATTTCATAATTTGCCAAGAAACAGATAAAATCAATTAAACGAGTCTTGCCTTCTCGCTTTCCTGCCTGTCTTCCATCTCTAACACACATTTTTACCAGTTCAACAAATCCAAGGATGTTGGCGCAAAGACCAAATGCTTTGTGAAATGTTTTGCACCAGGCAAGTGGCATAAGTTGAGCTTAAGAACCCCCAAAATGGCCATGTCAAATGTGCAGCCTCTTTACAAAAGGTAAACATGCCCCGACCGGATATACAGAACCACAGAACGAAACCAAGCACCTCGAAGCCAGAGCAGAACAGGAGGCCGAGGTGAAATCACACAATGCGACAAAGTCATACAGGTCTATGCAAAAGCCTGCGGAAACATGACCGGAAATAAGGCGGCTTAACTGGTGAGCATATTTCCCACAATTCGTTTCGGCTACAGCCCAAGAGGATCCACTTTGGAGCACGTGAGTACAATGTGGCTGTGAAAGCCGGGCTGGGAACAAAAGGTCTGATGGATCCCAAACGGCGAACAGCAAGACACGTGCTCACTGGCCTAATTTCAGCGACAGAAACAGGCCGACCATAAGCACTAACCAGCGCACGCTCACTCACCCTGGGCACTCACTGTGTATGATGAGGGCTATTTTTTTTTTTTCTTTACAAAATGCTCTTAATGGCTTCCTATAAGATGCCTTCCAGCTGGGATCCATCCGCGTTCTGGCTCAGTAGCCAGAAATTCAGTATTTCCAGCAAGCACTGCTCACTCAGCAACGACGGGGCACACACGATGCTATCGACTGTGTGTCACCCCCCGCCCCCTGGTGGGTGCCGTTGCCCCCCATCGGCGTCCTTACCGTGACTGGCAAGGGTGTGAGTTGCACCTTCGGACCTGGGGCTCCGGACGGCTTGCTGGAGGGCAGTCACTGTCGTTCACCAGCGTCGTGGTCTTGTTCACGATTCGTGTGCAGGACACGACGCTTCTGCGTTGCCCTGGAAACCAGACCGCGGGAAGCTGAGAGACCATTGCTGCACGTGCCTGGACTGGCCCCTCGTCCGTGCTCCCGTAGGAGTGTTCGGGGCCATCCTTTAATCAGGGTGTCACTTACGTGACTGCCGTGATGCCTTATTGGCTGTCAGGGAGTCAGGGAGAGCCATAACCTTAGTGAGGAGGGTGCGTAAGACGCGGTATGGGCAGTGTGGGGCAGCAGGAAAAGTCTAGAACAGGGTCAGAAAGAGGCAACATCTCCGAGCACCTGTATTGTGACAGCAAGGAATTCACTGGGGCCAAAGTTCTGATTTGGGTCTTTAATTTCCACTGTCAATTGCCAACCTCTTTATCTGTTTACTTGGTGTTTAAAGTCTGCAGAAGTCCAGCCTCTGTAAATACCCATCCATCAGCCCTTGCGGAAGGTCACAGCTGCCTATCGTAGAGTCCCCGCTTGCCGGAGAGAAGTGAGAACCAGGGAGGCTGGTCTGGAGGAGACTCGGAGACCTGCGTCCTGCAGGCGGGCGTTTGAGAGCTGGTCTGAGAACTCGCCCAGCCAGCCAGCTGCTGCCTGTCCCTAAGTATCTAGCACCTGCTCCTGGAAACTTGCATTAACTGTTACTCCAGCTGGATGTGACCATTTTCCTGGGGGTTCCCAAAGCACCCGACACACCGCTTGGCCCTGACTTTGTCCAGGAGGCAAATGCTTGGGGCTGGGAGGGTGGCCTCTGGAACCGGGCTGTCTGGGTCCAAGCCTGGCTTGATCATGACCACAGTGAGAGTATTGTTGACCATAAGCCACCGTGCTTCTGCACCTCAGATCCCGCCACCAGGCTGGCTGGCTTCGCCTCGCTGTGCCTCAGGGTTGAAATGAACTGATACATAGAAAATGCTTGGAGCAGAGCCTGACAGGGGTCAGCACTTCACATTAGCTATATTCCTGTTATTATGATTATCATTCGGGAAGTGTGGCCATAAAAGATTAATAGGACGTCAAGTACAGCTATCTGGCTCCCAGCCTCCTTGCTCGGCCCATCTGCAGGGGGACTGGTCGTGTCAGGCTGACTCGACACTGTGGAGTCCCCGAGCTACGCGGTCAGTGTGACTCCCACCCACAACCATGGCCCTGCGTTGTACAGCAAGCACAGAGGCAGCCTGAGCCAGATGGGTGCTTTGGCTGCAGTTCTGACACCTGCATCAGGGAGCCGGGAGACACTGGTGTCATAAAAGGATGTTGCTGGGCCAGCAGCGACAGCTGAAGGGCAGGCTCCCCCCTGCCCGCTGGCCCATCCGGTCCGTGCTCACTTCGCAGCAAGTTGCTTGAGAACAGACAGTGCGGTCAGGGACATGGGCGCCGGCTGCACTTGGAGGCTGGGGGGCCGTACGCAGAGGGGCAGCTGAGGGATGGGGACAGGTGCAGAGTGGAAGGGTGACAGGGCTGACGGTGGAATCCCGAAGCCGTGTCATCTGCCATGGGGCCGCTTCAGAGACTGAGAGCAAACAGTGGTGGCGGTCACCCAAGATGCGAAGACGTGGGAAGAAAGTCACGGCTGCCTCGGGCAGCGTCTGACGGGCCCAAGCACGCTACTGCCGGAATTCCTGCCTGTCACTAGGGGACAAGCCACCTAGTGGCACACTCCTTACGCATGGGGCATCTGACTGATGTTCGCATGTCAGCGGACAGCAGCTGCACGGGACTGGGTGTGCGTGGGGCCGGCCCGGCTCCACCTGCCGCGCCACGCTCTGGGCCGGGTGTGCGTGTGGCCGGGGCCGGCTCCGCCCTGCCGGGCCACGCTCTGGGCTGGTGCTGCGGAGTCCAAGTCACCCTTCCGCCCTAACTCCGCGCTCATCACAACCCTGCGTCCCACCTCCCGACCCCACCCTGGGTCCCTGCACGGCCACAAAGTCCGCTGTGCTGACGGGCTGCCGTAGGCCTTCAGAACAGCCTCCTGTCCCAGCTCGTAACCCACGCGGTAATGGATGCAGAGCCTTCCGCGCACACTGACTTCTGCAGCGTGACAGCCTGCTCCCTGCAGTGGGCCTGAGGGCTGATCACCCCACTTTAGAGGCGAGGAAATGCAGGTACAGAGAGGGCAACGCATTTGCTCAAATGTGGCAGTGAATCCTGAAGCTGGACTCAACGCTGCACATGTTCCACCGAACTTGGAGGACCTGCCCTCCCACCGCAGCCTGTGCTGGGGTCACTGTGGCAAAGAGCAAAAAGGGTATTTGGAGGCAGAAGCACCTTCTGGTATGAAGGTCTCCTCTGTTCCTTCCCCGGGTCCCTGTGGTGTAGCCGGACAGGGGCCAAACCCCCACCGCAGACGAGAGTCAGAGAGCCCAGTGTGGGCACAGCTCCAACGCGCAGGAGTCTGGACGACTCTGCGCAAGCATTTTGCACAGAGATCTGCAGGGTGCCGTGGTTTCGTTTCCGTGGAAGCACAGGTTGGGTGGCCAGCCTGTCGCGTGGACTTGCTCCGCCCCGCTGCGGCTGGGCCCCGCCCCCCGAGCCCGCGCCCCGCCCGCGCCGCTCACCCCCGCCGCACTGCACGCTGCACTCCTCCCAGCCGCTGTGCGTCCAGAGGAACGGGGAGTCCTGCGGCTTCTCCGGCTCGCTTCGGTTTTCGGCCGTGTGGTTCACCGGGATGGTGTACTCGTAGTGGATTCCGTAGTTCTGGTCATGGAATAGCAACACCTGGATGGGCGGCGGAAGATGAAGTCATTTCTGAAATCTCACCGTAGCTCGCTGCGGTGCTGAATTTGCAACTGGAGCCATGCTGTGCTGTCACTTTTCGGGGTAGTGGAGGTGGGGGCCAGTTCTCTTCCAGGTTTCAAAACAGGGGTGGGTGTCACAGATACTGAAGTTGGGACAGGATGGGTTTGGAAGAGGAATTTGGGGGCACGCAAGGGTGTGGGTTCTAACTACACTTTACGTGGAGCTGCTCCATGCAGAGAAACGTGCCCAAAAACTTGGCCACAACGTTGCCCTCGCAGACAAGGACACCAATATCCCGGTTTTTACCTACAAGGGCATCTGAGCACGTAGCATCCATCCCTCTACTTTTCTGAAAATGATCGTCCCTCTTCCCTGCCCTGGCACCAGTCATCACTACATGTAATGTGGGGTCAAAGGCAAACACTGCCCACCGCGGGGGGACCCATGGACGTCGGCTTGTGAGTCCGAGGCTACATGAGCCTGCCCACTGCAAGGGGGCTCGGAGGAGGAGGATGCCCCCGGGGAGGCAGAGACCTGGCTCAGGGCTTCACGCTGGGAGTAAGGGTGGGATGCCATCCCTCAGTCTGGGGACTGTGGGATCTGAAATCCTGGTGAGGGAGCAGACAGATGGGCCCACTCTTCGGCGATGCATGTGACAAGCCCTCTAAGAACAGAGGTGCTCTGCTGGCGTGATCTATGTAAACGGTGCAAATTAATAGTGCAAAGCAGGTCCTCACGTGGGAGCTTAAAGTGGCTCGGCCGTGGGTGATGTGCCAATGGGTCCCCCTGGGTCTAAGGAGCAAGTTCACTTCCAGCCCGGCGAGGGCAGGGAGGGCAGGCCAGCAGAAGCTGAAGACAGAACTCGCAGGGCCCACCTGACCCAACTCGGGGAAGGCCAGGTGGAAAGTGTGCCAGAAACAGGAGCCATCTTCCTCCCCTTTCCCCCGCAAACATCTCCCATCCTGCAGGGGCTTGGGTATTAGGGCAGGGTGGGGTGCTAAGAGCTGCCTGAAGTGCATAAACATCGAATTCTCCAAGAAACAGACTTGCAGCAACGCGTTTGGAAAACTGCCTCCAATTAAAAAAAAAAAAAAACTTTAAAAGAGATCTTTATTATCTCAGTATGGGAATAAAACTGGTGAATCAAGAGTCCATATGAAACCAATTTAATGCAGTTTTGCAGCCACGAATAATCTGTGTGCATGTGCATAATTGATTTCAAATGCGGGTCCCTGTGGCTCCATGGGTGAGTCTGACCCTGCAAGCAATGCGTCCACCTGGATTGGGGACACTGGAATTCTATTTACAGGCAGAGGGGCACCTCTTGTTTCCAGGTTTAAAACTCGAAGTAACAATCCTATTTCGAGAGAGAACAGCGATTAATATTAAAGAGGGCTGGGTCTTCACCCGTGACAACTGCTGCTTTCTCTGAATTGTGTTTATTGTGGCCTGAATGAATCCAGGCTGTGCATTTACTTTAACGGGCTGACGATTCGCTCTCAGGGTATGAAAGCTTTTTAGAGAGATGGAAAATGTACCCATTTGGCATTTGCTACAGAAAGCGAACATACGTGCCAACAGGTGACATTTAGGTATGGGTTTCATCTTGTCCTTTGCCGCCTCTTTTAGCTCCTCTGCATAACTGCTTTTAAATCAGAAAGGGAGGATTTGTTCTACTGACTTATACTAGGAAACGATCTTATCACAGAGGAATGGTTTGGGTACAGGCTCTTGGGCTCAGAAATTGACTCGCAATGCTCTATCTGCTGAGTGTTGCAGAGACAGATTCTAACAGTTTATGTCAGACACAGAGACCACTCGCTTTGCTCTCATCAGACATTATAACTATCTAGGGCCACTGTGGGTGACATTGCACTAGGCGCTGGGGTCATGAGCAGATCTGTCTCCTCAGGAGATTCCTGGGACATAGCCAGGGAATTCTTTGGGTGTCACCAAACCTCAAACGGCTGCAGGTTGCTGAAAGCCACAAATTGATGGGGAAAAAGAACTTGCAAGCAGAGACTGCCAAGAACTGAGGACAAAATATGCTTTGATGACAGATGCACGAGCTGCCACACATCTGTTCTTTGGAGGGAGACACAGAATCGATAATTCTGAGCTATGAGAAGTTAGCCACGAGAACTCCTGGATCTCTGATGAGATTAAAGGAGGCTCAACTGTATGTTTGCGTGGTTTCTGCGGGGTCCTGGTGGGTGCGACACCAGTGTTTAGACCCGGCCTGACCGCACAGGTTCCGCGAGCCCTCCCAGAGAGAACACATCCCTATGGAACATGGCTCTCCCTCCCGATTCCCCAGTGCTTGCTGCAAGCCGAGTCTGGGGACTCTGCGTGGTGTTGGTTTGGAGGGGAACCGTCAACAGCTCTTTGCCAAAAGGTAATGTGCGACGCGGATGTGCAAACTTCGGCGCGGATCTATGCCATCTGATATAAAAACACAGACTGTGAGGGGGGCCGAATGCCTTAGCATCTCCTTCCTGGAGGTGGTTCCTTTTGAAAAAGATGGGAGCTCTGCCAGGGAGATTCTGAAGCATGCCAAAAAAAGGCATTAGATAAGATCAAGAGACAGGCTTGAGCTACGGGTGGCCAGGTAAACCACCAGGAACCAGGTGCATCTGCCCCCTCCACGGGGCCCCAGGGAAGACGTAAACTGGGGGACCCCTTAGGGCCTTAGTCTCAAGACAAATCCAAAAGCATGGCATGTTACCATCAAGTGCAGTGGCGTTTTGGTCGGTCCCTTGGCAGAAATTTTCTCCCACAGGCCCCTGCGGACGTAGCGCACGATGGTGCCCGCGATCTGGAACTCCCCGGGGAGCTGTATCTTCCAGTCGCTGTTGATGGATCTCTTGCTGGAGTCCCTGAGAGCTAGAAGGAAAATGGCACACATGGAGTCACGGGGACTCGGTCTTTCTTTCGGGGAATCTGGGTGTCCTGAGTGGTGAGTCGGGGGCTCCGTCTTCCGCAGGGACAGGAGGGAGGCCTGAAGAGAGAGCGAGCTCACTGTGGGCCGAGAACAGGAGCCTGCCCCACAGGGAGCACACAGCCCCAGACCCATAGGCCACACCGGCAGAGAACCGTCAGCAGGGGCTGCCTGTCTCAGCATCGGCTCAGAGTGAGGGTCTGGGGAGATGCTGGACGCCGGAGACGACCACGGCCCAGACACGTCCCGCTCACCTCACAGTACAGCATTTTCTGCTGGATTCTGTTTTAATGTGTCCGAGGCTACAAACAGGTTTTGCTGCTTCAGCGAAACTCATCGATTCATTACAGTAAATGCCCTAGGCAGCCTGGCTCCAGCATCTCTTAAGGATTTGATACCCCTACATTAGTAAAGGGAATGTTCCTTCGAGAAATAAGCATTAGTCTCAAGAAGTACAAACTGCCGGTTATAAAAATAGTCACAGGGGTATGGAGTACAGTGTAGGGAATACAGGCAATAATATTATAATAACTGTGTAGGTGCCGGCTGGGTACTACATTTATTGGGGTGATCACTTTGATGATAATTATGTAATTATATAAACTACATAAATTATATAAATGTCTGATCACATGTTGTGCACCTGAAACTAATATATTATATGTCAAATGTACTTGAAAAAGAAATTAATTAAAAACAAACAAAAAGAAGTAAGCGTTATTCTCTTCAATACTGAGTCCAGGAAGCTGCCCACAGACTTGGCGGTAATGCTTGGCTGGGGCTGGGCAAGGGGGGTCCGAGTGTGGCGGCGGCTGCCACACCCCAGTCCCTGGACCTTGGGTGTGACCTTGGCTTCCTCGCTCCTTCACTCGGTACAAAAGGTTTTGGGAAAGACAAGGACTCAACGTTTCACTGAGTGGCCATAAGCAAGAATCTGATTTTTCATATGAGCCACTCATTTCCTATTATCTGAGTGCTCACCAGTGCCTTTTTTGGTCTCCCCACTTGAAGGCATGTCATTCCCAGGAGCAGAGCGCTCTGCAGAAAAATCATTATTTCTGTTTTGCTGTTATTTAGGAAAGAAAAAAAAAAAAAACTAGAACCTACTCTGGCACTTAGGAGAAGGTGGCGAGTGACAAGAGGTGACAGTCTTTACGTCCTTCGGAAAATGAAACTCCCAGCACACCCTCAGGCCACGCCCACAGCAAGTGAAGCCGGGACCCTTGATGCCCCGAACGCTCACAGTGACTCTGGAAACCTGCTCAGCCCACACGCGGCGAAATCGGGTTCAAGTCCATTCTTTATTTGCTCCTTCCTGATGCCAGCAATCAAGTGGCCGCATTTAATACCGATTTTGGACAATGAGGGGTGAAACCAAAAAGGGGTTTGGGTTAACCCCGAATTTGTGAGCCCCAGGCTGGGTTAGGATCCAGCAGGGGCTGGTCCTGGTCAGGCCACGAGCAGCTGGGGGACGCTGGGCCTCCGCTCCCTCGTCTCTAGGACAGTGTGGTCCCAGGCCTTGCTCCTGCCCAGCCGGGCTCTGAGGGGACGCACACCCGGGACTCTGGCCTTACAGGAAGTGCCGAGAGCGAGCCGGAGAGGCAGGAAGGGCTGCCTTCCAGCAGAGCCACTTCCTGTGGGGTTTCTGACCCAGGGCAATGCACGGTGAGCAGCTGGGGACCACAGGGTTCCCGAAAGGCCTGGAGAGGAAGCTCCACCACCGGAATCCCCATTTCTCTTCAAGAAATGCAACGCGCTGTAGGAACTTCCCGGCTGCTAAAGGAAGGGAGGACGTTGGATACTCGCGATCGCTGCTTTTTCTCTTCTCTGCCACCACCTGCGAGCCACCATTTAAGGGGCACGGTGTCTGCTTTTGCTCCTTCCTACACTTCTGCCTGCTTCATCTTCCCCAAACTCTCTAAAGTAAAGGGTTACTGCCGGCCTTCTGTATCCACGGGTTTTACATCCGCGGATTCAACCAACTGTGGATCGAAAACAGTGTTTGTGACTCACAACTGGGAATCCGCGGACGTGGGGGGCTGACTACGTACGTTCTGTGCCGTTCTGTAAAAGGGACTTGAGCGTCAGATTTTGGTACCTGCAGTCCTGGAACTAAGCCCCCCAAAAATACCGGGGGACAATTGCATTTGCCTCTTCCCACAGATGAGGAAAAGGGAGCGCAGAGAGGTTAAGGAACCATCTGAGTTGCACAGCTATTGTGGAGTGAAGACCTGAACCTAAACAGACAAAGCTCAGTACTTTCATCACCCCGATTTTGAATCCCATGTTCCTAGGTAATAGCATCAGTGCAGAATTCTGCGGCAAATGCCGAAACATGCAGATGTCATACTTGGTCATGAAGAGAACAAACTCCAGGCTCTAATCACTACAGGCTCTCATCTTCTACATACCGTTACAGAAAGAACTAACCTTACATATTTTCAAAGCTTCCAGTGAACTAATAACTTAAAACATAGTTGGTTACACCAATTATTGGTGAATCTAAGTGGAGGCTTGCACCCCAGGACCCTTACCAACATAAGCCTCGTACCCCGAGCTTCGGAAGGCCTGGCCTACTACGCACGCCTCTGCTCCCCACCCGGCTGTGTTAGTACATTTTCCCGGCCCTTTCAAAAAGTCCTTTAAAGTAACTTATTGAATTATAAACTGAAAGCCACCCGCCTCCAGCCAGAAGTCAAACATCTGAGAGGTCAGGAGTGGGAAGGACAGGAAAAGGTGCAGGAGGGCGCACCTGGAGATTATAAAACCGCCCGCAGAGATGCTGTGCAGGAATGTGGGGGCTGGCCTGGGGCGCCCCATGTCTGTGGGTGAGACACAGAGGACCGATGCAGAACCCGCTGACGCTTGGGGTGTGCCACCCTGGATCCCAGAGCAGGGGTCTTGCTGGTCAGCTGGCAGGGGTGCCGGGTGGGCTGCAGGCTGGGTCACGGAGGCCATGGAGGAGTGAGCTCAAGGAACAAGGGACGGGGGTGGGACAGGCCGGCTACCCCAGAGCAGCTAGTAGGGGAGGAACACACTAGAGAGCGCGTAGTGCCGGGGACAGAAGCCTAGCTTTATAGCGCTGTCGTTGCCCAAGGAGTCAATGTCCCCACCATGATGGATTATCCACGTGAGCTCGGTGAAGGCAGAGCTGGGAAGAGACGGGAAGAGACCGCTCTCCCAGGGCATACCCCGCTGCCAGCGCACGCCGAGTTCTCCAGGCGCCTGACTTTGCTTTGAGGTCCTGGTCTGGAGCTGCTGAGCTGGGGAAACGTCACACTGTCACAGCTTTGGGTGGGTGGGGGATGGGGGGAGCTCTTATGGCCCAGAAGTAAACTTTGCCTCCCAGGCTCTGTCTGGCCATCTCCACAGAGGCTGCACGCTTCCCCGCACTGCAAAAGCAGCTTTTCAACTGTCCCCGGTCCCCCTCTGAGAGCTGGGACCTCCTCCCCAGGGCAGTATGACCCTGAGGACAATGCCTCACGTGTTTTGCAGTGGGAGGACACACAGAGGCAGTCGAAAGTTGAAGGCCGGTAGTTCCACGAAGCATGGGGGCACGTCAAGCCTGGCTTCAGTGTGCATGTCTGGTCCGTGCCTCTCTGCTAAAATCAGAATTTGATGCCTGACGATCCTTCAAAAGAGTGACACTTCGGCCACAGAGGTTCAGCTGGAACATCGAGATCATTGACAGCAGTGAGTAAACAGGTCCAACGCAGAGTCTGCGGATAAAACCACCCGTGTGGCCCTGTCAGCTCCAGACAGCGGGAACGCAGATGACCTCCCAGCCCGTCTGTGGCAGTCCCCGCCTCCGAGCCAGAGCCAGCCAGGACGGGGCCCCAGGGCCCTGTGTGGCCACGAGTTCTTTCCAAGGCCCTGGATGTGACATTGCACTCTTTTCTTAAAGAAGGTCCTGGAATTAAATATGTTTTGGGCCTCATGCGTCCCCACCCCTCAGTCCCTGGGCGCCGGGGGGTATGTGCAAGCTCTTTCCTCTGTAAGCATTCTGACACTAGCCTGTATGTGAAATTAGGATTTTTAGACCTAGAAACTCAACTAGGGCTATTGAGATAATCACAAAGGCTTTGACCTGATTCCCTCTGCGATGTCTGACGTTCTGATTTGCTGAGAAGGACAATTCCATTTGCTGGCTCTGCCTGGGTCGAGAGATCAGACGTTTTAAAGTGCTGTCTGAAATATAACAGTGCGTTTGCGTATGCTGCTGAGAAGCCACCAGAAGCCTCTCGATGGCGGCAGAGGCTCCTGCAGGGATGAAGGTGGGTACCTGCTCTCCCTTGCTACGCGACCGCAGACAAAACGTCCTTAATGACCAGAAATGAGAGGTCACATGACGGACGTCCGTTTCCATCCCGGGCCGTTTTTGCTCCCTGTAGATGTCTGCATGTTGTTGTCCCCAGACTTTGGGTACTGTAGGAAAAGGCTGTGAGCCACCCGGAGAGCGAGGGCCTCACGGCTCCTCTCCAGGGCTGGCTGGAGGCCGACGCCCGGCCCTGTCCGCAGGCCCACCCCCCACACGGCGCTGTGCAGAAGCGGGTTCATTGCGTCTCCCCCGCTCCTGGATTCCACTGGAATACTTGACCCACAGTCAACCTACTTTTAATCCTGGCGCTGAGTCAGCTCCTTTCATATCCACTCAGAGTTCTGCCAGCCCTGTCCTGAGCCGCGGATGCAAACTGCTGAGGCATTTCCTGTTCCAGGTGCTTTCGAGCAGAAAACCAGGCCGCGTGGGCTGGAGGTAGGTGGGGTGAAATTCTTCAGAAACTGCGCCCAGCAAATGTGAAGAGTCGTTCAGAGTGACACGGGGTTGGCTGCCAAAGCACCTAGACCCGAGTGGAAACGAGGCTCCTCTGAACTCACTTTACGCGGACCACCTCTGAGTGTGGCCGTGTGCACACATTGGGTGCTGAGGTACCGGGGCTACTGGCTGATGAGGTAGGGGGCCGAGGCTGGCTGTGACCTCCCATGGCGGTCCTGTGTGTCTGCAGAGCTGAGAAGTTGTCCGGAGACACTGAACTCCTCTCCTCCCTCTCCTCGGGGTGGAGGTTTGCTTTTGTGAAGCCCGCACAGGAAGTAGCAGCAGTGGGTGGGATTAACGTGTGTCATCCAATGAAAGGCCGCTCCCATCTGTCAATCTCTAGCCATGCTGGAACACCTCAGAGCACGTCGGGGAGGCTCTGCGAACTGTGGCCAAGCCAGACAAAGTGAGGAGCTTGGATGAACGACTGAACTCCCTGGGCCTCAGTTTCCCCTTGGAGAAGTGGGCACAGCAACACTGTGCAGTACATTTGCGGGGCTGGGGTCAGGTCTGCAAGGCAGAGGGGGGCTCAATGACTGGGGGACGGTGGGCGAGTGAGCGAAGCTTCGTCTGTATCTGTAGCCGCTCCCCAGCGCCAGCATCACCGCCTCAGCTCCGCCTCAGATCGTCAGGCGTGAGATTCTCATAGCGGCTCCAGTCTCTGGTGTGAAAGACCCTGCCATCCTTCTGCCCCTCTACACAGAAGTAGAGATAATGTTCTTTCTACCAGATGCCTGGGGCCAGGGGCAGGTGGAGGAACAGAGCCGGGAAGCTACGAAGCCAGAACGAGGGCCTTACTTGTATACATGCCTGCTGGTACTTTACAGAAGGACCAGTGAGTTAACCATGGAGCGGAACCAGCTCTTGGGATACTGGGATTGTGACTTTTTTGAATAAGGGTCAAAGATAACGTCAGCCTCCTGTGGAGGCCCAATGCCCCTAGGAAAGAGACATTTTATTTCCAGGTAAGGGAGGGCCAGGGTACCTGCTGGGAAGGGTGACCTTGGAGGTGACGCTGGGTGACGGGGTTGGGTTTCCGAAGCAAATGCTGGTGAAGTGGACGCTGTTTCCTTAGGTGGGCAGGAAGAGAGGGGGTGGGCTCTTTGAGAATTCAGAACAAAGGCCGTCACACCGAGGAAGCTACCAAAAGCAGCACGAGGCGTTAAAGAGCATCGGCAGGCATTGTTCTATTTGCAGAGTGACAGCTGGGACAGCTTCAGAGAGAGCAGGGGACTGGGGCAGCATCCGCATCACGGGGGCGGGCAACACCACAGGGCTCACGAAGATGCCAGTGCGAGGGACCGCAAGGCCCGCCCCGGCAGCGGGAGCGCCAGTGGCTCTTACAGCCTCAAGGAGGCGGGGTGGACGGCAGGCCTGCTGGGCCACAGTCGGCAGGCACTCCCTGGGGACTGTTTATTGATGAGCCCTGTCGTGGTCTTAGGAACGAGAGCTCCTGTCCCCACTCCTGCCATTCCCCTGAGGCAGGCGGATGAGGACTATCCTAGCGTCTGTGTTTCCTAACTCTTACATAACAGGATGGCCCTCTTCGTCAAAGATTTCACCCAGCCGTGGTTTGTTTTGTGTCTGTCTCCTTAGACTTTGGGCTTCTCAGGTAGGGATCATTTCAAAGAAAGACTTAGATACTTTAGTGCAGTCTACAAAGGCAAACATGTGCACAAAGACATAATTTTTCAAACTCGATGATGAAAGTTGAAATAAAAGCGTTTCATGAGTAACTTCGTTCTAGCCCCAAACACTTAATTCTCAAGATAGAAGTGAGCAATCACGTCTTACATATCTTTTAAAATCTCAAACGGCACCTTGCAACATAGACTGAGAGATTATAGCACAAGGGAGCTCAGGAGCGGGTTACCTTGGTACGATATCCGCCACCACCAGCTCGAATCTAACCCAAATCGGGAACATGGGAGCAGGGCTGGTGGGGGGACATGGGTAATGGCGTGTCCCGTCCCTGGGAACTGAGAGCAGAGGCAGCCGCCGGGCACCCCTGCTGGCCACGCGACAGCACCCAACTACCCTGCTGTGGGGCTCCCGGGCCGACCTTCACGGGGGGCAGTGCGGAGGCTGCGAGTTGAGTTTGGGGTTCACTCAGCGGGTCCTGTGGCTAAGAAGGGGTGTAACAGAGCACCCCCTCTTAGGCCTAAAGCATGGTTCTGTTGAAGACAACCAAGACCAGTCTGCAATGGCACCCCGCCCTTCGACAGACGGACACGGTGCTGGTGTCCAAACTCAACGGAGCTGACCACTGGGGATTTGGGGTACATGGTACTTAGTGAAAATCAGTGTTTCTTGGAATTCCATTAGATTTAGGGCTGTTACTAATTTTCCAGCTAAGGAGTCACCCCCAAAGCCACCAGCAGCCTTCAGGTGCTCCCTGTAAGTTGGGTGAGCACCCAGCTGCCCGGGCTAAGGCTGCTCTGAGCTTTCCCGGGGTCAGTTTGGGGGACTCATGCTACCTCGAGTCCTCACAACTCCGTTCACCCTTCTGTCACCTTCCTTCCTGTGCAAAGCTGCTGTTTCCTACTGGTCCCCCCGCTTTCTCTCGCTCCCCCACCTTGGGGCAGCTGCACATTAGTCAAACATGACAGGAGCTGTCACGCTCTGCTCTGATTCCTTATAGCGTCACACCTAAAATACAAGTATAGAGCCAACAGTCCGGGAGAACGATGCTGAACCCAGTGGCTGGCCTCATCGTCCACATTAATTCTCAGAACATGAACCGTGAGTCAAATTATCATCGTTTTACCCAGAAAACTGTGGGCGGGTTTGTCCTCCACCACGCGAATCCTCCGAGCCCCGGCGGGAATGACAGCAGCTTCGATGTAACCTGTAGCAACGAATAACACACAGGTGAACCACACCTGCACCCTCGACCAAAGCCCCACGCGGCCTCGGTCCCCAAGTCCCCTCTGCCACATCCCCACAGGGATTTCGGAGCCTGCAGACTGGTACAGCTTTGAGCGATCAAGATGGTCAACCGACAAAAAGCATCCTTCTGCGGCCAGAACCTCTCAGCTGCCCCAATTCCAGAGCACGCCATTTGCATGTGTTTTAGGTTCAACTGCATCCCCCCCAAATTTATAGGTTGCAGTCCTAACCCCCTGGGACCTGACTGGAAATGACAATTAGTAAAGATGAGGCCGTGCTGGAGGAGGGGGGGATCCTAATCCACCGTGACTGCTGTTCTTATGGAAAGGGGAAATTTGAACCTAGAGAGCACAGAGAACAAGAAAAAAGGAAGCAGATATTGGGGTGATGCATCTATAAGCCAGGGCAAGCCAAAGACGACCAGCAAACCACCGCGAGCCAGGAGAGAGGCTTGGGATGGGTCCCTTCTCCCTGCTTCTGGAAGGAGCCAGCCCTGCCGACAACCTGACCTCGGAGCTGTGAGACATAACCGTCTGTTGCTCACATCGCCTGCGTGCAGGACTCAGTAACTGGGACAGCCTGGGAGCCTGCGTGAAAAGCACGTCCCCGGGAGCGCGGGCACAGAGCGACACCTCTGGACACGTCACCTACTGGAGGTTCCCTCTCTCTTCGCTGTGCTCTGATGTTTCTCCGAATACCCACGGGTGACAGCAGGACCTCAGCAACTTGCCCTCTGACTGAGGGACAGCCTTACACACTGCATCTTCCTGAGTATGTCCACGCACAGAGGCAGGCTCGCAGAGGCCATGGTCACCCTGAACGTGTCCCGGACAGCAGGTGGCCGTTAAGGTTCAGGTGACCTTTTCATTGAAGGAGCCCTGCGTGGTGCCGAAATTCTGAAACGCAGGCTGGCGATCATTTTTGTTTTCATTTTCATTTGGATTTTAGACAAGGATAATGAGTTTGCTTCAGCAATTCGGATGCCGATCTCTAGTTAAATTATGAACTATACCCCTGGGGTTTCCCAATGTAGTCCGCAGAATCAGGAGGAGAGCTGCAAAAGCGAGAGATTTCTGGGCCCAACTATGCATAGATTCCAAAAATATCTATTTTGAGGGATTTATTTACTTATTTTCTTACAGTAAAAATGGCTGTATTGTTATTATAAAAAATAATGTACAATAGTTTACACAACATAAGGGAGAAAGCCCAAATCAACTTATTCCACATTGCACTGAGAAAATTATCCTGGAGGAGGTAACATTTTGGTGACTAGCCTTTTCAGCATCTCTTCAGCATATAAACATACTCACGTCATCTTACATGAATAGGATGTTACACGTGGTTTTAAAAGATCAAGGACACCTTTAGAATAATGAAGACTCTGACTAAATATGTGCCCAAGGTACATAACTCAAAAGTCATAAAAGGATATAGTTGAAAGTATATTGATCTTATAGGACATATCCTACAGTTGTCTACCTTTTTAACACTCTTATTATTTATAATCCTTTGTGTATTTTGGCTGGATTTCCACATAGGTAAATGAATATTAGCGTGGAGAATTCAGAGGCCAATCTGATACTTTCCTAATAAAAGGCTACCTAAAATTTGGATCAGATGCTTGGAGGATTCTTAGCTTTGTATTAATAATTTCATTGTTTTATATTAATGCTTCCTGGGACATAGAGCTATTATATCATTATTACACTTAAATATACTTTTCTGATCTATTTGTTTGGTTTTCTTTTTCAGGGATTCTAACTTATTTATGTTTGATCTCCATTCTCTCTCACAGTGCCCATTTAATCTCTTATCTTTTTGATTCTTTGTTCATTTCCATTTTGCAAAGGATTAGTGTTTCCTTCCTCCTCATTTTCCCTCAGCTCTGCTAAGTCCTGTTGCATCTCTGTGGCTTCATTGTATCGTCACGTCTACCTTGAGGTCCTATAGCTCAGCTATGAGTTCTGGCCTAATGGAGCTATTGCTTAACAAGTGTTGGGAATTTATGCAGTAACATTTGCTCAGTTTTGCTCTAGAAATGCTTCTCTATTTAAAAAGCGTGGCGACACACACACATCACCTTTTAGGATTATAGGACTGGACCACAGACTTCTCTTAGAGAAATCCATTCCTTCTGAGGGAGCCTGAAGAACTGCTGGATTCCAGGTATACGAGATAGTAATGTGTCCAAAATGGAGACAAAAATTGTTCAGGGTCGATACGACTAAAAACCTTTTTCGGAGGAATCTCCATTCAAACCATCAAACGGGAGAGGGAAAAGGTTGTACCTGGGGAGCTGGATTATTCTCCGAAAGAAGCCACTGTCACGTGGCGTCTTCCTGTTTCGTGACAAACAAACCTTGGTGTGAGCATCGCAGGCTGCAGACCCTGAGGCAATGGACACGGCCAGCCACAGAGGTCCAGGTTCACGTGCCACGCCCCTCAGCAGGCGAGACATTGCCACCAATGCACGGTCACCACTCCTAGCTTTGAGCCTCACTTTGGCACAAGCAGCGACTGAAAAGGCATCTGCGTTCTCTCCTTTCTCACGTGCCCTGGGGTGCTGAGGTCGGCGAGCAGGGGCAAGCTCAGGACAGATGCACAAGTCGGGGGTGGGGCTTATCCTCAGGTGACCTCTGAGCACTGAGGCAGGGGCATTACTGTCGTGTATAGGCTCTACTAAACTGTCTTCACGGAAATTGGGGAGACGAAGAAAACAGTAACCAGTGACATGAAAGGCAGGTCCTCCGTTCACGAACCAGTAAACCATCTCTAACTCACTGTCCTCTTTCCAGTGGCTCCTGTTCTGACCCAGAGCTCAGAGGCCCCCCAGAGACTGGTGTAAAGAGCAACCAGGAAGCACGAGAGTCCCATCACCAAATCCAAAAGCAGCTTGTCGTCCCTCAGACCAGATGTCCCCCGATGCAGACACCAGACACCATCATGTTGACCGGACATGAACTAATTAAAGAGGAGATTTACTCTAAGAATCTATAAGACAGAGTCATGTTTTAGGTAAGCCAGCAAGACATTATCTTTGGAATAATTTTCCATTCTAGTCTCTGCCATTAAGCAGAGATATCCAGTTAGAGGGACACGATTTGGTTTCATGAGGAAGCCACGGATAAAATTCAATGCCTTTGCCATTGTTCTAGAATATGCCACTTTTGCCTTAAAGACAAGTTAGTGAGAAGAAACTTCAGAGTGAGGTTGACTTAAAACTTGTCTCAAATCTTCTAAATATTAATATTAGCTGGCCAATATTAATTAGACCATTAATATTAGACCATTAATGAGACCATTTCCCTGTGAAGGAATTTTTGGTTGAATTTCCCAAGTGGATGATTTGGGGGTTGGGGGTAAACTGTCACATTTTTTTCTCTTGTGTTTTCAGTAGCACTAACTTTTTTGGAAGGAAACCATTTTGCTGGTAAGGTGCCATGACAGGCCACAGGTAAAACCCTGGCTACATGGCCTTGGACCCTTTTCCCCAGGTTATATCACATATATAAATAGTTTTTAAAAAATCACAGATTTTTTTTGTAATTAACTCATAATATATTTGAAGACGTTTTTGTGTTAAGTTGATATATTTCCATTTTTACAAAAGTTGTTTATGAGAACATGACTATGTTTTTGTTTCCCCTAAAGACTGTTTTGGGTCAAATGGCAAGGAACTCATTGCTTGGGAAGCCCATGAGACTAAACCGATACTCTTGCCCACCCCTCAGGGTGTGGGGGCCACACGGATGGGCCAAAGCAAGGCCACGACTTTTATCTGCAGCAGGAGGACCAGGTGGGCGTGGCATGCCCCCAGCCCTGTACTCTGCAAACTCTCCTGTGCAGGGCAGGTGCCATCTGTGGCTAAGTGTCCCGGCACGCCTTAGCGCTTTCTGCTCAAGTAACAGGTGTGGCCGAGGAGACCACAGATGTACCCTGGACACAGTGACATGCGTCTGTTGGCCTCCAATCCTGTGACCCTATCTGTGACAGCTTTGAAATTGGTTTCATCCTATCGTATTTTTTTTTTTCTTTTTGGAAATCCGTCTTCAACACTGATTCTACATGAGCAGGGAATGGACTCTGATTATCCGTGGCTTCACGCATGCCTCGTTCCCGTTGATCTCTGGGGAAACGTTCGGGCGTGTAAGCGAGGCAAGCACCCACACCAGGCGCGTCACCGCCATGCCGTGCGTGACATCCAAACGTCTTACATGAGAAACACCTGGGAACAGCCTTTGCCATCACGCACGTGGACACCTTCGTACAAAGATCATTCCTGACTGAGAAAAAGAAATACGTCATGGTTGGTTCACGGGCGCATTTCAGGAGCCGATCACAGTGCAGACAAGCATCATTACGTGTCACCGTCACGCAGTGATAATTCCCCATGGAACCTTCATCCGCCACACCCGGAGGCTGGAGCTCAGAACCTGGCATGTGGCAGGGGGCTCCAGAGGTAAGCAGTGCAAAAACGTGTGACGTGCGAATCTATCCCCCTCAAAAGGGACAGATGACGTCACTTCCCCTTTTAAGAATCATTGGTTCAGAGGGTTCTAAGAACAAAGGCAAAGGAATTCACAGCCCACAGGCATCAGGGTTGGTCCTCGGTGGGGACGGCAATCCCGGCGTGTCCTGGATGTCCCTGGCAGCAGCCCCCTTTCGGTGTCGAGGGCAGCATGGAATAAAGACGATAATGTTAAAATGACAACAAATGAAGGGAAAGCATCATGCCTACTTTCAAATCCCTAAATTCAAAACACCTAGCTATTCAGCACCACTGAAGGCTTGAGCATAAAGCCTGTTCATCAGAAAAGCAGCCTGCCGGCCAGTCCCTGTCCATCCCTTCCACCGGCGAGCTGCCGAGGACTTCATTTATCTGCTCTAGGTGCTCAGCTCAAAGATTTAGGTAAAAAGACCCAGAAGAGTTCAAGCGAGGGTCAGGATTTCATATTATTGGGCAAAAAGCCTGCGTTGGATTGCTTTTTATCTTTCCGGTCTGGTATTTCTCTCTGATATTCGCCCTTAAGGGTGATGAGACATTCCTCCTTCTGGGAAAGAGATGAAAGTGACCTTCCCTTCTAACCTGACAGGACAGCAGTCCACTCAGCCACACCTGGAGGCGCCTAGATGTTACCTGACCCGAGGCTTTATTCCACTTCTAAGTTGAGCTTTTCCTTCAGCCTACAACGTCCCTCCCGCACCACTGTCAGTTAATTTCTACCTGTCCTTTAGTGCTCAGGGGCCGCCCTCACCTGCCTGTGGCCCCACTGAACTTGGGGCCCTCCACCACCCCGTTGAGCTGCCGCTGCCTCACACCTGGACTCAAGCCGTTTGCCTGGGGGTCCCCGCCCTGGACTGTGACTGACACGGTGACAGCTAAGTTTCAACTCCGTATCCCTCGTGCCTAAGATGTGGCTGCGCTGGGTGAATGTCTGCAGGGTGAGTGGACTCATGCGTGACCGTGTGCCCGGCTCTCTGCACGTGGGCGTTCTGGAAGGGTAGACCACGGCGACAGGTCTGTCTGACGAAACTATAAGCGACGGGCAGCTGCTGGCTCACGCAGGAGTGAGCGAGCGTCCTACTCACATCTTCAAAGAACAGGACACACGCTGGTGCGAGTCCAGGCTCACAGACCCCAACGTGAGGATTTGGGGGTGGGGACAGCTTTAGACTTTAAAATGAAGGGGAGGCGTTTGGCGACTGCTCAGAATGACGGAACTTGAACAGGCGGGCGAAGCCGACGTGGGCTTAGATGTCCCTGAAGCTGGCAGAAAGCACACCGAGCCACCGACCGGGTGGGGACAGCTGCCCCCACGAGGCTCCTGTGCAGGACTGGCCACCACAGCCACAGAGGCCTGGACTGGCCAGGAGGAGGGCTGCACGTGGTCAGCCCCGCCTCCTGTGCCCCGGTGGGGCCAGGCACGGGGCAGGGTGGAGACGGGCGAGCAGGAGGAAGGGACGTCACTGTGGATGGAACAGTGGCTCTGCCCACGTCACAATGCGGACCGGACACTGGGAACAGAGAGGGCACTTAGGGCCTGATCTGGGCTCCCTCATAAGGGAGCCGCTTTGCTGCACACGGGGGAGGTTTTCTGAGGTGTGTGGTGGAAGTTTCCTTCATGTTCCACGCAACCGCGGGGGTGGGGGTGGGGGTGGGCACGGCCGTGCTGCCCGCCTTCCACGGGAAGAGCAGTCGCAGTCGACACCGTGTATCGGAGCTTGGCGCAACGTTCAGGGTTTAAGTAAAGGGTTCCAACGCTTCCCTTTATACGTGAATTTTTAGAAATCAACCGCAAGCCCTTGCCAGCTGCAGGAGTTTAACTCCTAAGTGCCCGGGCCGACGCGGCTGCAGCAGGCAAGGTCAAAGTCTCGTGCGAACCAGTGCCGGGGTCCAGACATAGAAAATGGCACCAGATACGTCAGAACAAATAACGGAAATCGCCAGAGTTCCAGAGCAGCGTTGCCCATGAGGGCTTCCTGAATGACAGACATCTCTGCGATGTCCAGCACGGGAGCCACTAGCCACATCACCGTCCTCACACTCTGCCTCAGAGGCCACGCGGCAGGCGCAGGCTGTCACATGAGCCTCCCGTTTTGCAGACTGGACGCCTATCTAAAATCCTGAACCTGGCCCTTACTTGACCTGAGGTGTCATTTTAAAATTTAATTTTGCACTTGCCCAGGATTCGGCTTGCACGGGACCCTGTAGAGGTTTTGCAAAGGCTGCCCCTTTCCACAAGGCTTGGGGAAGCCACGGTCTTCCACGCACACGGAGGAACGGGGGAGTGTGCAGACCCTCCTCCCCGCCTCGTCCGTGGGGCCTGTTCTGTGGGACAAGGAGGAGTGACAGCGATTCCGTCCTTCCATGGGTGGAACTGAGCCGAAAAGCTTCTACACAAAGCATGAAAATCGGAAGGGAAGCTTCTTAGCTCGGCTCCATCCAGTAAGTTATTGTGGCGACATCCCTCTCAGTGACGCCGGGTGATGGACAGTCACGAAGGCTCCGAGAAGCGCTCACCCCCTGGATGACGGGCCTGCCTCACGCCCCCCTCAGTAAGAAGCGGCCTGAAGCTTCTCTGCCACCATAAGCTGGTGTCCGCCAGGACAGAGGCCAGACGCCACCTCCCCGCTCTGGGAGAAGGGCCCGCAGCTGTGAAGAAGAGTCAAGCAGGAAGACTCAGGGCCACGCTGTGCTGGAGACAGCCGCATCAGGGACAGGACACTCAGCCCGCAGGCCGTCGGCAGAGGCTTCTCAGACACGCCAGAACCTATGGCTCTCACGCATGTTTTAGGGATGCGCATAAATGTCTCCTACCTTTCTTGGAATAAAACTCAGAACCAGAGAAAACCTCTTCCATCTCCAGGTAAAAACTACGCAGCCAAGTGTCTGTGCTGACGCCTCTGAGTGCACATCCCCAGATGAGGGGACACGGAGCCACAAGGGGCCTGGTCAGGCAGCTGCCCTGGCATTCGGGGACCATGGGGCTGCTCCGCTGAGCGCCACCAGCAGACTATTCAGTCCGAGGGACCCAAAGACCTCGTTGTGGCTAAAATGTCCTTCTTCGTCTTTCGGTCATCGTGACACTGCAGTACCAGGTCACCTCCCTGTCATCGACCAGCCCTTAAGTGTGAACTGCAGGAAAGGCATGTCACCATCTGTTTCCGGGCACAGAAAGTAAAACCCATGACACACGTCAGCTGTCCTGCAGCTGCAGCTGCCCCGTGGGCCTCGCACTCACCTGTCCCCCGAGAGTGGCTGAAGTCGCCCTTCACCACGCGGCAGGTCCGGCCGTCCCCGCTGCAGACCCCGCACCGGTCCTCCTTGGCCGCTGACCCGATGATGCCATCGCAGCCGATTTTCTATATGACCAGAGAGCTGGGTTATTCTGGGTTCTGGACCCCGAGGGCTTTTAAAGAGGGGGCCTGTCGGGCTGACTCCCCCAAAAGTGCTTGGGGCCCACGACACTTTTAGAGGCTGAGAACGTATTTTACTTTACAACTAGAGAGGAAAAAAATGAAAGGAATCCAGTTTGTAAATTTGTCATCATTACACCCACACAGTCATCAGATATTCTTTCATATTTGTGACAGAAGAGGGGGCCCATGAAAGTGTCCCCGATGGCCTGGCCCGGTCTGGAGCTGTCTGAGGAGGGAGTAGCCAGTGTCCACCTGGTGTGGCCACAATTTCACACGATTCACGTTCTCCTCAGGGCTGTGGGTCACCTGTTCAGTGGCTGGGAGAGCCAACAGTGTCAGAAGACACATCAGAAATGACACTTCTGTGGAGGTCCAGAAGCTGGAGCTCATTCAGGTGTGGCTGGGAACGAGCCCCCAATTCTCAGGGATACCAAGGCCAGGAAAGGCCCCCATCTGTCAGACCTTCAACGAGCTTGTCTGAGGGCTGAGGAGGGGAGCCCCGACCCCATGGGGTCTGGGCAGCACAGCCCAAGTCACTTCATGAAAAGTGGGAAAAGGCTGTGAATTTATTTTTCCTCAAAAAAAAAAAGCACGAGAATCTTGTATTCTGCAAAGCATCATGACCAAGTTTCCTATGATACATAGCGAGTGTGTAATATTCGACTAGTTGAATTGCTGAAATGTCCCCGCACATTTTTCTCCATAAAGCAAACTTTTTGGAACAAGAGCTGGCTTTTCCCACTGCCCTGTACCCGCACCAGGTGTTTTAGCTCTTCCCTGTCGTGCATGGATGGGTGCTGGCAGGGTGCTGGCAGGGTGCTGCCCTTCTCACGCCCGCCCCCAGCCCAGGGACAGGGCGCTGGGCAGAGCTGGCTCAGCAGCGCACTCCCCGGAGGACACTCGGCCCCCGGTCACCAACGCAGAACCCTCCACTCCGTGACAGCTGTGGCTCGTCTGCGGACAGAGTACCTGTCCGCCAGGAGCACATCGGAGCACAGACTGCAGGGCCCGGCCCGAGGCCCGATCCGGCACGCCTTCGCCTTGGTCGTTAGGGTTCGCGGAGTCTCACCTTCCCGACACGGTGTCCGTGCACAGGGGACGGCGTCTTATCATCCTTCGTCTTCGTGTCCCCCAGGCCGTTACATGCAGGGGCCTGCGTGTTGCTCAGCACGTAACACGTGTTGAATAAATGCATAAGCACGATGTCCTCTCAACAGGCTGGGACCTGGGCAAAACTGGGAGGAGGAGACTCTGGATTTCAAATGGGTCGTCCGCCTCTCTTCTGTGCCCCCGGCCCGCCGGCCATGCTGCCCTCCTGCCCCGTGCTGCGGTCTAGTCCTGTTGTATCTGAAGCGGGACTTTCTCCTACAGGTTGCAGTGGTCTCTGTCTGGGTCTTGTTTTCTGGCTGGGAGAGGAAGCTCCTACCACCTCCCACCACGGCTTCGTTCTCTTCCATTGTGGGGACGCCACTGGCTTCCTGCTTTAAGCTGAACTGGACGCGTTCAGACCAGTGGCACCGCCTCGTCCCATTTCCCGGGCTCCTGGTTGGTCCCATCAATTCCTGCAGCACTCAGCTCCCTCTTTCTTAACTGCACCTTCGTTTTGCTAAACAACACGCCATTTCCTCAGAACGGATGCCTGGAAAATAAAACTTCGGAGTTCCTTCGTGTCTCAAAATTACTCTATTTTGCTCGCATGCTTAGCTGATGCTTTAGCTGCAGAATTCTATAATTATCTCAATTTTTTTTTTTTTTTGCCAGGGTGAGTGTCTCTGATTTCCTTGCTCTTTCTCATTTCTGCTGCTGGTTTTCTTAGAATGCGGATCATCTCTGGTTGACCACTGTGATTTGAGGAGGAGGTACAGGGAGGCCCAGGCGCTCTACGTTGAGGGTGGGGGTGTTGCTTGGAGGGTGGGGGTGTTTCCTGGCAGGCTTCCATCCAGGACTGGTGGGAGGGAAGCTGGCATCTACCCAAACCCAGAAGCGTGAGCACCATGCTCAAGCACTGAGGTCACACGCCCGACCCAGCTGTCTGTGAAGTTTGTCACACAGCACTGCACAGGGTCCCCTGATAGTTTGCCTGGTGATAATCACCACATAGCCCGCCAAGCTCTAAGAGCAGAGCGAGGCACGGTCAGCCATGCTGGCGAGTCCGACTCACCTCAGTCTCAGCCAGCTCCTCGCTCCCGTCCTCCCTTCCCAAATCCTGGACTCCCTCAAGCATCCTGCTTTCTCTTTGGCCGCGACCCTCCACTGGTTCCAGTTCCGGCCTCTGTTGCTTTGCTCCCGCCATGAAACTTGTGCCCACGTCCGTCTTCCAGAGAGAGGTGGTGTCACTGGCCCCGGGGTGGCCTCTGCTTCCCTGCAGCACTGCATCTGTTCTATGCCGCCCCTGCCGTTGGTCTAGCGCGGTCCCCGGACGGTGGAGGAGAGAGCGTGTGGCTCGGTGCTGTCGCCAACCAGAAGTTGATGTAGGAGATTAAATAAATAAAAGGGGCATGGGGAGTGACTTTAGAGTTTGAGGTCTGCTATCAATAAAGGTTTGGCACCAACGGTCACATCCTTCAGAGATGTCAGCTTCGGGGTTACGCTGTGACACGTAGCAGCAACCAGGAGGGTGCTGTTGAAATGCAGCCGGTACCTTTTCCTGCATGCTTGCTACCCCTTCTTTATATGGCGGACTGAGACCAGAGTCTCATAATTCTCCTAAATGCCACCAGTAGTTTTGCTGGCCGAATAGACCACTGTACACAAAACTGAGAGGCCAGTAAGTTCTGGACAAAGCAAACGGCCCGCCAAAATGGGCTCCAGATTCCAGAAGCGCTGAAGTCCTAAGATCCTGTCATCCCATCTCCCGTGCATCCACCGTTTTATTTTTGTTTTCTCTTTTCAGTTTGAGATCAAAAGCGCTCCTCCACACCAGCTCCTGGAGAAACATAGATAATCAGACGCCCTCCCTCCACTGAAGAAGCTGACAGGCCCTGAGGGTCTTTCATTTTGGTTTGGCGTCCATCCAGCCCAGGACAGGTGTACAGAGCAGAGTCCCAAAGAAGTGTGACCTTCAGTATGGAGCGTGTCAGCTGCAAGTGCACGACCGAGGCCTGACAGAAACGCCGACCAAGCACATCAGGCTCTGTCCGTCTGCCTGACTCACCCACGGAAGGCCAAGGCTCCGAGGCAAAGTGTCCATTAGAGGCCGATTAACTCGATTTCTTTGCTTTCGGAGGCCAGCGGGAGGAATTATTAATGATGGGGCTCCTGATTTATAGGGACTCGCTGAAAAATAGACAACATTTGTGTTCCTTCCCCCAACTCGCTCCCGCTTTTACGAGCGCTGTTAAGTTCCATTTCAGCATGTTAAGTAATTTGTGACTCACTGAAATGAAACTTAACTCAGGCCTCATAAAAACAGAATAAGATGGTATTTCCGTGTTTCATGTTATGGTTTGAATCAGCCTGCTATTTGGAGCTTACTGGAACCTGCTCAGAATACCATTTTGGATTCTCTTGTCCCATTCCCTACTGAGTTACTGTTTCTCAGAATTTCCCAGAACTCCTTCTGCTACCCCAAACAGCAAAATTTATAGCTGAAAGGGAGAGAAGGAAAAGCTGGTAGTTAAACCATGGCAATGTTTCTGCAAGTGCGGTCCGATGTAAAATGTGGATGATTTCTACCTTGCATCCATTATCATTACCACGTTTCTACCGACAAATGGGTACAGACTCTCTGCTCAGAAACTCCTGAGATTTTTTATTATAATTATTATTACTCTTACTATTTATCTCTTTAACCAATTTTCCTTGCCTTACTCATTCTCAAGTACCACAGGAATCCAGAACATTCTGCTTTGGCAATGACTGTAACTAGGCATAAATGCTGTATTTGTACTTAATTTCTTATAATCTTGTTTACCTATGCTCAATCTTGTTATAAAAATTCACTAGCTATGACTTTACTAATTTGGATTTTCGGGAGAACTAACTTAACGGTGGGGTTTAGAGTTAACGTTCACAGTTTCTCTCTGAGGAGTGACTACTGCTAGAAAAATTACAGATGGTATTTTTAGCTTGCTTCAGAAAGTGAGTTGTTTCCCAACGTTTTAATCTCGAGAGGTGCTTGCAGGGGGGTGCTGCCACCCCCACCAGGACCTTCTGCTAGGACCGGTGGGCCGCCTGGGGGCAGCGGGCGCTGGGGGCACGCGTGCAGAGCAGACGGCGCTTCCGAGAACTGGTGGGGCATTTCTCCGAGAGCGCCTGCCCTCCCGCCCGCCCTGGAGCCCTGCGAAGGGTGTCCTGGTGTGCCCTCTCGTGCCCCAGCCTCAAGAGGTCACACTCAGCTAGTGCCAGCTAGCCTCGGGGCAGGGTCAGCAAACGCAGCGATGGCGACAGCAGCGGAGGCGCTGAGGGAGTGGACTGGAGGGTGGGGACAGGTGGCATCTGCGAGTAGAAGGGCGAGTGTGCCCATGCCAGTCCCGTCCCAGCCTGCAGGATGGGCTCTGGAGAGACGGCCCTACGCCCACAGACTTCCAGCTATTAAGATGCCTCAAGTGGCATCTCATCCCTGTGGTGCTGACTAGAGGATGGGAACCTTTGCTGTCACAACACAGGGACAGCCCCCTAACAAGAGGCTGCGATGTGAACCAGGGTTATGGGAGGGGCTGGCACGGGTCACTCAGAGCTGAAATCGCATCTGGCCACGTGACATGAACCCCGCCGGCCACAACACTTCAGGATTCTTAGAACTGCCTGATGCCGGCAGGGGCTGGAGGTGGCTGGTGCTGCTCTCAAGGGTCCGAGCGCCTTTACCTGGGAGGGAGGTGGCGAAGCAGGCCCGCCGCTGAGCTGCTGGGCGGCCATGCAACGCGCGGTCCAGGGAGGAGGCACAGCTTGCGCTGGTCTTGCCAGCGTCAGCGATGCCCCTTGCAGTAATTAACGGTAAGACCTGCGCCCACACAGGCCCTGCACGCTCTGTGCCCCAAGGCGGCTGCCCTGGGGGCCAGCTCTGGCCCCCTCCGCCCCCATCCCTGGGAAGCTGCTTTGCCAAGACTCTGGGCCCCAAGCGTCCATCACCCTCACATGCCCATGTCTGACGACAACGCCAGGCCGTGCCAAAGGAGTCTGGCTGTTGCTCAGCTCCTGCCTGAAAAATCCCAGTTTGTGACTAGTGTGGACGTCACAGGGAGCAAATCCGTGAGGGATGAGATGGCCTCAGGGATCGTCCTCGAAGTTGTCTCTGTGTGTGTGTGTCTTCCCGCCCGTCCGCAGCCTACACTGCCTTCTACTCGCCCACCACACCCTGGGGGCTTTGCCCCGGGATGGGGGGTGATGTGGCGAGAACGAACCCATCTGCTGCCCTTGCGGGGCAAGCGGGCCCAAGACTTGGGGTGGGATTGTGGCAGCTGCAGTTAAGGGGGGATGACAGTGTCTCTCCCCTGGCACCCCTGGAATTTACAATTTTTCAAATGTGTTCGACATTTCTCTGAAACTATGCATTCCAGATGAGCATCACCTTCAGCACGTGTGCGGACCTTGAAGCACCCACAGCCACGGGACTCCTGGAAAAGGTTTCTCTTCGCCTGGTACAAATCAGAAGCCCCCTCAGGGGTCTCCGATGAGCGGAGGACGCCTTGTTTAGGCTCAGGTCAATGGAGGCCCAATGAGGAAAAGCAAAAATTGGAGGAATGGCCTGGTTTCACGCCCATGACAAATGTGCGACAGTCCTGATACCCATCCACCTGCTTGGGGCCCAGGGGTCGCGGCCTCCTCTAGCTCTTGGTGGCTCGCCTGCTGAGGACAGGGCCGAGGGAGCTTGGCTGTGGGACGGTGATGTGTCCCAGGCTGGGGGAGAGAGATTTCTGGGGCTCTCACGGGCCGTCAGGAAACGGGGCACGTCTGGCACGATCGAGGTGGCATCACTTGGGCCACACCCCTTTGGGCAGTGGCAATACTCAGCCTCCAGACCCCCAACCTAACCCTGGCCGCTGCACAGCAGAGGGCGCCCATCCTGACAGACAACGGGCAGAACACCAGCTGCACCAGGCCCGCGGAGGGCTGGGCTACGGGTGCGTCCAGCTCAGGTACATTTAATGCAGATATGAGGTGATTTTCTTCCCTCTCTCCTTTCTTTTTCTTTTTGTCTTCTTAAACGACACTTATCATTGTTCTAATGCGTCACAGACGTCCAACAGTGGCATGGATCTGGGGACTATATTCCAGCGGGTACCACGGTCCCCAAAAGCCAGGCACGTTTACCTCCCCGGCTGCCATCTACTTAGTTCTACCATATTTTTTTGTAGCAAAATAGGGCTGAGCTCATCCAAAACCACATGTTCACACACACCTTCCAGTCCCACCTTAGCGTTCCACCTATACTTCCCTTTGTCATAATGTCTAAAGTTATTTAAACATTTTTGAGATTATTATGTTGCTGCGATTCATTCAGGTACCCCAACTCCAACTCCTGATGGGCCTGGAGGTGAGCGTCGCACTTGGTCACTGCCGAGGGGTCTGCCAGCTTGCAGGAGGCGGCACCCCGGCACCTTCTTAAATAAGACCCATCTCTCAGGTCTCCCGAGGCCCCTGCCCAACTCCGAGCGCCTCTGGTGAATGGAAGCCTCCTCGCCAAGGCCCCACCAAGGACACAAGGAAAACGAGTCACCTGGCACCTGCCGTGCACGCAGAGGTCGGTCTCGTAGGGCCCGCAGGGCGTGCCGTCCAGGACTCTGTCGGCCACCAGCAGCGGGGAGTCCTTGCCCAGCGGCGAACAGTACAGTTCACAGGGCTTATCTGAGGAAGGAAAGGGGGCGAGAGCTGGCGTGAGAAGGGGCGTGAGCCACGCAGGGGGCAGGTGACGATTTTGCAAAGGAACTTCCCGAGAGAGTAACACCGACACCTTTGTGGGGCCTCTGTCCCCCAGTGGGTCCTTCCAGAGGTCCTGGGGGAACAGCAGCAGGGGAAGAGAGAGTCTTTTGGAGTGGGTATGACCCCAGAGGACCTCGCCATCTCAGCTAGAAAGTTCTATTTAGAGCAGGTGTGCTGTCTCACCCAGAGTCTGGGGCTTTCGTGATGGGATGGCGCTCGCTAAACCAGTGGTCCCCAACCTTTCTGGCACCAGGATCTAATGCCTGATGACCTGAGGTGGAGCTGAGGTGGTGACGCTAAGTAACGCCGGGGAGCGGCTGCAGATACAGATGGAGCTTCGCTCGCTCACCTGCCGCTCGCCTCCCGCTGTGCAGCCCGGTTCCTAACAGACCATGACCAGTACCGGTCCGTGGTCCAGGGACCCCTGCACTAAACCACCACTGTGTTCAGCAGCTTCGCACAGCTCCTTGCCAACGGAGCTCCCCGATCAACTCGCTCGGTGGGAAGTCTCGTCTTAGAACACCAGAGAGAGGTGTTCTGAGGTCATGAGGAAGGGCCCCTTGGCCAAAGCAGTTTGAAAACTGTGGATTTAATAACGTTTAAACTCAAGTGCTGCATTAATACTTGGAACAACGGAGCTTAGAGATGATTTGTTCGATAGCAGTAATAAAGCTGATGATGGTGATAATAAAATTATAAGCATTGATCACGTGCCAGGCAGCATGCTAAGCAGCATCCACACCGCAGGTGTGTGCTGTCACTGTCTTATTTTACAGGTGAGCACACGCGTGTGGCTCAGGGCATGCACCGCTGACCCGAGTCCCTTGGCCTTTTAGTTTCACCCCGATTTTCTTTCCACAACCATTTTTTTAAACTCTAAATGGAGAAGAACTCTGGGGGCCAAAAATACCAAGCGACAAAATGGTGCTGAAGACAAACCACCAGGCTCATAGACGTTTGGGCTTCTGAGTGTAGACACTGATTTGAGCGGAAACGGAAATGGATGGGGGGTGCAACGTTAAAGGCTCTTCTGAGCTAAGTTAGAAAGAACGGACCCGGAAGGGCGAGACTCGTCGTCTGGGCTCTTTGGTGCGAGCATCAGCGAGGTGGACGCTCCAGGGCTGGGAGCCCGAGCTCCACGGAGAGCTCGTGGCCAAGGTCCCGGGTGGGAAGATGCCCTCGGCTCCACCCGCACGTGACTCTCCTGCCCGCAGACACCGTCCTCCATGGCCTGGGCTGTCTGCGGACACCCGGGTTCCAGAATGGAGCCCGGAGGTGGCACTTCCTCCCTCTGCTAAGCTGGAACTCCCTCCATCGACCAGCTCCTTCTCAGAGGGCTCTGCTCAGAACTCAGGGCGCCCCACATCTCTAGGAAGACGTAGCACCCAGGGACTCGGCGTAAGAGCCCCTCGAAGTTCTCTGAGGTGGGTGATCCGTCCCCAGGATGAGAGACCCTGATGAATAAGACGAGCTGCGGGGTTTGGCTTCAGGCCTGGTGCCAGCCCTCCTACATTCTTAGTCACAGAGAAGGAGGTCGAGTCTCCATCAGCTACACAGCCACGCACTTGAAGGAGAGAAGCCTGGAGCGCCCCCCGGCCCAGACGGAGTTCCGACTGAGGCTGGACTGTCTGGGGTGGGTCCCAGCTTCTCACTGGCCCGCCTGTTGTCAGGACTGATGCTCAGATGGGGGATGCCACAGACATGGCTGGGGGGACAGACGCAGGGGCTTGAGAGCCGCGTGGTCCATCTGTGTGGTGGGGGTTTGCAGGGTTTCGCTGGTGGCTCCTTAGAGCTCTCGTTGCTCTCTCGCTGCCGGTAGTGACAAGGTCTTACCAAGGTGGAGATGCCGCTTAATGCAGAGGCTGTCATGAGCGCTCGCCGGAGCCCTGCCTGGCCTTCCGTGCGGGACAAACGCTGAGGAGGCTGCTCAGCCCCGTCCCCAAAGCTGCTCACAAGCCTCAGCCAACTGGACCTGCGGTGGCCACCTGACCACAGCAGGGCTCAGCAGTTTCTGTCTCCTCAGAAGCCACACTGAAATTCCAGCGGACGCCGTGTCTGCCTGTGGCTGGTGGACATCAAAGATGTCTATACCGTATGCACAGTTCAGAATTCATGAGGGCTCTGCAAACGGCTGGTGTTTTCTTCCGTTCGTGGCAAACACATTCTCCCGTCTGGAGACGGCTGCTCGTGGGTTACCTGCTAGAGGTGTCTGCTAGGGGTGCTCCCCTGCACCCCGCTGGGGCTATTTGGTCTCTGAGCTCTTGTTACCCATCTAAACGCCCAAAACGCTCTGAATCCTGAGCCACGTCGGGCCCCGAAAGATCTGGATAAGGGATGAGGACGTCTGGGGCAGGCTCTGCGGGCTGCCCGTCAGCCTACACGTGGACAAGCTGCGAGAAAGCCGGTGTGCATCGCGACAGGAAGCCATTAGCCGCACGAGCTGAAGTGGACGTGGAGCCCCTGGCCTCGTACCCCCTCTCCCCGGCCCCTTGGACCTGTAGGCCACCCTGCATCTTTGCAGCAACTTCTCTTTTCGATTGAGCAACTCCAGCCGCTTGGAGTTGAGACCCTCACCATGCCACCCGCCTATGCTCTGGAGGCTCAGACCCGGAGGGGTGGGGCTGGGACAGCATTCCTACGTCCAGACACGGCCTCCGCCGAGGCTTCCGCCACCTCAGTGGGCACGAGGCCCGCCGGCCTGGCCAGGGAGGCCTGAACTCTTGAAGGCTCCCACTTCAACGAGATGCGGCGAGGAAAGCAGTAATGGCGTGGGTTTGGCAACGGGCCATCTTGATGGGCTTCTGTCTAAAGGCTTTTCCGTGGAGAAATATTTTCTAAGGAGAGTCTTTGTCTTCTGGTCTTCTGTTGGAGGTAGTAGGGGTTTGTGGGCCTGAATCCCCCACTGGAAAATCTACCATTCGTTTTTCTTTTTCAGGAACAGAAAAAAGAAAAAATACGGCTTCCCCTTTCTTGCACTGTGCGTCACTGGGCAAAGAATTCTGCAGCGATGGCAATGTCATGAATAGGGCGGTCACAACGACTTCTGGAGAGCCTGGAGCCCGGCCACGGGGACCGCTCCTGTGACAGCCCAGCTAGCCTCGTGCCTTTCGCAAACTACGTTTTGAGGGGCACTTATAATCTTCTGTATGTTCTCCCTGCCGTCTGAACTGGCTGTTTACTATTTCATCTTTATCCTTGTGAAATGCTCCTTTAAAAAACTGCTGGCTTCTGTTTACATTTGAAGAGAGATGAAACCAAACATGTAAGAAGTCCTGACAATTCCACCCCGAGGGAGATGGGTCGAGCTACCTCTGCAAAGCCTTGAACTTGGGGTCTCTCCTTCAGAGGGAAAATGCTTACTGCCTGTTGGCTGTCCTTTTCAAATGGGGTTGCCTTGTCAGATCAAAGGTGATAGCACTCTGGCTATCATTATTTCTTGTTTTGGCAGAAAGAAGCAAAAAGTAGGTAGGTGAAAACATTCTGAACGCAGCGAGCTTCCCCAAATAGCCGGCAGGCGAGGCCTCCTGGAGGGGGCTCCGGGCTGACACCAGTGTCAGTCACCGGGATAAGCGAGGGAGGAGCCCAGTCATCCCACAGTGGTTAGAAGCAGAACAGAAATTTAATCTGGACTTGAGGGAGCAATCGGTGGAAAAACAGACATCGGAGAGGGATTTTTGCGTTGCATAAACAAGGCAGGAGCACCGCAGCCTGAAGCGAGAGACCAAGGAAAGAACAGAAACCGCGCACACAGCGGGGTGGACACGAGAACGGACGAGTCTGCACCAGGCCTGACACGTCCTGCTCTCCAGGGCTGGGCGAGGACACGACGGTGACCCCGCGGGCCTTCATCTGGCAGTCCAGTTTGGCTGAAGGGCTGCAAACACGCGGCTGCTGCCTGCACTATCTCCCTCAGGATCAGGGACGCAGAGCGTGCCCGAGACTGCTGGAAGCTCCTGTGTCTTCCTGCATCTGACCAACAGCCAGGCAGAGGGTGGCGGGGGCCATGTGCGAGCCTCTCCCTCCAGCTGCATATGGTCCTCTCAGGAGGCCGGGTCACCTCTTGCCTCGTCTGCTGGGGAGGTGCGGGGGCAGGTACAGTCACCTGGCTCCCAAAGGCGGTCTCTTTTTTAAAAAAGGAAAACATCAGGGGAGCTCACCGATGCTTTGCAGTGAGCCCGCGGCTGAGTGGGCCGGTGCTGCCTGCTACAAGAACACCCCACGTCACCTTACGAGAGGGTTTGAAGCTGATGGGTTAAAAGCTGCGGGTCTGAGGCCATTCTGGCCTGTGTCCCCGCATGGCTGTGCACAGTGGAGCTTGCAGCTAATGAATGGCACAGTGAGATTTTTTTCAGAGGACCGCTGAGTCACAGCCAAGGAACTTTAGACCTGGGGCAGGAACCCTGCTCTCCTGCAGAAGGTTTTAGAGGCTGTGCAAAAATCGGGTGCAGCTGTTTGAGTTCTTGTTGAGGCTCCCCCACCCGGCACTCGTGAAATCATGCTTTCCGTCTCGCTCAAGTATTAGAAGCCAGATGATAGCTGGTTGTTTTCTGAGTCAGTTGCCCCCGGAACTGGGGTCAGCTCCCTCTCTGCTTTTCGTCAGCTGCAGGAGTTTAGACACATCACGTCAACTGTGACCTCTCATCTTCCGTGTGGCTTGTTTTGCATATGCAATGAGATGATGGATACGGAGCTAACTTGTGCCTGGCACATGGTAGGCTTGATAAATGGGACCATATTGTCATCATTAGAACGCAGTCTGACTTTCTGCCGATGAACAGAATTTTAAGTGCAAAAACCCTGAACTAGATCCTGTGGGATCCTTCTCAATGCTAAACAAACGACATAAATCCTGGAGCCACGATCCACCACCTGGAATGTTATTAGCCACCAGGAATGCCTGCATCGGCCCAGTGGCCAGAGGCCCTGAATTTGGGAGAAAGCTCTTAGAAAGAAATGTGACCCATGCTTATCATCCTCTTCACCAAGTTGTAAACTGTCCTCAAAAGACTTTTCCTTGAATACTTCAGTCAAGGAGTGAGCCAACCCAAAACGACCCGAGGAAAGAAATGCGAGAAGGCGTCCACGTTGGAAAGGAAGATGGCAGACGCGCCGACCCCGCCCTGCCCCCGCACAGCCTCGTGCTCCTGGACGTTGGCCCTGGGCCCCTCAGCACCCGGCGGCGAGCAGCAGGCTGCGCATGGGGGTGCAGGAGAAATCTGGGCCGCTGCCTGGCTCACAGCTGCTTTTGGGAAATCTCACAGGCCTGGGTCATCCAAGTTCAACCCCACTGCTCAGGCAGTGGGTCCAAGGCCGACGCAGGCGGAGGACTGGAGTGGCCTGGTGGGTGGACTGTGCGGTGGGTGGGGTGGGGTGGGGGGGGGACAGAGTGCCCTCTGGGTTTTCCTAGAAGGTGTTTATGTTCTCTGGAAAGGAGAGAGGGGGCCACTGTGAAAAGGTGCGGCCTGTGCCTTTACCGTCGACCACCACTGCGGTCAGCAGGCCCTTCTTCTTGCTGCTCAGCCGGTCATGCGTCTGGCACTGCTGGTCCCGGAAGCTGGGCAGGCCCTTGGGGCAGGGCGGGTTCTCGCAGACTGCGTGCTCCACGCTGGCTCCTGGGCAGTGTGTGCCTCCAGGCCCAGGGCTAGAAGGAAGAAAGGTCTGCGTCAGTCAGTGGGAAGGGGCTGCGGACAGGGAGGGCGCTCAGCTGTTGCCTCTTTTGCCAGGAGGGGGAGGGGCGGGGCATGGTTTGCAAAGCAACCCTTCCCTCCCCCTCCCCACCCCGCTAGCTCTCATACACCACATCTCCGGGTCCCCAGCCCCACGATGATGGCATGGCTCAGTGAGACATCAGAGAAATGCATCCAGAAACTGTAAATCAAGGACATCCGGAAATAAAATGGGGTGAGCATCAGTTCGGCAAGATCCGCAGATTGCGTCTTTCACCTGAACTTAAAACTGGGCCATTCGTTGGAAGCTAAGCAGGGGCCTGGTTAATACTTGGATGAGAGACCACCTAGGAAGACCAGGTGCTGTAGGTGTAAAAAATGAAAAATAAGGGATTGTAAGCTGACAAGATTCTTGCAATCTGTGAGATCAACCAAGGGTTGCCTCGCCTAAAAAAAAAAAATTAAAAAAAACTGGGCCATCTCTAACACTGAACACCCCAAGGGTTTTGTGTGTGTGCGAGTATGTGTGTACTTTTTGATTTTTTGGGTCTTCTATAAAACGAAGACCTTTCAATGGCTCCTAGGTACACTCCTGAGCTGACTGAGTTTCAGGATGAGCAAATAAATAGCTCTCGATTATTTTATAGTAAAAAGAATCAGAAGGATCAATTCACTTGTTCACGGGCTTTGGGTAGAGCCTAGCCAGATCCTGGCTCTGGGCCAGCATGAGACCACACGCGGCCAGTGCTGTGCTGCGCCCCAGATGCCTGCGCTTGGCGGGGGGGTTGCTGAGAGGTTCTAGAGACACAGCTGTATTTTCTGGTCAAGTCGCATGTGTGGGGGGCAGCGCGGAGCAGCCGGACGCTGGCCTGGCTGGCTGACGTGTGGCTCTGCCACGCGGCCCCGGCAGTCCTTGCAGGACGGTGGCCTGGGCGACCGCGGTGATTCCTCTCATCTCCACGACGCCATTGCGATGGAGTAAGGGCGCGTCCCCTCCATGCTTTGTCACGAAATGCAGCACGCACGAGAAAACGGCACAAACCACGGCTAACTGTGCCGCTCAATGACTTTCTATAAATCGCACTGTCCCACGGGCAGGGGGCCGCTTTCGACACATCGACCATCTCCTTGTGGGTGCTTCTTCTCCTCTCTTTGCCATTTCTCACGTTCAGACAGTGAAGTTGCCCTGTGATCACTGCCTTGGGTGGGGAGGGGAGAAAGACAGAAGGGGACAGATCTCTAGGCTTTTGTGTCACCAAAGCCTATAATGGGGATCCAAAGACTTTCTGCAAGGGACCAGATAGTAAATTATCTTCGGCTTTGTGGGCCACACAGTCTCCATTGCAACAAACTCTGCCATTGCAGAACAAAAGCAATCAGACACAATGTGTAAACTAGCGCATCGCCGTGTGCCAATAAAACTTTATTTATCAGATTAGGTTTCAGGCCATATTTGGCCGGTCGGCCATAGCTTGCCAGGTCCTGGTCTACATCACTGTGCTGGAGGAAACTTCTGGAGTGGGAAGGGAGGCCCCGCCTGTGTCTCTGTGCCCACCTCATGCCCACCAGCCAATACCTCTCCCGCCCGGGGGTGGGGGGCATGGGGAGGCTGTCTTGAGAGGCTACACAGACTGGTGGTCCCCAGGAGAGGCCCTAAGTTTCACTCTCCAACTTAGGAAATAGCAGAAACCTCTCTGAAATTTATGGGCTCTGAGAACAGAGGAGGCTTTTGTTCTTTCACCTGCCCGGAGCGCCAGAGAGGCAGAGGGACCTCGGGGAAATGACTGCATGGCACGTCCAGGAAGACGGTGCCTGGGCTGGCCTCCCTGAAGCCCTGGGCCCGAGCGCCAAGTGCGGACAGACGAATGGAATCCTGGGCCACACGGTATGAAGAAACAGGGGCTGGCCCTGAAGAGCCGTGTGGGCCAGCGGGAGGGACGTCTCTGCCGCAGGCGAGCTGCCCCGGATGGAGCCGGAGAAGGGATGTGTGAGGCGGCAGGTGGTGCGTGATGAGAGTCACGGGTTGAATTATGTCCTCACCCCCACTGCCTCACAATGTGAGCTCGTCTGCACACAGGGCCATCATGGATGTCATCAGTTAAGATGAGGTCACACTGGAGGAGGGTGGCCCCTCATCCCATGTGGCTGGAAACAGACTGCCCCTTTCAATGACGACACCAGGACACACAGGGAGGACGCCATGTGCAGGGAAGCCAGGGGTCACCCTGAGGAACACCAAAGACGGATAGCAGACCACCAGAAGTTGGAAGGAAGGCCTGGAACAGCTGCTGGCTCCAGGCCTCAGAAGGAAACAACCCCCTGGCACTTTGACCTTGATGCTCCAGCCTCCAGAACTGAGAGAGAACACATTTCTGTTGTTCACACCACCCAGTCTGAGGGCGTTTGTTCCAGGCCCCGGGACACGACGAGACCAGGCGCGGGCTCGCTGAACGGTGATGCAGACGCGGGGGGGATACAGCGAGAACAGCCGAAGGTGTTAGGACTTCCACGTGGACTAAGACAGAGTTCAGAAACACAAGCTGTGTCGTTTTCTGGGAAAACAGGGGACGCGACATTCCCTACACATCGGTGGATGATTGGCGCGTGTCATGGAATTAACTTCCTGAGTTGTCACCGAACTTTTCACTTTCCTCCCGTCCATCTCCATCAGCTGATTCTTCCAGACTCGTGTCTGACTGTCCCTCGGGCACCGCCCACCTTCACGCTTCAGAGCAGGTGGGCAGAGGGGAGACTGCATGCGACACATGATGACTCCTGGATCCAGCAGAAGGGGGCCCAGAAGGGGGCCGCTGTGGGGTACCGCCTGTGCCAGGGTGCTCCCCTCATTAACCGTTTCTTATGTTTCTTCCCACTGTCTGACCTCCTCCCACAGGCTAGTCCCCTCTCAGCGCCCCCCAGCTCGCCACCCCAGCTCCGCCACCTCCATCCCTCCCTCTCCGCCCACCCTCCCGAGGCCACGCCTCCACCCTGTAGCCCACTTTTCTTTCCCACCCTACTGCTGCCCTAGTCTCTGCTATGACGCTTATCATCGGCCTTGTGAAATGATGGACTGGGTTCCCATCTTCTGCCTAGTCCTCTGTGGGCTCCAGCCGAAAACCTTGCCCAGGCTGATCTTCAATAAACAGTATTTAGACTCTATCGAACTATGTTATCAGAATTTATCTTAAAATGACCAAAAGAGAGAGTGGTGTCACAGGAGGTGTAGGAGCATGAAGCACCAGGAATCCACCTCTCCACCAGGACAAGTGTACTGGCAAAAATGGTCTGAAGCAACCATTTTCACCGTCTGGAGCCTGACAGCTTGCAGCCTCCAGGAGAAAGCCCGGCTGGTAGGCTGTGGTTAATTTAGGTCACTTCGTTTTGCGTGTGGTGGGGGTTCCCCATCCCCCATGCCCTGACCCCATGACAGGCAGCTCTGCCTGCATTCCTGGTGTGGCTTACTGGAGTCAGGGTGGATAATAAGGACCTTATCCTCTGAATATCTGCAAGGAGAGGTACCAGCAAGATGAAATCTCATCCTGAAAGGAGGTATGGCCACTTAAGGACACGGGTAAGAAACTGTAAGGACAGAGTCATTATCACAGAAACAGAGATCACGGGCTAAGGCACCCGGAGGGCTTACACTGTGCCCGCTCCCTGAAGCCTCCTCAAGGCTGGACAAAGAATCGGGAGCGTCCCGACTGCACCCTTCAGCTGAGGGAACGAAGCTCCCAGACGTTAGGTAACTGCTCAACGTGTCTGAGAAGCGTGTCGCCAGGGACAGCGGAACGGGCTGGGCCGGCGCTGCCCATCGGCCATCGCGGGGCTGGGCAGGCCAGCCTGGCCCACTGCTACGGTCACCAGGGCTGTGACGGGTGTTTCAAGCTGCTTCTCCGATATCAACCCCCAATTTCTAGTTGTACCCTATTAGGACTTTCTAAAGACGAATAAAATAGATGTTTAAATATAAGACCAAAGGATGTGAACAGGCACTTCCCAAGAAAGGCCGTCCAAATGCGGAGACAGACACACACGGAGGCTCAGCCCCACGGCTCACGAAGGGAAGGCAGACGGAAACCTCAGAGACGCTGCCCCACGCCCGCCGGAAGGCGGCCCGCACGAGCTCTGGCGGGGACGGGGTACGTGGAGGTCTGCTGTCACCCAGGGCACAGCTGCTCAGCGAACCCGGGCCCTTGCTGGGCCACACGCACGCACGCCAGGGGCCAGCGACGCCCCCCCCCACGTGCCCCCACCCCCGTGCACTTGACCTGTGCTGAGTGTGCCGTGCTGGCCACAACCCAGGACGGGAGCACTTCTCTCCACGCTATACCGCAATGAAGATGCTTAAAAATTAAGCAAAGAATAAGGCAGAGGGGCTTTGGTGAGATCCTGGAAGTGTGCGGAGCGAGGTGAGCTCCCCTGAGCTCCTGCAGGGCCACCTCCTGCTGGCGACCCCGGTGCTGAGCTGGGAAGGGCCATGGTTCGATGAGACTGAGACAAACAGGACCACGCGGCAGCAGCTCCGCCCCTTTCCCTGGCGAGGACGGACATGTGGAGTGGAGGCGGGAGGAGAAGAAAGATGCCGAGTGGCACTTTTCATTTTCTTGCTCTGCCCTGTTCAGTGACAATGGATCAGAGGGGACGGTCAGAGAGCAGGTCAACTCTGCGGCCACCCAGAGATGAGGAGGTCCAGCCTCTGGGCCCAGCCCCGGGCTCCGATGACAGAGCGGGACATCGTCATGGGTTTCAGAAGCAGCGCAGGGTGTCTAACGCCTCAGCTTTCGGGCCTCTTCTGATGGGTACCCTACCCAGGCCTGAGTGTAGACGACTGGGATTTTTAAAACCATCTGAGCAAATGCCAGATCACTGGCACGTGGAAAACACACACATGGGGGTTTCACTGTGGAAGCAGAAGCAACTGCAGGCATGTCATGTCACCCCCCCACTCTGTCCCCGGGTCTTATGGAGCAGGACGCTTTCCCTCGTCACACTCATGGGTCGCCCAAGGCATTCCTGGTCCTATGCTCAACTCCCCTCCCCTCCCCTCCCCTTGCTGGCTTTTCACACCCCACACCCGAGCCTTTCTCCCACTGCCTCCTTCCCAGCCGCCCCCAGCTCTAGCCTTCTGCTGGGGACCCGCATTCGAATCAGAGACGAACTTCCGGCCTTGTGTCTTTTCGTGAAAACTCCCACCAACGGCAACACCAATTACAGCAGGAAAGCACGAGCCTAGGAAGCTGGACTAAGAACACGGAAGATCCCCGAGGCCTTGATGTCAGCTGGCGAGAAATAAACATTCCAAAAGCTGTAAAGACCAAGACTAGAGAGAAAAAACGGGGTGGGAGGGGACTCTCTTGCCAGTATTTTTGGACAGTGAATAAACCAGCTGCAGAAGACGGGAAAGGGGCCAGGAACATAAAGTGAAGGGGGTGGGAGAGGGCCGGGGGGGGGGGCATTCCGGCTCCGACGCGCGCCGTGGTGCAATGTGTGCATCCTTGGGAATCTCGAGGCCGCCAGCCTGGTGAGTCAAGGAGCGAGCCAGGGAGAGAATGCTGTTTTGGTCAGAGCCTGGCTCGGGGCCTCGATCAGCTGTGTTTTGTAACGATCACCACATCGTGTCACTGCGCAAAAGCAGGCTGACAGCTGCTGCCTGGACATCACAAAACACTGTCTGCCTCCTGCCTCTCCGCAGGAGGCACCGGGGCCGCGGCTGAACCCTCCGCCCCGAGGCCAGCCTCGGCTCCCTATTCGCCTGGGGTGGTTCCGGGAAGGTGAGAAATGCTACAGGAAATGACAAGGGGACAAGAGCCTGGCATTTCTGTTCAGAACAGGAAGCAGAGCTGCTCTGTTATGGAGAAAGATCGGACAGACTGCTGAGGGGTAACTTATCAGAGCAAACACATGTAGCGGCTCTCACTCTGGGTAAACCAGGCCGGATTACGTCTTAGGGCTTGTTTTCGAGAGGCATGGAGCACCCTAGCAGTGAGCTAGTCTCGCTGGGGCGGGGTGGGCGCCGGTGCAGGGGAGCCTGGACCCCACCTCCCGGCTGTTCCTAACATTTGGGCCTCAGTGAGGCAAGATGACACAAGGCAACGGGCCGGCCTGATACACCTTTCTGGCATAATAATTCACAATAACCCCTGTGTTTTGGGGGTGGGAGGGAACGGTAGGTGTGTTGGTGGCGCTGGAAACGCCGAGAGTTGCTCATTCTCAGCAAGCATGTCTCCTGGCAGTGAGGGGGCATCGCGTGGCACAGAGGCCTGCCCTGCTGGGGACACGCGAGGCAGAAGGGGGCCTGAATGGGTGTGGCCTTCCCGGGGCTCAAACGCCAGTGGGGAGGGCAAAGTGAAAACGAGTGACCAAATACTTAGGAGTCATTACAAACAGTTGAACTACCCCTGTAATGTTACTAAAGCAGCAGAGAGTGTGAAGCAGGCACCCCACCCTACGCGAGGTGGCCAGGGAAGGGGGCACCCCACCCTACGCGAAGTGGCCAGGGAAGGGGGGCCAGTCTAGGGGGAACATTCACTCTGAGACCTGATGAGGGGCAAAGGCGAGTTAGGGAGAAGGAGGGGAGCACCTGTCTCAGAACAGAATGGAGGCTTCGAGGTCGTAATGGGTTGAGTGGTGACCTTTCACCCAGAGATAAGCCCCTCAGAAGCTGCCAACGTGACCCAAATTGGAAAAAGGGTCTTGGTAGATATAAGTTGGGAACTCTTAATTATAAGATGAGATTACCCTGCATTAGGGTGGGCCCTAAATCTAATGACAAGTGTCCTGAGAAGGTCAAAAACACACGGATGATGATCCTGCGAAGATGGACGCAGAAATTGGAGTGACCGGTCTACAAGGCAAAGGTGCCGGAGAATGCTGGCGGCCACCGGAAGCTTGGAATAGATTTTGCTTCTGTTTCAAGGATATCTAATTATTTCCTCATCTGTGATAGTTAATTTTATGGGTGAACTTGACTGGCCACAGGGTGCCCAGAGTACCCGTCTTTCTGGGTGCGCCTACAACTGGTCGACTTGCTAAAGCAGATGTCCCCACCGCCCCGTGTGTGTGGGCCTCATCCCAGTCACTGGGGGCCAGGACAGAACGAAAGGCAGGAGGAGAAATCTGTCCGTTCCAACCCCGCCTCCGCCCCCAGCCTTGGTTCTCGGGCCTGCGCACTTGGACTGAACTAGACCATCGGCTTTCCTGGGCCTCCAGCTTGCAGACTGCACATCACGAGACTTCTTGGGTTCCATAATCATGTGAGCCAGTTTCTAGTAATAAACATCTCTGTCTGTCTGTCTACTACTGGTTCCGTTTCTCTGGAGAATCCTGACACACCATCTACGCTTTTAATTAAGAAGTCATTCTGAAAGGATTAAACGCCTCCTATGTGTTGAGTACTCTGCTGGAGGGAAAAGTTTTAATGAGACAAAATATGTGGTATCAATTCTTGCAGAAATACCGGGAGCAGAGCAGGGTTGGGAAATGGTGTTTCTGGCATCGACTAAATTGTGAACGTGAATTTTCCTTTAATTCAAAGTTGGCTGACATCAGGGTCACCTGGAGAGGCTTAAAGCTTGTGATTCCTAGGTACCCACCCCAGAGCTTGTGATGTATTTGAGCTAGGATTTAGCCTGGGCATTAGGATTTTCAAATACGAGAATTTTCTAATTATACAGCAACATGATGTCATTATGAACATAAAGCATTTCTATTTAGTCATTAATATATAACTGGCTCATTTTCAAAATTAATGTGACACAGCTGATGGCACACAAGCCATAAAACAGACCGTTTAAAGAAATGTTAAAAACGGGAAACTTCAAGAGAAGAAAAAAGCCCTGCGGTGAAGAAATTATAATTAAGCACAAAATCGAGCCCTGAGCTTTCTGGGTAGAGCCAACGTGCAAGGGTGAACGAGAAGGGTCACGGTTGTCACGACAGTTGGTTGATCAAAGGAAGTCTATGAAGGGAAAAAAAAAAACAACTTGAAACAACTATTTTCAGTCAAATACTTCTAAGAGAACAGCTTAAAAATATGTGGATGAACAAGACAGCTGACTCCTCAGCAGTCCGGCTGCTCCCAGGTCAGCTGACAGCCAGTCTGAAGGTTGGCCTCGCTCTGCTGAAGGCCCGCAGGCTTTCCTGGAACGACCCTCGACTAAGGAAGTCCGCGAAGCAGGCCAGGAGGGACTGTCATCTAGCTGTCCCTGGAAACCTTTCAACTAAGGCCCGGGCAAGGAACAGAGAGCCAGCTCATCGCAGCGTCTCTGTGTCCACTTTCGTGGAGAGAGCGCTGTTCAGACCGGGACGCACTGGACACGCACGCACCCCTGCGCCCCGGCCCTGGGTGGCTTTACTCTCCTTAAGCTCGAATTCTCATCCAGAGACAGTTCCCGCTTTGCTTCGGGCGGTGAGAGCTGCAGGCCAGAAGGCCTGACCAGGGCACCCCGGGGAAGGCCCGGTCGGGGGGACTCACGGGGGGTTGTCACATTTCCTCTGCCGGAAGCGGGCTCCCGTCCCACACGTACGGCTGCACATGCTCCAGGCGCCCCACGGGCTCCAGTCCCCGTCCACGTGCTCCGGGATGGGCGTCTTGCTCACGCACTCTCCCGCGCGGCACCACTGAAACAAAGCGTCCCCCCACGTGAAAACATGAAACAAGACTCCACGCCCCGCCGCCCTGCCCCGCCCCGCCACCGTCTCAGACATAGAAGCAGACTGACTATTTTGGGGTACGTGTGCTCACGAACTCTAGTGACATTCTTGACTCACTCAACCTGTGTCTCTCCGTCTGGGGCTTGAGTATTTTGCCCTAAACTTCCCTAGGGAATGTGCTCCACTGGGGTTTTCTAAGTTCCCAGAAAAAGGACCAATGCGCATGGCTTGTGAAGAGGCCCGAAGAGGAGTCTGCAGACTCCTCGGGATGTGAGTGTGTCTCACTCTGGAAGGCAGCATTTCCTGGCTCTGCGGCTTTGAACTTTGTCATGCCTACAACACCTGGGCTTCTTAGGTGGTCTCCCATCCAAGTACTAAGCAGGCCCAACCCTGCTTAGCTGCCGAGATCAGACATCTGGCTTGTTCAGGGTGGCATGGCCACAGACCGTGGCTCCACTGAGGCACGAACCTAGGACCTTCTGCGTGTAAAGCAGACGTGCTGACCACTGCACTGTGGAACCACGTCCATAAAACAGAACTTCCTAATGTGCATGGCACAGACTCTGGGGCACGAGAGGTGATTCAGTGGTCCCCAATCACACACCTCTTTCGGTCACTGCAACGAGACTAAGGAGTAAGTCTGGGGCTGTGGCGGGGGCTGGGGACACCTATCTCACCAGTCTCTCCTGCGGAGAACCAGGCCACTGGCTTGCTCTCTTAACCTCTAGCCAGGACTGGGTGACACTGTTCTCAATAAATCCATTTTAGTCACCTTTGTTGTATGGCGAATGATCCTGTTTCTCCATTTACGGTCTCCTGACATAAAACTTTTCCTTTTAAAAGATCCACTTACGTGACAAAAGGAGCTAACGTAACGAAAACATTCAGTGAATGATTCTTGTGATTTATAAGAAAAAAGAAGAGAGATGATTTAGGTACCCCTCTATGCCTGGAGAGGACTCTGTGAGCATTTCTGGGGTGGCCCAGGGGATGCTTCGGGAGCTCCTGAGTGCAGTGTAGATGGCCTCCCAGGGGACACGGCTTGGGCCCGCGGAGGCATGGGGCTGCCCGCGAGGGCAGTGGAAGGCAGCGTTACCTTGTCGGCCCCACACTCGGTGCCGTCCAGGGGAGGGTCCAGCTTGGTCTTGCAGGAGGCGTCTCCTTCCACCAGGCACCACAGGCCAGCACACATCAGGTGCTGTGGACAAAGGAAGGAAGGTGACTGTCCAGAACGCCACACGCACGTCACAAGGGGAGGCTGATGGCTGGTTTAGACTTAAGATGTGAAATCGGAAGGACAGAAGGAGGGTCGTGAATCTGAATGTCAAAACAAATGAACAAACAAACAAAAATACAGGGGCATCATTTCAACCGGTTCATTTCGCTCAACAAAATTCTGTGCGCTTCTCCGTGGAGGACCTGTGTCCTGGGCAGTCAGTTAGGTAGATCCAGCGTTCACTGTTGGGGACCTAGGTGTCTGATGTGGGGCGCAGGCCGGGAGCCTCTAGTGAACAGGTGCCTTCCACCTAACGTGGGAAGGTAGAAGGGACAAGGCAGGCGCCCGTGGGCCGTACAGCTCATAGGAGAAGCATCTCACCAGCCAGGCCTCCTCCGCGGTGATTTGCTCGAAGCAGCAGCTCTGGACCTGAGGCCGGAGGGGCCGTTACACAGACCCAGAATGGTGGCCTCAAGGGTGCTAAAGAGCTCAGGGTGCCCCCTGGGGCCAAAGGGACAAACTTCAGTCCCCTCTGTGGTTGCCCATCTTCTAGCTCAGCTGAGCCGTGTGTAATTTCTTACAGTATTTCACCCAAAGGATTTCTTAACATGCGCAAACACGCAATTAATTCCACTAAAGCAGAAATAGGCATTAAAAAATACAGACTCCCATGTATTAACAAGAAACCTGGATGTGGACAAAGTGCTCGGCATGGAGACAAGGTGTGAAAATGACGGAAACAGACGAGCAGCGTCCTCCTTGTCCTCCCGCATCTCCCTGCTGGACCATGAGTGACGGGCGCTGAGTGGAGCAGCTCCGAGGCAAGCTCCACACGTGTCTCCGAGAGCCCCTGTGGGAGGGCCCCCCGTCCACGCGCTAGCCTGCCCATCTGTGCACCTCTTCCGACTCCTGCCCCCCACTTCCCTGCCCCCTCACAGTGCTTCCTGGGATCACTTCCCAGATAAACTACTTGCACCCAAATCCTCGCCTCGTGGTCTGAAAATTGAGACCAGAAGTACTTAAGGCTCTTTTAAAGACGCAGTATGTCCATGATGCCAAACCCTATCACGGCAAAAATAAATAAATAAATAAAAAAGCCTGAACTGGAGTGGGGCGATGTCACCCTGTAGGGCTTGGCTGGGGAGCCTGTGGGGGCACTTGGAGCAGGATGTGGATCAAAGGTCCCCGTGCACAGCTCAGGACAGTAACGGCGGGGCTTGCCAAGGGTGTGTGCCGTGCTCGGTTTCGAGGTCACTGTTCCAAGTAATCTCAAACATCTGCACAGAAGAGACATGCAACTGTGCTGTCGAAATTCAAAAAACGCTTCCACGTTGGAGGAAGGGGCAGGACAGCAGGGCTGGGGGCGCTTTGTCAGGGAGCTACGCCAACCCCACAGCTCTCTCATTTTCCAAGAATGTCAGAGCTGCTCTGTGCCCTGAAAAAAGTTGACGATGCAAGTGGAATATTGGGTTCGGAAGAGCCCCTACGTTCCCATTACCGGTCGCCCCTCGACTGAATGGCGGAAAGACGAGAGCCCCGAGCACAGCACAGCTGGTCCCGTAAAGACTGACTGCACCTCGTTAAATGTTTGATTCCACACACTCAGACCCCAGAGCTCTTCGGGGGTGTGGTGTCCATGTATGGACATGTGCTCCAGAGACGAGGCTGACCCAGGAGGTGAGTTTATGGGGTAGGAGTGCTTGGGATCAAGGGGACATAACTAGCCCTTCAGGAGAGAGAGGAAGAAGGTGTCGTAAACTCTTTATTATGCACTTTATAGACAGCACTCGCCCATAAAACTTCCCCAATCATCAAAGCAAAGGAGAATGAAGCCGGGCCAAGATTTCTTAAACAGAACACAGAAAATGCTAACCACAAAGAGAAAAATTAATGAAGTATACTATGTTAAAATAAAGGACTCTGTTTCTCAAAGGATAATTGTGAGAGAGAAAATATATTTGCAATACATGGGAGAGATATTTGCAATACAAAGAGCCAACAAAAAATTTGTATCTAGGATGTGTGTGTATATACATATACATATATATGCACACACACACTTATACATGCACGCGCGCGCGCACACACACACACACACACACACACATCTATCTTACAGATCAATTAAGAAAAAGACCAGTAGAAAAATACACAAGAGCCCTGAAGAGATACTTCACAAAAGAGAATAGCAAAACATATAAGATGGCCAATAAACATAAGAACAAGTGCTCAGTTTCACCAGTCATCAGGGAAAGGCAAATTAAAATCACCATAAGGTACTTCTACGTACCCAGCAGAAAGAAGGAAAGAGATGGAGACTACCAAGTGTTGGCAAGGATGTGGTGTGCTAAGAACTCTCGCAAGCTGATGGCGTCCTAACCCACTGCACCCACTCTGGGAGACTCCGTGGCAGTATTTGCTGAAGCTGAAGACATGCACATTCTGATCCCCAGCCATTCCTCTCCTAGTTGTATGTCCAGCAGAAATGTGTGCATATGCCCACCCAAGGCAGTCCACGTTCACGGCAATAGCATCTGTATGAGTCCCATAGCTGAAAACAACCCGAACACCCATCAACAGTAGAACGGATAAACTGTGGTCTAGTAGAACAATGTGATACTATACGATTCTCTTTACATGACATTCGAAAACAAGGGAAAATTATAGTGGTGGGAGTCAGGATGGCAGTTACCTTGTTCAGCATAAAAACAAAGATGAGGATGAGCAGAAAAGGTGACTTTAGAGCTATAGCCTCTGACCCAAGCTCAGCCACCGGCGTCACGCTATGTGCCCAAGTCACAAATCGCCCTTCTCTGATTCTTTCTCCAATGGGACAAATAGGGTGGACTGTATGGACACCTGTCACTGTGATGCCTTCTAGACAGATAGCTGGCATCTGTGTCATGCTTTACAAATGACAAAGGGCTCTCATATCTGTCATCCTGAGGCTTATGACAGCTGTGAGAGGCTATTTTTTCTACTTTTCGAATGAAGAGGCAGATGTTTGCAGAAGTGAAGGACCCTGAACTAACTAAGTCAGAAGCTCAGGGCTGGGAAGTCACTCACCAAGGCTCGCATCCTGATTCTTGGCCCATTTGGTGGTTACACAGGTGTGTTTAATTTATGAAAACTAATCAAGGTCTAAACTTATGATTTGTGCACTTTTCTGTATGCAGATCACATTTTCATAAAACTCTTTAAAGAGAGAGGCAGAGGAAGGAAGGAAGGAAGGAAGAAAGAAAGGAAGGAAGGAGGAAAGAAAAGAAAAAAAAGAAAGAGGAAGGGAGGGAGGGAGGGAGGAAGCAGGGGAATAGAACAGAACAGAAAAGAAAAAAAGAGAAACGCATGCTTAGATTTGTAATGGGAGATTCTAGACCCCCTTGTCACGAGGTAGAACAGGGACATCAGAGCTGCACAAGGAAATTACAATGATAAACCGTATGTGTAGGAAGTCATATCTCACAGCAGGAAAGAGACTGTGTGTGGTGAGGAGTTTCTGTAGGTTGAGACACGCATGTGCGCGCACACACATGCACACACACACACACACCCCTCATAAGGAGGATCGGTGCCAGCCTGGAAACATCCCTGGCTCTCTCCAACATGAAGATCCTATAAAGAGCTGGTCGAAGAATAACTCGGAGGTGAACAACAGTGGGAAAGAATTAGCACAGGATCTATACTAAGATGGAAGAAACGGGGGGGATAAAGTAGGTGAAGAATAATCACCAGAAGATATGGTCATGGGTCACTAAAAACAATGTGCAAGCATATGTGTATTAATTCTTAAAAAAAAAATAGTAACTGTCTTTTTTTTTTTTTTTTTGTATTTGCAAAAAAGCAAATACACAAGAACTGTGGGAAAACATGGTCAGGTCAAAGGAGGTAACATTTGAACTATCAGAACTTGGTTGAGAAATGTCTGAGAAAATAAAATCAGATAACGAATGAAGACCACACTGAATGCAGCATGACAGAGAAGAGACACACCACTGAACACAGGCAGGGGCATGCACTTGGTGACTGAAAAAAATATAATTAATAGAAATGCACGAATTATTCCAAAGAGTTAAGAGGAAATGACAGATATGGAAGACACACAAAGGAGCTCTCACATATGCGTCTGCAGGGGGCAGGTAAGGTGCGGCTTTCTCTATTTTTTTCCCCCACTCTTCCAACGAGGAGACAAATGTGTGCGGAGGCCAAAGGCACTGGGCTGAGGCAGAAGTGGGAAGCCATGGGTCCAGGGCAGACAGCGCTTGTCGCCGCACTGGCTTCACGGTAAATATCACCCGTCACATCAAGTGCACAGGGCACCCCCGACAAACAGGTCAGCGCCCAGCTTCCTTTGTTGGGGGGTTCAAACACAGCAAAGGAGTGAGCTCCTCAGAAGACACTTCCGGCCACGTGGTCAGGGTTCAGCTGCTTGTCCTCAGCTGGCGGTGTCCCTTGGACGGACTCTGAAGGAGATTTTGATCCTCTTCCTCACTGGCCACAGTTCGTGTTTGGAGAGCAGCTCTGATTCGACACAATGCTGAAGGGACTGGTTCGGTGAAAACCCTCAGAAATGTGTGGCTGATAACGCAAGCCAATGGGGAGATAAAATAAAATGCTAAGAGCTGGACGAAAAAGTTACTCATCCAAATTTTCCACATATACTACTGCAGTTTGAAGCCTTTCCGCAGGCTGGCATGCCAGCCCCACTTCTGGAAGGTTCCCAGGGTTGGTCACTCCTTCCGTGTTCCTGGAGATTGCAGAGGCTGTCACCTGGCTGGGGACACCTGAGGTGGGTCCTGCTGGGTGAGGTGGGGCCGGGATACCCGGACATCCAGCTGGCAAGGGGGCGACAAGAAATGAAGGACAGGGCACAACTGGCAGAGAGCTGGAGAGCGAAGGGTACAGTCTCCTGGAAATGTTCAAACACTTCTGGAAAATTGGGGCCGTCTGCTGCCAACGGCCAACAGCTCCGAGGGAGGCTGCAGCTGCCGAGCAGGAAGCTCAGGCTGTGGCAGGCGGGACGGCTCCCCGCCTGGCGCCCACCCAGCGTCCTACCGCAGCGAGCGGCTGCCCGAGGGGCGGGGCCAGGCTCTGCTTCCGCTTCCGGTGGCCGCTCTGGCCAGGTGCCCGGGTGTTAAAGGGACAGATTCCGCTCAGATCTGCAGTTCCCAAACCAAGCTGCACTGCGCTCAGCTGGTCTGGGCTGAGTTGAGTCTCCCAGGGAAGCTGAGACACACCTGAAACCCACTCCCCAGAGACTAACACAGCCGATCTAAAGTGGTGCATGGAAACTTCTGACATTCTCTGGAGCAGGTCCCAACGGCCCACCAGGTTTAGAAACAACCAACATCAAAGAATACTGTTGTTCAAGGTGGAATCCGGACACCCTAAGTGTCCTGGACACCGCAGGGGCCTCCATCCATCAAGATGCCCATGGGACTTGCCATGGGACAAGGACAGCAAGAGGTTTTCCAGCCTAGGGACTGGAGGCTGGAGAGCAATTCCCAGAGGTTACAGACACCCAGAGTACCAGGAGGAATGTGAGGGCAGCACAGGGAAAGACAGAGAGAGAAGGACCCACTAAGAAGACTGTCAGCCAAACAGTGTCTCCTCTCCCACTGGCTCCAGGAAATGAGATAGTAAGAAAAGGGCACTAGCCACCTTCACCGAGTGCCTACTCGGTGCCGAGGGCTCTGATTCATTTGTTACTTAACCCTCGTGACAACCCCCTGACGTATAAGTACAATTATTTTGTTCATGGTGCAGATTAGGAGACTGAGGCATAGAGAGACTATGTAGCATGCTCAAGAAGCAGAGGCAGGGCGTGACCGGGGCAGGCTGGGTCGAGAGCCCATCTTCTTGACCGCTGTGCGAGCTGACAGCATCTCCACGCTCTGCTGAGAGGCCGGCAGCATTAAAGGGAAACCAGCAAAGGCGGAAACGTCAGGCGCGAGACCTTGAGTGCCTACCAGCAGTCTAGACGTTCTTGCCTCCCTCCTTGAAACTGGCTTCCAGCATCTGGACTTAACAGTGTTTAAAAAAAAATAGCATAAAATGCACAGCTCAGTCATTGTGAATGCCACAGCATGCAGTACACTCATGCTCGCCCACGGGTGAGGCTGGGGCCCGTGCGTGTCACCTCCTGTCCCTGCCTTCCTCTCCTCGTGGGGCAGCCACATCACACTGGGCTGTGAAACAGGGATGGTGGAACGTGCTGTGAGGAGCCGGGAGGGTTAAAGGATGAGTGGTCCTCACACAGCCCCTTTCAACTGAGGACCTCGGGGAACCAACGTGATGGGGAGGGGACAGATAAGTATTTCTTTTGCCATGAGAAGGGGTGAGGGCTTTGTGACGCCATGATCATCGTCAGGGCTGCCTGAGCCCCCTCTTCTTACTCTGTCTCCCGTAGGACGGCAGGCTCTTCGTTTCAGCTGACAAGTCAGACCTACTTCTGGCCTCTCACCCTCCGTTTCACCTGGCAGAATATCTGAGCTCAAACAGCCTTAAAGTCCTGTTAAATCATGACTCCGCTTTGCAGTGACTGCTGACAGAGACAGGAGGAACTTGTAATCATAAAAAAGATGGATTGGACTAATTGCGTAAAGTTCGTTTCCCCTTTCTAATAAATATTTACTACCCGATGTTTATAACTTTTAGGTTTGGACTTTCTTGAAACACTTTATTGAATTAAAAACATCACATTACCATTGGCTAAAAGAGGAGACAGCTATATTTGCCAATAACTTTTGCAACAAATGCCAGCTACCGATGCCAAATTTTTTTGGTAGTTCATATTTCCATGGACAGCTTTGAGCCTTACAATACCAGCATTCTGAAGACAAGACATGAAAGACAGTATGGTGATGGTGTGGGGATCTCCAGAGCCGGAGAACTGAAAATGGGCTGTATTTTTAACTTTTCTTGGTTCTCTGGTATGCAAATGTTTAGGAAAGTAGGAACCTGGTTTTAATGTTGGAGGCTGGGCTGCTCCCAGAACAACTGTAGCAACGTTTTTTTTTCCCCCCTACAGTAATTTACCCTGTACCTTTGAGCAAGGAAACGACTTTTAATTTGGATTGGTCTGAAAATGGCTACACACGGTGAGAGCCAAAGGAAGAACAGACACAGAAGTCGAGTTGGAAGAAGGTTTGTACCAGAAATTCTCCCTAAAGAAGGGTTAATTGCCTGCGGCAAGCCAGAACTTCTGCTGGGGCAGATGCTGCCCTGGCACCTCCTGGCACCAAGCCCTGGCCTTTTGCTAGGAGGTATCTGGAGGGGACTCTGAACCTTTTAAGTGATATATCTGTCAATGCATAATTAATTGTAAAACACATGAGATTACCAAGGAAACAAACTCAAGGATCATTCAAAATACAGAAATAGGTACAAATATGTAATATAGGAGTATGTGCGTTCCTTGGCAACACATTACATAACAAGATCTGCCCTGGGTCTGCTATCCTCTGTAATTTTGAAGTAGTAGTGAGTGTTAATGATATTTTGAGACACTGACTACCACTGTCATGCAGTGTGAAAAAGAATCAGTGACCTCTAATCTTGCGACGGTCACGGAAGCCACGCAGACAGCTGTGGCTGATGGCAACGTGTAAAATTATAGGAGATCTTTGCTTCAGTTACAGGTTGGGGAAAAGCAAAGATATAATCTCTCTCCTATCCCTGCTCACAAATCCTCTAAAATCGACCATGGACCCTTGTGATTTCATACAACAACAAAAACGCACCCACAGAAAACGTGACCCCGAGGCCACACGCCTCCACCTTCTACCGGGAATAAGCTGTTGTCCCTCACGAGAGGCAACAAGCAGCAAAATAAGAACTCTCCCCACCAGCCGTCATGGTGGTTAGTATTTTTCTCAAAACATAATCTATCCAGTTTCTTCTTAGTTTTCATGGTTTGTATTCCAGAAAAAGAAAAAGGAACAGTTCAGCTCTTCTGTACGTGTGTGTTTCACGGTTTTATTCCTTTGGCTGGGTCCAACCTATGTTATAGTTCATTATTATTTTCTTTTCTGTAATGGGCTTAATGTTCTAGAAACTTTTAAGACCAAAGATTCACGTACACGCATACGGCCCCCAGCCCTCGCCTCATTCACGTATAGGCGTTTTTCCAAGCCACTTCTCGAAGACGCTGCAGAGCAAGGTAAGCCGAGGGCTCTCACCATCAACAGTCTTGGGGAAGCCGACAACTTGACCGTGAACGTGAATGGCATTCCTAACTGCCATGCCCGACTGTGGTTTTTAAGAAACTCATCCAGATTTTTGGAGTTGTAATGCCTTTAGGATATTCATTCCCCTAAAATTCCTGGCTAGGAGTGTCATTCTCTCTCTCTCATGGTGTCTAGTAAGCAGTGTATATATATATTTTTTTCCCCTGCTAAAGGGATTCACAAGTGATTTGGAGAATTTTGCTGAGAATTTGGCATCATGGTTCCCTCTGAAATGACTGAAGACGCCGTGAGATGTTGTGATGTCATCGGTGGGTGTCATGATGCCGTCCATCTGGAGATATGAGCTGGCCATGGGGGCCTCAAGGATACCCACACCTAAATGGGATATGTCATGAACCCTAAGATTGTGAACTGCATCAGGTTCTTAGCGAGGTGGAGTAAAAACGACTAATAGGCAATTATGATCCATCCTTACACGATCTAGTCTCATGTGCTTAAGACATCAGAGTGGTAAGCAACGTCCGTCTTTGCTGCCTTATTAGCTGTAGCTCTGTTGTTTTTTACTGGTTGACTTACAGTTATTACCCAACCCTAACCATCTTTATGTCAAATTATTCTGTTGTTATTTACTGGTTGACTTACAGTTATTATCCAACTCTAACCATCTTCATGTAAAATTATTCTGCTGCATATACCACGTTAGAACCTTACAATTGTGTGTGGCCATTTCTCCCCATCTGCCCTTCACCCCCCACCCCCACCCCCCGAGAAATCACTCTTTTTTTCCCTAGTGTCCTAAAGTTTTCATGTTGAGACTAGGCTACAAAACAAGAAATACCTTTGGATTACAAAATAAAACAAAACACAACATTAGGCCGTTGGTGTCAGTAGTAACTTTGAAGCATCCCCCTGCAAAACTGCCCACATGTGCGAGTGTGAGTGTGTGTGTGTGTGTCTCTTCTCACAGACGTGCCCGTGCAAATGCCCATGAGGGTCTATGTATATGCAAGTCTGTGCATGTGAATGCATGTGCATATACGCGAATACGTGTGTGTGCACGTGTGAGTGCGTGTGTGTGCAAGTGTGAACACCTGCATCTTCCGGCGGAAGCCAGATGCCCCTTCCCCAGCCGGCCCTCCCATGGCGGCCTACCTCCATGTTTCTGCAGAAGGTGGCGTTGGTACCGAACAGGATCTGGCACTGCTCGCTGGCACTGTAGTGCATCCCCGGCAGCTTGTGAGGGAGGCGCACTGCGTGCTGGCTCCGGGGGTCCGTGACCAGCAAGCAGCTGCTGACTTTCGACCTGAAACAGCCAAGAGGCAAGTCAGCTTGCAAAGGTACTGCCCGGCATTTTGTTTTGAGTTTTCGCCGGTGAGAAGGATGCAGCTACAAATTACTGACAGGAAGACGACCCGGGCACCGAACATGCGAACTGAGCTTTTTCACTTTTTGCTCTTTTACCTTCACTCTGAAGGCAGTGACAGCTTAGCACGCAGGACAGGGCTTGGGAATAACGAAGGTTCGTGTCCTTTTCTTGGGAAGAGGGTCTGAGAGCTTTCATGGATGAAAATGACTTTGAAATAGATTCTTATGATATTTTCTTAGAATACGGCTTTGAGTAAAAGTTACTATGAATTAAAGAAGAAAATAGAAAGATAGGGTTGTTTTATTTTAAATAAAAACAAAGTGTTTATTTCCAACTCTGCAGATTCTGCGGGGGAGTGGGGGGGTGGCTGGCAGGCCGTGGCGGCTGGCTGGGCCAGGTGTCCACCTGACCACACCTTCTGTCACCCCTGGTGGCAAATTCTGCAGAGGACTTCAGGATTTCAAGTAGAATGAGAATATTATCTCTGAACACCTGAACAGGGGTTAGGAGGCTATACCGCCATTAGAAGTTTGAAGTCTAAAGTGTTTTTATGTTTCAATTCCTGAAACAAGGCTGACAGTAGGAAAAGCAAAACCCAGCCTCTTGCCAAGATTCTTGAAGAATCTTGGGCTGCACACACCGAAGCATACACAGGCTGACGCTGGTCCAGCTCTCCCAGGCTCAGACACACACACACACACACACACACACACACACACACACACACACACGCAGCGCTTATACAGGAAACACTGTGCCTTGTTTCACAAGACCCTGAGTAAAATGAAACAACGTCCAGTGGCCTGCAATATTCCATAAGAGTCTGAGACGATAAGGGCTCACGAGGGAAGAGACGATGTTAAAACTAATGTATCCATTTTTAAGCCACATGTACCATTTACACAATTTCCACCATCCACAAGACACATGAAAGAAGACCCAGGACATGGGCAGAAGACAGAGTGGCACTTTTGCTGTTGCCCTGGCCTTCCCTGGGCACTTGGATGTGTGTTTGGACAGCAAAGCTCCATCGCAGGTGAGACTCACTGATGCCCTTGCATCTCCATGGGGCGGACGGGTACACACATCGAAGTGGTGTCTGTCCGCTGAACCTGAGGTCCTGACACTAAGAGACCCACAATCACACCTGGGCGCAGACTCTGTTTGACAAAGGTCTGAAATCAGACGGCCAGTCCTTCCACGGAAGCCTCAGAATGTGCAGGCACATTCTGGAGAGAAAGTGGCAGAGATAAACCAAGCCTAAGGTGACACGGGAGGGAGTGAGCGAGCCCTGCTGCCCGGACGACACGAATCCCACAGGTGGACATGACCTGGGACCTGAGGAAATACCTGTTCTACAGAGACCATGGGGCACTGTCCACTTACGATCAAAATGAAATGAAATACAACAGAGTGCAAGACATGGTCACGGTGTTGATATTTCACTCAATGGACAAGCATTTTTGAAGACCAGCTGGGCGCCCAACGTCAGACGGGACGCGCGCGTGGGAGGAAGTTGTCCCATTTACAGATTGCTGTAGTGACCACCCGCCAGGCCAGCTGAGACTTCTCGAAGGGATCCCACACTTGCCGAGCCTCCAACAACCGTGTGCTCTGGAAGCACCTCCTACTGCGCAGATTGTACAGGACGATTCGAAGACTTACTTGAGGAAGTTTTCAAGGTCATCTCGACTGCAGGAGGACCAGGAGAGGTCGCTGGGGTTCCGGCCTTTCACCCACTCTCCCGACATGATGTGGGATCTGCCGGCACAGGATGAGTGGTCATCGTCGTGGTTCATCCCCAGGCTGGCCAAGGAAAAGGAAAGAGAGAGAGGGACACTTAGGCTCAGGCTTCTCATCTCTGGTTCCAGGTTCTAGCCTCCTATGCTTAAATCTGAAATGCAAAAGGTGACATGGGGTGACGCCTGGTTTCTGCTGCTCTCGCAGGTCAGACCAACAGTCACGAGCTCATAAAGAGACACACAGAGTGATGACTTGCTTGCTTAATGACTGGAGATGAATAGAGCAAACAGACACTAGCAGCCTTTGCTAAGTAACCAATAATAAGTAAATAAACAAGTTATATTAATTGTGATACTGTAGTCTTTAAACTAAGTTTCTGATGATTAGTGTTGACTACTTTCCGACACTAAAATTTCCTCACGTTAACCATCTAAGCATTTTGTTGCCTTAAAAAGAAGTCAATCTGTGAAGGACTAGTGGGAACCATCCAAGACTCTGACTTATAGGATATCATCAGTGCAAATTGCCAAATTCATGACAAATGTGGCTTTCCAGTCCTTTGCATGATTACGCCTGGGTCCACCATGATCACACGTGTCACCTTCCCTGCCCAGTGGTACCCCACAAACAACCGAGGCCTATCTAGACATGGTGACACCACACGCCAGGCGCTGAAAATGAACGACTATGGTTTACATATGTGCTGTCCATAGGGTAAACTGAGGTACAGGACACACAAGGTCTGGTGGCCCACTGTTGGCTGACCCGTGACTTCCAGGGGAGAGACATAAAGATGACCACTGTCTGTCAAAAGCCCAGTGGATAAAAACATGCACTTCCAGTCATTCAAAAATAGAGGTTTCCCAGATGTCAGGTGATGGACCATGGGCCCTCCCTGACCTCAAGCCATTACCAGTCTGGGGGAGGAGGCAACCCAAACAGAAGTTGTCACCTAAAGAGGTTTTAAATGCTTCTCTAGAATCACCTTTTCCTAGTGGTCCTCATGTCCCTGGCTGCCTTTCGTCACTTCTATGCTTGCTGGCTACTCCTTGTGCCTCACGGGGGGAGGTGCATGGCGCATCCTCTGAGCACACCCCACGGGCCACGCATGCCACGCTCCGCACGCAGAGGCCCCTTCACCCCACCACGTGGGGTCGGACCGGCCAGCGTGATCCCGGCCTTCGTAAAACTCACTGCCTGGCACTCCTGTGCCTGAACGTCCCCACGTCTGCTGCCATCAGCCGAAGGTCGCTTCTGAAGTGTCAACTGCACTTATTTTCAAACTTGCTGGTGTCGGTGACACTTATCACTTTGATCAATACGTGTCTTGTTAACGTAATGAAATATGAGAACAGAAGCAAAGCTGTTTTCATGAAGGCTAACATGGCTAGTATCTAAAATAGTGTGCATAAGACAACGAGAAAAGAGGGGAAAAAAATCATAAAAACCAGCCCCGGACCTCTTCACAAGGGTCTTTTATATTCCGCCCGATCTAAAAACAAAACAAAAAAACCCTGGAATTTCAAACACGTTGCATCATAGCTGTGGTTTGAGTGAGGCCAGTGTCGTGGAATTCTAATGGGCAGACACCCCCCGCACCCAAAAGAAAGGCTATCACTCCCCGCCACCACAAAACTGGTGAAAAAATTAACATTTTCATGGCTTAAGCTAAAAACAAAATGTTTAAGGCACCTAAGAATGATTTCTTATGTTTCCCGACTCGAACCGTTTTCTTTTTTTTGGTTAATTGGTCAAATGACCATCCATTATCATGTCACAAAAGAGTACTTCTGTGGTGTCACCCCCATGCTGATGGCCACAGCCCCTCAGCTCAGGCCTCTCTCCCAGGCCCCCCGAGTCTCCCATGGGCTCCCTATCTCCCTGAATGCCTTCTGGGCAACGTGATGTCCCAGCTTCTCCAGCAGTGACTGGCACAGAGCAAGCACTCTGTAAATGCTTATCGAATGAATTATCTATTTCATACTGGGGAAAGCACCCCAAAATTGCAGTATCCAGATCCGTGACAAGGTGCTTGCTCAGCAGAACAATGAAAACCATCTCTGATTAGTCAGTATTGTTCTCCTGATGTCAGGTATCCATCCAGTCCGGGGCAATGAAGAACCAAGAAATTCTCAGATAAAGCTGACCAAAAGGAATATTTTTGATATATCTCCAATGGCTTCTGAACTGAATAAGTCCCATTTTTCAGTGCTATTACTGAGGTTTTTACTCATTTTCCTGCTTGTTACCTATTTATATCTATAGCCATCCACCCACCTGTCCATATACCCATATACCAACCCATCCATCCATATACCCATCCACCCACCCACCATCCATTCATTATCCATCATCCATCCATCCATCCATCCATCCATCCATCCATCTTTGTTCCATGTTAATTTTGCAGAAACTAACTGGTTTTTCAAGTGCATTTAACAAAGAATATATATATAAAACCATTTTAAATTTGATTTAGGGGTTGATCTGACATCTTTAAATAAAATTGGTGATTGCATTTTCAAATGGGTAGATCTGAAAATTTTGACAGATTTCAGTGAATTAAATGTATAGAGATTACAGAAATCAAATGTGTCATGAATAAAGTGGCTTCATTCCACCTCTAACCACAAGGTGTGAACACAACACAGGGACCAGTCCAACTGCCCTATCACCAACTTGGAGAATCCAATCCTGTCAGAATCAACACATGAATCGAGTGTTCTTCTAACCCAGTGCTTTTCCAAGCCGCCTCCCATTGCCCTGGGCTAGGGTCTTCCCAGCAGCCACCAGATGAGTTTTCCAAACAATGCCTTTGTTGTTTGGAAAACTGCAATCTGAGGAGCTCTAAATCCTTGCCAAGTCTGGAGGGAAGTTTCATTTGCTACTGTCTCCAAGTTTTCTCCCACGGTAAAGGTGGTTGCTAAGCAAAAGAAGTTCCTTCTTCCACAAGGCCAGGCTCTGCCCGCCAGAGAACCTGGTCTCTGGGGAGACAAAACCATGTTAAAAACGGTGTTCAGAACAGCTGACCTCACCATCGGCCACTGACTGCTGCCTATTCGGCATGTGACACTAGTTGGCACTTCACTCTGTTGGCCCCAAAAGAGGTCTTCTGTGAGGAAGGCCCCTGTCAGCAAGACCAGCCCAGAGTGGGACTGCTGGGTTTCTGCAGCTTGTCTCTGATACAGATCATGCTTAATCTGGTTTAAAATGTTCAAATGCTGACTGAGCGCCTCATAAATTTACAGTTTGACGAAGTAGCGTTGGGCTGGGAGTCTTTATATTTGAGGTTCACAAAAACTACCATTTAGGCTATTTTTAGTTTAAATTAAGGATTACCTGACTGAAAAATTTCTGTTATTGCAGGTTTACATCCTAGGGTATCTATTACTTCTCGCAACATGATATTTAACAAAAATGAGTAGCGTTAAGTGTGCGTGGTAATTTTCAGTGACTGTGGAATTAAGGCTACAGACTGGCCTATGTCACATGTGGCCCAGATTCATCACACACGACAACTTAACAGCCTTGCGTTGATTTTCTCTTAAAACAAGCACTACGTTGCTTCTGTATCGGCCATTTTAGAAGCTTCTGTTTTCCCTGGCTCTCAGCCTACCTGTCCGTGTCTCAGAAGCTTTGGGATTTTGATGTCAGGGGTAAGAATCAGGTACTCTGTATCCTCCAAGTAGTCTCGGTGGGTTTGTGACGGGAATGCATGGGGCGGGATGAAGAGCCCCGGGGACCGGCTTTCACGAGGGCGGCATCCCCACTGCGGGGGTCGCGGCTGGCCCCGTGGGGACAGTGTCTGACGCCGCGGGAACAGCACAGCCCACCGTGGGAAGGTTTATGTTAGTTATCGTGAGTTAACATCATAGTAATTTTCACACCGGCTTCGCGCTAGAAGGGACGACTGTCACCACGTCTTCGCCAAGAACCAGACTGCGCTGCTCGGAAACTTTACCTACAAGGGTTCAAAGTCATCGGGGTAGCAGGCTGCACAGGTTGAAGGTTAGGGCTAAGTGCCATGATCATCAACGACCCCATCTATAAGGGAAAAAACAAAAAGGCAGCAAAAATATCAAAATTCTCTCACCCCAGGGAAGCTTTTGCTTTTGTACAAGAAAATGGGTCCTTGCAGGAACTTGGTAGCATTGTGAGCATCGGCATTGATGGGGGGTCTTCACTGGACAAAAGGTCCGAAACCACCACAAAATCCTGACTCCGATGGGTCAATAACACCGAACGTGGTGTTGGTGTTAAGAGCATGTTGCTTTAACGCCCAACATCACAGCTGTGAAAATGGGTGGTGGGTCCAGCATGTACCATCTTTCTCAGCTAACCGGAGCACCAAAGTGACAAAAAACACTCCAGGTCTTGGATTTGTACATAAGGAATTTCAATGTGAGATGTACGAGGCAGGTCTAACCTCCCTCAGTCTTGCCTGAAATTATCTGTGCGTGTGCGTGTGTGTGTGAATAAACACACGTATGTACAGATACACATACACACACAGAGAGAAAATTCACATCTGATAGGTTTTTAACTTTTAACAAAAATTCTAATTTTGTTGAGAGAGATAAAGTGAGGGAAAGAAAAAGAAAATGAACAGAACGGGCAGCTCTGTCCTGGCTCTCTCTGGTCAGTGAGCACGTCTATCTGAGCAGGAGCGTGCACCCCCAAGAGGGAGTGTGACAAAGCTGTGCGCCTGCCCTTCTCTCGGGGGTCCTGGGGCCTCCGTGAGCACGGCGTCATGCCGAGTGTGACTCTGGCATTTCACGACACACATTTTTCATACAACACAGACACAAGGTGTGGCGCCTTGATCTATGTGAAGTCTAAATTTTATTCGATGCTCAAACGTAAAAGTTCTAACACTGGCAGGAGGATGGGGTGGGAGGGACTTGGAGAGACAGTGCCGGGGTCTGGCATGGCGGCTTCCTGAGTGATCTTCGGAGGTGATTTTGATGAGCCACCTCCGCCTTGGAGCACCTGTGCGAGACGCAACACCGTCTTCAGGCCGCCGTCGCTTGAGCATTTTCACTGATTCCACCACAGCTTCTGGGTTGAAATGCACAAAGTAGCCGCTGTCATGTCCTTTGTCCTTGATGGGCAGCTTCGGGGGCTGTGGAACTGGAGGGATTTGCTTAGAGCATCCCCCAGGGTTATCTCCTTCCTCCCGGCCAGGCTGAGTCGCCAAAATCATCTCTCCCAGCCATGTTGACCTCAGCCAGCACCACCCCTCTCTCTGCACAGGCCTCTCCCCTTCCAGCACCTTCTCCCAACGCCCTGCACTCTGCTTGGACAGGTGCTCACGCAGAGGCCAGCTTCAGGTCCCAGCCAGCCTCCAACATGCTGATGGTTTTGATAAAACTATGTAAACAGTCAAAGAAGGTGTCATGACGTCCCCCTTCTCACGTAGGTCTATTTAAAAGAGTCTTGGGTCCACAGCCATGCTACCCTGAACATGCCTGATCCCGTCTGCTCTCGGAAGCTAAGCAGGGTCGGGCCTGGTTAGTACTTGGATGGGAGACCACCTAGAAAGACCAGGGGCTGTAGGCATAAAAATTTTTTTTAAAAATGAGGGTTTGTAAGCTGACAAGGTCCTGCAATCTGTGAGGTCAACCAAGGGTTGCCTCGCCTAAAAAAATAAAAAATAAAAATAAAAAAATAAAGTAAAATAAAAGTCTCAGCCTGGAGTTGGACAAAACTGGGTGAGAATTCCTCCATTTCCTCACTGATGACTAAGCGGGGATAATAACGCAGTTGGCCCTTAAACAACATAGAGGTTAGGGGTGTTGAACCCCACATAATTGAAAATCCATATATGACTTTCAACTCCCCCAGAATTTAACTACTAATAGCCTCGTGCTGACCAGAAGCCTGATGACATAGTCTATTAACACATATTTTGTATGTTATATATACTGTATTCTTATGATAAAGTCAGTTAGAAAAAAGCCAATGTTATAAAGAAAATCACAGGGTTTATCCATGAATTTTTCAAATAGTTGCAAATCTCAAAAACGATTTCCAATATATTTACTGAAGAAAGCCACGTGTTTAAGGGGACACGAGCTGTCTGACCCCGTGCTGGTCAGGGGCCAAGTGGCTTAATGGCGCTTATCCCTTCAGTCGGCAGGTACTGTCAAACGCCTTCTGTGACCAGACACTGTCCTCGGTGCTGGCACAGCTCCTGCTTTCTGAGTTTACGATTCAAGGTACGGAGGCGACAGATATCTGGAAAAACAGACACGAAGGTGCCTGGCGAGGACTGAGATGTGGATGAGGTGACGACGACCTCACAGCCTCCAAGCTGCACAGCCGGGCGCCCTCCAGGGGGCTGCCGACTAATGAGGGAAATGGGGAGACGTCACAGCAAGGGAAGGTGGGCTCACGGAGTGCTGACAAGCTCTCGCCTTTGAAATCCGTTTTTCATCCACGATGAGCTAACTGAACAGGACGTGCCCGTTCTGGCAGCCGTGGTGGCCCAGGGACTGCAAATGTGAGACCCCCAGGGTGGAGGCTGCACGGAGGCCGGAGAAGCCACCTGCCCTTGGCAGGCGATCACCTTGTCCGGGGCGGCAGACATCGTCAGGACGCCTGTGAAGGAAACTACTACAACCACTGGTCTACACCATGTGCCGCCCTTCGTGGAAGAGAATCGAGATGGTGGCCCGTGGCACAGCCTCCTGTGTCTTCTTACCTCCCAGCAGCGGGTCCAGGTTTTGGGGCAGCCCGCCCTGTTCCTGCTTGGTTCCCTACGTGTCATCAGCCTGGGCGTGGCAAAGGCGGCGGGACAAGGTCTGAGGGCCAAAGCTGCAGCTGCCCTAGAGAGAAGCTGTCTTCTTGTCCTAGTGGCTCCTGCTGGCTTGCCAGCCCCTGTGGCCCAGGTCCTGTGCCCCGGGGACAAAGGTCCTTGGTGAGATAGTCTCACCCTCCCCTGCCCAGGGCAGGATGGAAAGGGGTGCAGGATGAAAGCGGCACCTAACACCTAGGTCCCTGTGACAGCCGCAAGCACACAGGAGCCAGGCTGCCTGTGGAGTCCCCCTCCACTCGCTCCTCGTTAGCATGAGGTGACTCTGTGATGGAGAGGTCCCCAACATGAACCCATAAACAACAAACACGTGACGTGTCCTCAGAAGGCCCCACACCTTCTTCCTGTGACACCCTCACGGCTCAGAGCGTTTGATGAGCGCATGCAAATGCCACCACGCGGGAGAACCTAGAGTCAAACGATGTATGAAAAATTTCACCAAAAAAAAAAAAAAATCCATGAAGCTTGATTTCTGACCTAGGGGAACATGTTGTGGAAGGAGAAGAGGCATCTGAAGCCGATTTCATGTAGAAAAAAGCTGCAAAGAAGTTTAGCATGACGGCTGCACGGATGGAATCAGGACACGGCCTCCCAGGGCGAGTGACCATTTCCGAGGGGACAACACTGATTCAGATGAGAAGGCTGTAGGGTGTTAAGAAAAAATTCTGCTTCTGACAGGCAAACAGGACAAGTAGAAGGAATGAGCCTCCCTTCCTCTTCTTAGGCTTTTTTTCTTGTTGTTCTGGAATTATCTCAGGTATTTTGAGATCTTTACTCTGCCATATGATTTTGGTTTGTCTTTTTAGTTTGAGATGGCGCTAAATAAATTGATTCCTATGTGGAGGACACACAGTCGTTTCCTGGGTCCCTGCTGCCAGCCTCAGAGGCGATCTTTGTCACCAATTCTTCCAGGAGCTGTGGTTTTATTGGGCTGCGGAAACTAGCCCCCAGTATTTCCTGTCCCCTTCAAAGGTCCTGCAGAGGGGGCATTAGCTGGCCTGCAGGAGAATCTGCCACTTCTCAAAGTTCAAAGACCCCTTAGGGACATCAAAGGGCACAGGATGCTCCAGGCTGCAGGAAGACTAAAGATAGGCACCTTTCTGCTCCTAATGACAGACAGCCCCTTCCTTTCCTTAAAAACCGCACATCTGGGAGGGCTTTATGGACTCCTTATGTAGGGGTTGGGGGTAGGTGGGCTGGGGTGTGGGGCAGGCCTGTCTATTTCTCCCTCCCACCTCTCAGGGCTGGGATGTGCATGCCACTACCAGGCCCCAGAGGGGTGTTGCCCCAAGTGACCTCAGCCCTGGTCCCCTGGCAGTAGCCGGCAATTGCGCCACTACCCCCAGTGCCTTTGCCTCTACGGACGCCTCTTCCCACTGTCCCCACCAGCTGAAATCAACCCTTCCTGCAAGGCCCAGATTGTGGGTCACTTCCTCCCTTGCGGCAGCCTGGGCCCTCCCTGGCTGAGAAGGACCCCTCCTGTGTGACCTTAGAGCACCAGGGCAGGACCTGTCCCTCCTCTTTGCACTCGGCGTCCCAGAAATCCAGCACTAACCACAAAGAAGGTGCCGATAGGTGTTTGCGAATTAAACAAATTAAAACCAGTTTGATTGTATCTAGGAGTTTCTCTTAGAATGTTTACCTCGACGGATCGCTGGTCTCTTTGCTTATTATTTAGGTGGCAGCCCTGAGATGCCTTTCTCCTGTGGACACGGTATGTCAGAAGCAAGCAGCCACAGCCACACCTTCCCCACAGCCACACCTTCCCCAGGAGCCAGGTAACTCATCCGTTTTGTCCTGCCTCACTGCAACTTGACACCAGGGAGACAGGACAGAATTTCAAAGGCAAAGTCTAGACTCTTAAGACCAAGAGAAACGAAGTTCCATTTCTGTAAGTCACTGATTCACAAACACGGCCACACAGTGGAACTTTCTAGAGAGTTCTAGAAAATTCTGATGCCTAGCTCTCTTGCCGCCAAGGGTTCTGGTTTCGCTGATGTGAGAGAAACATCTGGACTCTTAGAAGCTCCAGGGAAGTCTGAAGTCTTAAAGTCTGAGAACCACCTCTGCAGTTAGGGACCAGTGGTTCTCAGAGACTTGAGTCTAGGAGAACTCTGGTGGCCCCCAAAACTCAGACTACTGGACGCCATCCGGAGTTCCCAATTCAGTAGGTCTGACGGGTGGGGACCGGCGTGGGGACTGAGGGAGGGATGAGAATTTGCATTTCTCTTAATTCCCGGGGGAGGCTGAAGCTGCTGGTCCAGGGCGCACACCTGAGGGACATGCGGAAGGTTTCACTGGAGCTAAGGAGAGGTCCCGAGATGCCCTCACTAGACCGATGAGCCTGCAGCAGCCGAGGTGGCACAAAGGGACAGGACAGCTACTGGCCGCAGCCAAAGCCAACAGAAGACTACTCACACTCCTGAATGCGTGCTGAAGTTTCAATGAACTTCCGAGAGGCTGAGCCATGATTATGTAGAGAGGATGGCTGATCACCGGATGCCACCACTTCTGTTTACGGCAAAATATCCGGGCTGTGCCCACGACTCGTCCCAAAGTAGCAAACACATCTTCCTCACGGACTGCACACCTGTGCCAGAACTGTCCCCGCTTCACTTTTTCCTGCTCTTTATCTGTAGCCGATGTAAATTCTCTTAAAACAACTTACATCTTTCTTCTCCAGACTCAGTGTGTATATAGGACCTAACCTCAGGCTGGCTGTCTCCTGCCTCCGGCCTTGCCGCTGGTGGATCAGACGGCACGCCCGAGGACTGGGTCTTTGCCTGGCCACCACGGGGCCCAAAAAACCCTTTCTTTCAGGATAACTTCCAGTGTTGAAGGTTTTTAACACTAGGAAGCATCTCACCTTGGCTGCAGGTGAGTGACCTGGGAAACGAGGCCCACCTCAGACCAAGTAAAAACAGGATTTCTGGGGGAGGGGCCAGGCACCTGTGTTTTGCAGGGACTCCCAGGTGAGTCTAGTGTACCTCCAGGGCTAAGAGTGTCACCCCTAGAAACAAGCCACCCATCGTCACACAGAGACCGATGTCACCGCTCCTTCCTGTTCAGAACTCAGCCTGGCCTTCACGTGGCTTCCACACACAGATGCCCTCTCTTCACAACGTGACAGAGGTCGAATATTTGCGATCGCTCCTGCTCCCCTTTCCTCTTTGCTCCTTCTGCCCACAAATTTCCAGGAGAAGTCCAAGTTGATGACGAATGACAGGAGTTCTCATCAAGCCTTGTGGTCAAGTGACAAGAGATTCAGGACAATCACTTTCTGGTTAGTCAAAGGCAAGATTCTTGACTGTTCTTTATTTCTGCCCAGATTCCCAATTTTCGGTTGAGTCCAGGAAAGGCACTGTTATTGATAGATTCTGGACATACATGAAGTTCAAGGCCCAAATGTTTCATCTATAAATCCTACCGTGATAGCAAATTAGGAATAGACACACTTTAGGAATGGTGATCACCCTACTGCTAAGTTATTAAATGTTATTTTGTGTGATTTTCCATGAAACATTATATATATAGAATCATCGTTTCTCTAACACCTAAGATTTGTTTTTGAAATTTCCACACGGTTGAGATGTTGGTGGCTTCATTACTGCTATTTCTTTTTCCCTTTATTATTTTTTTTTCTTCAGGCTTTTCTTCAGCAATACTTTTCATCTTTAAAAAAATCTTCACTTCCCCTAGCATAAATTACAGGCTTCTTGCAGAAATCACTACTGCTTAACTGGCATTCAATTTACAGGATAAAAATATATTCTTTTGGCCTTCATAATAACAGTGTATACAACTTGTCCTCAAACCCTCTCTGAGATCTGGCTCAGGACAACGGCAATGGAATGTGGCTTCAAGCAATGCCAAAAGTATTGCCTAAGTGATAATTCATATTTTTACTAGCGGCAACTTTGTAGCTGATAACAGGTAATTAAAACAGGAAGAGAGGCCCTCCCCACAGAATCCCGGCCGAGATGCAAATGGAACAGGTGTTCCAGACAAAGAGCCTCTCGCTGTTGACAGAGGGTTGTTCCAGCAGGTTCCGTATGATAGAGCAGAAGAGAAACCCCTTGTTCCAGCGTCGCCAATGCTAAAGCCAGGGCAGCGGCTGCCCACCTGCCGTCCCCACCCAGCCCCATGTGACCTGGCTTGGTGGGACTCTGTTGCATTTCTGGAGAGAGAGATGAGGCAGAAATAGCAAGGGTACCGAGTGCCTTGCTCTCCCCATTCCTTTTAAAAAAATGATTGGCCTTTATCTAAATATCTGCTTTCAACTTTTGTTTATTGAAGAGATTAGTGTCAAATCTGGCAATCCCAACAGAGCAGAGACTCATGATGGTTCTGAAATGAGAGCTGTCAAAGGCACAGCTGGCTGCCCTCATCTTTGGCCGCTCCCATGACCAAAGGCTTTTTCTCCGGGTAGGGTGTCAGGGTGGCTGAATCGGAGACAGCAGAGGGCTCACACGCTGCAAATACCTCACGACCCCCTCCCCATTTTGAGATCACCGAGAGAACCCTGATCTTTAGGAAGAAGAACCACCACTCTGATCCTTAATGCATTAAAAGAAACTGAGGCACAGGGTAGCAGCTGACCTGCAGACCTCAGGGCTTCCCTCACCAGAGGCCCGGTCACCTCTCCATGTCGGCTCTCCTTTGTCGCTTGTCTCTCAGTCTCACGAGACCACCAGCTCACTCAGCCTTCCCCATGTCACGTCAGCGCTGATTCTAGCTCTACTGACTACGGGGCCAGTGCCCCGAAGGATGGCCGGGTGGTGGCCCTGCCAGCTGCTTCGCAAAATTTCATATGTTTTCTTTCCCTTCGTCATCACCCTACAGCGCAGACACACTTCCATTCTTGTCAACGTCACAGGCATAGAAATATTTCTTTTTTGTGGCCAAGGCTTTTTTTTTTTTTTTTTTTTTTTAGGGTGCAGAAAGGAAGACGGCTCAGGAGTCAAGGGAAAGAACATGTAGAAGGTGGTAAACAGGTAGACCTGCTGTCATAAGTGTTCCCTGGAGTGAGGCTCCACTGTCCTCCAAACGAGATGACAGGACTGACCCCAGACACTGGCCTGCCTTGTAATTTGCCTTCCAGGCCCTGCCTCTTGGGCCATGAGGGCAAAGTGACCCTCGCCAGTGTGGACTTCTCTGCTCCCACATGGCCATTTCCTTCCGAGTCACCCTCCGTGTCCAGCAGGATGCCACCTGCATCAGCACTTCCTGAGAGCCGTGTGCGAGGGGCCACGTTCTCGCTCCCCATCTCCCCTGCTCCATCTGCCCTGGTTCCGGACGGCGCCATAGCCCGTCAGCACAGACGTGTCCAAACCACAGGGGACCATTCAAGTAGGAGGAAGAGCATGACAGCGAGTGGGCAAAGGCTTCCAGAACCAGCTCGTCTGATCCCCTTTCTGAAAAAGCAGAGACCTCTTCAGAAGCGCCGAATGCGCCGACAGCAGCAGTCCCACAGGGAAGAGTCAAGGTCATGGCCACCCAAGGTCACCCAACCACGACCCCTGCAACTCAGGCTCCGTTTCAAAACGAGGTGACTGCCACTGTGTAAGCATGAGGGGACTCAGAACTATCTCTGCTTCCAGAGTCATCAGACAATGACAGGTCCACGAGACACCTGAGAGGATACATGGGCTCCAAACACAGCACACACAGAGGAGGGGCCACCCCTGCTGCTGTAACCATGACAACGGGAGGGTGATAACCACTCACATTAATGAGCGCAGGCCCTCCAGTGTGGCTGCATGTCTGAATTACCTAAGTGAGGTTAGAAAAATATGGATGTCTGAATCCCACCTACAGAAATTCCTTGGTATAAAGGGTGGCCTGGACATCTGCATTTTTAAAAGACCCTCGAGGCATTTTCTCTTTTTTTAAACTCTTAATTTGAAAATAATTACAGAGACACAAGAAGCTGGAAAGAAAACTATAGGGGGTTCTCTATATCCTTTGCCCAGCCTCCTCCTATTGTAATATCTTGCATAGTAACTACGGTGCAGTGTCCAAACCAGACAGTTAACACTGATGCAATTCTGAGGGCTTATTCAGACCTCACCAGCTATATTTGTACTGTGTGTATATGTGTGTGTGTGTACAGTTCTATGCAATTGTACCAGACATGCAGCTTCCTGCAACAGCTACCACATATAAGAAATCATAGCATCGTCACGAGGCTACCCCCTTATGGCCACGCCCACCCTCTCCCCCACCCCTCAAACCCCAACGACCACTGACCTATTTGTTCTCCATCTCGATCATTATGTTATTTCACGGATGTTACTATAGATGGAAGCACGCAGTACACACCCCCTGGGAACTGGCCGTGTTCACTCAGTATAACTTCCCTGAAGTTCCTCCAAGTGGCTGTGCATAGGCATATCCCATTCATTTTTTTCTTGCTGAGTAATATTCCATGATGTGGATATACCACTGTTTGTTTAATCATTCACTCACTGAAAGACATTTGGGTAGTTTCAAGTTTTTGGCTGTTTATAGCAGTTTAAAGCTGTTATAAACATTGATGAACAAGCTTCGGGGTAAAAATTCCTTTTTCTCTCTCTGGGACGAATACCTGAGAGTATAATCACTGGGCGTATGGTTTTAGTTTTTGATGGAACTTTGGAACTGCTGTCCTGAGCAGTTCTTTCCAGCCCCTTCGGCGGGGTACCAGTGACCCAGTGTCTCCGCATCCCAGCCAGCCTTTGCCGTTACTGGCCCGGGTCTTGGAAAGAACGTGTCTTCTGCTGTGCTGGGGCGTGGGCTGTTCTAGAAATGCCGGCTCCTGCGGCTTGATGCATCGCTCGTTTCTTCTACATTCGTTCGTAATTAATTGCTGAAACATTTTTACGCTTTAAAATCATCAGGCTGTTCTAACATCTGTCACGGGTATCAGCTGATTGGCTTTCCTCATTCGAGCTGTGGTTTTCTTGGTCCTGACAGGGTGGGTGACTTTCGACTGTATCCTGGACATTTCGGTGATGACGTCGGATGAGTCCTGATCCTATTTCAATCTTCTGTTTCAGCAGGCGGGCACCCTGCATAGGGTTATCGTGTACGTCCCGGCCTACTTTGGGGGCTTTTGTTCTAACGATGCTCCAGGGCTCTGCAGTGCAGGTCTGGTCAGCCTTGATGTCCTGGTGCTGCCTAGGCTTCTGGTGGGTCCCTGATGGTGACACCCGCAGAGGCAGAAGGCACTGAGTGGGTCACCAGGCCACCTACCGGGGGACACATGTGGGAGGGAGGAGCTGCTGGGCCTGGGTGTCATGGGGCTTCACCTCTGTGGCTGCTGCTGGCGGGTTTGGCTGCCCACCCACAGCCTGGCTGTGGGGCAGGTGAGGGTTGACCTGGGGTTCACTGCTCCTGCTGCAGGTAGATCGGCCAGCCTGAGACATCCTGTTTACAGAGTGGGAATGGGGGCACCGCATGAGGTCTCTGTCCGGCTTTGTCCTTACTGGTCCACCAGCTGGAGGGAGGGGGCTATTATCAGGTTTTGTGTCCATGGCTGCTGACGGTTCCAGGCTGCAGGCGTCCAGTTGCCCAGGTTGGGGACATGGGAGTTAAAATGAAAACACAGAAGCTCGCCACGCGGTCATGCCTCTGGGCCTACAGACCCCCAGCCAGCCTGCCTCTCGTTCCAGTTTTCAAAGCCCTTTTATGCTTGTCTTTTGAATAATTTCCAGGTTATTTGGTTGTATTTAGGGGAGAGGGGCTGGAGAGGGACCAGGTGACATGAGGCTACACGTCACTAGATTCTTGGCTAACTTCTAAGATTGACTCTTAGCCTCGAGCACCCCCCAAGTTATGTGTGATGAGCCATTCTGGACACTTTCCTACAGACAGTGTTAGTGTCACATATCTACAAGCCGTGCCATTTGTCTCATTTCCCTTCTGCAAGATGGCATTTGCCTATTTCCAGTCTCGAGCGCCCCCTGCTTGTCCTTCATTGCCCCTCTACGGTGATCGGAGTGGGCCAACATTCTCACTTGCAAACGAGTTCTCATGACTTCTAGCGATCATTGGGACCGACACAGCCTGAACCGCGTGCAGCTGCTGGTTCATCTCCCGTCACCTGTCACCTCTTCTGTTGTCCGGGTCTCTGATTCCCCTGGTACAAGGTGAAGGGTACAACCTCAGCATGTATGAAGACCACGCTGGGCGGTCAGTCTGGGCAATGGGCAGCCCAGGGATAAAGGTGGTTCACTTCCCGCAGGCGGCGTGAAGGGTTTGGCTCTTCAAAACACACTGTGCCCTTGACCTCCAAAGGGTATCTTCACAACTCTCTGCCAGTCCACCAGTTTGAAAACAGGATCACTTTGGGGGAGCTCTTCAACTTCCTTTCCACTTTGGCCACTTGTCTCCATGTTTTCTGTCCTGAGTCATCTTTCACAAGGAAACAAATCCTGTGGTCACTTTGTAGGTGTCGATACACACATGACAAGCACCGAGGTGGAGAAGTACTGACGACTAAGACCAGGCAACCCCAGGCTCAAGCCCCAGGGACAGACCAGCTTCTTGGGACATACGAGCCAATTCGAGGGGCACTAGGAAGAAGCGACCGGGCCCCTGGGCGCGAGGGCTCACTCCACACCCTCCGATTCCAGCAGTCACCACGTAGCGCCTGGCGGCTGCGCTGCCTCCCACATCTGAGGCGACATGATGTCAAATACGGAAGGAGAAGATGATTCCCATCACGTTGGATCCAGAAGTCAATGAAGAGGCTGACGTGCCGACTCCACAGCGCCACCAACGGGCAGCCGTGGGCCGGACTCCGCACACACAGGTCACTAGCAGAGAGGACGAAGAACGTGTCCTTAGGAAAAGCGCAGTCGCTCACACAGTGACTCCGCGCTGAAGAGAGAACGCGACCGAGAGCAGAGGCCAGACGGGGAGGCCAGCTGTCAAAGCTTTAGGCCAAGGACCCTCAGGACATCCGGGCCACTGCTTTGGGGACGTTCAGGGGCTGTTTCACAGGGGAAAACCCCCGTTTCACAGGCAAACAGAATTCTGGTTGACCCACACTGATTTGTCAGCACCAAGAATCTGACAGTCTGGAGTCTGGCTGTAAATGTACCAGGCTGTAAGAGGCATCAAGTTAAATGTGTAGACAAGAGTAGGGTAGGATGTGTTTAGCTCTATCAGCCACATCTACACAAAAATCTCATCTCCAAGCCATTGAGGAAGCTGAATGACACCTAGCATCAAACTCTGGAAGCCAGTGAAAGACCCCTCACAGCCTGCTGGCATCGCACAAGCGCTAAACAAGGCACGGGTGACCATAGAGGACCACGGGAGACTCCAAAATCAGGGCAAGAAAGCCATTCTGCAGACTCTCCCATGGAAAAAACAAAAATGGAATGAAAGGTTTTCCCTGCGTGCTCACCTAGTGATACACAGATGCACAAAGGTACAACTCTTTTTATGAACTTTGCTTTATGGCACTTCACGGATGATGCGTGTTCTACAGATGGAAGACACGGCCTCTACAAGCAAAAAGGTTATCGCTCACTTCTCTGCGGTGGCCTGGAACTGAACTGAAAATCTCTCCGAGGCCCGCCTGTACATACCCATATTCCCACCCACCCTCACACGCACACACACACACACACATGCACGCACACACGCACACGCACACAGACACTACACACATACAGGCCGATGCCTGCAGCACCTAGCTCGGAGTGAGCATGGCACTGGAGATGAATTTTATTCGATATGCTGTAACTATTATTCTCAAGTTCTCATGTACCCGGCAGTCACCTGGCCACCTGGCTGGGCCGAGACCCTGCGTTTCTAGCAGGCTCCCAGGTGACGCGATGCTGGGTCCGCAGACGGCACCCTGAAGAGCACGAGATGAGACAAGACGCCATCCCTGGCATTCCTCCGCCCCGCCGCTGGTGCGATCCCACCTGAGAGCCTGCCTTGCTTTTTGCTGCCAGATTCTGACATACGCACAGGACGAGGGAGTTTTAGGTGATAAATGCCCAGTCGGCGAGGACAGTTCAGGTGGAGACGGGGGCAGGAGCAGGGTTTCCAGAAGCTCGTTCTGCGGAGTAAGATGAGCTGTGTGTGGACCCAGAAGCGAGCGGCTTCTGCAAGGTGGCTTTTTCTTGGTAGCAGCTCCCGCCTGCTGTGGGAGCGCAGTGTCTGTCACCCCTTGGTGATCACAGAGCACACGCCACAAAGATGGACAGGCCCTTAATTAATCCAGGAGCTCCCCGCACCGCAAAGCCACCCACACAGCCAACTATGGAGTCGTGGGTGTCATTTACCAACAAGCTCGGGTCCTGCCGGGCAGGCTGCCTTCACCAGAAACCAGCCTGCGTGCGCCTCGCGGTCACGCACAGGGGTCCCGTCGCTCGGTCCTCAGTGTGTCTTAAAGCTGCCACACATCAGGGGTCCCATGGGACCCACCACGTCATCAGTGTGGGAGACACTGTCATCAAGTTCTACCTGCAAAGGCCACCACTGTTTCTCCATCCCCTCCTCTTCAACGATCTCCCCGGCTGGAGGCGGAGGAGGCCGTGGCGAGGGTGCAGGCTCCGTGCCCCGTGGCACATCCCAGTGTCACCAGGCCCCGCGTCTCCCGGCAGCTGCCCGCCCGCCCCCTGCAGCATCAGCACCTCCAGGACCCTGACAACCCTGACGCTTTTCCTCAGTTCAAAACTGACCAACCCGTCTTCTTCTTATTTTCGATCACAATTGCCAGCGAGCGTCTGAGAGTCGCCAGGCTCACCTAGCACTTGTTCCTTCTTGACACCACAGCAGCGTGGCTCTGATTAGCAAGACAACATCTGTGTAATGCTGCCAATGACTTGCTAAGAATATATGACAAGCTCCCTCAATCTATATCTATTACTTGTTTTTTTTTTCCGAAAGCGGCCATTCCCAGATCCTCACGCGGGCCCCTGACAACTACTGTTTGACATCGGGAACAAAGTGACTGACATCATGGCTCCCTGGACCCCTCTTGCTGGTCCTATCTGCCACTGCTGTAGGACAAAACCCCCGTCTGCATGCAGCGTGGGAGCACGCTTTCTGTGCCTGAGAAAGGGCGAGGATGAGAGGGGTCCTCCCCAGGATGTGCTACTGGCAGAGTTCCCAGGGGCTCACGGAATGTGCGCCATCCTCAGGGTCTTGGTCTGGAATTTTCCATCGGCAGTGGGCGGCGGATGAGCAAACATTTCAGGCATGAAACCAAACACCTCAGGAGAACAGGGGGCAGGGCTTGGCCAGCTTGGGCTGCTTTAACGAAATACCACCAACTGTTTGGCTTATAGGCAACAGAAACTCATTCCTCACAGTTCTAGAGGCTGGAGGTCCAAGGTCAGGGCGCCCGCGTGGTCGGGTTCTGGGGAGGGCCCCGTCCTGGTGGCACACGTGGCCACCATCCTGTCCTCCTGTGCGAGAGAGATGGAGAGCTGGCTTTCTGTTCTATTGTAAGGGCACAAATTCCACTGATGGGGGTGCCACCCTCATGTGCTAATCACCTCCCAATGGCCCCACCTCCAAACACCATCCCAAACTGGGGTTAGATTTCAGCATATGAATTTGTGGAGGGCGGGGGGGTGGGAGGGAGGGGACATTCACAGTCAGTCCATAATGGAGCACATGGTCTCATAGGGGACTTCTCACCGCATCACCCCAGCCACCTCCCACAGTGCATACAGAACCCTCGCCATGTACGCAGAAGGTGGCTTCACAAGTACAGGAAGGAACTGGTCACCCGGTGACCGCAGGGAGGGCTCGGCCCCGCAGCCTGTGGCTCTCCTGAGTCCCCGCTCTGCCACTTACAGCCACGGGAAGGGAGGCTGACCAGCCGTCTGCAAAACGCTCCGAGAACCGTGAGAAAAGCCACCGAGGTGAAGCCGCCAGCGGCTCTGGCAACCCAGCGAGAACCCTGGCCCTCGTCTAACTCCTGGAAGGGTCCGCAACGTCAGGAAGCTCTACGGGGATTTCAGAATCTGGTTCTTCGGCCAAATTCGACTTTCCCCATCCGTTTCCGCCTCCAACACCATCTCAGCCGACACTGTCTTGGGTAGGTAGGGCGAGCCACCTGATGTCAAATGCAAAGAATTCCCGGGGTAGAGGCGAGCGGCAGCCCGGCTTCTGGAACCTTCCTTATTACAGTAAGGAAGCTCCAAAGGAAGCAGACGCCCCAGATCCAGCTGGATTTCCCATCACGGAGATAACGTCCGGCCGATGGCTGCTGGGCCTGGCCGCTCAGAAAGCAGGTGGGACCACATCCGCCCACCTACTGAAGAGTGTTTAATGGGTTTCCCTTTGTTTGTGTCCTGCTGGCCTGGGCAGACTTGGGAAGGCTGTGGTCAAGGTCGTCTTAAGGACAGCGGCCCCGGGCCTGCCAGGAGACTGGGAGAAGCTTCCCACTGCACATTTGACTCCACATCCAGAGTCAGACTCCAAAGGAAATCACAGTCATTTCCCTGAGATTCCTGTCGATTCTGGGCAGTGAAAAGTTCCTGCTCAGGGCGGAAAGGCCATTTAAATAGGGCCACTGGCTATATGGTCCCTGCTGCTCTGGATGGGGCAGCTTCCGTTCAGAACCATCTGTGGGAGGGGGCCAGGGGAGGGGGCAGAAGGAAATTCTGCTTCTGTTTATGTGGGAGGGGGAGCGGGGTGAGAGGAGGAGGGGAAAGGAAAGGCAGAGCTGCTGTGAAGGTCATGCTCAAGGTCTCCAGAGTTGGACTGAGAGGTGCAGGGTGCAGGCCACCTTGCAAACCCCCACTGGCACTTCTTCGAAGCCAGCTCGGCCAGCTCGGGAGGAGGAGGGCTGTGACAGTGGCAGTTGGCAAGGGCAGACGGCACCGGGCTTGGAAATTCGTGCGAAAGACCCTGCAATTCTCAGCATCACGTTTTAAAATAACAACACCAGGAAACAAGTCCTGACTATTCTGCACGGCTCCGGAAGCCGGGAGAGACAGCCATGCCCAGAGGATGCTCGCACACCCACGGCGACCCAGGGGCCGAACGCTCAGGGATTGCTCCGAGCGCCTCCGTGTGAAATCTGAGCACACTCGACACTGCTAGCACCCCGATTAACCATCGTTCGTGTGGAAGGGAGCCTGGGGGAGGCCATGCGGGCTGGTGGGAGCCAGGGAAAGCCCCAGGGAGCCCGGGAGGCGTCTGACTGAAAATCCAGCGTGGGACCCATTCTAGAGCCAGAGGCCCCAGGGCCTGCCCGCAGATATCCTGGGGGAAGGCAGCTCCTCTTTCTGTTCTGCAAGAAAAGCCAACTGTCTGTGACACCACTGCCCTAATTCCAACTGGAGCAAAGGACCCTCCCCTCCCAAGGTTTCTAAACAGTTGCGACTTCTCCAGAAATCCTCTCTAGACTGTACCTTCTTATAAGGCTGTGCCCGCCGGGCCGGGCACCCAGGCCCAGGACTCAGCCAGGAGCTCCGGGCTGGCCGGGCTGTCCGCCGGCCGGCTCGCTGCCTGCTCACATCTGGCCGGCGTTCACGCCCTGGCTCTCCGAGCTCATTCTTAACACAGGCCACAGACAAACGCTTCCCCTCTTCACACATCTGGATAATGGCTTTCCTGACTTCCTGTTCTGGGACTGAGACAATCCTTTTCCGTTGGAATCGTGTCAACTCCAGTTACGAGGACATTTCCCCCAGAACGGCTCTCCCCGCCCCTCTCCCTCCGTTCTCCAGCCCTCCCCCAGACTCCCACCTGCCCTGGGCCCATGAGCCTGACTCCCAGAGGCCGGATTTGGTCCATGCTCTGTGCTGCACACCAGGTGAGCACGTCCCAGGCGCCCGCATCAATGGGACATCCCCCCCGCCGTCCTGTCCCAAACGCCTGCTCGCACGCAGTGCTACGTCCTCGTGGACACACCCGAGTGTCAGGATCTGGCTTTTGACAAGTGTCCCCATTGGGGGATGCCGAGCTTCACATGTGACCTGCCTGGGGCCGTGGAAGCCACAAGTGAGTTAGCTGGTGGCACCCAGATTCCCCTGTCCTCAGGGGGCTGAGCGAGGGGACACCGTCCCTGCTATGCTCATGCTTCCGCGCTCCTCCCCGTTACGCCGGCCACGGGGCCGTGACCACCTGTGCAGCCCGAGAGCCCAGCTGTGCACAGTGTCGCCACGGCGTCCATTTACGCGTCTCCCTCGTCTGCGGTGCGCATGTGACCGCTGGATGCCCAGACACGGCTCCGGCGGGACGGCTGGGCGCGCGAAGCTCGGCCGTCACCCTTCGTTTCCGAGCACGTGCACCACCAGTGCCTCGGCCCTCACGGGCCTCACCTGTCCTCACCTGTCCTCACCTGTCCTCACCTGTGCTCTCCCACCTCCCGACTTCTGCCCGTCGCATTCTCCGCACCGCGGTCACCCGACTCTTTGTGCTGAGACCTTGCTGAGGGTTCCCGGGAGGTGTCGGACGAGAGATGACAGGACGAAGTGTCCTGCGGTGGCACCTTTCAGGGTGGCTGGGTTTCTGTCCCCTTGCCTCACTAGCTGCAAGTATGGCTGGCTGGTGAAGAGGCAAAGGGCATGGAATTTGGGGTGACGTGGAGAGAGGCGAGCGAGAACCGGGGAGCAGGACCGCATACGGCAACTCTGAGGGTGGCCCCGAAGGACAGAATGTGGCGGGGGACGGGGGAGGCGTGCAATGGCAGCAGGAAGGCCGAGGAGGCTGGGACCCATGGGTGCCCCTGTGACGCGACGGTCCCAGCGGTTCTCCAGCCTGGCTGCAGCAGGTCCTCCCAGGGAACCCCTCTAAGCTCTCAGCCAGGGGTGGGGGTACGGTCTGATAGATCTGGGGGGCCGTGGCATGTTTAAACCCCTCAGCACCCCTCTTGTGCAGCTCTGCCCAGCTGTCTGTCACCTATGCTGTGTTCCCAAGCTTCCCTGAAGAGAGCAATTTTTTAGAGGCCACCAGCCGAGCCAGCCGACCAGAGCAGAGGCAAATTCCAGAATGGAGAGACCCAAGAGAGGGCACATGGAAGTCGTGAAACTCCCACGGAGAGCAGGTGGGAGGGCGGGACGTGCCCCCGAGCACGTGGCGATGAGCCTGGACACGGGGCCTGGCTTCCGGGCCGCCCGGAGGGCCGTTCGGAGATTGATGGGGTCCCAGAAGCCGCGTGGCTTGGGCTGACTCTCCACTGGGGATGATCTGGCTCGGGCGCGCCTGACAGCGCTTCCTAAATCCACAGGAGCAGAGACGTTTCCTGCCCGCGAAAGCCCTGTGCCCCTACAAGTAAACACACAGCCTCTGCTTTTCCGTCTGCGTGGGTGGCCTCGTGTGACTAAGGGGATTCCCCCCGCCTGTCACCCCACCTGGAAGCCCCTGCGTTTGGATGTTTCCCAGAGCTCTGTCCCCCCCGCCCCGCCCACGGAGAGGTACACTGGTGCTCTGAGGGTCCCCGGGCCCTCCCCACCTCCAACTGTGCCAAGAAGCCTCTTGTCAGCCAAGTGACTCCCCTGGCCTTATCTGATCCCCTCTTCCCCCAAACAAAAGGCATTCCCACCCGCTGTCATCGAACCATCTACATTCCCCCTTTTACACGAAAACTTCCAAACCATAGCAAACAATACATTCCAAAATTCCAACAGATGCATTACGCCCGGTCATTTCAATATTTCACTAAAGTTACTAGCACCCCCCGCCATGATGGGTGAGGGTGTCGCTTGGTTTGGTTTTTGCCTTTTCTGCAGGAGTGACCGGCATGGGCCGGGGCTCCCAGCCCTCGTCAGGGGAGGGTCCTTCCCACGCATGGTCAGTTGAGCTTCGAAATTATAAGCTTATCCGAGAGAAACAAACGCTCGCTTCCAGCTGTCTCTCTTTCTCTTGAAAGCCAAATATTGATAAACACCTTGGACACACAAGTCTGCCGCAAGGCACCCTGACCTGCTTTATTGAGGGGATAAATCTGGGCAGTGTTGGCCCAGCTGGGTTGTTTTTCTTGAGGACCCCTCCCCCCCAACCCCAGTTCTCCATCCTCCAGCCATAACCAAGAAGAGCAGGAAACTACAGCCCTCTGGAGTACAAAGGGTCATTGCTGTCATCTTCTCATGGTCACTGGGGACAGAGAAAGGCACTAAGTGGCACCAACGAGAATACCTCGTCTTCAGTTAGGCTTCTAAAGCTAACCAGACGAGACAGAGAGATGGCCGCCTCTCCAGCTCACACCTGACCACATTCCTATCAACGAGGGGAATGAAAGGTAGCGTGTAGTTACCTGCCGGGCAGGTGTTCATGGGCAAGGAGGCAACCAAGGTCATGGCTGCGCATCAGCAAACCTCGAAGCCGTTGTCAGCATGGCTGCTGCTCGGAGCCGACTCTTCCTCCAGGAAGAAACACAGAGCAGCCCCTTCCCCCTGGTTCTCACCCATGACCCCCGTCAGTCCCTGCTGAGAGCCGGGGCTGCAGCCCTGTTAGCCCATGTCCTCACCAGGGTGGCCAGCGGAGCCCGTCATTCTCGTCCCCGGTACTTGAGTTTGCTACGAAAACCCCTCTCGAGGACTCATGAGCTTCCCTCTGCCAGCTTGTGGCGGCTGTGCCACGCCACGTGGTGTCCTTTCTGCCGTGGCTGGCAACATGCGGACAGTTCCCTGATCTTTTTCAGTATATAACAAGCTCTCTTTTTTATTATCTATCTCTTGTCATTTGGATCTTCGTTTTAGTTGTCCCATTGCATAGGTATATTATCATATGAGTGATCCCAGATCGTTTTAGGGAGGGAACAGAAATTTTAAAAAAAAAAGTAATACTAGCTTCCTAATCTATAATGTAGAATCTAAATGACACCTACCTCGCAAGGCTGATTCAATGGCGTTGAGTGCACAGCATCTAACACAGTAGGTGCTCAATAGATGAGACCTGATTGGACTTAGACGGCATTGGTGCATTATTAATTCACGCCCTAAGCAGCATTACTGACATTATCATGACAAGAACTTTTCACTTAATTGATCGTTCAGAACTAATGTGATTACAAACTGGATTGGAGCCCGTTTAGAGTACTGAATCAATTATTTTTGAACCGTAATATTTAAAATAAAACCATACAAAGAGACACCAGAAAGAGGGAGAAAAATCCAATTCTAGGACTCAGATAACTGCTGAAAACGGACCCGCAGCTCAGCGTCGTGTTTTCTGACAACCGAAGCGGAAGGAGAATCATGTCACCTTCCACGGCTCTCGGTCTGACACGTGGGTGTAAGGGTGGCTGCTCACACTGACCCCCGTGGGAGGGCACGGCTACGCACGCCCACGTGTAGTGGCACACGCCCCATCCTTCAGAAGAGAGGGGTCACTCTATCAGTATTAAGTGGTGAGGGCGAACCCCGTGGGGACTTTCTAGGGGTATGTAGAGGGTCACTCTTTACTTTCTCGGGAAGCATGGGTCAGCGGACCACCCAGCATACCATTCCATCTTTTGTGCATGTATTTAAGGGACGTGGTGATAAAATGCTCCACTCCCTTCCAAAATACGGAACAGCTTCCAAATGTTTGTGCCTGTGAAGCGGCCTGGCCGGTGGGCCTATACCTTCTCAAGCGTCATCTGTTGCTCTGAGCCCAGATGACCAGTGGGGGTCTGAGGATGGAGAGACTGTGGCTTTATCTTTGAGAGATCTGCTTCCCAATGCTTGAGAATAATCAGAGATAACAGACTTTCCTGGGAAAACTGTAACCACCCAACTAGAGGCAGGGCCGAATGCTAGCAAGATTTATTGGTTTTGGTTAACAATAAGGTGTTTGTTTTTGTAGGTAATTAGAGTTCAAGAGCAAGCTATAAAGAGTCCTCCAAGAATTCTAACCAGACTGTAGCTACAGGCTATTGTGGCCTGACTGAATCTAACCATTCATCTTTGCAGACCTCCTGGGCTAAGATGCCAGGGTCTGATCCAGCACGATGGCACCGGTCTTCAGGGAGAAAATGGCCCTCTGTGTCACAGGTGTGCAAACAGCACTCTGGCACATGCCCCAGCACTGCCTGCCGCCATGGGACTCTGCGACTCACACATCTATCCGAAGGTCCACATCCAGATGCACGCTGGGAAATTCTGTGGCAGCTCTGAGTCCTCACGGCCATCACGTCCTTGGTTCCCAGGAGCCGTGATGCACTGAGTGAGCTGCCTGCCACAGCCACACCGATTTACGCTTTTCTTCCAGCAACCATTCTCGGGTACAAGGTTTTGTTTAGTTTTCGTTTTTAACAAATCAGAGAGATGAGTACGACTTTGATTATAATTAACGTTTAAAATGATTTTCTAGTAGGCAGAATAGTATGGGCAAAGTGCTATCACCAATATTATAAAAATACTGTTGATGTGAAATAGCTATACAATTAAAGACAATGGCTGATGTTGTTTCTCTTGGCTAATAACTTGTATTTCCTCCTTAATCCCAGGAAATATGCGTAAGGTTATTTTCGCTCACTGTAATCACATCATGACAACCGGCAGGGACAGAGAAGTCAATTACCAAAGTGCCTACAGGAGTGAAAAAATTAAAATGGGACCAGATAAATATAATAAGCAAGCAACAAATAAGTAAAGCCACAGGTATGGCTAATACTACAGCAAAAATACGCATATTCTTTTTTAACCAAGAACTAAACTTCCATTTAATTTTGTTCTGTTCAAGGCAGTATACATTTTCCCATTATTTTGCACGCTCTGGCCTCTTAAATTTATTTATTTTTTAAGTTCTTAAGCAGTCATGTCCCAATTTTTCCTTTAGAGAAAAAACATGAAACGGACACCGACTCCGGGAGAAAGAGCGAACCCTCGGACTGCAGTTTAGAGTCAGCCCTGGCTATGTGCCACCCGAGAGCTCCTGCAAGTGACCTCAACCTTGGGTCAGCCAGCTCAGCCCCTCTGACCTTCTGCGTTTGCATCTGGAAAACCGTGAGGCTGCCTCAGAGTCTCTCTACTACTACACATCTGGGCTCTGAGTTCTGTGCTTATTTCCTGATAAAGGGCAGTTTCCACGTGCAAAAGCAATAGCAACCATTGTTTCCACCAAAGACCCTGACATTCTACCTTCAGACATTCGCACGTGGCCTAAAACTGGCTGAGAAGGAACTAGGAGTCCAACAATATGAAGATAAACCCCATTATCTGAACAGTATATTTACAGTGAATCAAAGATCATGCTGATCCAGGAAAGGAAATGGACCCACGGAAGACACTGAGAAAAACCACTTCCCATTACAGCGCGTGCTTCAAGAATAGACACGAACACGCAACTGACATTTAACTCTCAGGGTCTGCCTGCTGAGCAGTGACTCAGGTTCCTGAAGGGCTGGGGCCCAGGCTAGCTGGCCTAGGTCCCCACCATGGAAGAAGCAGAGGCCCAGAGCAGAGCTATTTTAGAACTTAGAGGATGCAAGTCCAAAACGCATGTCCAGAGAGAGCTGAAACAGGCAGAACATGGTCTGACGCTTACTTGTGGCCCAGCTCGTGGGCGATGGTGAAGGCCAAGTTGAGACCGTTGTCTTCAGCAAGTACGCATTTCCTCTTCGCGCTGCACACACCGCCCAAGTAAGCAATTCCTGCAGCGGAGACACAAAACACATCCTCATCAGAACGTGGGAGACCCCGACCTCGCCCGGAAGGCCTTGACCTTGCCTGGAATGCCCGACATTGCCTGGAAGGCCTTGATCTCACCTGAAAGGCCCAGACCCTGCTTGGAAGACCCTGACTTCGCCAGGAAGGCCCCGACCTTGCCCGGAAGGCCTTGACCTCGCCTGGAAGGCCTTGACCTCGCCCAGAAGGCCCCGACCTCACCTGGAAGGCCCCAACCTCACAAAGAAGTCCCTGACCTCACCTGGAAGGCCTTGACCTCACCTGAAAGGCCCAGACCTTGCTTGGAAGGTCCTGACTTCGCCAGGAAGGCCCCGACCTCGCCCGGAAGGCCTTGACCTTGCCCGGAAGGCCTTGACCTCGCCCAGAAGGCCCTGACCTCGCCTAGAAGGCCCCGACCTCACCCAGAAGTCTGCACCATCAACGTCAAGGGGGTAAACTGGGAGGATGACAAGCCTGGGGCTGGACCTGTCATTCCAGAGCTCAGAGGCAGACTGGCCTGCACGTGAGGCTTTCTATGTGCCTAATGATGATAATGATCAGAACCACCACAAATGTCTATCAGGCGTTTAATACGCGTCAGGCGATAGGCTGAGTGGTTTATATGTGTCACCTTAGCCCTCATTATCCAGGGTGGTGGTAACAGAGGAAAACTGAGGGTCAGAGAGAAAAGGTAATGGGCCCCGAATCACCTGGACGGCACCCGGCACTGGGATGCTATCCAGCTTCACCATTTGGGGCTGGGACCAGGCGAGGCCAGCGAGTCGAGCTGCTCAGTGTGCCAAGTTCAAGGAGGGTCTCCCTCTCAGGACCCTTAAGGGAGGGAGCACGTCCTTAAATTCTGTACCCTGGGCACCTCCTTCCGGTCACCCCAGCCCTGGCCTGTGAGGGTTGCTGCTCTCAGGGTGCGTGTGCCTGGACCGGCGGGCCAGGGGAGGCTGCGCGACACGTTCCAAATGCTGTTGCAGGAGAGAGAGGATGAAAGCGGGGTGCCGAGCGAGTGAGAGGCCGCGGACGCACGAGAGGCCACCAGGGAGGACGAGCCACGCGCTCCGCGCAGCCTTGGCCGGGCCTGGGGGAGCCGCCGGCCTCTGGAGGACACGCGGGAGCTTCCGGGGGGCGGAAAGGCTGCTCTGGCACAGGGATGTGTGTCAACAGGGGGGCCCTGGACGGATGGGGCGCGGCTGGGGAATGCCGGGCGCTCAGCCCTGTGCGGGCCACGTCGCAGGCTGACGCTCGGGGCTGACCGTGGCCCACGCAGCTGTCCGAGCTTCCTCTGAGCTCCCGCGATCTCTGTACCCAGGACAGCAGCCCTCACCACCCGGGGACCCCCAGGGCTTATCCCCACACAAGCGGGAGTCCACGGACCCCCACCTCAGGGCTTGGGGTAGAACGCAAGTGAGGACTGGAAACATCTGTGGCCCCCACTGCTGGTGGCATCTGACTACTCAGTGTGGTGCATGAAATAAACGAGCGGGTGGTGGCATGCGGTGGCTGGCATGTCACACACCTGAGGAGACTCAGTGCCCCTCTTGCTATGAGGTCACAAGGGGTGTGTCACCAGAGGTGGCTCTGCTGGGCCTGGCCCTGTTGGCCAGGCCAGCCTTGTGCCTTGGGGTGGGGGTGGGGGCTGTGGCTGCTGCTCACGGGGTGCCCACCCACCACACTGCACGCTGCCCCACCTGAGCTCTCCTGGGCTCATATGCACAGGCGTCTTAGGGCCCAGAGCCAACCTCGCAGGCTCAAGGAGTTGTGGAGGGAAGAAGTTGGCAGAGGGCAGAGCAAGACAGGATGGGGGACTTAGGTCATTACGATGAACCCAGAGCATTTGAGGTCTTGCTTCCTGACACTGTTCTCGGCTTGGCTCATATAAACTCTTAAAAAAATTTTTAAAAAAAAGGCAACAACAAAACAGAACCTCCCTTCCTGCTCCCGAAGAGCTAAACCAACATCCAGTTTGTTGACATCAAATTCAAACCCGGGTGGACCTCAGCCCCACACAGGGGACCCCTTCCCGCCCGGTCACCCCCCCCCCCAGGGACACAGATGGAGCTCGTCAGCCCCTCACTGTGCATCAGGGGTGTGGCTAGGGGGCTCAGCTCACGCCCGGCACACCCAGCTGAGCATCACACCTCGTCGATTTCTAATTTAGAAACATGCAACATGTTTGGCCCAGGGTGAAGATTTTTTAAGGAAGAAAAAAGAAAGGAAAAAATGTGATTTGGCCTCAAGACACATTTTTCTTGCACGTGGACAGCATACTCGGGCCATGCAGACGACTGGAAGGAGAAAGATGACAAGCAGAAAGGACGCGATCCGGCTTCTCGGTGCCTTCAAGGTCATCGTTCTGGTTTTGTTTAAAAATGCTCTGTGGGTTGCTGCCATCGGTGGAATGCTCCCACACAGCCCTGCTGGAATGCGTGTGCAGTGCACACACACGTGCACACACACCCAGCAGCACCTTCCCAGCCCAGGCTGGGCCTCACGTCAATAAATCAATTAGAAACAATCTAATGTGCACGCCCGGGAGAAGTCGTCTGCTGAGGGGGAGAGAGGAGACATCTGAGGCCAGCTGTGCCGAGCGTGCTGTCCCTAGCGTGTCTGCTGACCCAGCAGGCTTTAAATGCCACACAAACATGTCCCCAGCCTCAGCCACAGTCAGCGCCCGGAGCGGACAGTCCCAAGTCTCCATTTTAATTAGTTAATGCGCAATTCTGGGGAAACAGCTAAGCCAAGAGCATTTCAATAATTGCATTTTAATATTTCCAAGGCACGGATGCGTGGTTTTTGTTTTTTTTTTTTAAACTAGAAACAATGGCTCAGTTTGTTTACAAAAAAGTGCTCTCACACCAAGGTGGATTAAGGTCTGATGCTTTTTAACAATTTATGCCAGTTGCAAACCCAGCCATAAAACCGAGCAAAGCACGGAAAAGGAAAAAAAAATAAAACATAAAAATAAAAATAGGGCCCCAACCCCGGAGCACAGGAGCCGAGTGCATTTATCACGCGTGTGGAAATGCTTAGAACTCACAAAACAAAGTCTGGAGAAAATCCCAGGTTATCGTAAAAGCGAGAGCCGCAGGGAATAAACAGTCATTAAGCCACCAGCTTCCTTAGGAAACAAAGGCCACCACTATTGCACGTTTCCTTGTTGAGGATGCACTGGACACCAGGAGAGAGACCCGTCCACCACCTCCGGCCACGAAGGCGCCAGCTGCAGACACCCAGCCGGTCCCCACATCGGCACTTGCCAAGACGTGAGGGAAAACCAGTTTTCCCCACCCTGATTTCTGTTACTGAAAAGTGAAGACGGCAAGCACAAGATCCCCGAACGTGGGTGCCGAGGCTGTGGGGCCGGCGGGGCCCCCCAGGGTGCTGGGATTCCCCACGCCGACGGCAAGGACCGCTTAGACCCAACAGCGCCGACATCCGCGGCTCCAGCCTTCCACGACTTAACGTGCAGAAGAAATCGCAGTAGAATTTAGTTTTAAAATTTTGAAAACATCGTTCTGTGTGTCTGCAGAGCCCCCTGGAACAAAAAGGAAGCGGGAAGGCGAGGGGGGGGCATTGATGAGGGTCCTCTCCGAGGACCAGTGCCCTCACGTGCTTGGCCCTCCCCCATGTGGCGGGTCCCACTGGCCCCGTTTGACAGGTGGGGGACAGAGGCTCAGTGAGCAGCAGCGTGGCTCACTGAGACTCTCTACCTCCAACACTCAGTCTTCCAGGCCAAGCCTGGGCCCCCGTCACCAACGCTTTGAGCACCAGCGACAATGAGGAATCTTTGAGGATTGAGATTTTCATAAATCTTAATGTGAGCTCATACAGAGACGTGGGTGGGACAGAGTAAAGGTTTCACGTGTTGAAGTCCAAGTGTTTTTAATCCTTAAGATAAAAAGACTCGGGGGATAGACGCAGTCACGTGAAAAGCAGCTACCTCTAAGATGTGGTGAAGTCATTACAGGTCTCTAATTTTCTCTTCTTTCTTCTTTTGGCTTAAACCTAATACGGTAAATATGTACTTGCTATGAAAATTAAAGTTATTGGTTACATTTCATTTATCCAAGGTGACATACAGCAGATGCAGAGGTGGGAAACCAAAAAAAAAAAAAAAAAAAAAGCCAGATTCTGATATCGATGTGAAGGAAATTCACAGTTAGCACAAAATTGAGTATGTACTTGTACCCTAACTCTATGTCCACTACACCCCTGGCACAGATTAGGGAAGCAAAACACATTTTAAAAATCTAAAATGCTGAGAGTAGAGATGAAGGGCTGGAAAGAGTTTTTCTGGTCCCTGGAGAAAATATTTAATTCATCCAGAAAAGCAGATCACGTCCAGCAGAGCCTTCTGACCTGTTTCCCCAGTCACGTCAACTCTCTCTCCTTTTCTTCTTTTTTTTTTCTCAGGAGGAGCATAATTTCAGAGAGGAAATTGGGCGAGGAGGTTTAATTATTTTCTTTTTCAGTAGAAAATGGCACAGTGTAAGCCCATAATCTTTAATCACACAGTTGACCATGTGATCCTTTCTAGATTTACGAAGTAAACAGCGCGGGGCTGTGTAAACTCTGGTTTATCCAGCGAATTATCGTGTGTAAACAACCTGCAGCCGTTGCCCGCGTCTCAGACCTGCCCGGGCTCTGCCTCTCGGGGAAAAGCTGCTCAAGGTACCAGCAGTGCCACGGCTGTCACAGCGACACCACGCTGCCAGTCACAAGGAAGCAACGCGGGTCTGCTCGCTCGGCCACCGCGGTGGCTGAGACTCGGTCACACATCGAGCCTTGATGGCCGGTGCTGTGCTCTTGAGAACTCTACTGGGTGGTTGTAGGTATGATGTGAATTCGTGAACCACATTTGAAAACAAATGTCTTAGAGTCTAGGAGTGACAAATAAAAGATAACTACAGTCGATTCTCATTCTTTACGGTCATTAGAGTCTAAAAAGTCATCTCGAACAGTAAATTCGTAAATACAGAACCTTCTATTTGTAAAAAGAATACAGGGTTAGGCCCCTGGGAGCCTCTGGTCACAATATTCTCATCGACTGTTAACTGATCAATACATTGGCTTGTTTTATGTGTGTTCCTGTTTAAAGACACCTTATTGAATATATGTTGTTGATTCATTACCATTGAACTCATGGCCAATAGTCCTACGACCTGTGCCTGAATAAAGCTGGTCTAGCACACGTATCTTCCCCATAAGGTGCATCGCAGCCTTCCCGTGCTTCGGAATACGAGATAATATTTAAAAATCACCCGTGGAGGTCATTCTAAACAGCGAGACCACCAACAAAACGCACAAGAATGAGAAAAACACATTACCAGATGGGCCGCTTGCTTATAATACGAGAGCGGAAGAAGGCAGAGTGTCACCTTGTTTAACCTCACCTGAGAATACACCTGTCAACAGACTCATTTTTTTCTCTCCTCACGTGTCTGCAAACCACCACAAAGCACTACGAGTGTTGATTCTGGAGTTACAAATACATTTTAGGGAGTAGGCAACACAAATGCAGAATCCGTGAAGGATGAAACTCAACTATATTCTAACAAATTGTGTCTATTAACATGCTCGGTGAAGTCTTTGCCACTTGCAGTAAGGAAATTCGGCTTTCCTTTAAGTGCTGGTCTATTTCTTAAATCTGTAGTAACCTTAATTATTTGACTAACTCAGCTCCATTCTCTTCTGCAACTTTGCTTCCAGGTTCCATCTGAGGTCAGCGGTCCACAGAGACCATCATCCGTGCCTTAAGTCACTGACCCTTAAAAGGGGTCACAGAGTGGCCAGAGCCCCATAGATGCTGAATGACAGGCACAGCTGCTAACACATCGGGGGAAAATATTAACGGGAAGGCTCTAGAAGGCTGGCTGGAGAGGTGGCCAGGGTGACATGGTCTCACTGCTTTGGGCTGACTTCCAGACCTGGCCCTGTCCTTGTGTCTCTAGCTCCTAGGAGCACAGCTGGATAACCCCTCCCAGACCCTAGACTCGTCTGATCAATTCCATCACCGGTAGGCATGTCGGTCTCCCTGCTTCTCTTCTTCTGAGTCTCCTGGGGTCTGTCACAGTGGAAGGAAGACGAGTTACCCAAGGTCTTTATCCCTATACCACAGACAGAGGGTGATGCAGCTGCTCAAAGGGGGGGCACAGGTCCCCTTCTTAAACACGAGCTTTGCAGAAGCCACCGCTACAATTCAAAAGTGTCTACACCCAACACCTATGTGCTGAGTGGAATACTGATGAACTGAAAAATTCGGCAGCTGACTCACGGTTAAACGAAGAGAAAAATTTGAAGGTGATAGCCTTCAAGTCTGATCATTGAAGGGCTCGCATGCTGTATTTTGAAACTTACACAGAGTTAGAAGAATCAAAATAATGTATTTGTATAAAGACAGATATTTAGATCAACAGAACAAAAATTGAGAATTCAGAAATAGACATGCACACGGACTGTCAACTGATCTGTGATGAAGGTGCCAAGACCATTAAATGAGTGGTGGGGGAGAAGCGTCTCATCAACAAACGGTTCTGTGACAATTAGACAGCCATGTGCAAAACAGTATCAGACCCCTGGTTCACATCACGCATGAAGGTTAACTCCAAGTGGGCCACAGACTTAAATGTAGAAGCTGAGACTATAAAACTCTTGGAAGAAAGTATAGAAGTAAATCTTTCTGATCTTGGAGGAGGCAAATCCTCCTTAGATATAACACCGAACACACAAAAGAAAATAAGGCCTCGTCAGTGTCGGTGTGCTCAGCCAAGTGGGCACCCCACCCTGGAATGGGGGGTGAGGGGTGGGGGCTCGGCGTGAGGCAGGGGTCACCGAGCCACGCAGGACCGTGCTGATACATACCAGGGAAGCCTTCCGGCCTCCCCCCCTTTGATGGCTTTCTGCGGCCTCTGTGTCGCAGGCTAACTCTGAGCAAGTCCAACTGTCGCGTGAGCCGCTGCTTTGTGACAGGGGATCCCGAATACGATCAGAGTCAGGACAGGCCACAGGTGCTGGGCCCCCGCGGGTTCACCTCGGGATATCTGAGGCGGGAGGTCTGTCCGCAGACACTGGGAAATCTCTCACCAAGGGCCTCCTGACCGCCTGTGTGTGACAGCGTCCTGCCTGGGGCAGAATTCTGAGGGGGGCGAGCACAGCACTCCATCCCAGAGACGTTCTCCCAAGCTCAGGGCCCGAAGGGCGGGTTCTGGGTCCCTAACAGACAAGTGTCCCCGTGGGCACTGGGTCCCTGACAGACAAGTGTCCTTGTGTGGGCTCTGGGTCCCTAACAGACAAGTGTCCCCATGGGCACTGGGTCCCTGACAGACAAGTGTCCTTGTGTGGGCTCTGGGTCCCTAACAGACAAGTGTCCCCGTGGGCACTGGGTCCCTGACAGACAAGTGTCCTTGTGTGGGCTCTGGGTCCCTAAGAGACAAGTGTCCCCGTGGGCTCTGGGTCCCTAACACACAAGTGTCCCCGTGGGCTCTGGGTCCCTAACAGACAAGTGTCCCCGTGGGCTCTGGGTCCCTAACAGACAAGTGTCCCCGTGGGCTCTGGGTCCATAAGAGACAAGTGTCCCCGTGGGCTCTGGGTCCCTAACACACAAGTGTCCCCATGTGGGCACCAGCATCCCTAACAGACAAGTGTCCCCGTTGCCTGAGTCCAGATCTAGCCTCTCGGGAAAGGGGACAATGGAGATGAGAGACGGAGCTTGGGACGAGGCCCCTGCTGCACCACACGCCCTGGTCTGGGTCACCGGTCGTGGTGAGGGTCTCCGCAGAGCCGTGCCCACATTCTCACTCTGTCCCTCAGTCCCCAGCCCTCGGGACTGCATTTGCAGGCAGCACCCATGAGCACGGAAGGTGGTGAAGCTTCTGAGCTGTTTCACAAGGCCTCTGAACCCAGTCTGTGCTCCCCGAGCATAAGAGGGGGCCACAGACCCCTCTTCTAGCATCTTCCATCCTGGAATCTAGACCACTAACAAGCCTGCTTGGTGCCCGCATGTCCATGGGAACAGACAGCAGTCCCAACTGTGGGCACGTGTGCACACGTGTGGGCTTCCGTGTGTGCATACGCACGTGTGGCTGAGTCACGTGGTCCTGGGCGGACAGCACGGGACAGCTCCCGTCAGCCAGCGCTGTGAGGCTGATGGCCACACGCCCACAGCATCAGGCCCAAGTGCAGTTTGAAAGTTTTAACGCATTTACGTTTCCTCATCGACGGCACTGCCCGGCGTTTATTTCTGTCAATAATTTAAAAAGGAACTTTGCTAGTTCGAATTCAACCTCTTTAAGACTCCTCTATCTTCTTCTCTTGTCATAAACATTTTCCCATTGCTGGTAGGTTAGAATGCCCTCCCTCTCCCCAGAGAAAACTTGCGGGGGGGGTTCGGTGAGAGGAGGCAGGCAGAGGCGTGATGTGTTTTACCTTAAAAATCCTCCTCTGTGCAGGGAATGAGACAGCGAAGGCTTCCACAGGCCAGATGTCCCTGAAGGTGATCTGGGAGTGAATTTAGGTGCTGAGGACATCGAGGGCCACCTGGAAGGAGGGGCCCATCTACTCACAGCCGGAGTGTGTGCCATGATCAGTTTCGCCGGAATTAAACTTATCAGTGCATCCCCGGGCACGGCCGCGAGGGAAGACCGCTAAATTGTGACGATGGCCAGAGCCAGGACGAAGGCAGGATGGCCGGCAGGAGCGACCGCATCCATCCTAATCATGCCAGTGTGTGGGCTCCGGTGCGTCCCCCGAAACCCGTGTGGTGAAGCCCTGTCCTCCCACACGAATGTTTGCAGACAGGACCTGTGAAAAGGTAACTGAGGTCGAGTGAGGACCTAAGCGTGGGCTTGAAGCCAGCGTAACTGGGGCGTGACAGGAGCAAGTTCGCTCTTCAGAACAGTTCAATAACAAGGATCTGATCTGGAAAACTGCGACTTGCTTGAAATAGCCACCGAAATGTGTCATGGAGAAGTCCCCGCGTAGCCTCCAGGAGTTGAAGAAGTGCCGATGGCTCGGTACTTCAATCACCAACGCCTCAGCCAGCTGCCCTCGGCCAGCTGTGTCTGGAGGCACAGAGGTCACTGTCCTCAGTCATTTGGCAACGGGTGCCATGCAGGTTCGGGCTGTCGATCCGTGTCAGGAGAGAAGCGGAGAGGTGACGCGCCCAACGCGGACCCACGGTGTCTGGCTGCGCTGGGGACCCCCAGTCCCTCCAGAACATTCTAAAAAGGCTCACAAATGCAGCCTTTGAGGGAGGAGCCAGTATCGAATGACTCTTATCAAAGTAACACATCTCTGCGTCTGAAGACTTGGAGGCTGAAATCCCTTCAGATCCCCAGAGAATGCCAAACAGTGTCAGGCAAAGGTGACAGGGCCTCATGAGAGATGACTTGAGGGGCAAAGCATTGAGGAACCGACCTTCTGGGTCTGTGTAAAAAACCTGTGAGCCTCACCTGGCGCACAGTAGGCCCACGAAACCTGCCAGAAGAGTGAGAGGGAGCATTGCTCCTGATTTAGCTTAGTGACTCACAAAAGCAGACTCAGCAGCAAAATATTCTGGGTTATCTATCAAACAATTACATTGTACAGTGTAAATATCTTACAATCTTATTTGTCAATTATTCTCCATTGGAATAAAGTTTGTCTTAAGAGCATTCAAGGGTCATCGGTTGATGGAGTTATACTGGTATTAAATAATTAATCAAAATGGTATTAATTAGTCATAGTGTATTAATTACTCAAGGTCTGCTTTTACATGTATCACCAGACTTTATCTGCATTCCCATTATTTCCTGGACCCTATCAGCTGCTTCTATAATTCACCTTTCCTGTGTTCCGAGGGCCCTTGCAATGGAATGTTCTTGAAACTTGCCTGAGACAACCTTGACAAACGGCTTCACTCCCTCTCATAGTAATAGCTCTGTTTCTACAGGAAGAATAAAATACAAGGCCATGCGTAGAAATATTTGCCAAGTTAGGGGGGAAAAAAAGCTTTCTCAGAATAATTAAGAAACCACATTTTTTGCTAAATGCTTAGCCTAGCAAAGTCATTCTCTTGGGGATGAAATGTGGAATTTAAGTGAGACCCTGGGATGAGGGTCAACAGCAGGACTAAGAGTCCTCCCAATCCATCTTTTGTTCTAGGCACCCCCAGGGTGGGCCTGGCTGCTGGGCAGACAGGGGTGTGGGCAGAGGTCAGGCCAGGCACTGGGCCAGCTCCACACCCCAGCTCCTGAGCGCAAGTCCCTAAGCCACTCACTCCCCACACACAGGACAGTATATCACCTCAATGAAAGAAGTAACCCCAACACAGGAAGCTGTCATTTAGATGTTGACTCAGCGCTCATGAGCTAAAGTCAACCGACCATGACAAGCCCTCCCGTCTGATGGCCAGGGAGGGCTGGGTGGGGCTCTGCCTCTGCTGAAGCAAAAAAAATCACGACATTCCACTTTATTTAAAAACAAAACAAAAGCTAGCCTCTTAGAAAGGAATGTTGATGTGAGCAGCGCCATGAAGTCAGGTGGGTACCGAACACATGGAGAGGAAATGGGCAGATCTGTGGCCGGAGAAGTAGCAGTCGGGGAAGATGCCCAGCCTCTGGGAATTGTCACCAAGGGGTGACAGAAAGTGCATGATATGCCTTTAGGTTGAAGTCTTTTTCTTGCTTGATGCTTGTGGACACGGCTCATTACCAATACGCTGCCGTCTTAGTCCCTTTGCGTTGTTATGATAAAATACCACAGTCGCCGTGGCTTAGCAATGACAGGAACGTATCGCTCACAATTCTGGGGGCTGGAAGTCTGACGTCGGGGTGCCAGCACGGCTGGGGGAGGACTCTCTTCGGGTCACAGTCTTCTCGTGTCTTCACATGGCAGACGGGGTGAGGGAGCTCTCTGGGGTCCCTTTGATAAGGGCACTAATCTCAATCATGAGGGTTTAACCCTCACGACCCTGTCACCTCCCAAAGGCCCCATCTCCTAATACCATTACCTTGGAGGTCAGACTCTCAACATACGCATTTTGTGGGGACACGCACATTCAGATCACACTCACTACCTTGGATTTTAAGATCATCCCATAGAAACTGTGCGAATGTCAATGCCCGTCTTTAATATGTCCACAGCAGAGGGTAAACAAACGCTCTTTATCTTTTAAGCAATTTCATACATTTTTACATCACCTCTGTGCCGATGATGGTCCCCACACTCTGTCCCCAGGACCAGGCTCTCATTTGTGCTTGGGTTGGCCAGCCTGGCTGTCCTACACTTGCCACAGCCACAGTCCACACTAAACAGGGCTCACTACTCCAAACTGAGCCACCTCAAGTTTTCCTTCCAAGTTCAAAACCTCAGACAGCTGGTCGACCTCGCTCTCTCTCCTCCCAGCCCCATCTCAGTAACCATCAAGCACTGGCCTTTCCTGCTGCTAGGATCTGTTCTCCCCTCCCTGGTCCCCAGTCCAGAACTGTGTCATCACTTCAAGCTCAGATTGCTGTGATACCTCATCAAGGGTCATCTCCCTTGTTTCTCCCCATTCCAATTAGTCCTTAGAAGTCCAGCCCCAATTGTCCCCTCTTCTGTCGATTCTATCCTGATCCTGCCAGGACACACTCCCCCCCACCTCGTCTAGGGGCCCAGAGCCCACCATGGTACCTTAACTGCAGCATATGTACGTTAAAAGTTCTCAATAAGTTCCCTGAATGAATGAATGAATGAATGCATCCCAGCCCTACTGACTTCATTGTGAGCCACCACCCTCTGCTGCTTAAGAAGCCAGCTGGAACAGGGAGGAATAACTGATGAGGACAAATACTAACATTTATCAAACACCAGGTGTGTGCCCAGCCCCGGGCTAAAGACTTTTTATGCTTGTAATCACCTGGTGAGGTAAACACAATTATCATCCCCATGGTACTGATGAGAAACGAAGACCCTACGAGGTCAACGATAGTGGCCCAAGGTCAAACAGCAAGTGACCAACTAGGATTCGATCTTGGGTCTCAACCCGGAGGCCTGGCCCTAAACTTACACCAGGGGCTGCAAACTGGTGGCCGCAAGAAGAACACAGGCTGCAGAAACGTTCTGTGTGGACCACTTAGTATGTAAGCGAAAGTGCTGATAAGTACCAACCATCGAAAATCAGGCGAGTTCACATAAAATCCAGGTTTCCTGACTCTTCTTAAGATATCAGAGAACCAGAAAATGAGAGACTGGTCAATAAATGGTGCTGGGACAATAGGTGACCCACATGGACAGCAACGGACCGAATTCCCCATTTCATACCATACACACAAAAAATGAACTCTAACTAAATTAAATATGCAAGAGTGAAAACAAAACTTTGCTTCTGTCGGAAGAAAATGTAGGAGAATGTCATTATAATCTTAGAATAGTAAAAAAAAAAAAAAAATTAAACAAGCAGAAATCATAAAGGACTGAGACATCTCGTTCAATGCCCACTGAAAACATCTAGGTGACAAAAGGCATCGTCAACAAAGTAAAGACCAAAGACGGATGTGACGAAGTTATTTTCAATTCCTACAACCAAAGATTTGATACTCCACCTCACTGGTAGTCATAGAAACACAAAATAAAATCACCAGAAAATGGTGATTCATACTCAACTTGCCGATAAAACGTCCTAAGGCCACCAGGCTGAGAGACTCTCACATGCAGTCATGTCAGCTGGTACCCAGGCCGTTTCGGGGGGCGTTTGGCTTGCATGGAAGGGCCGAGAGGTGTGCAGGCTCTGAGAAGTGTCTTGGGAGGAGCCAGGATGCAGGTCTGCACCGGTGTGCCCCGCTCACCTGGCCCCGTCGACATGACCGTCCGCAGCCCGAGACACGTGCACGTGCATAAATGTGTACGCTGCATCCATGCGCGAAAGTGTGCATGCACGCAGTGTCCACACGCGTGCACGCATGCGTGTGTGAACACACAAGACTACCATCCCATGAAGGGATGCTATTTGTGTCTTCATTTACACGTGAGAAAATGAACGTGGAGAAGGTAAGTCGTTTTTACAGGTAGATGCTGCACCCGAGGAGAACCTTCTGAACCAGGCAGTCTGGCTGTGGACCCCTCTTGCCAGCACTGAGGCAGGCTCGGTGACAGACACACAGCCAGGTCTGCACGTCACGCATTCCAGGGGCAATGCGAGGAGCCTGTCAACTGCTGGTCAAAGTCCAGGGAGATTTCTGTCAAAACATAAACTAAGGAGACTCTAATCAAGATGTTGTTAACCCCTGAAACTGTGCAAAATTGGCTATGTGTGTGTGTGTTTCTTACGAGAAGGTTTATAGGTTTCATCAAATTTCCAAAGGGGTCTATAACCTCAAAAATACTAAATGCAGGAATCCCAGAATATAATCGAGAACATTCCCTAGGAAAAAATCCTCTCTGGGCAGCCAAGTCAGACCAAAAGGTCGTGGGAAAATAACCCTTCAGTCCTCAGGGATCAGCCACGCATTCCACAGAAGGTGATAACCAGCAACATTGCGTAGAATGTGCCAGATTGGCTAACTGACTCATGGAAGAACCAAGTAAGGGTCTAGCTGCCATCATTCACTGACAACGTTACTTTTAAAAGAGCAAAAAGTTGAAAATCACATGATATCACTTATATGTGGGATATAAACCTAAAAGCAACAAATGAACAGGACAAGCAAACAGAGACTCATGGACATGGACAATGGACTAGTGGTTACCAGAGGGGAAGAGGGGAGGTAGATGGGACAAAGGGGATCAAATATGTGGTGACAGAAAGAAATCTAACTATGGGCGGTGAATACACAGTGTAAATATATATATATATATATACACACACGCCTTACTGTTAAAGCATACAGATGAAACTTACTGGATTTTGTTAACCAATGTCACCATTAAAAAAATTATGATAAATAAATAAGTAAATAAATAAATAAAAGAACAAACAAGATAATGCAAACGGAGAACAGTGGATTTTGTCAATTAGGTCCATATTCTTCACTGAGGAAGCCCCTTGAATAAGTATTAAATTGGACACTGTTTACAGAATGTAAAAACGAAAGAAAAAAAAGCTGAGGGATGTGCATGTATACATATTCATACATATATGACTTACAAATACATAATCCTGAGTGTTAATGTGTGTGTAAATATAAACTTTAAAAAGAAACCACTCCGTTCTGCATATTTCTTAAAAAAAAAAAAGGGGGATTTGTTTTGAGCTAATGAGTAAAAGCAGGACCTAAAAGCCATTTGTTGATTTTGCTCTCCACTTGAAGAAAACTGACAAATTACTCTTATTATTAAGAAAATTGATGTCCATATCCATCCAGTCCACTTCGAGTCTAAGGTCCAGTGAGCATGTCTTCCTTCATCCCTGTCCACAGTACACCTCAGGACTGCCCACACCTCTGCCTACCAACGAGGGAAGAGAGCAGAGCTTGGTTTTCTTATAGATAATTCTCGATCTTGGTCTAACACAAATTACCCCACAAAACTTAGAGACGAGGCAGGAAGGGCGACTCTAAACAGGGACCTGGGCTTCGAGACTATCCTTTAAGAGTGTATAGAGTTACATACAGTTTTTTAGCCATTTCTTAATCACACTACCGTCCTGACCACTGTCCACTCTTCCCAAGGACTGGAAAGCATGGAGCATTCTAGGGTCATTGGTGCCTGTATTACCTCCCTTAACCTCCCACTGCATTTCCAAATACACCGTAGACTTCCTCTGAGATGTGCCTAGATCACACTTCCGGAAGAATGACATCATGGAGAAGTTGAGGTATGTGGTGACACTGTCCCAAGACAAGTTCATTACTGCCTTTCAAAGATAACTAGCCCTTTGGGGGCTAAACTACCCCCATTGCATCCCATTAAGCCTTGGATCTTTTGTACCTCGGTTTGATAAATAAATATTAATTCCAACCCTCCCAATATAAGATCTTCCATCTCAAAATCTAGTAACCCAAGAACGTGGATTGCTATTTCCTGACCCCTGCACTGTGTTGGGCAGGCTCTGGCGACAGCCAAAGATGGCCCCCACCTCCCCCAATGGCATTTGGTATACAGAGGCAATAACAAACCACAAGAACTGGTGAAGGCAGGAATTAAAGCAGAAGGAGGCGGGGTACGTGTCCCAGAGCAAAGCATGTGAGATGAAGTAACTATTTTCCTGGACTCTTTTTTAGATTTCATGTCTGGATCTTGTCTGGAGCATCTACCAAGTGGACGCAGGCCCAAATATCTGGCATTCCTTTGATAACTCCAGCCCCGGGACTGTCCCACTGTCATGGCAGTGGGAGTCTGACCTCCAGCCTTGATTTCAGGGTACGGTGACCGTCCTGCTCCATGTTGGAGCTCCTCCAGAAGAGATAACTGGACAAGGAGTCGCTACACAGCCATCAGGAAACCTGAAGGACCCTGAGGGACCCATGCTGGTCACCACCGCCCTTGGTAGAGCAGCTGTCCCTCTGCTTCGTGGCCAGATAAATTTCTGGCTGATCTGGCGTGAGTGATCACGGCAGCAGAGGTCCCCCTCCGGGTGTGAGGGACGGTCTTCAAGGCCCTGGGCTGCTCTACAGCTGAGGGCAAATGGGCCTCCCTGAAAGAAGCTTCTAGTGTGTTTCTATTCTCTTCCACAAAGGCACAGACGTCAAAGGCCCGTGAACCCCATGAGAGACCTGCTCCCTCTGAGGATGGGGCTCAAACTCAGTTATCCATCCACGTCTAAGAGCACCGCCCGACTCGCTCCGAGAGAACCAGGACTATGCTTATTCGAACAGAGCTGACTCAGAAGCCACCGCTCCCAACATCTACTTGCCTCCCCCGGCCATTCTTGGGGGTGTAAGCTGTGGGAGATTCCTCTTTGGGCCAGCAGATCGTGGTGAGGGGGGAGGCAGGCAGGCTCTGAGCTCATGTTTGTGCCGAATTCCACTCTCCACTTACCGCCTGGGTGATTACGGCAATTATGTAATCTCTCCAAGCCTTTTCCCCCTGTTTGTAAAATGAGACTAATCCCTAGCTCACGGGGTTGGGGATTAAATGAATAATGCAAGTAAAGCACTTTTCACACAGTAAACGCTGAACAAATATTATCTATCACTGCAATTATTTTGACCAAGTCCAAATATGAAAGAGTTTAACGAAAGTATCTGTCAAGCAAAAACTCTGCCAAGAAGCGTTTAAGAATTTCACAATTATCGGCAGCTTTAATTGCCAGTGTAGACACGTGTTGAGTCTCTAAATACTTTTATCAACGTGACATGTGGAAGCTGAAGACAGAAGAGGAATCAACGGGGGGCTTGGAAAGCCCGTCCTCAGTGGTCTCAGGGGCCACTCTCTTCATACACGCTGGGGACAAGGATGTAGCTGGACAGCAAGTGCCAACGTGTGCCCTTAAACTGTTCAGAACCAAGCTGCATTGCCTCACTCCACTTGGGTCTCCCTCATCTGACCCAATTTCGATTTGGGACAGACTCCCTTCAAAGACAGGCTCAAGGAACACCCTTTTTCAGACGCTGTCACCTGCCTCGAAATGCCCTGCTGTCACCAAACTACCTGGGTGCTTCGTCCAGATGCCTCCAGAGTATAGGTGCGCTGGGTGCTGGTGCTCTGGGCACACCTGGCAACCCCCACGCATCAAGGCGAAAGAGACCCCTTCGCAAAACGTTCTCAGATCAGACAGGTGAGTTCATAAAAAATGAATAAAGATATTTACTAAGATTAAATGCATACCACACGCTGAATGCACGCCTTGTCAACATCATGTTCTTTCAGTCACTCTCGAAGATCATGCTGTCTTCTTGCTCTAGGGCTATGTAGTTGATCAAACATAATTCTAAAAATTAGTAAAATTAGTTTTCTGATGCACAAAATGCTATTTTCAAGAGGAAGACTGGATATTAAATTTATAAGTAGATCATAGGGACGTGTTCTGGAAGTGGATGTTATATTTCAGAAACAACTTTCTGAAAGAGAAAGAGAAATGAGATGCCTCACATCTCACTGGAGAAAATGTCCGTCTGGGTTTTCCTACCAAATTGTCATCCAGGCTGAGACGATCCAATGGAGGAAAAAATCATTTTTTCAATGAATGGTGCTGGGTCAACTGGAGACCCACATACAATTTAGACGCCTACCTCATGTCATACATAAAAATTAACTCACGTGGATCACAGACCTAAATATGTGAGCTAAAATGATTAAACTTTTAGCAGGAAACGTATGAGTCAGTCATTGTGGCCTTAAATTAAGCAATGATTTTTTTAGGTATGACACCAAAAGAACAAATGATAAGACTGATAAACTGGATTTCATGAAAGTTAACTTATTTGCTTCAATGTATGTCATTAGTAAAGTGAAAAGACAACCTCACACTGGGAGAAGATATCTGAAAATCATCTATCTGGTAAGGGACTTGTATCTAGAAAATATAAAGAATTCTTACAACTCAATGATAAAAAGAGAATTACCCAATTTAAAAATGAGTAAACAACCTGAAAAGACGTTTCTTTAAAGTCGTACAAATGGCCCGTAAGCACATGGAAGATGGTCAAAAACATTAGCCATCAGGGAGATGTGAATTAAAACCACAATAAAATCCTACTTCGCACCCATTAGAGTGACTAGTTCACTTGTTGAACCAGCAATACTAAACTGATGAACTGACACTGTGGCCTTGAACGCTCTTCATCACACACCGCAAACATGTGTCAAGGTCAGGAGGCTCTGTACCAGGAGACTCCTCAGCCAGAGTCAGATGGACCCCAAGGAAAATGGGACCATTGAGCAGCTTCAGGGTCAACTAGTTCCCTCCGTCTTTTTAATTTAAATAAACCCATCCCAAATGTGGGTGTCTCAGTGGCTGCAGCAGAAGCAGCCACTTTCCTTCTCTTTCTTTCCTTCCTCTCTCCGTTCCTTCTTCTGTTTTCCCCCCTGAACCATTCATTGTAAAAATATTCAAACAGAAAAGTTGAGAGAACAGTGACATGATCAGCCCTATTCCTTCCACTAGAATCAATGGCTGATAATGTTTTCTCTCATGTGCTTTATCTAATCATTTATTTTATTGAGATATAATTCCCTACCGTAAAGTTTACCCTTTAAAGTGCACGATTTGGTGGGTTTCAGTATATTCACAAAGTTGCGTGACCATCAACATCATCTAATTCTAGAACATTTTCATGACCTCCAAAAGATACTCTATACTCACAAGAAATCACTCGCCACCCCTTGTTGTTCCCCCAGCCCGAGGCACCCACCGATCTACTCACTGGCTCCTGTGTCCCTGTCTCAGGGGTTTTGTCTAAATGGAATCATACCATATGTAACCTTCAATGCCTGGCTTCTTTCACTTTGCATACTATTTTCGAGATTCATCCACACTGTAGCCCATAATAACATCTTATTGTTGGATGATATTCCGTTGCACGGCTATGCCTCGATTTGTGTGACACGTGGGTAGTTTCTACTCTTGGATTACTATAAATACGCCACTGTGAACATTCTTACACGCTTGTGTGAGGGCACTTGCAGGTCACCTGCTAGGCATGGAATTGCTGACTCACATTGTAACTGTATTTAATTTTTTGAAGAACCGAGCATCAACTAGATTCTTGATTTAACACCGCCAAGTTGATGGGCAAATACTTGTGTGTCTTGCCTATGAGGTGTTTACAAATCTTCTCAATTAAAGTAACACAAACAGCTTCTCAAGATCCACAAAAATTTGCTGACAATGGATTTTGCCACTGAAACCAATAAACTCCAGGCTGGTGTTTACAGTAGTGTAAAAATCAAGTTCATCTTACTGCCCGAAGACACATGAATCTTGACTAAAGTTGTGTGTGTGTGTGTGTGTGTGTGTGTTAAAGGAGAAAAAATAGAGAATATTTAGCTATACCAATCAACAGCACATACAGTTAGTCACATACGGTGATGATCTATAATTATTTGCACAAACTTTATGTCAATAATTGTCTGAGCGGTCAGCCATCGTGAAGACGTCTTCTACATTTCTTACTGTCCTTTTGGGGTAAGAGAAGCATTGCCCTGAGATGACAGACATTGCCCAAAGGTACTTACATCCCTTCAATATATTAATTTTCACTTGTTCTAAAGCCGGCCGCACACCAGGGTCGGTCAGGACTGTCTGCTGAAGACCCTGTACTCGTTCAAACCTTGCCATTCGCGGGAGGTCGCAAGTCCCTCCAGAAGTTTCTGAGAGAGGGGGTAAAAGTGCCTCTGTGCAGGTTTGTAGGAGGGTCTGAGAGCTGCTATGGAACCATCTAGAACTCTCTCTCCTTCTAAAGACCCTGGCTTCTACCGGTGAAGCCTGAAATAAGACCGCAGTGTTGATTCCGTGCTCAGGGCTGGCCTGGACGCTCCTTCAGCCCTCTATCTGACACCCCTGCGGTGGCCCGGGGTCTCCCAGGAGCACGGTGCAGGCGCCACGTGCCAGCCTTGGAGATACCCTTGGCCCCAGCACCCAGGGGCTCAGTCGAGACCCCTGACCCAGTCTGTGACCTCATCGTCCAAATGTGTTTGCGCACATCCCAAGCTGTCCTGTTCATCTAAACGGAGCCTTGGCCGAAGGAGCGCCTTGGCGGCAGTTTGACCTAACCACAGCGACTGACCCAACGATGTGCACTTGGACCGTTTCCTTGCAACTACTGCCAACCTGTCCGCACAGAACAACATGGACTGTGGTATCGATGCCCAGGAAGATGCCTGGATGGAAGCCGAGGGCGAGGTCACCATCGGGGAGGCGCCATCTCGTGGCGCGGCCCTGTTGAATGAAGTCTGGGATGGCGTCCGACTTCAGACCGCTCGTAACAGCGTCTTGGCGGGCAAGCCAGACGCTCCTGCCAGCTCACGAAGATCAAAGGGATCACGGCACGTCTGAACAGAAGGTGTGACACGGACAAGTGCAGGTTTGTTCTGCCGGATCTTCTGAAAGGCCTAGCAGCTCTGCCGCGGGAGGCGGGGGACCCAGAGGGCCCAGCGCTGAACCGGGAGAGCGAGGGGCTCAGGTACTTATACTCCTGGGCAGCCGCCAGGCCCCTTCCCGCACCAAGCCCAGGGCTGGGTGCACCCAATCTCACCCACGGCCATCCCTGGGCACAACCGTCCATGATGAGCCCCTCCTGGGGGATGAGCCCTGGGCGGCGGCGTTTCTTCGCCTGGGCAATGTTTAGAAATATTAGGTTGCCATGACAAACGGGTCATCCCTGGGCAGAGGCCAAGGTGCCGAATACACTGGGGCACACCAGGCGGTCACGCAGACCGAGAAACCTTCTGCTCGTGATGCCACACGGCTGCCACTGAGAAATGGCCTTTTCAGGACAAGAGTCACCAACTCCAATGCCACGGAAGGACAGGCAGGTACCGAAGGCAGAGACGAGCTCCCTCATCATGGTCTTTCGGATCATGTTCTTTTGACACAGACACGCGATTTTAGCGTCTTAATCACAAAGAGCTGTTTTCTGCCATTTGACATAACAAAGAAACATACCCTTTCACTTTTTTTTTTCCTTGAAACACTCAGCCTTCTTACCCTGTATTTCACCTTCCCGTTTTTCACTAAGACGTGGGTAAAGGAACACTTGGCTTCCTTTGAGCAGCACCACAAGGAAAGCAACAGCACAGACTTGAGGGTGAATGGCACTCGCCACTGAGTATCAGGGAAGGGAGACAAGTGGGCGCGGAGGGGTCTGCGACAAGCTGGACACGGGAAGCACCCCTCAGCTCCAGCGGAGGACTGCCACACGGGGACGCGGGCCTGGAGTCGCCAGATCGATCAGGAAGAGCCAACGGGTCAAGGCAGCGAAGAGCGGGAGGTTCTGAGAGGGTCAATACTGGAAAACTAGTAAGGAGCATAAACTAAAACACGTCTGAGGCCCGAGTTGGCCCCAAGGAAGCAGTCTGCACTTCTGCGTGGGGTGACCATGTGTGACCGCATTCCAGTGCCGTCCACCTGTGCTGGCTCTGAGCTGCTCTCGGTGAGCTGGTGGCTTGGCAGAGGTGTCAGGCTCCCAGCCCCAAATGGGGAGACCCATAGGAATGGCAATGACTTCTGCCCCAGTGACCCATGTGCGGGGGATGTCTACACTGGCCACAGCCCTTGGGTTCTACTCAGCAATAACACGGCACCAACATGTCACATGTGAGTGTCCGAGTGGGGTGAGCACAGCGTACCCGAGAGGGGCTGCCACCGACGGGGTGGGTTACAGGGGTGGCAATTTCTCCCTCCGCAGCCACTCGTGACTTCTGCTGCAGATGTGGAAAAGGATAAAAGAACTGTTTGAGACGCGGACACGGTGACTACGTCATAAATTGCTCAGTCATCACAACTTCCAAGGAGGGGACACCAAGGGGTTGGCAAGAGAAAACACTCGCCATTGTGAAGAGGCCGAGAACTCTCCTTTCTGACGAGGTCTTCACTCTTCACCCCAAGTGCGAAGGTGGGAAAGGGCACCATCTTCCCAGGGTACCCCCCAATCTGCCTTAACCTTCTCCTCGGCTTACATTGCCCAGAGCAGCCGCAGAAGGGGACAGAAGGCCCTTTGTCCTTGGGTACGGGCATCCCACGGAGAAGGCCTCCCTTCAGTTCTCGCGAGGCCCCCGGGGTGCAACCCCAGGGCTCGCAACATCTCTGCTTTTCTCACGGGCCACCCACGGGTGTGGGGGCGGCAGCAGAGGAAGCTGTGAAAACGGGCGGGCGACTGCAGGAGTCCCACAGACGGAACTGCTGAAGTTCCGCCTGGCCCCGGGAGTCCCCGGAATCACCACGTCCCAGGTGGGACACGCGGCCACGGGTGGCCTTGTGGAACCAAATCATCTTCTCATGTCCTTGTAGGGGAAACCCAGCACTGGCTTCATGGCCACGGGGACACGTCCTTCATAGCCTGGCTCACACGGCAAATAAGTTTTCTTCCATCTGCACCAAACACGCAGCCACTGTGGCCCCACTGTGTCCAACCATCTCGACAAAAGCCTTCGGAGGGAGGACACAGGGCCTAAAAAAAATTTTTTTTTTTTAATGGGTTGGGGAGGAACACAAAGAATTATTTCTCTATCATGACAGAAAATGCACATGGTCTTACTGCAACAATCAAGGGCCACACTAGGACCAAGATGGGGACAGATTTGTTTATAAATCTGAGGCAGGTTTATAAACAGACCCAATGGCCACTGTGCCTGGGGGCGCCCTCAGGGCAGGAGCGTTGTCAGTCCAGCGAGGAAGTTCGACAGAGGAGGACAGGGTCCTTGGAGCTACATCCCCAAAGACGAGCAGGAATCAGCCAGAGAAAGAGGGAGCTGGCGCCTTTTGGACCCAAACCTCGGAAACTTGGAGCATGGCAACACGTGTGGTTTGAGGGGCCACGGTCCCCCCGGAAGCAAAACCATTCACATTGTCGAGTAAAGAGAACACTTCTGGTGCAGCTGAACTTGCGGGGTAAAGAAATGCACAGGGCGGATGAGGTGCCCGCTAGCAAAGGGGTTCTGAAGAGGTCTGGCAAACCCACTGCCCTCCTCATCTCCCAGACAGATAACTTAGGATGCATTTGGCTGCAAGTCACAGAAAATCTGGCTAACTATGGCTTAACCATAGAGCCAACAGTCACTGCACGGAACGTGAGGTCTGGAGGTAGGCAGTTCTTGGTTGATTAGGTGGCCCAGTGATGACACAGCTCTGAACGGACAAGTCTGTGACTGCTGGCCTGTTCTTCATGGTCCCAAGGTGGCTGCTGCAGCTCCATGCATTATCCTCACACAGTACCTTCTTCAGGGGCATCTTTCTCTGAAGCTCCCAGCAGGCCTTCCCTTCGGCTTACCTGGCCGAATGTGGTCATGTGACCAGTGCCAAATTACGTGGCAAAGGAAAATGGACGGCTGTGTGGGGCTCTGTCACTCGAGGTTAGACACAGGCGAGGATGAAGGGTGGGGGGCACGGCTGCCAGGCACAGAGCTGGCTGTACCCTCCACGCTCGCCATCACCTCAGAACGGCTCCCTCTCCTGACCACCGCACCTTCCGCTTGAAAAGCAAACGCGGTCAGGCCATCGTGCCCTAGGCTCTTCAGCAACGAGCCACTGTTTTACGCCTTGCCCTGCTCGTGGGACCTGACGTGCGGGTCTCGCGGGTGCTGCCCTCCGAACCCCGCCTGGCGCGTGCAGCTCCGCTGCGTCTGGCCCACAGCACAGTCTCTCTCACCGCAGTGGCTTTTGCGCTAGGACACACACAGCCAGCCTCGTCGCCGGGATGCTGACCGCACGTGGGCAAGGACGCGCCTGGGGCTGCGAACCACACAAAGTGGGCCCCGCTGAGCTGAACGGGCCCAGTGTCCCGGCCTCCAGGCCCAAAAGTCTACTCCGTGTGGACCACAGAGACCCACACAAAGTCCCGGAGGTGGCCGCTCACAGGCCATGTGTGCCACTGAGGCTGCTGGCTCCCCACCGAACCAGCAACTGTCAGAGAACCGAGCACGAGGCCCCCTCCACCTGAGCAAACGCAAAGTTGTCCATTGAAAAGTGGTCAGGAAACGCAAGGAAAATTGACTTAAGGCGGTGACGTGCTGGGCTCCGGGGGACAGGTGCACAAAGGGCTAAGACCAAAAGCTCCCAACGGCCACCGCACCAGCACGTGATTGCTGCACGAAGTCACCAGAAGTCACCCGAAGTCACCGATGCAGGGAAACATGACCGCGTTGGCCTCCTCACCAGACAAAGGCAGACAGGCTGCTAGGTGCATCCACTGGCTTCACAGGCTTCGACTCACTGCTCCCACCTCCAACCACCCAGCCCGGGCTGAAGTTCTAGAAGCTTCCTGGTCAAGCCTGCACAAGCATAACCAAAGCTAGGCATTTCAGGAGAACCAGAGAGTACAACCCAAAAAATCCCTCGGTATGGTTTGGAGTGAGCAGAAATGTGCCGGTGACATTCGTCCTCCTCGGGTCCTGCCCTCTGATGCTCCATGATCGCCACGGTCCACAGTGCCCAGTGCCCGGGGCTGAGTGTTGGCTAAAGGAGCGCAGATTCTCAGGTGTAACTCCCTCCAGACCTGGGCGCAGAGCTGGACAGAAAGCGGTCTATGCCAGGGACACACAGGGACCCGCGGGCCAGCGATGGCTCGAGAGGAGACCAAGGCGTGGAGGACACTGGTCTGATTCAGAGCTGTCTGACACAGCGATGGCACGCCAGCCAAAGGTTCCTGAAACACGGAGCGTCTGACCTGTCCGGAGGCGCCTTCTCACGTCTGTCTCAGGCCTGACCACTGGTTAGCACGGGAGAGACTGTTAGCCTTCCTGTCGTGCTTAGCCATTCGGCAAAAGCTTAGCAAGTAGTGGATTTTCAATAGATTTTACTGTTTGAATGAAGGTATCTCACAGGTGATAACACTTAGAAGATAGATGATTACAAAAAAAATTTAAACACACACACACACACACACACACACACACACACACACGGGAACATAGCAGAAGCAGCAAAGCCCGTTGTTTTTATCAAACGCCTCTAGACACAGGTGTTCTGTCTGGTGACCCAATTAGGAGGCCATCAGTCTGTCTCCCGCAGCTAGGGGACAAGAATGGTCTCCGAGGAGGAGAGGGGGTTGCCAAGGTAAGTACTGGAAGGCGGCCACACTCCCCTCGGGGTGCTGGGAACTCCGCTGACACCAACAGGAAGTTCACGGTTGGCAGCCCTTCCGTTCAGGGGCGAGATGCAAAGCCCACGCGTCCCAGGGGGTAGAATCCCAGCCTGACATTGGGACAGATGCGTCCCCTGGGTAATCAAGGGCCGGCAGGCCTCACTGTTCCCAGCACTGTGTCAGGTTCTGTTGCTTTAAATTCAGAGCTCGTGCCATTGATCAGACATGAAACTCACCATCAGGCGACCAGGAGCTTCACCCAGGCTTCAGTGTGATGCCTCTTGCCAACGGCCCTACCCCGAACTCTGGTAATTCTCATTCTGTTAAAGACATTTCCCCATGTGCACGGCTTCTTAGTTCCTGTCAAGCAGCCACGGGGAGGGCCAGCACCTGCTGGTGGCCTGAAAGGCACAGGAGAGCATCTGGCTACTCTCGACAGGAGCCCTCGCTCCCTTCTCCGTGGACCACCTGCAATCCAACTGTATTTTCCTAAATGTTTCACCAGCTGGTCTCTTAGTTGGGATTCGAAGGCCTTCCCCGGGGCTGAGGTCACGTGACGAGTGATTTCCCAGCATGCCCAGGACCCTCTTGGGGCAGGAGGTGCTGGGATCACTCACTGGGCGGGTCAAGTGCTGGCTTTTCCTGAACCCGCTAAATCTTGTCTGAAAGGGTCTTCTACTGTCTGCTGGTTCGTCTGAGTGTTGAGTTCACGCTTTCTGGCTGTAGGTTCATCCACGATTGTTTCACATCATCTTACAGTGACCCCCTAGAGACCCAAATGTACTCATTGCTCATCATTTTTCTTCATCTGAGCCCACATTTCGGCTGAGCACAGATATAGAAGAAATGTTTGGCATCATTCTCCTTTCTGAGTCTTCACATCTAATTCCTGAACCTTCATTTTACTTAGGTTATTACTCCCGAATTTAACAGATTAACAAAAATGAATTGAGGAGAACTTTGCCCCACTTAGATCGTCGTAAGAGTCAAAACTTGTTTTCCCTCAGCTGAAGAAATGAAGAAATTTATGCTCAGAATAAAACAGGCAAAAAAAAAATCGGGTTGGGCTGGGGACACCTGGCCAGAAGGCAATTCCAAATTTCATTACAAATCTCAGTAGACAAAACTTCCCTCAACAGAGCCAGCACAGGCCCCCAAATGAACACGGGGAGACGGTCTCTCCAGGTGGGACTCTCGTCTGCAAGGCAGTCAATATGGGAGGCTCGGCTTCTCCTCCGCAGCCCTCTCCACCCCTCCAACCCAGATTGTCTTCCCAAAGGCAGAGGTGATGTTCAAGGGCTGGGTGTGGACACGTCTATGAGTTTCGGCAGTGTGGGGCAGACGGACACAGTGCCATGAGCCAGACACGGGACGAATAATCTGGTATTCCCTACACCGACATCAAGTCATGCAGATAGACTACACGCCTCACCCGTCAAGCCCACTTCCTCCTGAATCAGAACACGCCAGTGGGACAGATGCTCCATCAACTGTCCCTTCTCTCCTTGTTCTGGGAAATCTGTACCATGGAGGGTGAGTCACCGGAACTGGGTCCTTGCTCTCGCTGCGAACCAAACAAATCTCCTGACCCCTCCTGGCGACGCGGGAGACCTCACAACGGTTCTATGAAGATGCGGTCTTTCTTTTGTATTTTAAAATCTAAATTGGAGGCAGTGCACAGTCATTCGACCGCCTGAGGTCTCACGGGCAGCAGAGCCACTTCCTGTGTCACCCCAATGTTGGAACACCATTCTTCGCATCCAAGGCCCCCTGCAAAATCTCGTTTCTTAAAAGTCCAGTATCTAAATAATAAATATGGGTTGAATCAGAAGCCCCTAGACCTTCTGCAGATAAAATGATGTTAAAAAGCACAGAAGATTAACAAGTCAGTGGTCACCCTTCTTTTATTTTTTTTATTAGTTATTATTATTTATTATTTATGCCTACAGCAGCTGGTCTTCCTAGGTGGTCTCCCATCCAAGTACTAACCAGGCCCAACCCTGCTTAGCTTCGGAGATCAGATGGGATCAGGCTTGTTCGGGGTGGCGTAGCCGTAGACCATGGACTGTGGCTCCACTGGGGCGTGAACCCAGGACCTTCTGTGTGGAAAGCAGACGTGCTAACTGCTACCCTATGGAACCACGTCCTGGTCACCCTTCTTTTAGATGGTAAGCTAGAGTCATAAGAACTCCCAGCAGTGGGCCCTGGGCCCTCAATCTGTCCAAACACCGCTGCCAATGTACTTGTTCAACAGCTTCGTTTCGTTCATTGACTCAGTTGTACCATACACGCTCATCAAGCATCTGACACGTGCTGGGGCTGGGACTACAGCAGGGGACACGGAGACAAAGAGGCGCCTTCGCGGGTTTGCGCTCGTGCGGCGCAGGCTGGCAGTACACGGGCGAGCACGCAGCGCTGGCCAGTGACACCTGCGAAGGAAGAGCAGAGGCCGCTTCTGCCTCTCTGAGGCAACGCTATCGGAACAGCGACCTGAGGGACAGGAAGAGGGAGCCAGAGGGACGTCAGGAGGACAGCGGGCCAGGCCCGGGGACAGCAAGTGTGTGAAGCCGTGACACGGCAGCGAGCCTGGCAAGGGAGGGACAAGGTGGAGGCCGCGTGGCTGGTGCAGGTGAGCGAGGGCGTGCGCACCAGGGGCTGAGGGCGGTAAGAGAGTCGTGGGTCACCTGTTCCGGGGGCCTGCAGGTCTGTGGACTTCACCAGAAGCCACTGGAGGGTTCTGAGCAGGACACTCACACGGTTTGACTTATGTTTTAAACGTCAGGGAAGAATGAGGTATCCAACAGGTCACTGTGACCCAGGGCACCTGGCAGAGGAGGGTGACAGAGGCCTGGACTCTAGGAATGACAGGTGTGGTTAAAAGCCGTCTGGGAAAGAATATACAATTGACCCTTAAACAACACGGGTTTGAACTGGGTAGGTCCACTTATACATGGATTTTTTTCAATAAATACACAGTCGGCCACGGTTGGGAACGTGCAGATACAGAGGGCCACCTGTATGCTGTGCCATTTTCACGGGACTTCAGCATCTGCAGATTTTAACATTTGCAAAATCCTGGAACCAATCCCCCCGAGGTCAAAAGCTACACGCAGATGTTTGACTGCGTGAGGAGGGTCAGTGTCCTTACGCCCTTGGTGTTGACGGGTCAGCTTTATTTTGAAGGCAGAGCAGGCGGGAATTGCTGGTGGATTAAAAGCATCAGACGCCTTCTGGAACCCAGAGCAGACAACAGCTAGAAGGAGCTAACAGAAATCTGAGTCACCATTTGCCATGGCGGGCAGGTGCTATGCAAACACTTTACATCTATTTGTTCTCCTACTTAATCCTGACACCACCACCAGGCAGGCCACAGTCCCACAGCCATCCCGCAGATGTGGTGAAGGTAACAAGGCCAAGGGTATGCACTGCCAGGGAGCATGGCCAGGGGCTCCTGCAGCTCCCCCTTTGGCTTTGCAACCTGCCCCCTCGGCACCCTAGCCACTGTCCCTACATTCTTTACTCCGACTTTCACACGCAACGCTGGGTGTGGCAGAAAAGGACTTCTTGGCCCAAGGAGAAGTTTTCTTTTTCCAAGACGAAAACCTCTGGGGGTTTCCACTTGATCTCAAAACTTCTGTTTCTCTTGGCAATTGGAGGCTTATGGCAAAGGAAGTGCTGTGACCAGCCCATGAGGACGCCCCGGGGGGCTCCTGCTGGTCCCCTCGCCCTGTCTCTCTGGGAAACCTTCCATCTAATCAGCAGCTCGGCCAAGGTGGGGAGGAGCGGGCCGTCCAGCTGCTCCCAGGACGTCCCCGCTAGAGCCCATATGCAGCTGTTTGGTCCTGTTTGATTCTGTAACCATGGGGGACAGCAGACAATAGAAAATATCTGGATATTATGAAACCAAACAAGAGAAAAGCAGTAGGAATTTGGGAAAGGAAGCATTGAGTGCAATTGACTTTTCAAAAAAAAAAAAAAACCACTAAGCATTTTCATGGGACAAAACCCTGCCGCACCGTGGGAAAAGGGAGGGGCACTGAGTGCCGAGCGCTGGGCAAACAGCGCCCGTCAGCAGTCTGAGAAGGCGCTGGAAGGTGTGACAGCCCCACGGTGAGACAGGGCACCAGGTTCTCAGGGGAAATGGGATTTCAGGGATAGTCCCTTCCGTCGGCTGAAATGCAGGGCAAAACCTCAGTGAACAGCGGGGACCGAAGTTCTAGATTCAAGAGAAAACCAGAGGCGGGTCTACCTCAGGTGAGAAGCAGCCGCGCAATCGGGTGCACGGTGTCCAGTGGCACGGGGGTTCCTTCATCCGCATTCATTCATTCATTCAAGCCATCAACAGTGGCCACTGGCCTTCGAGCCCCACGCCAGGTGCTGAGGACACGACGCGTGAGTTCTGCGCTGTGTCGTGCGGCGTCCTCCGGGGACAGTGAGGGGCAGTGCCACCGCAGGGGCGAGCTCAGGGAGCAGGAGGAAGTGGGACAGAGGCTCTCGGACGGCAGTGTGGTGGCTATCCCGGCTGACTTGTGAGCCCCAGGAACAGCTGCTCCTCCGGGGAGCACGTGTCCCCGCAGCCCTGCCGGCCACGGGCAGAGAGCAGCACAAACCAGTCTCCACAGCCTCGGCCAGGCCTGGACGTGCCGGCTGTACCCCGCGCGTCACATCGGTCTAGCCACTCCACGTGGGCTCAGCCCCCGACAGGAAGCACCGGTTCACTGGCTGGTTTTGATGCCTAACTCTCAGATTTGTTCAGAGAGTTGACGAGATATACAAAAAATCCCTTGTAAACGCTAAACTGTGGCATTAATGTTAGTTAGCGCTCCACGAGATGCTGAAGGGTCTCACAAGTCCCCTCGTCCAAAGCGATCGTTTCATGGATCATGAAGACGTCCCCAAGGCCAAGGGCTCGTGACAGCGGCACAGGCAACGCGAAAGCTCGTGATCACACCCAGCTGGGATGCCGTGGGAAGCACGGGCTTTGAACATCTGAATTCCATAATAACATCTATTTTCCAGCCCTATACTGTTTTCCTATCATTCCAAGCACAAGTAGATTCAGCATTTTGTTCTTGGCGGTGCAGCATTTCGACCCCTCGGGGAATAAAGGTGTGTGTGGTAACAGACAAAATCGGACCCCCTCGAGGTGACTACTCTGTTAACCAAGCGGTCTGTTCCCGCACCGATAGGAAATCTGAAACTTATGAGATGTCAAGGGCAAGCCAGATATAACCGGGGAGAGAAAAGAAAATGGCGAGGGAAGGGAAACGTGGGGAGAAGGAGAAGGGGGAGGGAGAGGGGCGGGGAAGAAGGAAAATGTGTTTTTCCACCGCTCAGTGCTGGCGGCACCATTGCCACCGGATCAGAAAGCAATGACCTTGGTGCCAAGGCTGGTGGAGGGGACCAGTCTCTCAACGAGTCACACTGCCCCTGAGACGCTTGGTAAAGACACACGCGCACGACGGTAAACTGGTGAGTTTCCGTCTCAGGGCGATCGCGTAGCTCGGTGGGGTCCCCTCTCCTGCACTGGTGACCGGGAGGCTCAGAACCAAGCCTTAAGCCCCAACTACGGTCACCTTGGGGCAGCCCAGTGGCCCCTCCTCTGGTTCAACTTCCCATATCTTCCTTTGGTCTACATGCCTTCTGCCATAAGCAACCTCAAAACTTCCCAGGGGGGAAAAAAGTAAAATAAAGTCAGACTCAATTTGCAGGAAAAGAGGCAACAGAAAATGCAGAAATGATCACAATTCGTACATCAGTCCCTGATATTATTATTCTCTCAACTTACCAACGGTGTCGCACGGTTCGTCTTTGTATACGCAGAAATCTGTCCTAAAAAGGAAAAAAAAATAGTCAGTTTCAGGTGTATGCAGGACCCTCAGGAAGGGGAGGACAAAACACTGTCCATTAACTCTCATGAGTCGTCCTGCCTGCAGCGATGTGAGTGCTTTAGTTTTTGCAAGAGGGACCCACCCACAGTTCCAGCTGGAAGACCTTCCCTTCGGAGGTCCACTACTCTATAGGAAACACCCAGCTGCTGGAAGGACTCCTTCTGGCAGCTGAAAATGACTCGCCAAGTCACGTATCAGAGACGATTACTGGTCAATATCATCAGAGCATAATGACTGTCCCAACCTGCCCTCCTTGGGCATCAACTGGCTGTAGATGCTGAAATGGCCCTGAACAACTTATATGAGACAAGAAAAAAGTCATTTCTAAACATTCTTTAAAACTTCCCAGGATCCCGCAGGGCGTGCGGCTGTGGACAAATCAGAGATACTCGAAACCTGGTCCAGGCCCAGTCCACAGGTACAAGGGACGAGGGGTCTGGGCCCTTCCTTTCCAAAGCCAGAGCATTCCCACGACCCGCTGTGAGTTCCCATGGCCGGGAGCTGAGCAGGGCCCCCGTGCGTCTCCTCACGGGGTCTAGGGCTGTTGGGGGGATGCTGGGGGGACGCAACTGGTCACGTGTCTGCAGTTCTCTAAACACGCTTGAGCACAGCCTTGGGTTTGAAAGGTGTGTTCTGAAGCCACTTTGTCTCATTTCACTCTTTAAAAATCTTCTGGAAGGGAGGGTGGGGCTGGCCCAACAAGATGGCGATGGAGCTAAACTGTAAAGCCAACGGCGGGTCCTGGCTGGGCCCCACGGCGCCTTCCCCGCATTGGCGTGACCCCTCCCTCTTTCGGACACCCTGCCACTCACCCAGGGTCCTCCGCTCCTCCCCTGCCCTCTGTCAGGATGTACTCTCAGGGAAGGACGTGACCCGCCATCCACACGGGGTACAGTGACAGTGACGGCAGTGTGCCGCCTCTCTAACTTTCACAGTCACCTCTCCCGCCCCTCCTCCAACGCGCGACACGTTCTCCTGTGTCTGACTCCAAAATGCGTCCCCCTCCGACACCTCCCAGCCCGGCGTGGACTCAACGCGTGGGGGCGGCGCCCGCGTGCTCCAGCCCTGCCTTCGCCTCGCTGTCTGTCGCCTGCAGGGCCACCACAGACTCCACTCGCCCGCTCAGGCCCACAGACGCCGGCACTCGAGGTTTCGAAGATTCTACTTGAGGTTCTGGTGCACGGAATTCCCTGGGCCAGGCCCGCTGCCTCAGGCTCGATGCGTCCTGCCAGGCACCCTGGACACCCTGCGGACCCATGGGAGAGGCAGCCCGGCTGGGTGGGACAGCTTCGCAGGTGTGGGCCCAAAGCTGGCTGGGGCGACAGCAAGTGGGAGCCGGGGCCAATCCCGTCCACAGCGCACACGGGTTTTGCTTACTTCAAGTTTCTAATTTTTACATAACAGATAAAGATACGTTTGGTAATCAATTTTAAAAACCATTTTAACAAAGGGAGAAAGAAAGACTTCTAGACTCCCACTTTTTATAACCCACTCCAAAACCAAGGGAGCCTCCGTGGGAATAACCATTAGGGGCTGGAAAAGGAAACCTCAGGACTTGATTTTTCTGTCAAAGACAAACTTTTAAAAGACTAACGGGCAGCAGAGCATGGCAAGGAAGAAGTACTGGCAGAGAGGAAACAAAACACAAAAATAGGGAGAAAAATGTGCTCACTGGTCTAGTGTCTGCCTCACCCTACCCCAGCTGTCTCGATCTGAGACTGTTCAGACGTCTCATACAAGCTTGCCCGCCCTCTCTTCTCCTCTCCTGTCCTCTCCTCTCCTCTCCTCTCTCTCTCTCACGTAGCTTCTGTCCGACAGCAGAGAATGGAACCAGGGACGGGGCCTGGTTCACGGGCAGCAGTGGGCACCGCCCTGGAGAAAGCCAGCCCCGTTGGCTGACAGGCGTGGGGAGCTCTCCTGTCCCACGGCCGCCCTGAAGGGAAACGGGGGGTCTGGAACGGTGCGGCCTGCAGCCCCGTCCTTTGCTTCTCCTGAGGAAGGAAGGGGAGGCAGGTGGGCTCACAGAGGACCGAGCCCCGTTGGAGGCCTGGCTCGAAGGAGTCCGCCAGAACCTGAGTCTTCTCTCTACCCCCTGCTCAAGCGCCTTTGTCAGAAAGCGAAAAGCCACGTCCCCGCAGGGCGGCTTCGTCTCCAGGGGATCGAGCTCCCACAGCAGGTTCGTGACAGACACGTGCAGAGGCTGTGGCGTTCACTCAGGGAACGAAAGAGGCTCCGGGCGCAGCTCTCTGGTCTCTACATCCAGGCAGCTGCCACCATTCGTTCTCCAAGAGAAAGAGGGTTCTGTGGATCTCTGTGACAAGCGTGTGGCGGGCGTGTGACCCGTGTAGTCGCTCAGGCCCTGCACTCAGAAATCCACGCCCCCGACTCAATGCTCTGCTGTCGCCGTTTTGAAATTCTTAAGTTTTTGGCCATGGTGCCCCCATTTTCATTCTGCGCTGGGCCCCCAAGTCACAGAGGTAGGCCTATGCATAACCCATGGCCTGGCATGCAGGTAGGGCTTAATAAATACTGGCTCCTTTATTATACAGCTAACGTAATTTCCAGACCACTTGCGACGTACCCTGCAAGCTCACTGGAGAGGTGGCCTCGTCTGGCCCCAATGTCTGGAAACCTGGTGACATGTACGACTCGGCCCACGGGCACTCAGCGAGCTCTCGCCATGAGCAAGGCCCACGAGGGGACCCTGGGTCAGGAGGTCAAAAGGAAAGAAATTCCTGGGGAGCTGGGTGGGTGACACAGTGGGGAAAGCTGAGGGACAGCCCAGGGTAGCCAGGGGCTCAAGCCCTGGTCAGCCCTGCGTGTTTGCTACTACTGTCTCTTGGGAGCACAGATCTGCATTTGGGGGAAAAAGCCTGTTTCCTGGCTTCCTGGGGGACATGCAGAGTCAACGGCGAAGGCGTGCCAGATGCCGAAGCCCCCTGCAGCCCCACGTGTCTGCGTGGGCCCCCCGACCCAGTCAGCTCAGAGACCTTTTCCAGCCCTCTATGTGGCTGCTGACAGTCCAGCTCCTGCCGCTTCTGCCTCAGAAGCCTACGCTGGACACGATGTCACATTCACGTCTCCACGGCTGGCCATATGTAGGGTTGGTGGGCGTCCAGAACACACTCCCAGGCCCGGCCACAGTCCAGGATGGGAAAAAAACAAGAGAAATGCTCGCATCGGCCTGTCTCTGTCCCGGGACCCGAGGACACCAGCCCCTGAATGCCACCCGGGTCATGTGGCCCTCAGCCTGGATCACCGTGGGAGGACAGAATGGCTTCTCCAGAGCAGCAGCTGCCGCCTCACATCGTTTCCGTGTGAAAACATCAGTCGCTTATTATCCCAACCGAGGGAACCGCAGCTCTCAGCCTCCAATTATTCAGCAGCGCGTCTCGGCCAAGTCGGCCTCCAGCCCCCGCCCCAGCACTGCCTCCCTCTGCCCTTGTGGGGCGTCTTCGGTCCAAGGTCTGCGAGGACGCGGAGCATGCGATGGGTGGCGATCTGTCCAGGCCAGCAGCTCTACGGCGGCGGGGAGTGGAGTCGTGACTGCTCGGGCAGCTCACGAAGGTGTAAGTGCCAGATGGACCGAGAAGACACCAGCTCCGGGGCTGGCCGCAGGTGGCAGAGCGATGCGGGGCGCCCTGGATGGCCCTGCCTGCCACAGAGGACGCCCTGCTTCCCCCGGCTGCCGGCCAGGCCTGTCCCCTCCACACTCGGACCCAGCTGTGTTGCGAGGTCCCCACGTGCAGTCGGAACCTCCCTCCGATTCGCTTCGTTACAAAAGAACATTTAAACATTTTTGCTGGTGGTAAAATACAGGTAATATCCAATTTACCCGGCTCGATCACTTCTACGTATACGGCTCGGTACGTCCAGGACACTCACGAGGCCATGCAGAAGTGCTGTCACCTCGCAGAACTGAAACTCCGCATCCGTGCGGGACCCCCGCTCCCTCCCACGCCCAGCTCCCGGCCACCGGCGTTCCAGTTTGTCTCTCGCATTTGGAGACTCTAGGCATCTCCTATAGGAGAAGTCACAGGGGCTTCGTCTTTTCTGTGACTGACTGGCTTATTTCGCTGAGCAGAACGTCCTCGAGGCTCGTCCACGTCGTAGCCTGTGTCAGCTTCTCTCCTTCCTGAACCTGAGTCATATTCCACCAGACGATGGGCCCCATTTAGTTTACCCACGACCCACTGATGGGCGCCCAGGTGGCTTCTGCATCTTAGCTATTGTGAACAACGGAAGTTCTTGGAAGTTTTAAGACTCTTGGGTAACTAGGATTTCGGCACTTTTAAATTAATCATAACAACAGCGACACTAATGGCCAAGACTTACTGTGCCCTTACTTTGGGCTGGGCGGTGTGAAAATGCTTCCCAAACTCATTTAGTCCTCACCCCTTGGCTTATCCCCATTTGACGGGAGGGGAAACCGAGGCACACACAGGTGGCTCGAGGTCTGATGGCCAAGCCCAGACTCCTTCAGTGGGAACCGGCCCTCCCTCCCCAGTTTTCATCGGCAGGCGAACCGGCTCTACCTGGTGACGAACACAGCGGCGTCCACGGGGGGCGTGTCGTCCTTCCCTCCCGGGACCTGGTTGTTGCCAAGGTACCGTGCGCCTCCGTATTCCTCGTTCTGCCAGTGACAGAAGCTCTCCAGGGACCGCTCGCCATGGTGCCCAATGGACAACTTGGCCTAGAAGAAATCGGGAGGCGTTTAGAGAAGGGAAGGCCCAGGGGATACACAGTTCCCAAGCCCAGACCACAGTGTGGGGCTGGAGACGGCTGCTCACTGGGACAGCGTTCAGTGATGCCACCCCAGCCCCCGCCCCTAGATACAGACCCAACATGGGTGGGCAGATGCAGACACCAGACAGAGACCACCAGGGGCCTACTTACGAGTTCAAATGAAGACTTGCCATTAAAGAAAAGCATTTTTCTTTTCTGGCAAAATAAATACAGTGTACCCAACCAAGCGCCCACTGGTCCCTCTTTGTCACATGCATTGCCTGACTCTGCAGGTAATGCTGTCAATCAAAAACCAGAGAACCAAGCTATGGTGACTTCAAACTTGGGCTGGCGCTCAAGCATAGCTCCAGGAGGGTGGCCGCGGTCGCAAAGACCTTGCCACCGGGCCTTGGCACAGGTGAGACGTGCCTGGTGACGGAGGGAC
>CM053516.1:21439085-21522462 GCA_028627145.1 Eidolon dupreanum | reverse complement strand
GCCAGCCAGGCCAGCCAAAGTCGGCCAACAGCCACCACACGCAAAGCAGCAGGCCTCAAAAACATGTAACAAAGTCTCCTGACTTTTTTCCCATGGAAATTCATGCTCAGGAGAAGTCCTGGACGCAGGAGCCATATGATGCTTAGGGAGACACCTGGAATGGCCCAGCAAATCGTCTGGAAATTCTGTCTCCGGCGTCCAGCTCTGGCTGGGTCCTGGCGAGGGTTCAGAGCTCTGGCTGCATTGGTCACATTTCCTTGGCAGCCTGGGGGCCGAGCTGGGTGGACCGCCTGCCAGTAGCACACTGCGGCTCTCCTGGCTGGGCGACTTGGGGACACGGTCAAGGAGGGGCAGACAGGGACCAGAGAAGGAGCAGGTGACAGAGCCACCTGGGGAGGAGCTGGTCACAAGCTAAGCAGGGTTTTTCACAAGAGCACCACCTACCTATGCAACTCAGGGCCCCCCCAAGGATAGACAGAGACTGCAGCTGACACTCGCGACAGTTGACACAGGACACCATTCAGACCTCCACACAGGAGGTCCTGGAGCAGCAGCACCAGCCTTTCCCGGGTGCTGAGAGATGCTTGGTTCGAAGCCCACCCCGAACCCACTGAATCAGACCCAGGGGGTGGGCCCGGGCGCTTGTGCTTAACAAGCGCCCAGCAGCTTCCTGTGGACAGCTGCGGGGTGTGAGAGCCAGGGCCGCTGACACCCCACTAGTTTCTCTGGTCGCCAGGAGAGGCTGGTTGTCGGTTTCTCATAGTAATTGAGTAAAATTGATGTCATTTTCCCTGCAAACAGAACTTGCCTGGAACGTGTCAGGGTTACACTCCACCCCGTGGTCGTTAAGGAAGCTGAAAACAACCCAAACGCTGTCAAGGGGCCCCATTTTCCAACTCGGCTGCCCACACCCTGGGTTTCCAGCATCGGACCACCTGCTTCTGTCTACAATCTGTTCCGTAAAATATTCCGGCCCCTGGGTCACCACCCAACCAGAGGGAAATCAAGTTACGTATGTAAAAAAGACACTGCAGAACATCTGGAAAACTGGCAAAAGCTGGGGCCACAGCACACCTCTGGGGCTCACCGCAGGCTGGAAGACGGGGCTGGCAGAGGCTCCCCCTCCGCATTTACCTGCTCAGGTGAGTAGATGCCTGGAGACACTGAGCCAGGAGTCAAGTCCATCTTCCTGGATAACAGCCAGGCAGAGGGATCTTTTATTTTTTTATTTGTTGTTGTTGTTATTATTATTATTTTATTATTATTTTAGGCGAGGCAACCCTTGGTTGACCTCACAGATTGCAAGGACCTTGTCCGCTTACAGTCCCTTTTTACTTTTTATGCTTACAGCATTTGGTCTTCACAGGTGGTCTCCCATTCAAATACTAAGCAGGCCCAACCCTGCTTAGCTTCCCAGATCAGATGGGCTTGGGCTTGTTCAGGGTGGCGTGGCCGTAGACTGGAGGGATCTTTTAAAACACAGACCAGTGCATGCCATTCGTCTACTTAAACCCCCTCAGCAGCTTTCAATTTCATGAGCAGTGAAGCCCACCCCTCCCCCACCCCATACACCCAGCCCACCCTCCACATCCCCCAACCGGAACTGTCTCTTTCTCAAATGCCAGATGGACATCACTGGCTAGCAACTTAACGCCTTCCCTTTTAAATGGCGGGTGTGTCGCTGACCGCCTGTCACTCGCTCTCACCTGGACCTTCATAGCAGTTGGCGTGTCCTTGCCAACACTTATGATTTTTAATACTAGCATCCGAATGAGCGTTACGTGGCATCTCCTTGTGCTTTTACTTTGCATGTCCCTAATGACTAGTGACATTAAACATCTTTTCATGTGCTTATTGGCCATTTGATGTCTTCTTTAGAGAAATTTCTATTCAAGTCTTTTGCCCATTTTTTAAATCAGGTTTTTTGTTGTTGAGTTTTAGGAGTTCTCTATATGCTTTGGATATTATCAGATATGTAATTTGCAAGTATTTTCTCTCCTTTTCCTCTGCTGAATGTGGCCTTTTAAGCACAAAATTTTTTTAATGGAATCAAGTTCAATTTGTCTATTTCCTCTTTTGTTGCCTGTGCCTTTGGTGTCATATCTAAGAAATCATTGCCAAATCCAGCATCATGAAGCTTTTCCCCTATTTTTTTTCTCCTAGGAGCTTTATAGTTTTGGCTCTATGCTCAGGTCTTTGCTCTATTTTGAATTAATTTTCATATATGGTGTTAGGTAAACGTCCAATTTCATTCTTTTACATGTGGAGATCCAGTTTTTCCAGTAATATTTGTTGAAGACTGTCACTTTCCCATTGAATGGTCTCGGCACCCTCACTGAAAATCACCTGACCATCATGTCAGGGTGTGTTGCTGGGATCTCTGTTCTATTCTGTTTGTCTTCACATGAGCACCACAGCGTTTTGGTTACTATAGCTTTGTAGTAAAAAATTGAAATCAGGAAGCATGAGTCTTCTTTGTTTTTCAAGATTTTTTTTGGCTACTCAGGATCCCTTGAGATTCTACGAGTTTTAGGATGGATTTCTCTATTTCTGCTGGAAGAAAAATATTGATATTTTGCTAGAGAGTTCATTGAATCTATAGATTTCTTTGGGTAGTATTGATATATTCATAATGTCTTCTAACCTATGAACACAGATGCCTTTCTATTCATTTACATCTTAACTTCTTCCATCAATGTTTTGTAGTTGTTACTATACATGTCTTTCATCTCTTAATTCTTAGGTAATTTATTATTTTTGATGCTACTGTAAATGGAATTTTTTAAATTCCCTTTTTGGATTGTTCATTTTGAGGTAGAGAAATGCAATTTGTGGTGGATTTGTATCATACTACTTTGATGAATTATTTTATTAATTCTAAAATATTTTGTGGACTTTTAGGGTAGTCTACATATAAGATCATGTCATCTGTGAAAAGATAATTTTACTTCTTTCCTACTTGGATGCCTTTTATGTCTTTGTTTTGCCTAACTGCTCTGGCTAAAACTTCCAGTACCGTGCTAAATACAAGTGATAAAAGCAAGCATTCTTTCCTTATTCTCCATCTTAGAGGAAATGCTTTCAGTCATTTGCCACTGAATATGAAGTTATGGGTTTTTCATATACGGCTTTTATCACTGTGAGGTAGTTAACTTCTGTTCCTGTTTTGTTGCATGTTTTTATCATGAAAGGGTGTTGAATTTTCTCAAATGTCTTCTTCTGCATCAATTGTGCTTTATTTTTCTTCATTCTGTTAATGTGGGAAATTACACTGATTGATTTTTGTGTGGTGAAACATCCTCATGTTCCAGAAATCAATCCCACATTGTCAGGGTTTATTATCCTTTTAACACGCTGTTAAATTCAATTTGCTAGTATTTTCTTGAGAATTTCTGCATCAATGTTCATATGGGAAATTTTCTCATTTGTAAGGAACTATAGTTTTCTTGCAGTATCTTCATCTGGCTTCGGTATAAGAGCAATGCTGGCCTCTCAGAAAGAGTCAAGGGGTGTTCCCTCCAGTTTTTTTCAAGGAATTTGAGGATGACTGGTGAGTTAGTACTTCTTTAGATAATGTGGTATAATTCACCAGGGAAATTATCAGGCCCAGGGCTTGTCTTTGTCAGGAGATTTTTGATTACTCATTCAATCTCCTCACTAGTTATAAGTCTATTCGGATTTTCCATTTCTTTGTTATTAAGTCTTGGTAGGTTCTGTGATTCTAAGAATTTGTCCAAGTCACTTAGGTTATCCAATTTGTTGGTGTGTAATGGTTCACAGTACTCTTATAATCTTTTTGTTTCTATAGAATTGGCAGTCATGTCTCTACTTTTATTTCTGATTTTAGTGATTTGAGGTTTTTTATTAGTCAATCTAGCTAAGATTTGTCGGTTTTAATTTTTGAAGAATCAACTCAGTTTTGTTGATTTTCTCTATTATTTTTCTATTCATTTTATCTCTGCTGTAATCTGTATTATTCCTTTCTTCTGCTAGCTTTGACTTCAATTTGTTCTAGATCCTTAAGTTGTAAAGTTAGGTTATTGATTTGAAATCTTTTTTAATGTAAGCATTTATAGTTATCCATTTCCCTCTGAACACTGTTTTTGCTGTCTCATAAGTTTTTGCATGTTTTATATTCATTATTATTTGTCACTACATTATTTATGTATTTTTTCACTTCCCCTGTGATTTCTCCCTTGACCCACTGGTCAAGAGTATGTTGTTTAATTTCCACACCTTTGTGAATTTTCCAGTTTTCCTTCTGTTACTGATTTCTAAGTTAATCCTATGGCAGTCAGAGCAGATAGTTTGTATGGTATCTTTTAAATCTATTAAGCCTTTATTCGTGACATAACATGGTATATCCTGAAGACTATCTCCCGTGCACTTGAAAATAAGGAATATTCTGTTGTAACTGGGTAGAGTATTCTGTATGTCTATTAAATCTAGTTGGTTTATTGTGTTGTTCAAGTTTTCTCTTATCTTCTGTCGACTTGTCCTATCCACTACCAAGAGCGGAAGTGGTCTCTGTTATTACAGAACTGTATATTTCTCTCTTCAGTTCTATCAATTTTTGCTTCATATGTTTTAGTGTTCTGTTATTAGGTGTGTAAATACTTAGAACTGTTATTATCTTTTGAAACTTATTAATGAATGATATCCTTGTTTCTTGCAAACTTTTTTTGATTTTGTGTGATATTAGTATGGCCACCCCTGCTCTCCTATAGTTACTATTTGCATGAAATATCTTTTCCCATCCTTTTGCTTTCAACTTATTTGTGTCTTCGGATCCAAAGCGAGTCTCTTGTAGACAGTATATCCTTGGGCCACATTTTTTTAAATCCATTCTGCCAATTTCTTTTGATTGGAGAGTTTTATCAATTTACATTTAAGGCAGGAACTAAGAAAAAGAGACTTCTGCATTTTACTATTTGTCTTCTATATATAGTTTTTTTGTCCCTTGTTCCTACATTACTGACTTTTTTATGTGTTCAGTTAATTTTTTTATTATGAAACTTTAAGTTCTCTTCCCATTTCCTTATGTGTGTATTATATAGCTATTTTCTTTGGTGGTTGCCATGGGGATTGCATTTAACGCCCTAAAGTTATTACACTCCAATTTGAATTTATACAAGCTTAGATTCAACAGCATATGCGACTGTAACAAGATGGTTTTTAAAAAGCAAAGAAATATGGACTTATAAATCAGGAAGAGAACCAACCAGCAGAAAGCAGACTGCAATGATGAAGACAATAAGTTGGCCTTTTCAGGGGGGGTTTGCAAGGAGGGCCCCCTCCAAGAGGATATTTACGTGGAGGCTTAAAAGACAGTGGGGAGAGGTGCATTCTTGAAGACACTATGAGTCTGAGAAGAACTCGGGGTGCCTGGGAAATGGTGGTCCAGACGGCAGGAGTCAGTGCTCATGGGGTGAAGGGAACAAAGCTCAGGGGAAGCAGGTGGCTCCAGTCACATGGCTTCAGAGGGCCATGCAACAAAGGGGGATTCCATATCAAACGCAAGGGAAGACACAAACAGGCTTAGCACCCCTCAGGGACAAAGTCCTCGTACTGTTGCATGAGTATGCTGTTGGCCATTCAGCAGTAAGGATTCAGGAGGAAGAATATGGAAGAGACCAGCCCAGCAAAGCAGCTGCTGTGGTCGTGAAGGCCAGAAACAATGGCAGTCAGTCCGCACTGGAGGTGGAGATAAATGACAAGCCCCAGACAAGCTTGTCACCTTGAACAAGGCGAGACAAGGGTCCCTCAACCCCGGGTTTGCATCCTCGCCCTGCCGTGTCTCACTGGCTCTGCACCCTTGTCCCCTGCCATTCCTCCCAAGCTTCCATTTTCCTCTCTGTAAAACACAAATGATGAAATCCACCAGGTCTGAAGAGGAAGTGATGTGAAATCACCACTGTCACCTGGACGGGTCCATTCATCACAGGCATTCCCTTCCTCTCTTCCTCCCTCCTCTCAAACATGGGCCATCAGTGACTGACACTAAACTAATACATCACAATTATGGGTTGCTATGACAATAGTAAGCAAACACTTGACACCAAATTCTCTCAGCTCTGGACACAGCAAGGCCCTATGAGGCACTCAGCTTGCCGTGGGGACAGGGACCTAAGTTTCACCTCGGGGGTCAGGGCAGCATGCATAGGTGACCCGGCTTCTGCCCAGAGATGCAAGTCGGGGGGAAGGGGGGAAGTGAGGGGGTGACGCTACTTCCTGCAGCCTGGAGAGAAAGAAATGTGTCAGAATGAAGGTGGCCAGGTGGCCACCACCCCTGCCGATTTCCTTCCAAATCCAGGGAGCTAAGGAGACGGAGCCAGTTCCATCCTGGAGAGCCACAGCAAACCTGCTGAGACACATGGCCGGGCTGTCAGCCTCTCCTCCCTGCTTGCTGCACCTGGGCGACACCTCTCAGCCATAATCCTGTCCTGTCCTCCCGGCCTGGGAGGCATTGTACCTACTAACAGGAATCCCTTTTCTAAAACAGCCAGGGGCAGGATAGAATCCTCTAGATCTTCAGAACTAGAAGCTGAGGGGCTGACGTTTGAGACAGAGGCTGGTCTTGGTTAGAACAGAGTGTAAGGTCTGAATGGAACTTGTTTTTCAATTTGCTGGACGGCGACCCATGTGGAGGGACACAGAAGCAGCTGCTTTTTATATCAGCAAGTGGCTCAGGGTGCTCTGCTGTCATCCGCTTTGTGGCGCGTCTTGGCCAAGAAAGCAGGGGACAGACACAGGGGACAGGGTCTGGCGGGAACCGACAGCGGGGGCGCCACCCTTACAGGGGAGGCCTCGCCAGGAAACACCTACATCCTGGTTCGACCCTCTGGGCCTCGGATCTGCCGTGAGCAGCAGGACCTGGAGCCTCCAACGTCTCAGGATTCGAGCTAAGAGGGGCAAGCAGGGGTGGATTAAAACCTAGGTGGCACCCGACAGTGTCACTTCCCATAGCCTAGAGATGAAGACACATTGGAATGAAGGTGGCCAGCACTCCATCCCCCTCCTTCAGCCCCGCCAGAGCCTGGATGGCAGGGAGGGCAATGCTCCCACATCCGCCCCCCGCCCCGGCCCGGGTGATAAGTTACACAAGAAATATCAAAGCAGGAGCTTTGCCTTATTACCGCTTTAGTTGCTTATACTTGTGCCCTGGACAATTTTTAAAAAAATAAATGAGGTGAAATTATACACAGATGAAAGAACCCAGTGCACAGCCAGGCCCCCACCCCACCCCACCCCTATCCAGGTGACCCCTGGGCAGGCTGGGGCACTGCGACCCATTGTCATCCAGCCACCTGGGTTTACGCAAAGGAAGCACACAGAAGTACTTCTCAGAAACCGGGCCAGGCGCCATTAAGTTAATGAAGGCAAGTCCACTGTGGGGTGCACACCCATGAGAATCGAAAGCGGGGACTCAGCCAGTGGTGCTGTTCAACAGCCGAAGCAAGGGAGCAGCCCAGTGTCTAAGGATGGACGAATGAATAAACGAAATGCAGTCTGTACCTACACAGAATATTATTCACTCTTAAAAAGGAAGGACATTCTGACACACGCTACGCATGGCTGACCTTGAGGACGTCGTGCTGAGTGACAGGGGCCAGTGACAAGGACAAACACTGCATGATGTCACTCATATCCGGTACCTAGAACAGGCAAATTCATAGCGACAGAAAGTAGAATGGTGGTGGCCAGGGGCGGGGAGAGGGGGAAGGAAGAGTTAGTGTTCAATGGGTCCAAAGTTTCACTTTTGCAAGATGAAGAAAGTTCTGGAGATGTGTGGTGGCAATGGTGACACAATGTAAATGTCCTCAATGCAACCAAATGACACTTAAACATGGTTGTCAGTAAATGTGTTTTTTACCACAATTTCTTAAAAAAAAATAAATCTGAGAAAAGTTTAAAAAACTAAAAGAAGGGGGGAGGGAGGGAGAGAAGGACGGAGGGAGGAGGAAATTAATGGAACTCCCAGACTCCCCCACTTTGAAGGGGAAGGTGACCAGGTGCCACAAAGGCCACGTCCTGATGACAGCTCATGGCCGAGGGCCACGTGGGGAGCCACACTGCCGGGTGCCTCGCGGAAGAGCCCATCGCGGAGACGCTGCCCTCCAGGCGCCACCAGAGCGGCCTCAGCCTCCGGCAGAGCAAGTCAGCGGTGGGCGCAAACCAGATGGACGGAACGTCCCACAGACAGACCTGTGTCCCAAAAGGCTCCCTGACAAACACAGGTATCAGAGTCTTGTCTTTACAGCACTCGAGATAGCCGTGGGGTGCATGCCCATTAGCCCGGGGGTGGGGTGCCCGAGCATCGATTTTCCTGTGGCCAGTTCGGGAGAGGCCTGGCCTGCCAGTGACTTCCTGTGTGACCCTGGCACTGATCCCTGCCTCCCTGCTCTTGCACCTCCTGCTGTGTGGCCTGGTTCCTAACAGGCCATGGGCTGGTACCAGTCCGCGGCCCAGGGGTTGGGGACCCCCTGACCTACGGCGTCCTTTACCCGGACTTCCCCAGTGAGGCTCTTCCCCCTCCTCTCAGCTGCTGCCTCTCCTTCTTCACTCCCTGTCCTCATAGTGGTGTGACCCCACCCGGCTTCCACCCCCAACAACCTCTAAAGCCATTTCGCCAGAGACCCAGCCTCTGGCATTGTGAACCAGCCCCTTCCTGCAGCCCTCCGTCTGTCCTTAGGGACACCCACCTCCCAGTCTGTCGTCCCCCTGCCGGCTCCCACCCTGGGCCATCCAGGCCTGTGTGGCCAGCTTCTCTGCTCGCCCCACGTGCTCCACGTGGACGAGGCCGCCCACCGCCACAAGTGCAGCTCCTGGTCCTCATTTCCAGCCGGGACTCCATCCTGATCTCCCTCTGGGAACGCGAATCCAGTTTGTCGGGAATGGAACACCTCCCATATCCTAGAATGCACTGCTCCCCACCTCCCGCCTGTGGCTCCGCCACCTGCCCAGGTCCTCTCACCTTGCAGCTTGGCGTCCTCTCTCTTCCTTCTCCGCCTGCCTCTCCAAGCCCTGCACCCTGCCAGCCACCAGTTCCCGTGTGTCCCTCCTCTCTGCACGACCGCCTCGTCCGCCCTCACTGCTGCCCCTCCGGGCAGACCCTGTTCCCGCGCACACTCCACCCCAGCGCTCCTCCTGGTCTCGTCCCGCCCCGTCCACCGCGTGCAGCTGTCGGGGTTGTCCCCCATCCGCACCCTTCCCCGCGTGCAGTGGCCCCACTCCTCAGGGGTCTCACCCGCCCTGGTCACGAGCCTGCCCACTCTCTCAAGGCTCCTCCCCCTCTTGCTGCAGCTCCATCACACAAGCGCCTCCCCCCGACCCCAATGCAGCTCTGGCTGCACCCCCCGTGTAACCTGCCGCCCCTCCCCAACCTGGCAACTACTTTCCGCACTCAGCTCAGGGACCAAGTCTTTCTTGACACCTCTGTGCTCTCGGCGGCCACTTGCCAGCCCCAGCCTGGGCCCGGTGGCCCCCGCAGCTACTTAGTACGCATGCTCGCTGGGCTGCTGTAGCCCCGCCTTCCCAGGGGAGGGCAGGGTCTGCTTCCTGCTCCACTGCCCAGCACGTGACAATGTCAGGAGGCCTTCAGAAGAGGTTAGGGGGGTGGATGGATGTGGGAGGTGGAATGCGATCAAAGATCTTCCTGTGTCTGAAATTCGAGGATCGCAGCCCCTCCCCCGGCCGCCCGTCTTGTGAGGGTCCCCTCTCTCCCCGTCCATCGAGTCACAGGCAGACACAGCCCCTTCCCTGGCCCCTTCCACTACAGGGTCTCTGTCCCCACTTCCAGCCTGGCCTCGCTGCACAAGGCACATGGGAGTTCGATCTTGACTCCTGAGAGCAAAGACGGGCTCACTCAGCTCTGAGTCCCCAAGGAGGGGGTCCTGCACACGGTGAGGGTCGCGGAAGGTGCTAGTAAGGGGTGGTGGGCAGCCCTATCACGGAGCAAACCCAGGCCTGAAACAGGGTGCCCAGGCGGGTCAGTGGGCAGGCCCTCTGCCAGGGCGACACCCGCCAGCCCCCTGCCCTCCTCATGCCCAGGGTCACAAGCTGTGTGTGTCTCCATCCCCAACCCAGTTTCTTCCTTGACCGGGGAGAAGATGAGGGAGGGTGTAGAGCCCGCGTCCAGAGCCCTCCGCCCGGAGGCGACAGAGCCCACATGGGTCGGGACCCGCTTCCAGACTCACCATGTTCATGACGGTGAGGATGAACCTCTGGGCGGCCTCGGCCCCGTGGTACTGCACCATGTCAGCGTCGGCCACCACCAGCGTCTCCACCGTGTGCTCGTTGGTGAGCCGGATGGCGTCCCTCCGCTCCCGCCTGCCCCTCCTCGGCTTCTGCTTTTCTAGAAAACAAGGAAGATGTCAGTTTCCAAAACCAGAGTGCGGGCCTTGCATGGGGCCTCCCAAGAGACCGCTTGGTCCCCACCAGCCAGCACGGGGACCTTGAGCATCACAGCGGATGGAGGTGGAGCTGACGGGCAGAAGCTAGGGTGCTGGGAAGCCAGACGCCACCCCACCTGGGGGGGGGCAGGTGGCCCTGGATGTCACGGTAGAGAAACTGTGTCACTTTAGAGGAACACGGAGAGCGGCACAAAGTCATGGGGGGGACAGGAAGCTTGGGCCCAGTGGGGCGGGATCAGAAGGCGCCTCGGGGTCCATGACCCAGACGGGAAAGGCCGGCAGCCACTGCCGTAACTGGGACCCAGAAAGCGGGAGGCGGGGACACCCACTCACATTCCCCTGGAGGCTGGCGTTCTGGGGACTGTTCTGAGAGTCATGAATCAAGAGTCATAAATGTTAGGGGGCACAAAAGCGTTATTTCAAAAACAAAAGAGAACATAATCAGAAAAACAAAATCGCACGGGACGCACATCGGGGCGAGATGCCCATGCGTCCTTCCTCACCCCAGGGAAGGGCGGCTGGTAAACGTGTGACTACTTCTGTGCTGACTCTTAGGTAAAGTGACTCCCTATATGGTGTTCCTTTGATACACAGCTATCGTGACTCAGTAGTGCCACCCCAAAGTGTCAGAACACTCAAAGGTGTGGAAGCACTGAAGGCCGATCTGAATTCTGGAGATCCAGGTGTGAACTGACAGGTAGCTCTTAACGTCATAGCTATTATTTCTGCTTTTCACACCAGCCCATCCAGAAGCCATCTGTCACAGTTTCCATGCAGCCACCCCGGCCTCTAGATGCACAAACCAGCTCCATAAAGTGACCCAATCACTCTGGGGCCAAAAATGCATCCTAGGAAGCAACCCAAGATACCGGCTACATCTCGGTACAAACGAGAATTCTCTGTACAATAGAATGTACAATTGTGAAGATTGGAAAACAATCTAAATATCCAACCACAGAGGCGGCCAACAATGGTACAACAGTACGCAGCCATGAAGGTCACATTTGTGAAGATTATTTAGTGATGTAGAGAGAAACAGATATAAATCTGTACCCAATTTTGCAGACTTTACACCCAAAGGTGATAGCAAGTAAGTAAATAACCTAAGAACTTAACTAAACAGTAGGTGACGTGTGATCTGGCTTTTCCTTTTTTCCCCTGTATTTTCCAAATTTATACAGTGAACAAGTATTACTTTATTTAAAATATCATTAAGTTTGAGAAAAATGTGAAGTCAAATGGCCCCGTCAGTCTCTTCAAAGTCAGTATTTATAAGCCACCTCTCAGAGTCACCGACTCGTGTTCTCATCTACAGATTTTCCCCACGGTGGCTGCTCAGTACCTAGTTTCACAACTTGTCACATATTTTCAGGGCTTCCTCTGGAAAAAGCCGTACTTTCAGCCTAAAAGGACACATTAGTAATATTTGTTTGGGAGATGCAAGCTTGGGCATGGAAGAGCTGAGCACCCACTAAGGAAAGCAGCCCATCACCCCCAGACCCCGAGGGGAGGCAGGTCGCTGCGGGTCACCGCAAGCACATGGTCCAGGTGCTCTGCGGGTTTTAAAGGGTTTTCGCTCCGGCTGCATCATTTGTCCCTTTCACTGTCCCCAGGTCCCTGGCGTAGAGGGCGCTTGGTGTGAACTAATCAGTCACCTACCTACTGCGCACCAGGATGAACTGGGGGCAGGACCCCCACCGCCCCGCTCAGGGAGAAGTGGAGTCAGGCCCTGGAGCTCCGCCCCGCGCCGCGGCTCTCCCCACCCGCCCTGCCACGCCGGCCGACCTGCTCCTCGTTGCCCTCTGGACTTAAACAGGAGGATGGTGGGGGGCGGGGTGCAGAAGACTCCGCAGGAAAGGATTCTGTGCTGAGCATGACGGCCTTGACTTTGCTCAGCGACAGCGCCCCCTCTGGGCAGGTGGGCTCCGGCCCTTCGCCGCTGCACGGTGATTATCCCGCAAAGCAGGGCTCCCGGGGGCCGGGCTCCTGCCCGCGCCCCCCCTCACTGAGCACCGCTGACTATGGTGTCACACCAGAGCCGCGCTAGGCTGGCTGGTGACTCCGAGACACTCCCCAGTGCCCTGTTCTGTCCCCCGCACTGAAGAGGAGCAGGCCCAAGCCTTGTTTCCAGCCCCCGGGGGGGCGATGGGATTCAGGAGATGAGTTTTCAGATTTGGCAAGGCAGTAGGTGTGCGTGCTGCACCGGAGGACCGCTTTCAGGGAGGTCCGGGGTGGCACGCCACCATCGAAGGCACCACTAGTCCCGCAGTGGAATGAACGGCAGGGAGGGGCGTAAACAGAGACTCTCGACAGCCTCAAGTCACTGCAGGCCAGGCCTTGCCGTTAACTGAGTCAAAAATCCTGGATTTGGGAGTTGCAGGTAAGAGACTGAGGACCTGTGTTCTTTCCATGCAGGTGTTTTTCCTGAGTGGGTGGGTGGGGGGGGACAAAGGTTGGGAGAGGAGGGTAGGGGACAAGCGTGCCCTTGTCCTCTCTTCCTGCTCCCAGCAACCATCATCACTTTTGACAATTATTCTCTTCCTATAGGACAGAACCAGAAGTCTTTTTGTTTTTACCTCCAATTCCATTAACTTTATAAATATACCCTAATAGACAAAGTTTTGACACCAATAATCACAGAATATAGGCCCCTTGAAAAGGTAAAAAGAAAAACACCAATTTCAAAATATCATAGGTGCTGGATTTAGATCTAACTGCAGAGGTCAAAGTTCATGCTGGGCAGGCGTCCCTCCAGCACAGTAATAAGCTGTCTCCTGCTGCTTTGGGGACACCAGAGGTGCCCTCACCCCATTGGTGAGGGCAGACCTCAGCCTCTGGGGGCCCAGGCTGCTCCTGTCGTCACAGACACCGGGGGTCATCCTCCATTCCAGCCCAGCAACTTTTTCTGCCAGCACGTTGCTGGCGTTGGTGCTGACTAGGTAGATTTTCAATCTCTGGCTTCATATTAGTTTTCTGAGGTTATTTTCCCTTTGCCCCAGTTATCCAGTAAAAAAAAAAATCTCTGTGTGTACATAAGATACCCCAAATCCTTTTTGGAACAAGAGGAGGAAGAGAAAAAGGAAGAAACAAAGGCCTTTCTAAATGTACTGTTAGAATATTCAAATTATTATTTATTCTAAGAGTTTGGGGACAACTGAAAATACTGAGCAAATACATAAATTATTACTGTAGTTACTAGCTTTGCTCTTGGCAAACTAAAAAAAAAAACTCCACTATGAATTGACATGTTCTATATGACATACATATTCCTTTAGTTTAAAAACAGTAATTTGGTATTCACTAGGGAAAAACGAGGCACAGATCACACAGTTTGGTGTGAGAGTCCCAACAGCCAGAAGCCACCCCTGAATGATCCTACTTCCTACAGACCAGAGGGCGGGCCTGGCTCAACCGCGAGCCAGCAGGGGGGATGCAGAACAGGCCACAGTCCTCTCCAAGCCTAAGTGACTGCTTAAGTGAGACACTGCCTGCGTACTCCGGGTGTCCCCTGGAGCATTAAGATTCTTCAGTAAGTGGCACCTTCCCACGATGGCAATCATGTCGGTGCAGCCGCCAGGTCATCTAGAGGTCAAGCACACGGCTGTAGAGACAGAACCCCTTGATGCAAACCCTGGCTCCCCAACTAACATGCCCGCCCCGGGGTCATCACCTGCCCTCTCCCAGCCCAGCTGACTCATCAGTGAAGCAGGGAGTCCCAGTCTTGCCTCACGGGGTGCAGCTGTGTGTACGGGACACCCCGGGAGTCGGCCCCCGGCAGAGCGCCTGGCTCACAGTAAGTGCTCGGCGAAGCTTGGCTGGACTGATCATCAGCTACAGTTGTTCCTCATGCAGACTGAGATGGGCACCGCCACCTGCAGCAAGGGTGTCCCAGCCACGTGACCCGGGCTGCTGACCCAAGTCGCCCCCTCGGTGCTGGTCAGGAGGCAAGTAAGTGCTCGGCCATGGGAGGCACAAAAGAGCATCTGACACAGTCGATGTGGCCCTTGGGAGCAGACAGCCCCGGCTTGCACATCCGGGAACAGTCCTCCCGACCGGATGTGGGTGTAGAGGACTTTGATTTTTAGATAAGATTGCCACCCCCCATCCCATGGTTAGAACCCTCATTTTCACATCTTTTTTCCTATGGGAACAAACAGCCCCTGGGCTCTCTGAGGACACTCTGCAAAGTGCTGTTAGGAAGCAGTTACTCCTTCTGAAAGCTTTATGGATGAAACGCCATGGCCACGTGTGAGGGCTTGGGACAGGTAAAGTCACACCTGCGGTGCTAGCACCCTAAGGCACAGCATCTGCGAGAGGGTCTCCGTGTGCGACCTGAGGCTACAGCTCTCCATGAGGGGCCTGTATGCGTGGGGTAGACCACCAGGGGCATTAGGGGTCTTCTGGAAGACTCACCAAGCCACGAGGGGATGTCTTCCAGGGCGGGACAGTGACAGATGATGTCCTCAAAGGTGCCACTGAACAGAAAGGTCTCCATTTGCCTTTTGTGGCCCAGCCCTGTCTTCCACACTGGGCTCCGGGGACTGGGAGCCCGTGGACTATATACTGCCAGACTTCCTTGCCAGCTGGCTTCCTGTTCAGCTCTGTCAACAGAGGGCACTAGAGGGAGACCAGAAGGCAGAAGATGGGGAGACGGGGTTCCCTGTGTCCTCAGCTCTAGGTGGCAGTGTTCCAGCAGCACTGGACAGTTATGGCTCCAGCCCCCAGCTTTTGGGGCACTCCCAAGCCAACCTCCCGCCCCACTCAGAGGCGCATCTGTAAGATAGCAGCTTGGCTCCAGCCCCGTGCTGGTCTGATGTCCCCAGAGGTCTGAGCTCCAGCCCCACAGACCCCTGCCTCGAGCTCTTTAGTCCAAGAAAGACAATTCTTCCCTTTCCTGTCCCCAGCCCTCAGCGCGTGGCTGTTTCCTGGGTTATATCAGCTCCTCCTTTTGTTCATATAGACCTTGACCCTGATGCAACCCAATCCCTGTATTAAATTCCTCTGTTAGAAATACCTGGTGTGGTCTCTGGCTCACACACGAACTGCCAGAGCCCAAAATGAGAGGGTCGGTCCTTAGACTACTTTCATTCAAGGATTCCCAGTTCTGGAGCCGAGGATTTATTTTTTTTCACCAGGGACGTTTTAGGATATTGGGTGAGCACTGTCACCGCAGAACACTGCCACAGACAGGGACTGTGGACGGTGCCCTGCATTCTGAGTCATTGTTTAACAAAAACCAATCGATCTTTTCGCAAAGGAAATGCAAGCGTCAGTGTGTGCTGTAGAGGTCTTGACGACCTATCGCTGCCACATCCGAGGACCTGGGGACAGTCCCTCTGGATTCCGTGTCAACATGGGAAAGTACAGAGGAAGAAACAAAAATCATTGCTGAGCCGGCGGCGGGTTTTCAGGGGAAGCTTCAGTTTGCACACGCGCAGACTTGCAAACACCGTACTTTCCAATCTGTCAGGTCCAAGATAATTATTTTCTGATCACTTTTTTCTTCTGCCAAAGGGTCTGTTTATAGAAAAACAGCCTTTTCAACTGGAAACGATCTTTCCACGTGTGCAGAAGAGTGTTCCGCCGGGTGAACTGAACTTTTCGGCAGTTGCATAAATCCAAAAACCCTGGGAAAATAATGGCCTTCTAGTTTCTTTTTTTTTTTTTTAAAGAAAAAATATAAGTTTTGCTCTCCAAGGATGAATTCTTTAAATAACTTCCCCCAAGGCCAAGTCATTTTTATGAAAGGCATCTTTTTCATGTAAATTCCTTACAAAGAGAGGTGAAAAAAAGGTAGGTTCTTTTTTTTTTTTTTTTTTTTTTTCCCCTGCTTAAGATTCCAAATGAAGAACTAATCAGCCTTGGGGTCCAGAACCAGTCCCTAGCTAGGCAGGAGGCGTGGCTGACATCCCTGGCCTGGGATGGTGCAGGGTCAAGTGCGGGAGCTCCACACTGGCTCCACCTGACATTTCGGAGCTTTGTAGGGACCACGCAGCCAGGCGATGCTGCCTGTGCATGAGGTGGAAAGATGCTCACTCGGTCACCAAATACTGCTTGAGAACTACTGTGTGGGAGGCACTGCCACAATGCACGTGGCCGTCTGGAAAGAAGAGGCATTGACCACATAAACGGATGAATGTATCAAAACCTATAAATGTAGCAAATGCTTGCAAGAAAGGACAGATAATGCTACGAAGGCCTATACAGGAGGGGTTCCAACTTAGACTGAGCTTCAGGAGAAAGTGACTCGTGGGCCCAGATTGGAAGGATAAGTTTGGGGTACACAGTGGGGCCAGAGAGACAGGGGAAACAGCATGTGCACAGGCCCTGGGGACGGAAGGAAGCATGGCATGTTCTAGAAACTGCAGGAAAGCAAGAGCAAGGAAGAGTGTGACTGGCAAAGAGGCCTGAGCCACAGGCAGGGGCAACCACGGAGGACCATGTGGAATGCATTTAGGGTTTTCTTCTTTATCCCAGGAGTAGTGGGAAGCCACCCAGGGCCTGCATTTTGCACATGTCACACTGGCTATTGTGGGTACAACAGATTCCAGGGGCCAGCACGGAAGCGGGGATCCTGATGAGATGACTACTAGAGAGGCTCAGGTAAATGGGGACCATCCCTGAACAAGAGAGGAAACTTCAGGTGAAAAGCAGCAGACAGATTCAGGAGGTACTTGCAAGGTAAAACCAACAAAACTGGGGGTATTTGGATGAGCTAAGAAGAAGGGTCGGCAGGATGACGCCTGTTTGGAAGGCTGTGCTCGTCACTAATGAGGACCACTGGACTAGGACCAAGTGTAAACAAACAAAAGGCACAGTGGGTCCTGGCCCAGACATGGTTCCGGTGCTTCTGAAGTGCCAAAGCGGAAAGGTCAAGTTGGCTGTTGGATGTGCAGACTTGGAGCGAGGAGCGAAGGCAAGGTCAGAGACGGGCATCAGGAGTCAGTGGCCCCAGGCCGAGCCTGCAGGGACTGCAAAACTGCATGGAAGAGATGGCACCAACGTGGGGGCAGGAGGCAGGGCGCGGGGAGGAGAGCAGAGCGCGGTGTCACAAGAGCCAGGGAAGATAAGTCTCAGGAGGGGGGCGGCTCAGCACCTCCAGTGCAGCAAGGGGCCAGGTCAAGAGGGGACTGGACTGAGCAAAGGGGGGTCCTCTGCAGGTCCTAGTGAGAGCTCTACTGGAGAGGGGTGGGGGGCTGAAACCAGACCAAGGAGGGGTACAGAAGTGACAGCGAAGTGAGGAAATAGTGCAGACTTTGGCAAAGTCTGGGAGGAGAGAAATCAGGGATGCTGCCGGAAAGTACTAGAACACAGGGATGATTTCCTTGCGGTGGGAAAAACTTGTGCATCTGGTGAGGAAGCCTTGGCCCACGGAGGGCTGCCATCCTGGGTCTGCTGCTATCGCTCTCCCCACCCGGTCGCGGCCCAGAGGGGAAGGCCAGACTCTGCGAAGAGCAAGGAAGAACCCTCTTCGCACACGCCCACCTCATGGCGACGGAGTGAACAGGATGGTCCTGTTCAACAGGCGACAGTCGAGCCCGGGCTGTGTGGCTAGTGCTGCTCTCGGGGTAGAGAGAAAAGCATGTAAAAACTCGGCAGTCCTACAAACACCCATGGGCGCAGGGCCACCACAGAAACAGCCCGGGGCTGCTGGGGACAGCTGGCTTCAGACCGGAAGGAGGAGGGGAGGAAAAGCATATTCACTGTACCAGGAAAGGACAAAGGTGTGTGTGCAACCAGAACATGAGAACCAGGGCATGGGGAAACGGTGTCAGCGTCATCGAGGAGGACATGGGACACTACGCCATTAGAACGCGTCAGACGGGCTGTCACAGGCTGTCACGGGCGCCCCGAGGAAGAGGCTGAATGCCACTTTTTCTGGTTCATCTCGTGTCAGTCTAAAACCTCTGTCTCGACTCTGTTAAATATTGTGTGCTTGTAAAAGATCCCCTAGCGGCCTGCTGTCACTACAGAGTGCCCCAGACAGGTGACTTAAACAACAGCACGTGTGTCCTCACGGTTCTGGGATGCAGGAGTCGCCAGGCTGGGCTTTCTCCGTGACGTGGGGACGGCCGCCTTCTCTCTGTGCCTTTGACGACAAGGACACTACTAGTCCACCTGGTCGGGGCCCAGCTAATGACCTTACTTTACTTAATCGTCTCTTTAAAGACCCTAATTTCCAAATACGGTCATATTCCGAGATGCTGGGAGCCAGGACTTCTACATATAAAGGCGGGGTGCACAATTCAGCCCATGACAAATATGCAAAGCCACATGGCCAGGGCAGTGTGGCAATTCCTGGACAGGGCAATCATCTTCAAGGTACATTGAGATGCATTTGGCAAATTCAAAAAAAAAAAAAAAAAAGAAAAGAAAAAAGAAAAAAAATGAATACAAATGCTTGGAATTATCATTCATTTTTCAGCCACTTTCCAGCGAAGTCTACTGCTGAACGATTGATGACTCCAGCCTACTGGATCGTGACAGTTTTATCTTCTAAACTGATGGAAGAAGAAAAAAGAACATTCCGCAAACACTCAGCCTGGGGGAAGAAATTAATTAAGGTGCTCATGTTTCAACCAGAGCAAGACAGGGCAAACAAAAGCCTGCAAAGGAGTCTCCTGCACCTGGAGTCGGGGTATCGCTGCTTTTGTCAGGGGGTCCTTCATCTCTGACAAGGAAGCACGGGAAACCTCAGAGGGCCCAGAAATTCCTTCGCCTCCGCCAGCAGAGGTGGGCGGGCCAGTCTACAGCCAAGAAGCTCAAACTCTTCTACTCCGTTGCTTTAGCACAAAACTAACATCCGAAGCCTCTGTCCTCCCACCCCTCCCAGGAACCCTGTGTCATTCAGCACCCCATGGGGTGACCGGAGGGGCAGCTCCCCAGGCTTCAGGGCGTTGAGGGTGGGGACGGGGAGGAGGGCGCTTGGCACACGTCAGTGTCTGGTCGCTGATTTTGAACGCGTCAGTGGACGAGAGACGACGAAGCGAATGAGTGACGAGCAAAAGGATTGAACGGTGCACCCCACCGCCCTTGGGGAAAACCAGAAACATCTCCTTGGCCTTGTAGGGCTCTCGGATGTCAGGGTTCTTACAAACACGTTAAAACACCCTCCGCTCCTCCAAGGCCTCTTGAGTGTCACCGAAGACCCAGATGTCCCCTCCCACATGGAGAGAGGGGGCTCAAATAATCGACCCCCAGCCTCGAGGCGGGAGAATAAGTCCACGTGTTCCTCTTGCGGCCCAGACCCGGTCAGCAGGCTAGGACTCTGTCCCAAATGCCCTTCCCAATGCCAAGGACACGCCGGGGCAGAGGACCTGGCACGGCGCCCCACATCCAACAGGGCCTCGACTGCCGAGCTTCCGCCACCGCCCTCCGCGGGTGACTGACAGGTGAGCAGTCCATCTATGGCCAGGCCAGACATTTCTTGGACCTGCCCATGGAAACCAGCCTCGGGCTCCGCCGGGGCCGACAAACCAGCCATGCAGCGGACGAGAAGGAAACCCTCGTTAGGCCAACTCACACATTCACTTCGATCCCTCATGCCCAATTTCCTACAGCCTCCTTCTGTCACCCTGTGGCCTCTTCTAAAACCCCAAAAGCCACTGCGTCATCACACGGGCCTTCATGAGCTCAAGCACCTCAACCTTTTCCCACGCCTGGCCTCTGAACATGCTGTATCTCCTTCCAGAAAGTTCTTACCCCAACAGTCACCTGACTAACATGGACTTATAACTCAAACGCCACTTCCTCAAAGGGACTTTCCTTGGACGTCGTCATCTAAATCACCACAGACCACTTTTTCTGGATTTGTAATACATTCTCCGTAATTTGTAATAAATTGCTCTGTGTTTAGTGTTAGTCTTTTCCCCTATACAGGAAGCTTGATGAGAGAAGGAACTGTGCCAGTTTATTTATCTCTCAATATTAGTTCAATAAACAGTTTTCAAATAAGTGGATGACAGAGAAAATAAAAGAATATGAGACTTTTATAGTATTATGGTAAATATTTTCTGAATTTTATCACCTGTGTCGATATCTAAATATATACCCATGCTTTTATGGCAACTTTTTGGTGTCATTTTCTGAGTCCTTGTCACTGAATAGAGAATTTTAATGCCTTTATATTTATTACAAAAATTGATGATGTTTGATCTTCTGTCCTTTTTTTCTCCATAAATTCCTGAGCTACGTTTCATTAGGTTATATTTCACCTCTATGGCTTATCTCATAAGTTATATTTCATCTCGAGCACCGAGGCAAATCTACAGGTAGGTTATCTTTACAATCGTAAGAAACATTCTTTACATAGCTTTCTGATTACCTGTGTCAAAAATACAGAATTTTGGCTTTCTCTTTGGTACAAAGAAAACTTAAGCATCTTACTTTTTTTCTCCCATATCCTTTTCCATTTCTCTGATTTTAAATATTTCTTAAATTAGAGGTATGAATTATTATTAAAATATTATCATTACATTTACATCTCTTTATTTTTATTAAAGATTCATTGAGATATAATTTACATACTGCACAATTCACCCATTTTTAGTATACAATTCAATGATTTTAGTATATTCGCAGTTACACAACCATCACAATAATAAAATATTTTCATCACGTGAAATGAAAATCTACATACCTATTAGCAATTGTTGTTTTGTTCTGCCCTCCCCCAGCCCTAGGAAATCACTAACTACTTTGTCTCCATAGCTTTGTCTATTCTGAACATTTCATATAAATAGAATCATATAATAAGTGGTCCTTTGTGTCTAAGTTCTTTCATTTATGTTTTCAAGATTCTTCCATGTTTTAGCATGGATCTATACTTCATTCTTTTTCATTGCCAAATAAGTTTCCATTGCACAGATATACCAATTTGTTTTTACATTCATCAATTTATGGACATTTGGGTTTGTTTCTACATTCTGGCTATTGTGTATAATACTGCTACAAACGTTCATGTGTAACAGGTTTTTATGTGGAAAAATGTTTTCCTTTCTTGTGGGTATATACATAAGAGTGGAGCTGCTAGGTCATGTGGTAACTCTATGCTTAAACTTCTAAGGAACTGCCAGGTTGTTTTCCAAAGTGTCACACCATTTCACGCTCCCAGAAGCAGTGTACAAGGGTTCTAATTTCTCTACACTCCTACCAACAATGATTTTTTATTACAATCATTCTGCCGGGTGTGAACAGGTATCTCATTGCGGTTTTGATTTGCATTTCCTTAACGTGTAATGATACTAAGCATCTTTTTATGTGCTTTTTGGCTGTTGTCTATCTTTTGTGGAGAAATATCTATTCCAGTCCTTTGCTCATTTTTTGAGTTGTCTTTTTATAATTGAGTTATAGGATATATTCCAGATGCAAGCTCCTTATCAGATATATGATTTGGAGAAATTTTTTTCTATCACATGAGCTGTCTTTTCACTTTCTTGATGGTGTCCACTGAAACAAATCTTTTCAATGTTATCTATATTTTCTTTGGTTACTTGTGCTTTTGGTGTCATATCTAAAATATCATTGCCTAAGCCAAGGTCGCAAAGATTTATATCTGTATTTTCTTCTAAGAGTGTGATAGTTTTAGCTTGTACATTTTGGTCTTTGACCTTACCTTAATTTTAGAATTCTTGCATTCCATTTCCAACTATATTTGCATCAAATGGGCTTAGCTGTATGTTAAACCAATTTCAATCATCGAGATCAACTCTCGATATCATGACTTCCCCAAAGCCCATCTTGTCATTTTACATCAGCTCAGAATCAACTACAATTATGTCTTAAAGAAATTCTACCAGGATGTATGGTCTCTGCTCTTACATATTTAAGAACACCTTCTAGTCACCCTCACACCTGAATGACAATTTGTCCGAGTGTCAGATTCTGGGAGCACAACCGTTTTTCACCCCAACACTGCAGTCCTAGCTTCACTGTCCTCTGAGACTTAGTATCATGGACAACTCTATGACCTGCCAGAGTTTCACCTCTTTTGAGTAACTTGTTTTGTCTGCTTGAATTCTAGTACAACTTTTTTCATTCTTCTTGTAATTCATAAATTTTGCCAGAATAAATAACTGTGGATCTATGTATATCAATTTTAACTAGAACACAGTAAGCCTTTTATCCTATAGAGATCTTTTTAAACCTCCCAGGAAGTCTTTATTCATTATAAAACTTTGATCAATGCACCTATTCTAACTAGGGAAGAGGGGTTCCTTCTCCAGAGATTCTTAAATTGGATTTCCATTTTCTGTAACCAATTTCTATCGCTTTCTTTCTCACCACTCTCTTCTGTCTTTGCCTCCTAAAGAAGCATCTCACATTTATCCTCTACATCCCTAATTCAAATATGCAATGTCTCTTCTGCTCAGTACTGCCTCCTCTGCAGATTTTAATTCTGCCATAGCAAACCAGCTTTTTAAGCTTTCATTATCTTGTCAGTTCCCTCTTATTTTAAGCTTATTGTTTTTATATCTCATTCTATAGCCCTCTGGCTTTTGCTTTTTAAAAGCCCTATCTTCTCTCATCCCATTTAGAATAGCAGGTTCCTAAAATGCATTCTGGTCACTGAAATAAATCCTCTCCAAAAAATATTTTCTCTGCATATCCTTTTTGTTAGGCCATAGTATTTGTACTCATGTCCTCAAGTGGGTTTTCTCTATCTACTCAAATTCCAATGAGGAGAATTCTACCCAAAGGCAGTGTCAAGACTTGGGGTGGCTGAGTCTCCCAAATTCACACAGGCCACCATCCCATCTCACATCTGCTGCTAGAGGACAGGTGGACATGGATGATGGCCAGTAGGCGTCTGCCTAGTCAGCTCTGCCAGGCTGCGGTGGCATCTTATACCTCCCCAGGGACAGGCACAGTCCATTCTGAACTGATGAGCACTCATTTCTGGATCTGTGTGCCTCCTTCTAGCCACAAGGCAATGCTAGATACGAAGTGCCAGCAATACACCTGCCACAGGGCTGGCCTGGAGGTGTCTACAGAATGGCAATGAAACCATGGTTAATATCTAACCATGAGGGTCAGCTGACAAGCTTCCTAAGTATCATAAACTCTCTGAGTCTCAGGGCCAAGGAAAAGCAAGTGGAGGTGGGACTTCTTATCCTCTGTCATACAGGCAGTGCTTGGTCACTCTGAAAAGGCCACTGACTGCCCTTATCGGTCCAGGCCCACCGTCCTTCCCAGTTGGTGGTATGTCCCCACTGATTTTGATAACAGATTGCCTGTTTCCTTATTTTCTAAATGTGTTTTCATCTTCTTCTATCACCATATGGGTTTTCGTGGGAAGGATGCTTGTTAGTTGCAGGGTTAGACCCGAGGCCACACTGTTAGCGTGCTTTGTCATGCCTTCAAAGCCCTAGTCACCCAGAGACTAATAAGAGAGCATTTCTATGGTCTCCAAATCTGAATGTGTCATCACATCCTGGGTGATTTATTTTCACCCGCTGCCACTGTGCAGACGCCAATAACAAACCCATTTGGACTGTCCTAAGCTCTGTGGAGCCTTTTCAAGAGGCTCGATGAGTCGTAATCCCAATAGCCTTAGCATCACTTCCTGGGAGAAAACCCTCCCGCCTGGCAGTTCCAGAAGCTGAGCCATCACGCTGGGAGCTGAGATGCCCCAGCACTGCCTCGGGACAGTCAGAGCAGTCACGTGCCCTCTCTTTTTCTGGCACTGTTCTGCCCTATCTTCCAGCAACGGGGTGGCTCCTTCGTGCCCTCCGTCCCCCACCTCCATGCCCTTTCATCGTATTTATTGCACACCCCCTCTGAGCCAGGCTCACTCGTTTCCTCTCTGCTCCTGGCATACCTGAGCCAACTATGCACTGCACAAGCTTGGCTCACACCGAGTGGCCCTAGGGCCATCCTGCTGAAGAGAACACCTCCCTCCATGAGGGACACGGTCAGTTTCTTTGCCTGATGTGATACAAGTAACTTGCATCCTGGAAACCAGACCCCCCACACTGATTCTCTGCTCCAGAAGCCTATGACAGCAGATCGACATGATGTCACTGGCCCAGCAAGCGACCTTCCAGAACAAATTCTGCCACCGAGGAATCCTGATCACCCCAGCAGGATTCTGGCCTGTGGTGACCACACTGTGTCACCAATCAGCTCAGTGGTCTGGGATCAGCTCTGGATATGCCTTTGATCTGTCATCGTGCCTGCCTACATGTCCCTAGCAGGGCCCTAGGATGGGACACCAGCAGTAGCATTAATCCATCACTTGTGCCCCTGGTCCTACCACAGGTCAACTCATCCCCTGTCTGGGTGCTGCCACCACCTCCAACCAAAGGAAAATCAAGTCATGTATGTAAAATGTAACTCTGGAACATTTGGAAAATTGGCAAAAGCTGGGGCCACAGCACCCCTCTGGGGCTCGCTGCCAGCTGGGAGACTGGGCTGGCAGAGGCTTCTCACTCCACGTTTACCTGCTCAGGTGAGGATGGAAATCCAGCCAGGCCTATCCGGAGGTCAACCTGCTTCCCAGCTCTGGGGAAAATACCAATGAGTTTTCTTTCTGGAACGTACCCTTTCAGGGCCAGGCAGTTGTCGTGGGCATCAGTGGTAAAAGCCCACACCCCCTATCACAGCCAACAGGGGGCTTTTCTTGCTCTGAGAAATCTTCAAGGCACCTTAGATCACAGGTTGTTCTTGCAGAAAATCTGCCTCAATGCTGCCCAAACTGAAATGTCACCTTCACGACTAAATCGCCACTAGTGAGCTAACCTTAGCGTCCCGCCATAGCCCAGAGGAGCCAACTTAGTGGAGATGCGGTTTCAAACCTTCCCGCCGTCCATCAGCTGCTAGAAACAGCTCCAGGTGTTCCGCTTCCGGATGCCAGCATGAAGAGCTCCATGGTGGAAACTATTCAAAATAACGACCGCTGGAAGTCTCTGGAAAATTTCCCACAGGCATACAGCAAATGAAGAAACAGTCATTCAAGAAAATCTACTAAGGCACGTGGGAAGAACAAGAGTCTGTGACATCTGAGCTGCCATCCCAGCTCAGCGTGACAGAAGCTCAAGTCTGGAGAAAAGTGACCGAGGAGAGGGGGCTCCCCTTTGCGCCCGCTGCCAATCAAGGAGTGTAGTAGCACTTCACCAGAAGGCACAAGCCACTGGCATTTCTTATCCCCTCCAAGTCTAAGCTGAAGAACGTGGATCCCTGATGAGTCCTTCTGAAATACTGAGGCTCCCTTCCCTCACGCACCCCCACTTAGTAAGGAGGCTCTACCCCAGGAAAACTCTGAGGCACCAAGCACCTTCATGCCAGCTTGCTCATAGGGCACATTCCATGCCAGGGGAGGCAAGCTAAAACGACCAGAGACTGTGGACCTTGCCCACTGCCCACAGCAGTGGCTCAGAGAGCCTCCCCGGGGACAGGAACAGGGTTCCTATGCCTTCCCCAAAAGAACTGGCTTTATTTGAAACAGCGTGGGAAAGTTCAAACTTAAGGGTGCTCTTGAAAACAATGGGGATTTTAGTGGGGAGCAAATATGAGGCCCACAGCTCTGTATAATTAAGATCAGTAAGCTCAACAATAGGCCTGCTGGTTCACCAGACAGCCAGGAGAGAAGACAATAGGGAGAGCCTGCCTGGGGTTAGAATAAACCTCAGAGACTTGCCCCCCAAAATGAATTTTAGTTGCATCAAACTATGGAGCAATATATGCCCCAGGGTATTGTTGAAAACAACAAAGCAATTAGCCAGCAAGTAGTGAAGACTCCCAGCTGGGTGCTGTGACAAATGAAGAGGCCAGCTTAACAGAGAGATCAAGGGAAAAGACAGCCTGGCTTAAACCAGTCACCCCGGGGCCACTGCGTACCTGTCCAATGCTGCTTTACATTCAACTAAAGGCTTCACTTGCAAGGAGAAAAAAGATATCACTACAACAGTCTTGAGTCAATAAATAAATAAACAAGCAAACAATAACAAAAGCAAGCCCTGGAGATGAGATAGAGGAACCAGAATCCAGAGTTTTTCCTACTATTATTACCTCCAAAATCCAACTTTCAACAACAACAACAACAAAGTATGAGGCACACGAAGAAACAGGCAAGTGTGACCCATGCTTGGGAAAAAAGACAAGCAAGAGAATTGCCTGAGAGTCCAGATGGCAGATCTAACAGGCAAAGACTTCAAAGAGGCCACAATAAAAACGTTCAAAGAACTAGAGGAAACAATGCTCAAAAGAAGTCAAGAAAGCTATGATGACAATGTCTCATCAAACAGAGAATACCAATAAATAGAAAGAATTTTTTTTTAAAGAACCGAATTAAAATGATGGGTGAGAAAAGTATAATAACCCAAATGAAAGTTTCACTGCAAGGGCAAAAAAATAGACTTAAACTAAAAAGAAAAAATTAGGTAATTTAAGGATATATTGAGAGAGATTATGCAATCTGAAAAAAGGGAAAAATGGATAGAGACTCTGAGCAATGTGGGCACCACCAAGCACAGTGATGCACGTGTAATGGGAATCCTGGAAGCGTGGGGAGAGAAAGAAATTAAAAACATTTTTGGAAAAAAAAATGGCTGAAAACTTCCCAAGTATGATGAAAAACATGAATTTCCACATCCAGGCAGCTCAACAAACTCCAAGCATAATAACCACAAGAGATCTACACCCAGATACATCATAGTTTAAATGTTGAAAGCCAAAGAAAAAAAAATCTTAAAAGCAAGAGAAAAATGACTCATCACCTGCAAAGGAATCCTAGGAGGATTAACAGCAGCCTTCTCATCAGAAACAATAAAGGCCAGAGATAGTGGGATTACATGCTCAAAGTGTGGAAGGAAAAAACTACCAACCAATAATCTTATATTTGACAAAACTATCCTTTAAAAATGAAGGCAAAATAAAGATATTCTCTGATACACAATCACTGAGAGTTTGTTCTTAGCAGATCCGCCTTGCAAGAAATACTAAAAGAAGTTCTTCAGACTGAAAGAGACCGGATGCTAATTTAAATCTACACAAAAAACAAAACAGAGTAATGGTAGGTATGTGATTGCAAGAGTGTATAACTGTATATTTCTTCCCTGTTTTCTCTTAACTGATTTAAAAAGGAATTGTATAAAACATTATGTATATAGTTGTATTGTCAGGCCTTTCACATATAGAAATATAATACGTTTGACAGCAAAAAGGCGATAGGTGAGAAAAAAGTTGTCTTGGGGTAAGGAAATGGTACCAGATGGTAATTCAAATCCACAGGGACAAATGTGGAGAACCAAAAATGATGAATGATAACTCTGTAAATATCTACTTGCTCAATTTTCTTTTCTCAGCTTCTTTGATAACAAAGTTGTATAAAGTAAGAGTGACATAGAATAAGATAAATTATATAAAGGAGGGACAACACATTATTTGGTTTGTGACATATGTGTAACAATAGGTGGAAGGCACGCAAAAGGGGAAAGAGAATAGAGCTATATAGGAGTAACATTTACAAATCTCAGTAGACTTAAGTTAGTAAATCTAAAGTCTATTCTGACAAGTTAAGATGTACATGGTAAGTTCTATAACAACCATTAGGAAAGTAATTCAAAAATATGTAGTGAAATAATCATTAAGGAATTAAAAGTTTACACAAAAAGATAGTCACTTAAAAAAATAAAGCAGAAAAGGAAGAAAGAGGAACAAAAAAGACAAAAGACATAGCAAAAACAAAATTCTAAATGGCAGGCATAAATCCAACTATATCAACAATAACATTAAATTTGAGTCAATTAAATAATTCAATCAGAAGGCGGAGATGGAAAGAATATTTTTTTCAAAAGATCCAACTATATGCTGTAGAAGACAGACATATTTTACATTCAATGATACAAAAAGGTTGAAAGTAAAAGAATTGTAAAAATATATTACACAAATGGCAGCCAGAAGAAAGCCAGAGTGGCCATACTAATATTAGAAAAATTAGACATTAAAACGTAAAATGTTACAAGAGATACGGGACAATTTATAATGATAAACAGTCAATCCATCAGGAAGATAAAATGATTACAAACACATGTGCACCTAACGGAGTCACTTAATATGTGAAGCAAAAACAAAATCAACTGAAGAGAGAAATATACCATTCAAGAGTAATACTTGGAAATGTCAAATCGATAACTTAACCTTTATCTTAAGACACTAGAAGAAAGAAGAGCAAACAAAATCCAAAGGCAACAGAAGAAAGGAAATGACAAAAATCAGAGGAGAATGAAGAATAGGAAACAATGGAAAAATCAACTAAACCAGAAATTGATGCCTTGAAAAGATCAACAGAACTGACAACCTTTAGCTACACTGGCCAAGGGGGGTACGAAAAGACCCAAATTATAAAATCAGGTATGAAAGAGAGGACATTACTACTTATCTTAATGAAATATAAAAGTTTATAAAGGAATACTATGAACAATTTATACCAACAAGTTAAATAACATAGACGAACAAATTCCTAGAAAGACACAAACTACAAAAACGGACTCCAGAAGAAACAGATGATGTTAATAGACCTATTTATAAGGAAAAGGATTGAACTGGTTATTTCAAAACGGCCCACAAAGGAAAGCCAGGCAAATACGGCTTACTGGTGGATTGTGCCAACCATTTAAACAGAAATTAATTAATACCAATTCTTCACAAATTCTATGAAAGAAAACAGAAGAGTAAGGAACACTCCCAACTCATTCTATGAAGCACTATTACCCTAAACCCAAATCCAGGCAGACATTACAGGAAAATTCCACTACAGACTAGTATCTTTTAGGAACATAATTGTAAATATTCGCAACAAAATTCTAGCAAATGGAATCTAGCAATTTATAAAAATATACGCCATGACAAATTGGGATTTTCCCCAGGAATACAAGATATATTTAACATCCCCAAATCAAAAAAAAATTAATACTATGTAATATCAATAGAATAAAGGGCAAATACCACATTATTTTCTCAACTGATGCAGAAAAAATGACATTTGACAAAACTGAATACTCCTCTAGGATTAAAAAAAAAAAAAAACCACTCAACAAACGTGGAATAAAAAATGTCCTCGACCTGAAGAACAGTTTCTATACCCTTGAAGGGTGAAAGACTGAATGTTTTCACCCCTAAGGTCAGAAACAAGGAGAGGATGGCCTTTTTTTTTCAATTCTAGTCAACATTGTGTTGAAGGTTCTAAGCAGGGCAATTGGAGGTGGAGTGGGAGGAGAAAGAACAGTTCACCTAGATTGAAAAGAAAAGGTAAAACTATTCACAGATGGCATGACCTGATGCATACAAACCTCTAAGGAATCCACCACGAACCATCTGAATTAATGAATGAGTTCGGCGAGACTGAAGGATACAAGATCGATAAGCAAAATCAATTGTATTTCTATAGAGTAGTTATGAACAAAAAGGAAACGAAATTAAGAAGCAATTCCATTTACTATCAAAAAGAATAAAATGCTTAGGAATGGAAGTGAAAATCTTATACTCTGAAAACAAGACACTGTTAAAAGAAATCAAACAAGACCTAAATAAATGGAAAAGCACACGTGTTCATCAGAAGACTTAAAATTATGAACGTGTCAAAACTTCCCAAACTGATCCATAGATTCGATTGAATCCCTATCAAAATGCCACCTAGTTTTTTTTTTTACAGAAATTGAAAAGCTGATCCTAAAATTCATATGGAAATTCAAAGGATTTAGAATAGAAAAACAAAAACACTTCGTCACACAGTTTGGCAGTCTCTACTTTATGATCTAGCCATTCCACACTTATCCCGTAATTTTTTAAAAAGCTCCACTGAAAGACTTGTACACAAATATTCATAGTAGCTTTATTTGTTACAGCCCAAAACTGGAAATGACCCAAATACCCATCGATTGGTGAACAGACAGACCAACTGGGTTATTCCTGCAATGGAATTCTCCTGCTCAGAGATAAGGAGGAAGGAGCTGCTGATACACACAGGACACGAATGAATCTCAAAACAAGAAGCCAGACAAATACGAGCGTATGCTGTATATCATATACGCTGTATACCATGTACCTAAGACTCTAAGAATTGCACACTGATCTAGTGCCGGAGAGCAGACCAGCGGTTTCTGAGAAGGGGACATGCAGGGAGGAACAGGAGGGAGGTTATGAAAGGGTACAAGAAAATGTCAGGTGGTGACGAAAATGGTCATTATCTTGTGCTGGTGGTTTCCTTGGGGCGGTTACACGTTAGAACGTACCATGTTATCCATTTTAAATACGTCCAGTTAGGTGTATGTTAATTTTACCTCCATAAAGCTATAATTGGTTAGCTGACTGATCCCTTATATTCATTGTGATAACGCTGCGTTTGTGACACAGAGGCCTGTCCCAGCACACCCAGCAGCAGCTGATCTACCCAAGAGTTTCCAAAGCAGCCAGGGCTGAAGGAGGAGCATGTGGCATATCCTGTCCTGCCCTCGGGAGAGAGAAGGGGGTGGGTGAGCCCCTCACCCTGTTGTCCCTTACCCCACCCCCCAACAATGACTGGGGCCCTGGGCATTAGCAGGGCCTCCTACCAGCAGGTGCCTGATGGTTTTGAATAGCTTCTGGGTCCTTTGACACTGAGAGGTGCGGTGCACCTCCCCCGCCCCTGAATCGGGGTGGGCCTGCACCTGCTTCCACCGCCGCAGAACGTAGTGAGAGGAGCTCTGTGATTTCAGGTGAGACCCTGGAAGCCGGCTTCTGTGGGTTTGCTGGAACTCTTGCACTTGGGGCCTGAGCTGCCGTGTGGGGAGGACGGCCACCGTGGAGGCCACGTGTAGTGTTCCAGTTGGTAGCTCTCTCTTCAAGTCACTCACTCACCCCCAGGGCCAGACACGTAAGCGAAGGAGCGTCCAGATCACTCCAGCCCCCAGACTTCAAGTCCTCCTAGGGAGCCTCAGACCCTGTGGAGCAGAGACGAGCTGTCTGCTCCATGCCCTGCCTAAATCCCTGACCACAGGATCCATGTGCATATCTGTGGCCCTCTCAAGCCACTAAGCTTTGGGCTAATTTGTTATACAGCCGCAGTAACTGATACAAGGCAAACGCAATAACTAGTTGGGTTTCTCCCACGCTAAGCTAGGTAGAAACTCGCATACCCTGCTATGTTTCCGAAGCACCTACCTCTGTCACCTGAGCCAACCTGGACTTATGCACCTGGGCATCGTGCAAGAACACAGGCCCACAGCATCCCTCCCGGAGAGGAGAGGCCTCTCACCTGACCATAGCCCACAGCTAGAACATAACTTCCTACCTCCACCGCCATCGTGAGAATAAAGAAGAAAGCTGAGTGTGTCAGAGATCAGGCAGCCTAGGGAAAGGCCACTCCAAGGATCTGACCCAGGAAAAAAGGGTGGAGATTGACGAAATGGTCTATGCCAATAGTCCCCAACCTTTGTGGCACCAGGGACCGGTGCTCCTATAAGAATCTAGAGCCTAATGATCTGAGGTGGAGCTGAAGCAATGATGCTGGCTCTGGGGAGCTGCTGCAGATACAGATGAAGCTTCACCCGCTCACCTGTCAATTACCTCCTGCTCTGCGGCCTGGTTCCTAACAGGCCAGGAACCGGAACGGGTCCATGGCCCGAGGACTAGTGTGGTCTATGCCACCTAAGGAGGCACCTATAGCTTTGCCTCGTCCTGACCACAGAACGTCTCTTTGCCACTTTGGACCACACAAAACCAATGGGGCTCCAGTCGCCAGCCCCACCCTGCTCTGCATGCTGACCACGTCACGTGGGAGGGATGGAGGATGCTTCTGTTCCGAGTGACTGGTCCCTGGGGCCACTTGTGCTGCTGTGGTCAACCCTCGTATACCCTGCCTGCAGAGTAAGCTCATGCAAAGGGAAACAGAACCAAGAGATAGCAGGAGTCGTCGGCCAAACTCCAGCCACGTTGCTAAGATCCTGAGGCCAGTCATGACTGAAATTCAGGACATCTGACAGGCGCTTCACGTGAGCTGATAAATTCTGTCTTTTTTTTTTTCTTTTTGGTGGTGGGGCTTAGTTTGAGCCAGAGAGGCCTGACCAGCACAGGAACCCCTCCTGCTTCTGGTCCCTAAATGCTCTTTCATGTTTATTCAGCTGATGTGGGGACCATGTCGTTAGTTCTACAGTGACGGAAACAGCTGAGCATTTAAGGAAGGATAAAATGAGATGATGGATGTCATGTGCCTGGCACGGTGCCCGGTGCATGGCTAATGTCATCCACATCCCCAGAATAGCACACCAGGGTGAGTGGTCCCTCTGCACACAGGGCTGTCTTCTGAGCTACAGGTTAGCTGTCGCCGAGTCATGCCCACGTGCTGTAGCCACACCTGGAAACAGTCTTGCCCACCACAGAAGGGCCCGCTGAGAGAGCCCCCCAAAATCACAGATCTGGTCTAGACAAAAAATTATGCTTTTTTTTTTTTTATGATAAAAAGGAGCCACTAACAAGTACATTCTGAGAAGCCGGTACATATCCTGCCAAAAATTTCTCCCCTTTCCACTCCAGATTTTCTTAAAATGGTAAGTTCATGTACTTAACTTAAAATCTGGTTCACTTTGCAAAACTCTCACTTTTTAAACAACTTTTCAGTGACATCTATTACCAAAAACACTATACTGTTGGAGAGGAACAATCTCTATTTTTTTGCCCACATACACAGACAATTCTCACACACACACACACACACACACAATGTTTATAGTAGAGCCTTGTCAAAAAGTTCTTCTAAAACCTTTTATTTTATCTGGCAGCCAGAAATGATGTTCCGTTGTCTGGAACACAGGCTGCTAGAGGCTGCCTGTCACAGACCGCTGGCAGGAGAGAACGCATAAGGTGACAGTGCGTACATGAGCATCCCCAAAGACGAAGCGAGTGGCCCAGAGCCATCGTTCGCAGGCTGTTCGACGTCTCAGGCCTCTTAAGGAAAATGCCCACGTCACTGACACTGGCAGTAATTAGAGTTATATTCTTAACTGCAGTTTGAACCATTTTCTTCTGCTTTTTTTTTTTTTTTTTTTTTTTTGCTGTTGCTCAACGCTTTCCCTTTTTAGGCAGTTACGGGGGTACCAGAACCTCGAGTGACTGCTCTTGAACACGGCTGAAACCGGAACGTCATCGACAAGTCCGCGCTGTCAGCTTCGGAGTCGTGGAGAAGGAAGTCACGGGAGAGAAAACAGGGCCCCGGTTTGGCCATGTCAGATGCTCTCGCTCCGTCCCAGCCTGCTTCCTCCACCCAACGAGCCATTGTGGGGTCTGTCGAAGGGCCTGAACGGGTGGGAGCAAAGGCCACCCCCGGGGACGCAAGGACAAGTCTCATCTACCTGGGAACGCGCCTCAGGCACCAGACACTCAGATGAGGCAAGGAAGCCACACTGGATTCAGGGCCATGAGGCCTCGTTCTTATTTCTGTGTACCCAAATCCAACAAGCATCTGTCCCCGACTAGCAGGGGGAGTACTGTGATCCGTCACAACACAGATGTCCCAAAGAAAGCTGTGATTAATCACATGACCCCCATAATTTCTGTCATGGCTGGAGACTGCATGCCACGAGAACTTTCCACCTGTCCTTGCTACGTGCACCCTCTTCCAGCGCCCAGCCAAGTGGTCAGCCCCAGGACAGAGCCTTCACAATAATCTCACGAGGGGACGGCGGTCTGAAGGAGCCAGGCCTGCTCAAGGTCACACAGCACAGTGTGACCTTGGAGCCGGGCCTCAAGGGCAGGCTTGCCTCCCTCCGGCCTCTGCAGGCCCTATGCCGGCTGCCACGGAGCCCTCTGCCTACTCCCAAACCCATTCCCTCTGGCTGGGAGATTTCCCAGCCCTAGATGATACCAGGCGAGCTGACATGTACAAAGGGACGGACGTCACGAGCTGTCATTCCCGAACCCCTTCCTCTGAGGGCCTTGCCCCCCTCCCCCCACAGCCAAAATCCGTGTGGCTCAGCCTTTTCCTGGGGCCCTTCTCCATGGGCCCTGCCACCCACCACAGCACCCTGCGAGGGCCTGGCCTTTCCAGGACGACCTGGACACAGGAGGAGAGGAAAGGCACACGGATGGGCTCGCAAGCGGACTTCTCAAATGCTGTGACATAGTGGGTCATTTGAAACTGGAGAAAAGATTAACTGAGGATCAAGAGAAAACTCTGCACCTTCATGCGGGATGTGCAGGGACCCGAAGACCCCTCAAGGGGCAGGTCTGAGGAAGGACATCAGGGAGTTTTGAGGACAGGTAACCTGCTGACAAGGGACATTTCCCTCAAGGGTTTGAAAAGCAGATGCTCGCGTGGCTGAAAGAGCCAGGACGTCCCTCACCACTGAGAACACGTATTTATACTGAGAAGGCAGTGTCTCAAAGCAGAGGCCAGCCAGCAGGGCCCCGGCCTCAATGCCGCTCCGAACACCACACCAAAACAAATGATGAACTGCTCACGAAAGCGGACTGACGGTCCAGATGTGACTCAGATGACACCCTCCCTGGCAGAGTAGGCACGAAACCTGAATGCTCAGCTCTCTCCGCCTCCAAGTGTCTGCCCCACGCGGGGAAAAGGAACTCCTGTGCCAAAGCCGGAGGTTAGAGACCGTCAACAGAAATCCAAAGTCCCCCGAAGCAGAGGCAGAAAAGCAGCAGCTGGCATTGGCAGTGATGGGTTACAGTTTATTTTCTGGGAGAAAGTTATACTGCTTTAAACGTTGACATGAAGAATGCTTGTTCCCTTTGTGGGGGCCCAGGAGGCCAAGTGTCCACCCCAAAGGGATCCATGGACCCTGGCCCATGAGCTCTGTGTCTCCTCAGAGAGAAGAAAAGCCTCCTTTCCCCTTCCCGAGCCCTGAGGGTCCCTGGCACAGGGTGTGGCGTCGATCCCCACGGCAGATGGGGGCGAGGTCTTTCTGTGTCCCTGCTCAGGGGCTTTGGCCCTTCGCAACTGGTCCCGGCTTCCATCCGCGCCACCATCACAGCTGACCACCAGTGACGCCTGACATTTCCTGCTCCGCGGGGCGGGAACACTCCGTGTGGCTCAGCGTCCAGCTCTGTCCAAGGCCCGTGACAGGGAGTGTGATCTATGACTTGCTAATGGATTGAGAAAGCTCGGTGCCCCGTCGGCTCGAAGGCGGTTCATGCAACCCAATATCCGCTCTGGAGGGCGAACTCCCTGTCTGGTCGAGCACGAGAAACTGCCCGGCACTTTGAAAGCAGGTTCTGCAAAACGAGCCCACTGCTTTCGTGGCTGGAGGACACCCAAGAAAACTGGGCAGCAGATGTCCTGATGAGACTTTTTTTTTTTTTTTTTGCCGGGCTTTTCCATGAGAAATGAGTATGCTGAGAAAGCCAGACCTTCCTGCAGAGGGGTGTGGGGCGGGGGGAATGCAGCCCTAAAGTCATTTCTTACAAAGACCGAGCAGTCCCTCCAAACAGGGTGTCTGCTCCCCTTCCCTTTTCGGCGCTGGCCTTCCTGGCGGGAGTCCTCCCGCTGGGAGGGGCGCCGGGCGTGCCCCTTCGCTGGGCCACACGTCCTCTCCAGCTCCCTCCCGCCTGGAGGGAACACGAAGGCTGCGATTCAAAACTCAGACACTTCTGCGGGCGCTGGCGGGGGCCGCGTTCTCCGCCTCTCACGGCCCTGGAACTTCGAGTCAGCACCTCCCGCCTGGCCTTCTGGGGACCGTGATCCCTCCTCCTCCTCCAGCCTTGGGGGGTGCGGGGGGTGGAAGGCTGGACCGGATGCCAGGAGCTTCCTTGGGCCACCTGGACAGTCCCGGCCAGCGGGCACTTTAAATAATAAACTATGCATTCTTGATCCGTCCGCAGCTCAAGGCAGATTTTCCTGTTTGAGCTGGAGGCCGTCTCTGCTCTGAGTTACTGAAGTGGGCGGCGAAGAGGACAGGACAGAGCTGGGAAGAGACGCACCGCTCCCCTCCGACTTCTCTGCCCAGTGGAAGTGCACGTGGGAAAAGGATCAGACACACAGACGCACGCACACGTATACACGCGCGCACGCAAATAGCACGGTATCCTCTTTTTTTTCCCTCAATGCTTGAGTTTCAATTTCCTCTCTCAATTAAGTAACAGGAACATTCAAGAGGCCCAGTATGCTTGCCCTGTACTGATTTTTCTGGATTCTCACTCCGAGTACGTCCAAAAGACAAACGAACGAGGAAAACGCAGAATTCTTCAATACCGACATGATGACAATGCTTAGACTCATGGGAGAAATAGTCATGAAATCTGCGGCATGGGGAATTATCTGTGAACGGGATAGGCTGAATAATGGCCCCTCGAAGACGTCCCAGTCCTAATAATCCTTACGCGGTGAAAGAGCGTGCTGGTGAGATTAAGTTAGGGCTCCTGCAAGGAGGCGACAGCCCTGGATTACACTGCAAGGCCAAAGGTAAGTGCACGTGTCCTTGTATGCAGGGTGACCACAGAAGAGGGCTGTCGGGGCAACGTGGCATGATAAAGCCTCCAGTGCCCACCACCAGCATCGGATATGGAGAAGGGGACACAGAGCAGGGAAGCCAGGTGGTGTCTAGAAGCAGAGACACGCAGGGACACGTGAGGACCTGGATCCTCTCCCAGGGTCTCCAGGGGCAAGGACAGCCCGGCTGACATGTCAAAGTGGATCCAGCCCAGTGAAACTGGTTTCAGACTGCTGAACTCCATAACTCTACGATAACATGTGTTTGTTGTTTTAAGCCACTAAGTTTGTGGCGATTCCTTATGGTGGCATTAGGGAAGTAATACACGAGTCTTGCCTTCCAGCCAGAGTACATTAGATACAACGATGACAATAAATGGCAGATAGAGATGCATGTAATATTCAGGGTGTAGATGGGGCTCCTCAGGATTCCAGAAAGCTAAATTGGCAATCAGGGTGAACTTTCTGGACTAGGGGACATCTAAGCTGGACCTCTACACATGAAATGGATTGTTAAGAGCAGTAAAAAGACACCAAAAAGTCACTCGATACAGTTCCATGAACCAAGATAGGCTTTTAATACACCAAAGGCCCTATAACCTAGGAATCTGCAGTCTAGTTTGAATCACGTTAAATAATGATCTAATACAGTGAGTAGGAGGGGAACCTCTATGTGCTCCAATTTAAAAACGCCAATGAAATTTGCTAGGAAGATATAGTTTACCCAAATCAATCCTATTGGCAACGTGAAACTTAGGCCAATTTTTAGAGAAGAGACAACAGAGAAACTTATGAAAGAATTATAGCCACAAAAATACCAGGCCGAGATGGTTCCATGGGGGATTCTACCATACGGCAGCCTTGGAGAGTCATAAATTGTTTCACAGCACAAGGAAAAGCGTCCACAAAAATTTAAAATGAGTAGGGCTTTGATACCTAAACTTGAGAGTGGTAACACATGAGCAAAAAAATGAAAATTATAGAGAAGCAGGACGTGTCACTACGGATGCAAAAAAGGCCTATATATCAAACACTAGCAAATAGAATAGAGTATCGCTTTAACGAAATAATACATCACAATCAAGTGGGATGTACACCAGGAATTCAAGGTTAGTATAATATTAAGAAATCTATTTACATAACATACCATATTAATATACATATCTAAGGAGAGCAATCATATGCCTGTCCTCACAATCCTGCAAAGGCCTTTGGAAAATTCAATACCATGTCTGATTTTAAAAATTACACTCACAATGACCAAATCTGAGACCATCTGAGCATCTAGATATAAATAAATAAGTGGGGGAGAAGGGAATGAGTCCCTTGCGGGAGACCACTCATCAGAAATGTAGAGGAAATCATGGAGTTAGAAATGCACCATTTTGAAGCTATCACAATAATAACGGAGTCAGCTGAGAATCAAAAGATACCAAATCTAGTGAGTGAAAGTTTGATGAAGAACTGGATAGTTATAGTCTCAAAAGATCCCGCAAATTACTGGCTAATTACACATGGAAAGATAATTTTATGGCAGATCAACTTAGAAATGCAACCTGAACCGAGTAATAAAAGCGGAGATCCCCAGTCACATGACAAACTGACAGCGTGTAGCTCCTGGTGAGATGCACCGAGAAGGAAACACCACTTCTGTGGTGTTCCCGCTGACGACGCACAGCGGAGTCCGAGCACGAAGAAACATCAGACGAAGCCAAATGCAGGGACTTCGTACAAAATAAGTAGAGTCTCCTTGTGTTTTTGAAGAAATGTGAAGATCCGGAATGACAAATACTAAGTATCTGACCCAGATTGGAAGAGACTTAGGAGATGTGACAAGTAAATGCAGTGTATGATCCTATGTTGGATTCTGGATCAAGAAAAGAAAACTATAAAAGACATTACTGCCAAAATTTAAATACTAATGGTCTATTAGATAACACTATTGTGACAATGATTCATATCCCGAGTTTGATAAATCTAGAATGGTTAGTAAGAATTTTTAGCATATATAAATGAAAGTATTTATAGAAAAGGGGGTATGGTGTCTGTAAATTACTCTCAGGTAGTTCAGAAGAACATCCTGTGTGTGGAGGGGGAGAGAGCTGGGGAGGTTGGGAGGAGGATGGGGAGGGAGAGAGAGAAGAGAGGAAGAGGAAGGAGAGATGGAGAGAGAGAGAGAAAGCACCCATCCGGGAAGTAGGGGAAAATGTTAATAATTGCTGAATTTGGGTCATCAGCGTACCAAAGCTTTTCGTAACTATATAAAAATAAGAAGCTACCAAAAAGTACAGGGGAATACAGGTAAAGAGGTCAAGGATAAGAGAGCAAGAAGTTAATTTCGGGTCTAGGTGACTGGAACAAGCTGGGTCAGGACATCGGGTCTTAGGCTGAGGGAGGCAGCATCATCAGATAAGGGTTTGGTTCAGCAGCACCGAGTTATGGGGTGCGGGTGGCAACTCCACACAGGTACAGATGGAGATGTGCGGATGAAGCATGGGAAGGTGAGGGGCTCCCGACGGTGGGAAGGCAGCAAGTGGGGGGCTCTCACTGCGGCTCCGTGAGAGCAAGGGCTTCTGTCTCTCGCCACTGAAGGGCATCCCGCCCGAGACCTGACACAGCAAGCACCAAATCGACGACGGTGGCCCAGCAAACAAATCACTGCCATCGATAACAAGGCACATGACCAGTTTAAATAGAGACCTAAAAATAAAATCTACTCAAGCCAATTTAAAGAGAACACACATCAACTTACTGAAAGCTTAAAGGCAGAGAGAACATAGTTCATATTTACATAAAGATTCATTCCAACGCTGCCCCCAGGCCTGGTTTATCCACTTCTCCCGATTCTCCAGAGGGAACCACGAGGGCACAGCTGGGTCCCCCACGCAAGAGGGAGTCCCTTCCAGATGGTCCTCCCAAGCCTCCAGGAGACCCCTGCCCACAACACTCCGCCCACTCCTTCGCAGATCTCGAAGCAACTTCTGCTGAATGACTAAATGTTTAAAAGAAAGTCAGACGAACGAAGGGAGTGATATCGCATAGATCAACTGATGGTTCGTGCAGGAAGAATTTTTGTAACTGTATATTCAGGGATTTTTAGAAGGTAACAAGCTTCCTTAGTCTGTTAACATTTTTAGATGGTCAGGGGTCCGCACCATCACCTGCTGCCTCCCAGCCAGGACGCCTGCAGGATCCTCTTTGGGTGCCTCACTGTGGTACCCCACATCACCCCGACTTCTGCTACCACTGTGGTGGACAGCTCATGCCCACCGAGCCTGCCAAGTACGTGACCCTGGCCTTTCCTTTCTCTCAGGCTCTCACATCTAGAAGCCCACTCAGCCTACGCAAGGGCAGCCCAGGAATTCAGAACCTGAGAGCGCCCCACCATCCATTCTAGAGGCTTCTGTGCGCTTCTCAAAGTTCCCATTCTAGGAACCCAACCCCTGCTGCCATAGCAACGACTGAGGCACACACACCTTCCACTGGATTTTCACTGGATTCCACTTGATTTCCTACTCCCTGGCCCTGTCTCCTCCTCCCTGGAGTTCCCCCTCCCCCAAACTAACCGGCTGCACCCGTCTTCACTCCGGACTTTGCTTTTCAGGAACCTGCTCTGTGGCACTTTTCCAAGGTCCTCTCTATCCAATGAAAACCCACTTGCGTGGATGGAGTCACTTCACTCCAGCAACCTGGTGAAGTAAAAACATCGAGAAAAGTGCCACTTCTCTTTCGTAGATGAGGAAATAGAGAAATAGGAGAAACGAGCTGACTTTAAGCACCGCTGCATGACAGGCGGCAGCGTCAGACCCCGCCCAGCGCCACCGAGGCCCCATCCCAGTGAGCAGTGAGCAGCCGGGCTCACGCCCACAGGAATCATAATGGCGACAACAGTAAGTCAAAAATTTTTTTTTATGGAGTGACATTATCAGTTTTCACTTTTTCTTCCCAAAGGATGATTAATAAGTATCTTTTGCCCACCCAGACACCCCCAAGAGAAAATCAAAATGATTTCCTAAGTAGTTTGTCTGAAAAAGAAAGAAAAACAAGATCAAAAGGATTTGGACCAACACATGGTTCATATGAAGCGAATGGCAGGACTGGAGATTCCCGTCGAAGCTCATGAAAATGAAGCCTGGAACGCGACAGCAAACGCTGAAATGATGGTCAGCGAACGCGCACAGCGCAGAAGGGCTGTCCCAGGACGGCTCTGAAGGCCCAGAAACACTCTGGTGATCTCCAAGGTGCCTCCAGGAGCACCAGGTGTCCACAGACACGAAGGTGGCCTTCTAGCCTCCTAGGGGGCAGGACATCTGTCTGTCCCTCTCGGCATCCAGGACTGATGCCTCCAGATCAGGTGGCAGGCACACATCAGAAACGCTATGGGACGCCCAAGAAACACTTTGCCAGGAGCGTGACGGCTGTCCCCTGTGGCCCTCAGGAACAAACTCGAGGTCCACAGACTGTTGAAACTGAGTATTTTCTTACAGCCGTGACAAGGCACTTACACTTGAGGTTGGCGAAAGAAGCAACAAGTGATTTCAGTGTGTTGATTTACTGCAGCATTCTTGTGGCTTTTTCCTTCTGCTATCATGATAAGGTGGCTTTCGGGGTCCTTTGCTGCACAGGCACTTTGTAGGGCCAAAAGCAGAAGCTGCCTGGGCATGGCCACCATTCCCAGCTGTACTTTCTATAACCTGATGTCCTCAAAAAGATCAACGTGAGGCGAAGGGGTACCCTCAAGATGAGGGGCGAGGGCTGAAGAAGTAGGAGCAGAAGGGGAGACTTCCCCAGGCTGGGTTCTCTGAGCAGGAGGATGGCACCCCACACTTGCAGCTCCCAAAGGATGAGCGGGACCCTTAAGCTGGGCCCCAGGTCCCACAGTCCCTCTGGGAGGTCCCGTCATCAAGGATGGCAAAGATATGTTGAGAATTGGATAAATGAGTCATTGGAGGCCTCGACAACCCATTAGACCCAAAACTTGGCACAAAGGGCGAGGGGTCAGTGGTACACGGCCAGGCCGAGGTCAGACGGGAGGTCAGCTGCCCAGAGGGGCTGGCCAACCCCACCCGCAGGCATGGGAAATGCAGGGAAGTTCGTCTCTGTCCCCAGCTGAGTGCCAGTGGAATGGTGGACAGTCTCCAGTGTGAGTCCTTCAGCCTGTGCCACACACGCAAATGTGGGTCACACTTACGGTACAGATTTCCCAAAGCAAAACGCCAAAGGAGAATCGTGTTTGGACTTGTGAAAAGTCCTAAGGCATCTGACAGAAGCCTATGTGAAATTTCTCAGCAAAGATTTTTCCACAATCCAGAGCTGAGAGCGCAGCCATAGAGGATGGGGCAGTGGGAGTGGGAGACAAAGGGGACACATCAGCCTGAACTGAACTCATGACACAAAATTACAGTCCGCACAAGAAAATGGTCCAGTGTAAGGGAGAGTGAGCAGACAAGCAGAAAGATCAGCGCCCCAAGCGATTCAGAAAGTGGAATAATTCAAAAAAGACTTCAAATAATTGTTAACAATAACAAAAGTGATAAAGAAAAGGTGAAAGCATAAGGAAAAAACAGAACACTATAAAAAAAAAAACAGCCAGAATTGGAAAATAATCAAATATAACTTCTAAAAGTATAGGTACAATCACTAAAATTAAAAACTCAGTAGATAGATTAAATGGAGATTAGTCTCAGTTTAAGAGAAATCTGGTGAACTGGAAAACCAATGAGAAGTTATCCAGAATAAGGAATACACAGATAAAGAGACCAAACACATAAAAGAAAAAAAAAATTTAAAGAACATGGAAGAAAGAACAGGAATGTTCGCGTCTATCAACCAGGAGCTCTGGGAGTGGAGAAGCGGATGATGGGGAGAGGCGCTCGGTGAGATGGAGCCAGGCCTGTCTCAGAATTGACAGAAGTCATTCATCGTCACATCCAAAAATCACACTGGGTTCCAAATGGGATAAATATGGGAAATCCACCATATACACATTATAGAACACAAGATGGTAAGCTTTTTTAAATTTGCAGAGAAAAAGGGTCACTTACACAGAATCTAAAGTCAAATGGATAGAAGACCTTTTGGTAGCAAAAACATGAGTCAGAAGACAATGGAATAATATCTTCGGAGTGTTGAGAAAAGATAAGACCTAGAATTCTATATTCAGCTAAATCATCATTAAGAGTAAGGCTGAAATATAGTTTTAGAAAAGCAAAGATAATAATCACTCATAAACCCTGATTAAAATGTTCTTTAAGATGGATATTAAACAGAGAAATGGGCTGCAAGACATAATACTAAGCTGGTAACGGCATAAATAAATCTAAATAATTTTAACTTTTAAAAACATATAATAATTAAATGAGAGGTGACAAAACAAAATATAACTAGTAGACTAAAACACACAGAAAATGAAAGTTGACGCATTTGATGAATGAAAGATATGATTCCTTTAGACTTTCTTAGGACTAATATATTTGTTTAAGGCAAGAACAACAACAAAATTAAATAGATTATAAACCTTCTATACCAGCATGAGAAAGAAGGGGAAATAAAGAAAATCTGATGAAGAAAGAAAGAAAAAAGCATGGTATTGTAAATAGAAAACAAAATGTAAAATGGAAGAAATATAATTATATTTCTTAATAAATATAAACATTGCCAGTAAAAGACAGTCTCCAAGTAGACATTTTGAAAAATTCAGATACATATTACTTTTAAGACACATATATAAAACATTAAGATTGAGGCTTGAAACTAAGAAAAAAGAAATATCAGGCAAATATTGACCAAAATAAAAACTGACCATTTAGAGTGAAATAGCTCGAACGGTGCAACCAAATCATCGGCATCTTAGCCTGTGACTGTGTCGGGAGACGGGTTATTTACTGAGGTAATAAGGGAAAACGAGGTCATCGGGGTGGGCCACAACGCTGTCCGAAGTGATTCTCATAAGAGATTAGGACACAGACATGCATGAGAGGGACAATCATGTGAGGTCACAGAGAGAAGACGGCCACCTAGGAGCTGAGGAGAGAGGCCGCAGAAGACGTCTCCCTGCCAACACTTGACCTTGGACTTCCAGCCCCCAGAACTGCGGGGAAGTAAATGTCAGATATTTAAGGCTGTGGCACTTGGCTCCAGCGGCCCTGGCAGACTGAAAAGAGGCACAGAGATGCCACCGACTCTCCTGGGGCCACAGCAGAGGGGACAGTGTCGTGCTTCTTTCTCCAGGAATAATAATTCTTAAAATATGGGTGGCTCCTTTTGGAGTTACATATTTGTTATATAAATAAAGACGTAAAATATTAACAGGAAGAAATCCTAGTGTTTGGGGGGTTTGCATCCAGTCAAGATGTTCAAGACCGTGGAAAACCATCACTGCCACTGAAATGACAAAATACAGTGGAAAAATGACAAAATCCTTTTTTTTTTCTTTAATCCACCGGAAAGCTGAGGTCTCAAAGTTTAAAGCCACCAACTTTCGGTGAAATCGAGCCTTTGCTAAGTGAGCAAAACCCAGCAGCTACTTTCGTCCCCAGGGCACAGGCGGGACAAGGAGCCGACCAGCATCTGATGGATACGATTATGGAAGTTAGAAGGGACCAGGCAAATCGCCATCAACCACGCGGGTTATAACGATCGAGTAGACCTGGACTACAGGCGCTCTGAATCCACTCCGGCAGGTCTTTACCAAGTACGTGCTGAAGCGGGGCTAGGATGGAAAGCAGGGTGACATCTCCACGATCACGTGGGGACTGAGACCTGAGCTCTGATCCTGCCTCGAGTCACCGAAACCAGTGGGGACTGGATCCACACTAGGCGGCCCGAATTCCTGACGGAAGCAAGAGTTTATCTGCTTGGTCTGGCTGCTGCTTCATCACTAAGAAGCCAGCTGAGGACAAAGCTGTCACACAGAGAGAGAATGGCCGAGAAGCCCAGCCTGGCCAAGCCTTAGCTCAGGTGCAGCCTCCCGTTCTACTCCTCGGTCCCCTGAGCCCACGGCGGTGATGTCATTAGTGTTTAAGCCAATTTGATTTCTTTCATTTCCAACCAAATTACACAAATCACAAGTCTCAACCAATTATTTACTACAGACTATATGCACACAATATTATACATGAAAATTCTTGCATAATTAGCAATACAGAATTTCTGAATAGTCCCGGTATCCTCTAAATACTGATCTTAATTAACTTTATAATGCTATAAATGAACCAGACAATACTACAAAATAACTTCAATTATTTTAAAACAGTCATAACAGAACTTAAACTATAAAGCAGACAGTCATGCCTTCACAGGTACCTTTGTTGGATGTGTTCTAAGGCAGCGGTCCCCAACCTTTGTGGCACCAGGGACCGGTGCTCCTATGAGCATCTAATGCCTGATGATCTGAGGCGGAGCTGAGGTGGTGATGCTGGCACTGGGGAGCGGCTGCAGACACAAATGAAGCTTTGCTGGCTCGCCAGCCGCTCACCTCCTGCTGTGCAGCCTGGTTCCTAACAGGCCACAGATCGGTACCAGTCCATGGCCTAGTGGTTGGGGACCCCAGTTCTGAGGAGCCCATCACCACTCAAAACATTGTAGGATTCCTACTTTGAAAGTGCCTCATGGTGATTTAGTTTTATATTTTATCATCTACCTCTACCATTACATGTCACATCCACTATGGTCGAGGAGGAGGAGACAGATTCAAACCGTTAGTAGAGACCATAAGAGTCAAAAGAATCTAAACTGAATCTGAAAGGAGAAATTAAAATAAGCATAGAAGACAGACGAAAAGTTTCAAAGTTAAAATAACCACTTTAAAAAACTCAAAAAACATTTCAAAATATCCAAAAGCACCATTTTTGTTGAGTAGCCAAAAAACCATCAAAAACTCATGCTCTCACCAAAAAAACACAACTGAAAAAAAAAAAATGCCTGCAGACTCCATATTTTCATGCCAAGTCTCAACCTTCCAAACTGGAGTGATATTTTATGAATCGGTTTATAAGGTCCTAAAAATAAGGAGCTATAAAGGAAATAGGATCAGCCTGTCCCCTCCCTGGGAGCCCCAAAGGCTGCTAGAAATGCAAGCTCAGCAGTACCTAGGAGGAAGCTGTAGTCCCTTCCCGGTGGGAGACCCTCTAACCCCCTAGAGAACATGGCAGCTTACCCAGGCTGACTTTCTTTTCAGGTAAATTGAGTGCTGCAAGAAGGAGGAAGGGTTATCAGCCTCCTCATCACCTGCATAAGCCAGCCGGAGACTCCCAGGCCTTGCCCAAGGTAACACAAGCTTAATGAAGAGGCACCGTAACACTTCTGGTTGCCGTGTCCAGCCATCAAGAACATGTTCCCATGGGGGAATTTTATATTAATCTGATTAATTTTTCCAGGAAATGTCAAGAATGTATTCTGCTGCCGTCCCACTAAATTAATTTTCCCCATGTCTAAACTCTCGATGTTTGAAAATGAATCCAAACTAAATAGGACCTAATTGATGGCTTATTAGCTAAACCTAATAAGGCTCATTGTCTCGACGCGGTGACAAGGGTTACTGGGCACCTCACGCAAAGCAGCAAGGCCCAGCAGTAAGACCTGCCTCTCGCCCGGGCCTGTGTCCTTACCCAGACAGAGCACGACATAAACACACTTGTGGCACCCACGCAGCAGACCACATCAGTGTGAGATTCGGAGATGAGAAAGGGGAGATGATTTTTTAAGCAAATTCGGATATTTCTCTCTGTCCCATTGCCTGGCTGCTCGTTTACACTCAGTTTCCATCGAATCCTCCCATCCCAGTTTGCTTATAGTTTCACTTCCGTCTATCAGAAGGGTGCCATGACACTAGCCTCAGGGACAAAAATGCACACACGGGCACAGTCTACCATTTTGTCACAAGCCTTGGTGTCGCAGCTGGTGGTCACGACGCTGTCACATGCACCTGGGTTTCTGAGCGCTGACCCGCAGCTGACGAATGCTGGGTTGAGTCAGGGAAAAATAAGAATAAAATAGACTTGTCCTTGGCTGAGAAATGCACTCCCGGTGGCCCGCGGGTACTAGTGTTTAGTACTCCTGAGTGCACTGGTCCTCAGTGTCAGCTGGACTTCGGAACCACAGGGGAGTTCTGAAGTTCACCAACACCCAGGCTGCCCCAAAGCCCACTGGAGCCGCCCCCTGGAGGAGGGCTGCGGGTGCGGGTGGTCATGAAGCTACCTAAGCGATGGCCCCAGACAGCCAGTGCTGAGCGGCTCTGCCCTAGAGTGACGCCCGCCTCTGAACCTGGTGTTTGGATCAGCTACGGAACACGCCCGGAGACTCAGAAACACCGACAGCCATTTACTTGGAGAGCGGATAAAGAAACAAACAATCCAAGACTGACCTGGGTAGGGTCAGGCAGCCAATGTCTAAAATAACACACCAGCATCAAGCGCAAACACACGGCCAATCGTGAGACTCGCCACAAAAGGGGATTTTGTATGCTGAAGCCTAGTGTTCCAACTTTGTAAAAATGCGGGAGCAAACAGAGCAAAGCCCTGGTGTCCGACAGCACCCTTCTCTCCATTTTCCACTCAGAGCTCTTCGGGGTTGCAGAAGTGGCCTTGACCCAGCCAAAGCGCCTCCCGTGCCTCCCTGCCGAGTGCAGACTGGGCCAAGGGGGACAACCGCGAGACAGTAGCAGCATGAAATCGCCGAGCCCAGCCGCAAGGCTCATTTCTAAACAACACAGTTGTCGGAAAAGAGAGAGTCACAGAATCGATTTATTTCCAAGGTCACCGGAATACTAAGCTGAGTCACACTGTGTTTTTACACCAAGATAAGTCGTTAAACAACAACCTGAGGCCAGCACGGGGTCCCGCGTGCTCCAGGGAGGAAGGACACCTGCGAGCAGCAGGTTATGTCTTCATCAGGCGACGCTGGCAGTGACACAGCACCAGGAAATGCCCCTAAATACCTGCAGATAATCGGCAGGTGGCCCAAATAGCGGCACAAAATACAGGCACCCCGGGCTCTCACCCTGAGCCGCTTATTCGAGTTCCCTTCAAAAGCACTGACGCCCAAGTCGCACCCCACACCAATGAGGCCGCGGTTCTGGGGACCGGCCGGGGCACGGCATTTTTAGAGCAGCGGTCCCCACACGTCAGATTGAATGGGCCGGCCTGAGACTGGACAGTCCCACGGTTTCTGTGTCGGGAGATCGGGGGAGGGGTATAGTGGAGAGACGTGTGTTCTAAAGGGTTCCTAGGCCGGGTCGGTGCTCCCGGCCCAGGGGCCACGCTTGTGAACCCCTGCCTCCGAGGTCCCTGGCAACTCTCATTAGTGCAGCCAGGACTGAGAATCACCATGGCGGAAAAGCAAGCTCCGGCCAGGGTGCCAAGGGGCGAGAATTCTCATCTCGGCTCTGCCACCAGAAGCCACCGTGGTTTTTTGGGGGCCTCACCTTGCTCCCCATCTATGAAACCGAGACACTTGCATTAATGAGAGCCTGGGTCCCTTCCAGAAACGCCTTTTGCAAAGGGCTGCTACACCATGAACTGCTGACACTCAGCCACACAGAAAGGAAAAGGAAGGGGCCTTAATGGCAGTAAAAAAATAAATAATAAAAATAAATTTAAAAAAAAAAAAAGACCTTTTCAAAATACAGAGAAAGGTACACTCTTGCTCCCATGACTTCAGAGAATTTGGTGGCACAGCAGGGGGCGGTGCTGGGCCGAACCACGGTGACGAGTGCGCTGCGTCGCGAAGCCGCCGCGCCGGTGGCCAGACTCACCTGTGAGAACCTTGCAGAGCTGCCTGGCCGCCTGGGCCTCGGCGGAGGGGCTGGGCGTCAGGGACCATTTGCGCCTGATTAGATGCTCTTGCCCGCCGAGCGAGCCCTGGGAATTGTTGACGGGCTGGATTAGCACCTGCTCCTGCCCCAGCTGGATGAGGCCGACCTGCCCGGGAGAAGGAAAACGCGACACGGTCACCCTCGTTCACACACGCCGAGACCCCAACAGCCCAAGGCTTCAGCCTGGTTCTCACGCCTGGGCTTTTTCTTTGTAGGGTGCTCCGATGTACCGAGCCCAAGAATGAGCTTTTGTGAGACGAAACGTCCCAGCAGCCATTATGTTGGGGAGACAGACACGAGATGGAGGGGGGTACAGCAATATATGCAACCGCACCCATTTTCCAGGTTTGCTTTCAAAGAAGATACATTACTTTATTATCATCAAAAACAAACTTGATTTTTAAAATCACCTCCCAAAAATCCACCTGAAGCGGCAACCCAAAATGTGTTGAGAACGAATGACAGTTATATCCTTAGTGGAAAAATGTATCTCTCCCTGGGAATATTTAGCATTAAATAGAGGACAGAGTCAGTCAAATTTGTAATATCACTAGTTTTGTGATCGGGTATTTGGACGTTTTTTCGGAACTTGTATCATTTAAGAGAACATGGCAAAACATCTGATGGATTAGATCTGTAGTTCTAATTTAAAGTGCATCATTAACAGACTTGATTTTAAAATCTTCTTAGGTTTATAAGCAGCCTTAGAACATACAAAGGAACTGAAGCCTACCCATGTTTATAAGTCTAACTTACTGGGTTTGTAAGAAGCGCTTAAGAACTTGCAAAGTTTGTTTTTCAATCAGACAACCAAAGAACTTGAAAATCAGATCAAATATGTGAAATTTCTAAACACAGTTTGAAAGTTTTAAAAGCTGTTAATCACCAAATTTGTAAATGGGGTCAAATATTATCCGAAGCCCTCTTAAGATGGATTGCAGAAACGTGCTAGATGATAAACAGGAATTCTAAATTGAATCGAAAAGTTAAGACCCAGGATTTTCAATGTCATTTTAATAGGGTAAATATTAATTCTGAAGATATATACATATATATATGATGCGGCAAATTATATTCCTCTCTTGGAAAGAATGCTGACAGCATTAAAACAATCTATCCTCCTTCCCCAAGGGGCCTGCTGCTAGCCCCCCTTCTGATGACAAGTCAACCAGACGATGGTCAGGCCTGCCTTTGCCAGCAAAGATTCCGTCCCAGGCTCTCCCCTATGTTACGGCTTCTCTAAAAGTCATGACGTACGAAAACCGGTTCTCCAAACGCAGCGCGCATCAACGTCACCCGGCGGTCTTGGATGGGACCCGGAATGAGCCCTTCTCACTGGGCCCCTGCGTGACACGGATGCTGCCGGTCCTGGCGCCACCGTCTGAGCAGCACGGCTCCCCCCGCCCCCACCACGGCCCGGCCTGACCGGGAAGGACGCCCTGATACCGAGCCTCTTGGAAAGTAAATCGGATCAACTAATGAGGCCGCCTACAACCTCCAGTGCCCCGAACACAGGGTGAGACCGCACTCACGGCTCTAAGCAGACTGCAAGGCTTCCAGTCATCAGAACGCTGCCAAGAACAACTCAGGGATTTTACTGCCCAAATCAAACTGTCTCGAAGTGGCACTGCACGACCCGCAGCAAAGCACGGCTTTCTCCCCCCTCCTTTAAAGTTAAAGCTTGACTTTGTTCGCTACAATACTTTGGGGAGACGGAAGTAGTGGAAGCAGAGGGGGACAGCTGTGGGGGGAAACACAGAGCCCCACTGGAGCTGGGCATAAAGCAAGCCTCAGTGCAAAATACCTAGGGACTGTGGGTGAAAACTCCCCCAGTGGAAATAAAGCTGGCAGGCAGGGCATGGTACACAGGATGACTCCACACCTTGGGGGACCCTGAGCCCCTGAGAAGGCACTCAGCTCTAAGGAGGGGTCTGACCCTCCCCGAAATACTCGGGCTGTGGGAGGTCAAAAGCCCCCTTGGGTTTAGCAGTTCCAAAGCCTGTCATTTGTCCAATCTGGTGCTTGCGTTCACAAGTTGCAGTGTAGAAGTCCAGTTAGCAGGCAGTTCTAATGTGACACAATATAGGGAGAATCTCACCTCGGTGAGAAATCCTACAGGCAGGGATCCCCAACCCCTGGGCCATGGACTGGTCCATGACCTGTCAGGAACCGGGCTGCACAGCAGACGCTGAGCAGCAAGCGAGCGAGAGCAAAGCTTCCTCTGCATCCGCTCCCCAGCACCAGCGTCACCGCCTCAGCTCTGCCTCAGTTCATCAGGTGTTAGATTCTCACAGGAGCACTGGTCCCTGGTGTCGAAAAGGTTGGGGACTGCTGTACAGATGCAGATATACACACACATGCACATGCATGTACACACGCCCCTGGGGAAGTTTTGCTTTCCTAGGTCTTGTTTGGAGAGACCCACATGCTGGCTTGTCACTTCGTGCCTTCGAATGCTACCCCCTCCCCCACCAATGCTACCACCAGGAACGCCCCAGTCGATAGCCACAAATGCTCCCCACTGCCTCTAGAGAGTGATCCTCCAAAGTGTGCTCCCAGACCAGTGGTGGCAGCAGCGCTAAGAACCTGCTAGGAATTCTGGCTCTCAGGCCGGAGTGGGGCTTGGCAACCAGCGTGACAAACCCTCCAGGGAACTCTGATGCCAGCTCCAGGCTCGAGGGTAAATTCTAAATGCCTGAGGCTGGCACGCACGGCCCCGCCTCACCTGACCCACACACCTTTCCATTCAGTTCATCGTCCACCCTCTCCTATGATAATCACTTCCCACCCCCACCCTACAACCAACTCATGGGCCCCGTTATCTCAGGAAGAATCTGGCCCAGTGGCTTTGCCATCACCCCTCCCTCTTAGAACCTGAGGTCACCCCCTTTAGCTCCCCTCCTTCTCCCACCCCCCAGCCACCCTGCGGGCTCCACGGCACCTCCCTTTTGTCCAAATCCAGACTGCCTTCCGAGACAGGGCCTGCCTTGTGTTTCTTTGAGGCTCGTTGGGAGGGTATCACTGTCTTACATATGGCAGGTGTGTGATAACGATCTGATCCTTTTGCCAACCGTGTTGACTGATGGGTTGATTTATAACTGGAAAAGTCTGGGAATGACCCGTAGGGCAAGAGAAGAGACGTGTTTTCAATGCCCCATGTGCCAGCTCTCTCTGAACTTCACAGATGACTGCAGACTACCGACGTTGTGTGCACCATGTGTGGCAACTTGGGTGGGGAGTTTCCACGGAGCTAAGTGGCTGGCTCTAAGCTCACAGCCCCGAATGGCTGTGCAGTCTCATTCCCTAAAGGTCAAGAGCGTGACCACGCGCCTGTGTGTGGAAGCGTGCGCAGGGCAAGGTTACCAGTGGCTCTGTGTGGTTCCCTCCACTGCTGGCTGCACACGTCTCCCGTTGGCCACGTCCAGGGTCAAGCAGCTGCAGAATTTCAGAGTTCAGGAAATAAGCTCCAAGAATGCAATCGGCCGAAGGCGTCTTCAGTTCATCATCCCATGTCACACATTTTTTTTTTTTAATGTTGCCAATGAAACAAAAGTTCAAATGGGGAAATCTAGTTACGTACTCTAGGTGATGGTCACAGGCAGCCTGATGCCCATGGGTGGTGGTGGGCGTACAAAGTCACCGTGAGGCCACATGAACGTCCTTCCAGAGGAAGTGAGGGCCTTGGGATTCTCTGATCCGAGTTCTTCCCTTTGGTTCCTCTACGCCTCCAAATCTCATGACTGTCCTTCCCCTTCTCACTTTCCTTAACCTCCACTCAATCGTTTCTTTTCACAAAGCTTTAAAAATGTGCTTTGCATTTTGCAAATATATTTATGCTGCACATAAGCTCTTCAGTAGTAGTAATTGATGAGTCACTTAGGACTGTGTGCCTTCCCAACACCTGTACCGACATAATGATGTATGATAATGTAATCTGGTCTATTTGCTCGCTTCCAAACGGCCTCCATGCCATACAGCTTTTGCCAAGACTAATTCCTGCTCTGCTGTATGTGATCAAGTGGCGTTATATTAAAAGCAGAATCAAAAGAGAATCTGAAAGCTCTCTTCGAAAGGGAGACTTGGCCCTTTGTCACAGGAGTCATGTAACGGTATCCCTACCTCTTCCCACCTGTCGCCTGCCCACAGACTGGCTGACCTCACTCTCCCCTAATCTTAGCTGACCACATTTCCTCCCTCCTGGAACAGAGATGAGCATTCCTGCAAAAGCTCCCAAGTCACAGCAGTCCCCAACCTTTGTGGCACCAGGGACTACTGCTCCTATGAGAATCTCATGCTTGATGATCTGAGGCGGAACTGAGGTGGTGATGCTAGCACTGGGGAGCGGCTGCAGATACGGATGAAGCTTCACTCGCTTGCCTGCCACTCACCTCCTGCTGTGCGGCCCGGTTCCTAACAGGCCATAGACGGGTACCAGTCCATGGCCCGGGGATTGGGGACCCCTGTCCAAGTGGTCTGGGAGGAAGAGCTATCATAACTCTGAATGTAAGAAGCACTACAAAGGACGTGCTACAAAAACGCTGCCTGGACAGCGGCCTAGCTTACCAGCCAGAGCCGAAGTTGGCTGGGTCATCAGGCCAGCCCAGGTGACCAACCTGGACGAAAGCTGCAAGAGTCCTGTGGGCTGTGGCTGTGACTCCAAAGAAGGCATGCTCAGAGCACCCCTGACCTTCTCTCTGTCCACCTGGGGTGGCCTGGAAAGTGGGCAGGACTACTTAATCTGCAGCCCAGAGCTCCTGATGTCCTGTCTGGTCCCAACACCTCACACACAGCAAATCCCTGACAGGCCACAGCCTCGGCCAACAAGGGGCGGACAGAGCCTAGTGGGTAGACCGCCCAGAGCTGGTGAGTGCGCATCTACGGCAGAATGGCCCCTTCTCAGCTGACCAAATTCTCTCATCTCTGTCCACTTCTTCTCACGGGCAGGGGTGGAAAACAGCCCCTCCAGCCACTCGCTTAGACAAGCAGCACAGAGAGTCATTTTAGAGACCGACACTCATTCTATCCCATCGAAAGGCCATATCCACTGCCCACTCCGGTGCAGCGTAACCTGATTCCGATTCTGTGGGCTTCCATGATCTAGTCACAGGAGGCGACTGGCCCAAACTTGCGTAAATTCTTTGAAGCTGGAAACACTGTCCTCACATGTGCCAGCATCACTGCCTTGAAATTATACAGTTACAGACGCTCTTCCGATACCCTACGTTAAGTCTAAGGGCTCTCTACAGAAGCATAAACAGATGACAATTAACACTTGAGCCTGTGGTCTTTATAGATCCAAAAAGTGCAGCTCTCCAAAATAAGACACAGAGGGGGGAACACCGCAGGCCCACATCCCTGGCCCCTGGCAAATGAGGGAGCGGGGCAAAATGCAGCCCGAGACTTACTCTTCATCCCCTAAACAATTAAGTAATGAGCTATTCTAATCATGCACCCCCTTTAAACAGAATCCAGCCATCCCTGGAGACAGTATGGGGTTTATGCAACAGAGAACAGAGCCTGTGTCCCCAACGCTCTCCACCATGCTGTTGTGGAGCGTTCGGTGTGGCAGGATCTGACACTCGACGTCGGCATGAGCTTTGTGGAGTGTGTTTATTTACTGTATGTTTGCTGAAAGGGCAGTGTTGAGTAGTCGTGACAGAGATTACATGGCCCGCCAAGCCTAAAATATTTATTTGGCCCTTTGCAAAGTTTGCCACTCCTGCTCTATTTGATTCTACATGCCACCATCTGCGGCCACCAAAACTGATCTACTTGCCATTGCTCCTCTCCTACGGCTTGTAGCTGATCTGTCCCGACACATACACACATGCACACGCACACACACACATACCCCGCATCCCCATCTCGCTGCGCTTCTGCCATGGTCAAGAGCGAGGAACACCTCACCTACCTCCCACCTGAACTACCTCAAGCACATCTGAGGACAGAATCAAAGCAGGTGGAGTGCAACATAAGCTCGGTTAGCCCGAGTTCCTGTTCTTCCTGTTCTCTATGCGTCCTGGGACCACTGCGTAACCAAGAGCTCCACTCCAAGCCACCACGCTGTCTCTTCCTTCCTGCCTCCAGCCCTCCCTCTACAGAGCGCACTGAGCAGGGAGGGTCCACCGTCCCGCTCATGTGAAAGGGATGAACAAGGCACACTGAACAGAAGTGTCTGCTCCAGCAGGAATTTAGAACCTCTAGCCTCAGAGGTCCGCCCGCCACTGGCACACACTGAACTCAGCCTCTTGGCCGGGTTCCTTTATCTAAAGCACAGCGCCCTCACATGGTGCCGACAGGAAGGACAGTCCCGCAAGCCCGGAGGACTGAAATGAACCCTCCCTGCTCAGATGCCATCTGTGAGAGGGCCCAGCACGCACTGTGAGGATTTAAATCGATGTTATCCAGATTTCCACCCCCGGCTCCTTCACAGATAGCTAGCTGCTCGCTGGAAACTTTACACCGAGAAGTATAAACTCTGACCTCTACAGAAATTTACTAAACCGCAGCAAATGGGATTCAGATGTTTCCATGTACAGTACAGTGATGTGACCTAGACTTTAAACGCTTTGGCAAAAACAGCAAAAATGATGTGGGCCTTCCAGTCCCTCCCAGAACATGATACAGCCTTGACCCGGGTCCTACAGCAAGCCAAGCCTTTCTCACTGCGACTCGGGCCTCCGTGCCCACACTGTCTGCCCGCTGCTTCTACATCGCCTCCCATCAGTCCCCCTCCACGAGCCACTTTCCTTGTTTGACCAAAGCAGCCGATTTCTCCCGGCTGGGCAAAAGTAGATCACATTCCGATCAGGACTCAGGACGGTCCTGAAAGGGGCATTGGTGAAGGCCGATCCTAGGACATTACTACACTGCCAAGGAAAGCAGAAGTCCGCATAAACACCCGGACCCCCAGGCTTCGACTTCGCTGCAGATTTTAGACGACTTGTTGCTGAGTAAGTGAGTAAAGGACAGGGGATGCTGGATGGTGGAGCCTGACCAGATAGAAGTGGGGGAAGGGCAGACACAAAAGAATACCAGCAACTGCTCCCCCATCAGCAGGTCATGGCAGGAGATAAACAACTGTGCTTCCTGTGAGCCTCCATCAGGCTCTGCTGGGGACAGCCCACCTGCCAGGCAGGTGCTGCCTCAGGTGCCATGCAGAGCCCAGAGCATCTGGCTGGGCACTAGCGTAGCCAAGTGACTGCTGTGCGCACAGAAAGGGCAGAGGTGCCCCAGGAGCGTCCCCTGCCCCCACAGCACCTGTCACAGGTGCCTCAAATGCAGCAGGGCAGGGTCCTGAGGACAGGGGAAGAGCTATTGCCACAGCAAGGGAGCTTCTGGGGACAGGGAGACTTTGTTGCCAAGGTGAGCACCCCTCAGGCCTACCTCGGGGTGGGTGCCAGAGAAATGCCTGCTTGTGCCATCTGAGGACAGAGACATGGACAACCCTCCCGCTGGTCCTCACCGCTCAATTAGAGGGGGTTGGTGGCCTGAGTGGGGACCCCTCCAAAATTCCTTTTCGAGGTACGGAAAGGCTCAAAATGACAGAAGGGATGTAAATGCCTACCTCCTCATCCTCACACCGGAGACATGAGGTATATACATACAGGTGATGCCCCTGACACGCACCTGTGCACGTGCAAACAGCGCACACCCTGGCGACGTGTGCCACTCCATCCTGGGGCCTGACAGGCTCCATGACCGCTCCAGCGGCGGCATATCGCCCTCGAGTGGGCGGCGGGGCACCCCTGGAGGCTGAGGTTCCCGCCCAGGCGCCCGCACCGCCATCCCGGCCCTCCCCCGGGGGCCACCCCCTGCGCCCCGACAGACCGACAGGCAGACCCGGAGGGGACGCAGGTAGTACCAGGCCGCCGGCGGCGCCGCAGGCGCTGATCGAGACCAGGGAGCCGGGGTGGCCGAGCACGCGGCCCGAGTAGAAGCACAGCTCCGAGGGGCGTCCGCGGCGCCCGCCGGCGCCCGCCTCCTCCACCTCGAAGCCGCGGGACAGGAAGCGCAGGTCGCGGCGCAGCTGCAGGTAGAGGTCGCGCCCGAAGGCCGGCAGGTGCAGCAGCAGGGCGCGCTCGCCGGGCCGGGGGCGCGGGGCGGCGGGGGGCGCGCGGGGGCGCCGCCGCCTGCGGGGCGCGGGGGCGCCGGGCAGCGGCGGCAGGTGCACGTCGTCGGGGCGCACGCGCCGCGGCAGCACCACTTCCACGTCGGCCGCCGCGTCGCCGACAGCTGAGGGGAGAGAGGAGACGCGTCAGCGCGGCGCGGCGCGGCCCGCCCGGCCGCCCTCCCTCCCGCCTGCCCGCCCGCCGCGCGCGAGGTCCGGCCGCGGACGACGCGGCCCGCGGCGCCGCGCGCCGCCCTCCCCTCGCCCGGCGCCGCCGTGCCCGCCAGCGCCCCCCGCCGGGGCCCGGCCGCCCGGCCACGGCCCCCGGCTGCGGCCGCCCCGCCCGGCGCCCCGTCCCGCGGCTGCGGCCTGCGCCTCCCCGGCCCCAGGCGCTGTCAGCCGTCCGCCCCCGGCCCGCGCCGCGCAGGCGGGCGGGGGCCGCCAGGACGCCTCCGGCGCGCACAGAGAAGGTGGCCGCGAGGGGCACCCGTGAGGAGGGACGGTGCGAGCGGGCGCGCTACCTGTGCCCGGGTCCAGTCCCCACACCAGCAGCAGCAGCAGCGCGGGCAGGACGAGGGGAGGCAGCAGGGCGCCGTCACACATGGTACCGGGGAGGAGCAACCCCCCGGACGGTCGCGGCGGAGCAGGAGCGCGCGAGGCGGCGGCGCCAGCCGGAGTGAAGCCCGCCTGCCTCTGGAAAAAGTAATTAGCGCTGCGGACAAACCCAACGTGGTCAACCCCAAGCGCCGCCTCCCCCTCGAAAGGCGGCAGCTGATTGGACGCTTGCTTTCCGCTGCCCCGCCTCCCCCCTCCCTATTGGCCAAGACGGGTCGAAACCAGGGTGCGTAGTTAGGTTGTAAGCACTTTCTTACACGTGGTTTCTGGGCAGTGGCGGGTTCGGGACGCCAGGTGGCGCGCGATCCCGGAGGACCCGTGAGGACACCCTGGGATGTGGCGGGAGGATTGATCAGAGTTCGCCCTCATTTTCGAAATCCATTCTGACCCTGCTGCCCAGCTTCCCAAGAAGACAGGCCAGAAACCGTCCTGGCCAACCGGTTTCATGCATAAAAAGCATATTCTCTCAGCATTTCTGCAGTTTTGGTTGTCTCTGGCTGGGCACTGCCTTGCACACCTGGCTTGGCACCTGGTGGCTACATCCAGTGTAGCAGCGTTATCCGAATCCTTCACACCTCCTGTCATCTTTATCCTCAGGGAAGCCAGTGAAACAGGTGTGATCACAGCCTCTTACAGATTGGGAAACTGAGGGAGAGAGCTCAAGGGGCTTGCTAAATTGCCCACGGAGTTACTGTCAGAGCGACAGCTAGAATCTGTGGTCCTGGCTTCTAGCCCCGTTCTGCTCACTGCTAACAGCACAAGCCCTCCAAGGCAGGCAGGCGGGAATACTAGCCCGGTTTTACTGGTTAGGAGACCGTGGTACAAAGTGGCAAAGTCTGGACTCGAACTCAAGTCTTCCAATAACAGAATGAGTTTATTCTTTTGTAGTCATCAGACTACAAATGAGGTCTGCAAGAAAAGTGATTCCTTTAGCTTCCTGAGGAGCACCTTGTCAAAAAAAGTTAATCAAAGCGTAATTATTGTCAGGTCTCTCCTCGCCTTCCCTGTCCTGCTTATTTTCTGTTTTCTCGAAGCAGAGAGGTTACAGCACTCCTAAGGGACTCTACGTGGGCCTCTCAAAATCTAAAATTCATCACAAAATTACACGTGATCAGAAGAGATCCAGAAGCGAACACTGTGCAGCTCCCCTGATTCTCAGTACAGCTCACCACTCTCACCGCTGCAGATTTGCTGCTCTGTGTGTCCCCCAGGGTGTGGCTGGTGGAGTCCTTTTCTGCCCTCCACAGGGGCTGCCCACTGGTAGGCACCTGCAGCTCCTGGACACCCCAGCACAGATCCTGCTCGTGGCCAGGCTCGAGGCTGTTTTCCTCCATCTTGACAACAGCCTCAACCACCTGAAGACTCAGCTGAGCCTTCTCGTGGCACAAGAAATCATGGTGAGCTTTCGGGTACGACTTTGTTGGCAAAAGAGTCACCTCAAAGGTCTGCCACTGAGAGCCAAGGAGTAGCAGCCACACTGACCTCAAGAATTACTTCCACCATTGGAGTCGGCCTGAAGTAGTCATTTTCAGCCTATCAAGTGCATTTGTCCATATACAAACACAAGCAAGAGCAGCATACCTTTCCACCCTCTAGACTGCCCTTAGGTGGGAGTGTACATTGGCACAGCCATTTCTGAAGGATAATTTGTCAAACTAGTAAAGTTTAAAATGCACATACCCTACAACTCTGCAGTCCTCTCTCCGGATGACTACCACAGGGGAACAGTGACACAAGTATAAGAACGTCACACTATAAAGAAAAAAAATTTCAGAGAGCTAAATGCCCGTTATTAGATAAATGGCTAACAAACCACCAGGCATCAATTAAAAGAAATGTAACAGTCTCATACTTAAAACAACATTGAGAGACCTCCAAGATCGGTTGTCAAATTTGTAAAAAGCAAGTTGCAAAATAATGCATAAAAAAAATACTTGTGTAAACACACAATATTAAATCGGCTGTGTGGTAAAATGATAGAGAAAAGTCTGAAAGGATACACACCAAACTTTTTTAAGGTTTAGTATTCTTTTTATATTAAATCATGAAAGGATGCTTTATCAGCATCCAGCCGGGATAAATGATACCATTCTAAGTATTTCAAGCAGAAGGAAATTAACACAGAATGTTACACAAAGGTTGGGAAGGGTTGAAAGGGTAAGTTCAGTCCTTATATGCAGCCCCTGCCACTGGGGTGCATTTTAACCCCAGGGGCTTGTACCCGCTGCTACACTACTGAAGCCACTGTCATAGTCAGTTCTGGATCTACCAGATATGCGACCTTGACCAGGGCCACATATCCATGGTCACACCAGCAGCTCCAATACCTGATGCATTGGACCTGTATCTCTGTCTTTTGCCATCTGATCTCCTGCCGTGGCCTTTTTTTTTTTTTTTTTTTTTAGCAGAACCTAACAGGAAACAAGAAAGGGTGATGGAGTCATAGCGTGTGGATTGCAGACTTGCAGTCTCAACCATTAAAAGCAAAATGTGGAAGTGGGCAGGTGGGCTGAGAGACAGGCTCTCTAGAGGTCTTAATCTAGCCAAGACAAGTCCGAATTCTCTTTGCACTTCATCATTGTGTTCATCGGTCACCATTAAAAGTTTAACCCTCCCTTCCAAAACAATCTATTGATTCAATGTAATCCTTATTGAAATTCCATGGGCATTTTTCACAGAATTAGAGAAAACCTAAAATTTGTAAGATAGCCAAAGCTATCTTGAGAAAGAAGAATAAAGATGGAGGCATCACAATTCTGATTTCAAACTATATTACAATACTATCATGATCAGAACAGTAGGGTACTGGCGTAAAAACAAACACATAGACCAGTGGAACAGAATCTAGAGCCCAGAAATAAACCAATGCATATATATGGCCAACTCATATTTGACAAGGGAGCCAAGAATATTCAAGAGTAGTCTCTTCAATAAATGGTGGTGTGAAAACTAGATAACCACATGCAAAATAATAAAATCGAATCCCTATCTTACGCTACTCACACACACATAAAATTGAAATGTATTAAAGAATTAAATGTAAAACCTGAAACTGTAAAACTCATAGAAGAAAATAGAGGGAAAAATCTCCTTGACATTGGTCTTGGCGATGATTTTTTGGATATGACACCGAAAGCAAAGCCAAAACCAAAAGAACAAGTGGGACTATACAAAATCTAAAAGTGTCTGCAAAGCAAAAGAAATGGTCAACGAAATCAAAGGCACCCTATGGAATGGGAGAGAATATTTTCAAACCATGTATCTGATAAGGGGTTAATATCCAAAATATACAGGGAACTCATACAGCTCAATAGTAAACACACACACACACACACACACACACACACACACACACAGCCCAATTTTAAAATAGGCAAAGGACCTGAAGAAACATTTTTCCAAAGAAGATATATGAACAGCCAACAGGTACTTGAAAAAGTAATCAGCATTGCTGACGAGCGGAGAAATGCACATCAAACCTACAGTGAGACATCACCTCACACCTGTTGAACGGCTGTTGGCAAAAAGACAAGAGGTGTTGGTGAGGATGTGGAGAAAAGGAAACCCTTGTGCACTGTTGGAGGGCAGGTAAGTTGCTGCAGCCACTGTGAACACAATAAGGAGGGTCCTTTAAATTTAAATACGACCGTCATATGATCCAAAAATCCCACTTCCAGATATATATCCAAAGGAAGACATGACGCTGAGGAAATAAGCCAGTCACAAAAAGACAAATACTATATGATTGTGCTTATATGATTGAGGTGCCTAGGGTATTTAAATTCATGGAGACAGAAGGTAGAATGGGGGTCGCTAGGGGTACGGGCTGGGAGGAATGGGAGTTACTGCTTACTTAGTACACGGTTTTGTTTTGGGAAGATGGAAAAAAGCTCCAGAGATGGACATTAGTGACGGTGGCACAGCAGTGTGAATATACTTAATGCCACTGAACTGTATACTTAAAATAGTTAAGAGGGTGATTTTTTTAATGCTGTGAACATTTTCTCGCCATTAAAAACCACTTAAAAGAAGCAATCGTTACTTTGCTACAATTTCTTTCTCACACACACAAATGCTTTGTTTTCATCGTTTCCAAAGGGCAGGACTTCGACCCCTTTCACAGATGGAGAAGTCCACGCTCAGGGGACAAGGCAAACGTTTCGGCTCTGTCCGCGTGTGTTTTGTCGAGAACTGTATTGGGGCGGGCGGGGATCTTTTCCGATCGCGTTGCTGGGACTGACCCCTGGTAGGTCCGTTCCATACCTCTCTCTGCCTCTCTTGGACACTTCGTGCCTGACGGTCACATTTGGATGGTGGCAGCCACCATTGAGACCATCATTATGGTTGTTGGAGGCAGATAGCTCTCCCTACCCTCTCAACCCCCCACCCCAAAGCAGCACGGACTATACCCAGAACCTCCACGATGGGCGGAAGACACGGCCTGGGCAGTACACAGGGGGCAGCAGGTACCGGGCCAAACTTGACTCCCTTGGATTCCTCCACGCGGAACTTTCTGGAGCTGCCGATGGGTGTATGCAGGCACCAAGACCCATGAGCAAACTTGATCCGTTTGCAGGTGAAGGAAAGCCCCGTGTGGCGGTGGCGGGGAGGGGGAGGCGTGGTAAGGGGGACAGTTGCACGTGACAACCTCGCCTTCCAGACTAGATTCACCTGTGGCTCTTTAGACTGCCACGACCAACTCTCCTCCTCGACAGCCAGTGGGATGTCACGTCCCCTCCAGCAGGGGGCGCGCGGCGTCACTTTGTCCCCAGAACCCGACCGGCCTGAAACGCAAGCACCGAATGAATGACTTGCTCTCTGCCCCAGAAGCCTGTTTTTTCCTGATTTATATTTCACCCTTTCCCTGGATCCTGGCCCGAAATTCAGCTACTTGGCCAGCACCCTAATCTCCTGAGTGAATCTCGCCGCGTCTCCCTGTGAGGTCTGCATGCTTCCCTGCACCCCAGCAGGGTCCCCTCCACCGTGAGTGGGCGCCCTAGCCGTGTAAGGCCATCCGTGCCTGGCCCTGGCAAGCCTGCTGCCCTCCGTTCTTGCTCACCCCATTAGACCCTTATCTAAGTGACCACTCCTTAAAATACTGATTTTTTAGCCTAGCTATTGCTTGTTCATTCGGGGTTTCTGCTGAGCTATCAACCCTTGACTGGAGGGTTCCCTAACGTCTTGACAGCCCCTGGCCCCAAGCGAGCCCCTGAGGTCTCAGCCTGCTTGGGGCTGAGTGTTTGTGACTTTCCAACGTCTCTGTTATTAAAAAAGACAGCTCCATCTTCATGTCCTGTCTGGAGCGGGCCAGAGGCACCTTCTGACAAGGAGTCAGCCCTGGCAGCTCCCATATTTCTGAATTAGCAGGATGAGGGCTTGGGTGTCAGGCACAAGCACAGAGCTTCATGCCAACCGACTTCTCTCTCCTGAGGACGACTGAGAAAAGCAACACATTTTCTGTCACTCCGCAACACGCTGTTCCCTGCTTCGATATATTTGTCCGATCTCGGCATCACCCCTCTGGGTTCTAGAGCCTTCTTTCTCTCCCAGTTCTTTCTTTGCTCAAGGAAAGCAGCTGGTCTGATAAACTAGTCTACAATTCAATGCAAGTACAGCCTGGAAAACAGAAGAGACCCAAATTTATATTTGACTATAGTAAATGCAAACCGTAATGACTCAGATTGGCAGAGTAATGATGGAGTATGCCATGTGTGGTGTTGGATATAAAATTAGACAATGCTTAAGTTAGATTCTGTGATGGTTTTAAAAGACACCCACTGATTACCACCCTCCTTCTCGACCACAGGTGGGACATAATTTCCCTGATGAGAAAGTGTGCTAAAATTACTGACTCACTTCTAACAAAAGCATGTATCGGCATTGACGCTTCGTGATTGTGCAGTTAGTACATAAAAAAGAATAGAGGCTCCCTCTCTCTCTCCCTCCCTCCCCTCCACCCTCGTCGCTTACTTTGGTGGAAGTCAGGGTCCATGTCACAAGGGCACTTAAGCAGCCCCGTGGAGAAAGCCTATGTGTGCAAAGTCCCTCAGGAAAAGGGAACCAACGTGCCAGAAACAACTAACCAGCCATGCAAGCCAGACACTTCGGAAGTAGACCCTCCAACTTCTGTGGAGGCTTCAGATGACTTAATCCCCCGCCTTGAAGTCCACCCTAAACAGAGATAAGCCAACCCCAGAGTGTCCTGGCTGAATCCACGATCCACAAAAACCAAGAAGATATAAATTATAATTTGTTTTTTTAAAGCCACTAGGTTTTGGGGTAACTGTTATGCATCAATAGCTAAGGAATATAGATTCATAACACACACTAAAATTAATTCCAAGATAGATGCGAGATTTATGTGAACGCATTTATTTGATGACATGCAGGTGGTGGCCATTAGGAGCTCGGGACACCCAGAACCAATCTTCTTCCAAAAGAGCAGCAAGGCGGCTGGTTGGTCCCTGTACGGGGCACCTCTGCCAAGCCTTGTCTCAGGCCCAAGGATGAGACTGCTGTCTGGGAAGCAGTGAGTGTGGATGATGGCGTTTGGCACCATCAGAGAAAAACTGGGAGCCTCAGTACCCAGAAGCTAAGCAGAAACACTAAGAAAAAACCCAAACTGTTACACAAGAAGGAAACATAATTATAATATGTGCTTGTCTCTGCAGAGAACAATGTTTACATAGTCATCATGATGGAAACACTGCGAGATGATTTCCAACTGTTCTAATCTAAGTTATCTCCCTTTCGAACTTGAACTTGAACTCGATGTTAGCAATTCAGACAATCCTTGGAAAGAAAAAAGGGCCGAAGAGAGTCCTCGACATTATGGGAACTAGGTTATGTTTATTGAATAGATGAATAAATAAAACAGTTGGATAAAATTAGAGATTTCTGAAGACGCAAAGACTTGGTAGGTGGTCAGAGATAATGAAGCATGAAAACCATCTCATTCTTTGGATTCATTTATTGTCATTCTTCCCTGGAATCATCTTAATTCACCAGGCTCATATTCGTTTTTGTTTTATCATTATTATTTTTTTTTTTTGTGGTGACATTGGTTAATGAAACCCAGTAAGTTTCAGGTGTACATTTTAACAGTAAGGCATACATATATTACACTGTGTGTTCACCTCCCATAGTTAGATTTCTTTCTGTCACCACATGTTTGACCCCTTTTACCCCATCTACCTTCCTCCCCACACCCTCTGGTAACCACTAGTTTATTGTCCATGTCCATGAGTCTTTGTTTGTCCTGTTTGTTTGTTGCTTTTCGGTTTATATCCCACATACAAGTGATATCATGTGGTTTTCAACTTTTTCTGTCTGCCTTATTTCGCTTAGCATGATTGTCTCAAGGTCCATCTATGTTGTCGCACATGGCAGTATTTCATCTCTTCTTATGTATGTATGTACCACAGCTTCTTTATCCAATTGTCTATTGTAAGAAGCTTTGGTTACAATAGACAATTGGATAATGCTGCTATGAACATTGGTGTCATATTAGTTTGATTTAAAAAAAAAAAACACAAAGGCTCACAGGTCAAAAAGTGCCCCCTGCTGGTTAGGAAGGGGAAGGAAAAGGAAGCCCTTGCCATTTGCTCAACAAATATTTGCCAAATCACCAATAATTTAAGGATTTCTCCCCTTTCTTATATATTCCACCCAGAACTTTCTTCGAAGATTAAACTTTGAAATACAAAGTGGGGCAGAGAAACTATAATCAGATCTGAAAATAACGAGATTATATTTGTCAAAAACCTTTCGTTGCTAGTATCAGAAATTCAAGGAGCTCAAGTGAGCACAAAAGGGATGTTCCTTACAAGGTAATGAGATAATATTCTAAAACCAGTCATTGCCAGAGATAATATTCTAAAACCAGTCATTGCCAGTCACAATACTGACAAACCGCCAAATTACAAAGGGACAGGAGGCAACTTTTGGAGGTGATGGATATGCCTATCAGATTGATTGCCTCGATCCATTCATGTTAAAACGTTTCAAATGGCACATTTTAAATGTGTGCAGTTTGTCACACATCCTATGTCGACTATGTCGCAACATTTCGAAAGCGATGTTGAATTTAAAATGCAAATAATGGGATAAAATTTTGACAATGTTTCCAGATAATGAAACACTGTATCTTTGAAGACAGAAAATGGAGTAGAAAGACATCCATTAAATACGTAGATCGGACTCCTCTAAGTGGGGAGTGGGAGACTGGGATTAAGAGCTGGATAATAGAAGTGAAGTGAGGCTTCGGGTGGCCCTCTGAGGACACCATGCAGTGAGATCGAATCAGACACAGACATACTATGCAGAGATGTAAGTGGATTTTGTAGAAATGACTCTCCCTTCGCCTCTGCAATCGTGCGTGTGGCCAAGGGCCAGACTATCTAAGGGTGAAGTTCGTGCTTATCAAACTCCCTTCCCCTGGGGCCTCTGGAAGTTGTTGCAAAAACAGAAAGGGAAAATCTATCCCTTTGTCTCTCTTTTGTCCTTCGGACCTGATTTCATGGATCCCTTGCTACCCCTACTCCTGCAGACAAGGTGGGGCACAGGAGCTGAGCAAAGTGCGGGATAAGGAGAGATGCTTTGTACTGAGGTTTCACAAAGCTGCAAGAATCCTGAAGGCCGGGATGGAGACACAGCCCTGCTGCTCCTGGCCCCTTAAGACAACAGGCCCAGTGCTCAGTGGTCCTCGCCCTCAGCTTCTTTTTCCTCCCTTTCCTCCGAGCCAGGAGGAGAGGCTGGGGTAGGCCTGCACCCTCGCCAGGGCCCCTCTGGGCCCCTTTTCGTCAAGGCCGCCCTCCCATCTGCCCCGCCCTGCTGGCTTCTCCAAGTCCTGAGAGCAGCAAGTTCCCATCCCCAGGGCCACCCGAAGCCGCCTCTCCAGGAGCGGGCCAAGGGCATGGCTTGTTGGGGTTGCCCGCTGGGGTGCCGGGGAACGGGAAGGGGCGTGTGCGCACGCGCACGCACGGGGCGAGGCGTAGATGGTAGGTCTTGAACTTGGCAGGCGCTGATGCTTGCTCTCCGAGGCATGGACAGGTCCCCACCCTCCTCAGTCTGGAAATATTTTATTACGATAAAACGAGGTTCCTGGAACCAAAGCAAAGGTCAAAAGCTCTGCCAAATGCAGCTGGGGCTCTTCAGGTGGACAGATGGCAGGGGCCACCAGGGCACAGAGCTGAGGTCGGATTACATTGCTGAGGAGAATGGGGGGAGGGGAGTAGCCGGGGACAGGGGGTGCTGGTGGGGGTGGAAAAGAGGAGAGGTGGAGGGGAAGTGGCAGGGGGTGGAGGGTGGATGGAGGGGGTGGTGCAGAGGGCTGGTGGGGGAGGGGGCGGGGAAGGGCACCTTCCACCCACCTCACTCGGGTCCTGCTGGCTCTGAGGGCGCTCCTTTCTGCTCCCCCCACCATACCCCCTTCCGTGCCACCTCCTTCTCACCCTCTGGCCTTTTCTCCCTTGCTTGCACCCTCGGGTGTGCATGCTCGCTTGTGCGAATGCAAGCGCTCTCTCTCTCTCTCTCTCTCTCTCTCTCTCTCTCTCTCTCTCATTCTCTGCCCCTTCCCCTCTCTTGTTCCCTCTTTGTGGTTTGCCCTGTTCCCTCGCCATCTAGGTCACTTGTGCATATATACACGCCCTCCCTGTCACAGCCGCATGCTGACTCCCTGGCCTGGGCTGCCTGCGTGAGAGGCTGAGTTAGGTGCCCGCCATGGGTGCCTGGGGGCACGGAGCTGGTCCCTGCAGGAGACCACAAACACCGCCCTGCAGTGGACAACGGCAGCGGCCAGGGGCTTCCCTCAGGGGACCACACTCAGCACTGTGTTTGTGTGTTTGTAGCTGTCCCTTCTGGACCCAAAGCCCATAATTTGACTTGATTTATTAAATCATTCCAGTTTTTTTTTTTTCTTTTAGAGATCGGTATAACGAGATTGTCATTGCCCGTTTAATGTGATCAGGAATGAAAAAACAGCCATCATTCATTCCGAGCGTGTCACTCTGAGTTCCGTCGCTGGGAGGGAGAAGGAGCTAAACTTACCTGTCAGCGTTTGACAACTACGCTGCATTTACAGTTATTCCCAATTTACAACCACAACAAAAACAAACAAACAAACAACAACAACAACAAAAAAAACGCTGAGCGGCAGCAGCGGAGAGAAACTCCTGGCCCCCCAGATGGTGGGAAGCGGAGCATGGATTTCTCTGAGTCCAGACCTCCAGGCACTCATTTTTAAAACAGTAGAATGTATCCCCTGTACACATGAGTACGCGAAAGGTGTGTGTACCTTTAACAAGTGTGGTCCTGAGCTGTGTGACGACGGGGACCGCGGCCTGGGCAGGTGTCACGCAGACCCAGATGGTCGAGCCCACATCTGCGATGCCCCTCCCCCCCACGCTTTCGCCAGGGATCGTGCTATGACAATTGGATGGCTACGGTGTCGCTAGACGATCGGAATTTTTCAACTCCGTTATGACCTTCTGTGACTGTCACCGGGTTTGAGGTCTGTCGCTGATGGAAAGGCAGCGCGTGGCTGCGGGGATTAAACGAGCACCCTCGATCCCAGCCCCCAGGCTGAGGAACACGACAGTGCCCTGCACCTACCTGCACCTTCGGAGCCCTGCCCCCGCCACCCTGGACCCCGGCCACTGCCATCCCGTGCACGTGTGTGTGTGCCCAAATTATATATTGTTGAGTTTTGGGGAAACCAAATAGCAGTGTGGCCCGTTAGAGACAGGCTTTCAGCACAAGAGAAGCTGAACACAGTCCCCGGGAGTTTCTGGCAGTCTGCGGGCAAGGTCACGAATGAGCCCAGGACACACGGGCCTTGGCACACCTGGCACACCTGGACAGGCCCTAGCATGGCCAGGTATTGGTCTTCCCTCAGCAGAATGCAGAGGAAAGAACGGAATGCTTAATCGTTTTGATTTCTAGTCTGGCCGGAGCTGTTGGAAGATAATTCTCACAGGCCTTTTAGATTTCTGCAAGTCTCGTCAAGAGACACTGGAAACTTGTGTCCTGGACTGTCTCTTCAAGGATATTTGCTTGGCAACGCCCTTGGAAGATGGTGGAGTCTTCCTATCAGACAGATCTGTAGGCTGCCCCAGGTAATATGGATAAGGTTACCTTCCGGGGCTAAAGGCAGGCAAGTTTGCTAGCAGGCCCCTCGCCGTGGGTACAGCAGAAGTCTCTCTGGATCTCGAGGAGAAAGTTTTCAGTATCCCACCAAGAAGCATGCCATTGGGTGAAGTTTTTATGTTATAGATGTATTTTATCTAAGGATATTTAATTCCCAATTAAGAGTGTTTTTTTTTTCTTTTTCTTTTTTGGATCATGAATGGGTGTCCACAAAAGACCAGCCCTAGGAACCGAGGACTTGTCGGTGAACCCGAAGGGCCAGGCGGTGAGTTCCAGGGCATCATTCCACCACCCACGGTGAGCGGGGGACAAGGACACGTGAGGCGATGCCCAGATCGGAACAATGGCCTTTGTCCCAAATCCCTGATGAATTGCTGGCACCCCAGGCAGCTGCCCAGGGACAGCTGTCTTTCCAGGACAGCCCTGGTCAAGCCTCTAATTTCTGTCACCTACTTTCTCTCTCCCTTAAAAAAAAAAACCTATGGATTTTTTTGTGTCCCCCCCCCCCCCGTCCCACCCCCACCCATCTCCCTCTAAACAGGAACTCGAGGGCCACCTGGTGGAAGGTTTTATTCACAAAGACAATAGAGAGTCTGGCAACTGGGCAAAGGGCCTCTTTAGAGCCACAGGTTGTGTGGCGGGGAGCCGCTGAGACAACACTGTGGAGAGAGGCAGGTCTTTGCTTCAGCGGGACACAGGACAGATGTGCGCATTAACTGCTGGATGGCCAGAAGCCTCTGCCCATTGCGTGGGACAGGCCAAGCCACTTCCTCCTCACAGGTTCTGGGGCTGAGCGTGGCTGTTTTGCGGGGACCCTGGGGATGCCGGCAGAGGGGCTCTGGGGGAGGGGGAATACAGCTGTCGCTGTGGGGTGGGGATGAGAGCCAAGAAAACTGCCCAGGGAAGCAGCCTGCTGGCAAGGTGGGGTGCTGGCAAGGTGGGTGCAGAGCCAGGCCTGGGAGGAAGGCACGGAGGCTCCTGCTCAAATTTCAAGTGGGAGCGTCAGACACTCTGCAGAGACGCCACCGATCCTGGCCACAGGCCAGCTGCCACAGCAGGGGGCTGAGACAAAGGAGGCTAGCCACCGGGGACCAGCTGTGACAGTCTGTACTGGGCCAGTGCCTTCATCTCGCTGGGCTTAGGTTTTCTCATTTTAAAAGCCACCCCTCTGGGGACCCTCAGCGGGAGGCTGTTGTTTCCCTAATGCCCCCCAAAACGGGAGACAAATAATTCAGCTTTTCCTTCTCCCCAGTCTGCTGACAGTGAGCGAAACCCTCTCCACATGGAGTCATCTGGAGTCCCCAGGTCGACGATGACATTGTCAAACACGTGGGGACAACTTCTGAGGATTACTGGGTCCCCCGGATGGCACTGGAGTGGGTCTACGTGCGCTGATATGGACAGAGTCTCCAACGTATTGATGAGAAATAAGCAAGGAACAGAGCGATGTGCAGACTCACAGACGGCACGGTGTAGGGTGGCCATCGGCGTGCAGGGAGCCTCAGTGCGACTTCATTAAGGTGTCCCTTCCACGTGGTCAAAGTCCCAGGGGCTTACACAGGAGGTGCGTCCATGCCTTCGTTTTCCACTCATCTGGGCACATTAGAGCAGAGTTTATATAGATAAAGGGAATGCAAGTATATACGTAGACAGCACAGTTACACGCCGAGAACCCAAACCGCCTACGGCCACATGGCACTGTCTTCCTCTTCCTTAGCGTAACTGAGCTATTCCAGAAAGCTTTTACCAGGCGAATAACTGTCTCGTCCATTTCGGGACCTTCAATAAACAGCATCCCAGACAGTTCACCTCATAAGAAACTTGGGAGTCTTTGAACCTCTCCCCTGAAACTCTTCACCTTGCGGCTGCAACCTGTCCTGAGCTTTTTCATCATGGTGTCCTGACCTCGCTGGTCCTGAGCAAGCCTTAGCAGCGAAGGCCTCTCGGGGGGGCTCCGTCTCAGCGACAGGCTGTGTCGGGGTGCTTGGGGAGGCAGCATTCCTGCTAGAACAGGTCTGAGAAAGTTTCTGGAAGGAATCATAATAAACGTTAAAAGTGCTTCTTCTTGGGAGCCTGTTCAGAGAGCTTCTCGCTTTTCATTCGAGATATTTTTGCGTTATTTTTGCATTAGTTGAATGCTCTAATGGTACACATGTACTATTATCATTATTACTATTATTATTATTTTAAGTGGCAATAGGGATTATCTGGTAGTGAGCTCTTATGTATATTTTGAAGATTTTTTTGGCATTAAAAGTGTATATGAAAAAGGAGAGGCTGTGGGAAGTAACACCAGCTGTCTCAGAAAGGGGAGAACTTAAAAGTCGCTAGCTTTTTTTTTTTTCATTTTAACAACTTTTTAAAAAATTATAATATACATATGGAAAAGGATAGAAACCCAAAGTATACAGTTTGACACCGAATCGTAACTGAACACACTCGTGTAACCGGCGCTCAAGAAGCAGAGCGTCACTGGTAATGCAGGGGGCGGGCAAGCTGGGGGGTTGACCTGCCCTGCACCACTATGGCCCGAAGTCCCCCTGGGCCTCGCCAGGCATGGTCCCACCCTTCCCCCTTAAGGTAACCGCTACCTGGAATTTTCCCATCAGAGTGTTGAAATTGTAAAGTGTGTAATCATTTTCCATTAGATTCTTTTGCAAAACATTAAGATTGTAAGATGAAGTGACATTGTTGATTCAGTTGGGTTGCTATATAGTATCCCGAAGTCTAAATATACCACAGTTTACTTTTCCATTCTCCTATTGATGGATATTTGGGAAGTGTCCTGTTTGGGCTATTATGAACACTGCTGATATGAATATTCATATGCATGTCTTTCAGATATGTGCTCAGGAGTGAAGCTATGGAGTTATAATAGGTGCATATACCCAGTTTTAGGAAATGATGATAAACCGTTTTTCAAAGTGCCTAAACCCACCCTGCATCAGTGCTCCATGGGCAGCCATTTGGTGCTCACGGTCTTTCTAATGATTAACGAGGTCAAGCACCTTTTCATATGGTTAGTGGACACTTAGACATATGTGGTGTTTTCTACAGTGTCTAAATGCCTGGTTCATTTTTTCTTAATTGGGTTGCATTTTTTTTTTTTTTGGTACTTCTATTTTCTGAATATGAGCCCTTTGTCAGAAGTGTTGTCAATATTTTTCCCACTCTAAAGCTTGCATTTAATCTGATTCATTAATATTTTTTTCTATGCCTCTCAGTTTTGTTTTGTTTGAGAACTCTTTGCCTATCTTAGGGTCATGAAGATATCTTCTTATATTTCCCTCCAGAAACTTTTTATATTTTACCTTTCGCATTTAGATAGATTAAAAAACTTAGAATTTATTTCATGTACAGTATAAAGTAGGGGTCAAGTTTAATTTTTATCCTTAAAGCTATCCAATTGTCCATGTATGTATTGGTCTGTTCCTGGACTTTATGCCATTTTATTGTTCTATTTCTATCCTCATACCAGTTTCACACTGCTTTGTTGTCTCTTTATAATTAGTCTTAGTAATTTGTAGAGTTGGTTCTCCCATTTTATTCTTTATAAGATTGTCTTGCCCAGTCTTGTTTCTAGGCATTTCTGTCTAAATTCTCTCTCTCTCTCTCTCTCTCTCTCACACACACACACACACACACACACACACACACAATTTTATTTTGTATTTGCTTTTGCAGTAAGTTTTCATTTCTTCCTTTTGAGTCTTGTAATTTTTACTTCTTGAAATATTCCATTGGCCAGTTTGGAAAAATGTCATATTGACTACATTTGGAATAATGGGCATCCTTGCAGATAATGGGCACCCCTGTCTCAGTAATAACTCTGGGTGGGGGGAGAGCTTTCAGTATTTTGCTGTTATAGCATTCTATCATGCTACCTTTATGGTTTTTGAAGATGCTCTTTGTCAGATTAAGGAAGTCCCTTCCTACTTTTCTGTGAGATTATGTTTTTGTTTTTTTAATAAATGGATGCTGAATTTTATCTAAGGCTTCTGAAGGTGTGTTTTTTTTTTCTTTATTCTTTTAAAATGGTAAATAACATTGATTTTCAAATAGTAAATCAACCACAAGTTCCTGAAGTAAACCCAACTTGTTTGTCATGCATTATCTGCTTTACATTTTGCTGAATTCAGGTTGCTTTTGTTTAGAGATTTGGTACCTATGCTCATGAGTGCCTCGGCTTTTAGTTGTTGGTTTTTTTCTCCTAATATTCTTGTCAGATTTTAGTATCTAGATTATGTTGGCCTCATAAGACAAGTATAGAAGTGTTCCTTTTGTTTCTGGAAAAGTTTACATAATACTTGTGTTAATCCTTTCTTAACTATTGGAAGAATTTACTAGATAAGCCATCTGGGCCTAAAGATTGGTGTGTGTGTTGAGAGGTGGGGGGTGCAGCAGATTTTAGAATTTCAGACTTAATTTTGTAGCATATAGAAAACTATTTAGATATCTACTTCTTCTTGTGCCAGTTTTGACAAGTTGTATTTTTCCAGGAACATATACATTTTATTTACACCTTCAGATATATTGCTCATAATATTCTCTTATTTTCTGTTCAACGTCTGCTTTATCTATAGCGACAGGTGTATTTTGGGTTAAATATTCTGCATCATGGCACTTTCCCATCTACTAGTTCGTAGAACTGCTAGCAGAGATAAACCATGTGGGCCACACAGAATCCTGACTGCTCGTCAGAAGCGCCCAGACTTGGTTAAAACGCAGATTTCCATTTCTCACCTCAGAAATACTGAGTCAAAACGTGGAGCAAGCAACCGGCAAGCTGTGTTTTTCAGCTCCATAGGTAATGCTGATGGACAGCCAGTTGAACCATCAATCTAGACCCTATTTTCTTCTCCCCCTTGGAAGGCAGGTATGGAAAAGGCAGCTGGGAAAATGTGCTTAAGATGAGTCTCCTTTCTTGGCCCAGATGCCATGACCTGGGTTAGGTGCCAGCCCACAGGTCTGTCCGTCTACACCGCGCATAGCCAAGGGGCTCATCCTGTCGAGTCCAAGCCCCTTCCTCTTGTCTGGTATCTGATACCCGAAGACCAGTAGCCCTGATGTCCTAACTTGGCTCTGCCCTCCTCACTGTCCCCTCTGATCCCCAGCAGATGCCGGCTTCCTCTGCTAGGGACAAGTAACGATCTCTAAGAAGCCAAGCAACGTGTGTGCTGAATCTGCTCGATCTCATGCATCCTGGATCCTGTCTTTGTCTTATTGTGTCATCGCCATTACAATAATATTGGTGGCCTGGTTGACTGCATTTTTATAAAGTCTGCTGCCACAGCATGAGCCCTTTTTCTCCTGTAGAAAGACACATTACCTTTAAAATTAACCACAAAAGTCCTAAGAGACGTTACGAAAACGCATATCTACCTATTAAGAGGTCATTTGGTACTTCCAGCTGTATCAGCGAGAGTTGAAATTGGCATACCAATTTTATCTTTGACATTCAAATAATAAAAAAAAAAAAAACTGGAGCATAGAGCAGCAAATAAACTTTTTTTTTTTTAACCTTAAGCAAGGAAATATTTGGTACAGAGACAACACTAGAATAAATGAAAAAAAAAAAAGAGTCTACTAACTGGAAACATAAAAAAACACAATATCTTAGTGTGCTATTCTTCCACCAAAAAATATAATATTAATAATTCAACAGCTATGCTCCAAAGTGGAGGCATTTTAGGCTTACAATATAACATACATAGAATGCATATGGAATTAAACTCATAAAAACAAATATTATTATATAGAGAAAACTTGACATATGCTTTTCTGTAGTTCCAACGATTCCTCAAAGGGAGATTTTGTTGGGGAAAGGATTCTGAAGGGTTTTTGGTTTGGGTTTTGGTTTTAAAAACGTCTTTTTGGTAAAAAACAGAAATTCAGATACCTTTACTGTGAACAGTGCCCGCCCTGCTCCAGGGGCTGTGGCCCATGTCACTGGCCCACGTCACTGGAGCTCGTATCAGTTCCCACAGTCCTAGCTTTAGTGGTTCCCACGGTCCTAAATCTCGCGTGGCTTTATGACACGGGCCCTGAGCGAAACAAGGTGGAGGTGCAAAATGTGACCAACAAATACGAGAGGCTGCAGGGAGGGTGCACGCTGCACTCAGCCCGGGAAGTCTCCGAGGCCCACCCTGCCTGCTGGGCTCCAGAGATGTGTCCTTTGGGGGCCGAGAGATGCCACTGACCCACCATCCCCTCTCTGTCCTCCCAGAGAGGCAGGCGGCCCAGGAGCTGTTACTGACCCTAGCACCTGTCCTTGGACAGTTTCAGGGGTATTTTCCAGCCTTTGGTTTCTTCTGTTTCACTATTATGACTCCGACTGGGTTGGGAGCAGAGATGAAGTAGTGTAGCATCTTCTATCTGCTTCCAAGATTGCCTTGGGGGCAGGAGCTCATACCATGTCACAGCCCACGGGCTTAGGCCTCCTGGGTAATAATGGCTCAGAACATGACTCCCCAGATAGGCCCCCAGGGGGACCCTACGGCCCTGCTTGGTAGCTCCGCTGGTCTGAAGGATGAGGGCACTTCAGGACAGCAGCAAGGACACTACCCTCTTAGACAAAAAAAAAAAAAAAAACAAAACGAGAACCCAGCAAAAAATAAGAAGGAATGGGGGCCCCACTCCCTCCCCTCGACCCTGGGGCCTGAGAGAGGAAAATTCAAAGGATTTGAGAATCACCCTCAGGGAGCTAACAAACGAATAATTACCGAATAAAATGGAGACAACCTTCTGGGGATCTGCATTCCCAGGTATCTCCAGACATATTTAAAAGGATTTTTTTTTTTAAATAGTGTCTTTCTTTCAGGCCCATTCAGCACCAAGGTTATCCAGGTTTCTCTCTCCCAAACTAGTGAAAAGAGGGGCAGGTGACAACAACACTTTCGCTTTCATGTCTGCTATCTGGTTGATACTCGCCCTCATGCCGGGGGCCAGCCGGGCAGGTCTTATGGTTCCCGCTGGAGACACGAAGCGCCCGGGTTTGGAAGCTTTAAAAAACCATCCGGGGCATAAAGTGGCCCATGAGCCCGGAAGCCTGGTGTCCTGGTTCGGTCCCTCAGTGCCCGTTCCACCTCTCATTCATTTTTGGGAAACAAGCTGCTCTCTATGGCCAGACACACTTGGAAAAGGTGGGCGAACTTAGCGGTTCTCACGCCATCCTGAGGACGGGCAAGGGGACGGCGACAAGGCCCACCACGGGGCGAGCTCCTGAAGAGCCAGACGCCCCCAGCGAACGAACACAATTAGAACTGAAACGGTTCTCAGGAGAAACCTTTGAAATCTTTGACCAGTCTGAGTCCTAACTGCATAAAATCCGTGGGGACGCTTACACTTAACGTTTTAACACAATTCAACAAAATTTCCTTAAAAACATCTTAGGAGGAAGGGGAGGGCAGTGGTTAGAAAGGAAGGGCAGATGCTGGGGTCCCCGTGAGTCCTGAGGGCCATGGTGACGTCTGGCTTCCGTTCCGGCAGCCGCACTGGCCACTGTGCCCCCAGAGCTGTGTGGGCGACAAGCTAACGGCCGTTGGGGATGAGGTGCGTGTCGGCCCCGAGGCCGTTCTTCAAACAGTCTCTCTCTTCGACTTTGGTGGCCTCCTCCTTCTTCTCGTCCTCATCCTCTGGCTCTTCCTCTTCTTCTTCATCCTCATCATCACTCCTCACATCCTGGATGTTCTAGACAAAGGAAAGGTAGGCTGTGAGTGACAACTTTCCAGCAAATCTTGGGTGAATAAACAGGCCCAGTTTAGAGCTAGGGTCCCTTTCAAAGAAAACCCAATATCCAAACAGCCACACAGTCGTGGGGACAGAACCCATGGTGAGTCACAAAACAAACCTTCACAAACTCAGAGAATTGAAACTATGCAAAGTACATTTCAGGTCGCAGTGGAAATAAACTAGAAGTCAATATCAAAAGTATAATGGGAAAATCTTGAAACATTTGGAAGTTAAACACACAGATAATCGATGGATCACAGAGTAAGTCTCAAGAGATAATAGAAAATATTTTGAACTAATATGAAAATACAACATTTCAAAATTTGTTGGATGCAGCTAAAGCAGTGGTTATAAGGAAATTTATAGCATAAATGTTAATATTAGAAAACAAGAAAAGTGTCAAATAATTTGGGCTTTCACTTTAAGAAACTTAAAAAAAAAAAAAAAAAAGGAGAGCAAAATAAGCCCAAAGCAAGCAAATGGATGGAAATAATAATGATAAGAAATCAATGAATGTGGGACAGAAAAAAAAAATAGAGAAGGCAATAAAACCAAAATGTGCTTCTTTGGAAAGATCCATAAAATTTATAAATCTCTAGAAAGGTTGGCATAAAAAGAAAGAAGACACAAATTGCCTGAAAATAAAAAGGGAAAGTGATTATCGATACTGCAAATATCACCTGAACAGAAACAGAAAACTATAAACAACTCTATGAATATATATTTGACAACTTACATAAATGGACCAATTCTTTGAAAACTACAAACTACCAAATTTTACCCCAAATAATACAGGTAACCCCAATAATCATATGACTATGAAAGAAATTAAATTTGTAGTTTGAAAATTTCTGAAAAAGAATATCAGGCCCAGATGGTTTCACTGGCAAATTCTATGAAACAATAAAGAAAAAATAATAGCAAAACTCCACAGTGTCTTCCAGAAAACAGAATAAAACTTCCCAATTTTTTCAATGAGGCCAGAATTACCCTGATACCTAAACCAGACAAAGACTATATAAGACAACCACAGACAAATATCTCTAATGAAGATAAACATAAAAATCCACAACAAAACATTCCATATCAAAACCAGCAATATATAAAAATAATAATACATCATAATGAAGTAGGATTTGTCCCAGTAATGCAAGGCTGGTTTAATATCTGGAAATTAATGAATGTAATATATATTAATAATCTAAAGAAGGAAAGATAATTTTATTAATTGATGCAAAATATCATATGACAAAATTCAACATTCATTTATGATTAAAAAAAATCTTCTCATTAAAGGACAGAAGCTGATATCATACTTACTAGTGAATGACTGAATGATTTCTTCCCTAAGGTCAGATATAAGACAAGGATGTCCACTTTCACCATGCCTATTCAACATTGTATTGAAAGTCTTAGTCAATGTAATAAGGAAAAATGAAATAAAAGTTATGCGAATTGGAAAGTGTCCCTATTTACAGATGACATGATTATCTATGTAGGAAACCTCAAATAATCTATTCCCAAACTCCTAGAATTAATAAGGTTATCGCTAAAGCTGCAAGATTCAAGATCAACACACAAAATCAATCTCTCTCTCTCTCTCTCTCTCTCTCTCTCTCTCTCTCTCTCTGTGTGTGTGTGTGTGTGTATATGTGTCTGTGTGTCTCTCACACACACAACCTTTATTTCTACACTAATGTAGTAGGCTAGAAAATATCCTAATTCCTGGAGCCTGAAAATGTTCCCTTATATAGTAAAGTTTTCGCAGATGTGATTAAATTCAGGATTTGGGGATGAGAAGATTGTCCTGGATTATCCAGATGGGCCTTGAATGCCATCACAAGTGTCTTTACGAGAGACAGGGGAGGCTTGACACAGAGGATAAGAAATATGAAGACAGAGGTAGAGATGGGAGTGATGTAGCTATAAGCCAAGGAACACTAGAAGTCACAAGAAGCTGAAAGAGGCAGAGAAGAGACTGTTCCCTTGAGCCTCTGGCGAAAACACAGCCCTGCCACATCTTGATTTTGACTCGACTGATTATATAGACTTTTGGCCTCCAGAACTATGAGAGAATAAATTTCTACTGTTTTAAGCCACCATGTTTGTGGTAATTTGTCATAGCAGCCATCAGAAACTAACACAACCAGCAACGTTCAACTAAAAACTGAAAGTTAAATATTAGTAACATTTGCAATAGTTTCAAAATATAAAATGCTTAGGTATAAGTCTAACCAAGCATGTGTAGGATCTGTACGTAAAACTCACAAACTCTGAGGAAAGAAACTGGAGATCTATATAACTGGAGAGACATGCTATGTTCTTGGGTAGGAAAATTCAACATAACAAAAATGTTCATTTTCTCCAAGTTGATCTTTAGATTCCACACAATACCAACTAAAACCTCATCAAGGTTTCTTATAGATACAGACAAGCTGATTCTAAAATTTATATGAAGAATTTATAAGGAGCTAAAATAGCTAAAGTCATTCTGGAAAAAAGAACAAAATTGGAGGGCTCAAACTACCCAATTTTAAAACTTACTCTAAGGTTATAGTAATCAAGACGGACAGTATTAGCAAAGAGATAAACATAGGTCAATGGAAGAGAATAGAGAATCTAGAAATAAACCCACACAAATATGGCCAATTGAGTTTTGACAAAGGTGCAAAAGCGATTCAGTGGAGAAAGGTTAGTCTTTTCAACAGAGGGTTGGAACAATTTAGAACTCCATAGGCAAAAAATTAAACTTTAACCTAAACGTCATAACTTTTACGAAAGTCAACTCAAAATGGATCATACATCTAATTATAAAATGTAAAACTATAAAACTTTTAGAAGCAAACCAATGACCTTGGGTTGGATGATGAGTTCTTAGACATGGTACAAAAAGTATACTGTATGGAAAAAAAACTTATAAACTTAACTTCATCAAAATTAAAAACTTTTGCTCTATAAAAGACACTACTTAGAGAATAAAGAGATAACCTGTAAACAGAAAGAAAATGTTTGCAAATCCCATATCTGACTTGTATACATAATAAAGAATTCTAAAAACTCAACAATAAGAAAAAAAAACAAACCAATTAAAACATGGATGAAAGATATAAGAATAGATGCTTCTTTGAAGAGGATACAGAATGTCAAATAATCGTATGGAAAAATGTTTAACATCATTAGTCAATAGGAAAAGGCAAATTAAAACCATGATGAGCTACAACCACAAATCCACTAAAACAGCTAAAATTAAAAATACTGACAATACCAGGTGCTGACGAGTATGCAGAATGATGGAGAGTAATGCTTATACATTGCTGATGGAAATGCAAAATGATACAGACCCTGTGGGAACCAGTCTGACAGTTACTTATGAAGTTAAACATATGTTGAGTGTATTTCTCAGCACTCTTACCCCTGACTATCTACCCTAGAGAAATGAACATTATTTTCAAACAAAAACGAATGTTTATAACAGCTCCGTTCACAATTGCCAAAAATTGGAAGCAACCCAAATGCTCTTCAACCAGTAAATGGATAAACTGTGGCCCATCCATACCATAAAATACTATTTACCAATAAAAAAGAACAAACTATTGACCCTTAGAAGAAGTTGGATGGATCTCGAAGGCATTATACTGAGTGAAAAAAGTTAGTTTCAAAAAGTTTCTTGCTATTACAATATGCTAATGTCCTTTACATGACATTCTTGAAAGGACAAAACTATAGGAATAGAGAACAGATGCATGGCTGTCAGAAACTGGGGTGGAGGAAGGAGTTATTTAGGGGGATGGGATTGTCCTGTGTCCTGATGATGGTGATGAATGCACAAATCTACACCTGTGTTAAAATCTTTAGAACTATATACCAACGGTGGGGAAAAGTCATTTTTATTGAAGATAAGTTGTAAAATAGAACTTAGAAACATTTCTCTTTAGAAAGCAAATACCATGGTTTTCCCAATAAACATTGGCCAAATAAAGCCTTACTCAGGTGGATGTTTTGACTGTCAGGGTTTTTGTGGTTGGTAATTAGGAAGTTTCCTATTTTCTCTTTGCAGGAACTCTAGGACCATTCTTGACTGAGGGTTATATGGCTCTCCCCTTCTCTAGTGGTCTTCTCGAAGGACTTCTGCAAGGAGAACTCCCAGAAGAATAACACTGGCTCTGAGGAAGGCAGATGGAATTGCTACAGATGAGGCTTCCTTATGAAAGATAAGAGATGGCGCGAACCATTGAAATACTAAGATGTCCTGCTCTGGACAAGGCCAGTGCGAGGTGGGGCCCCCGCCCTCTCAGCCAGCTCACGAACATCTCTTTTGATGATGGCGGAGGCTGTTTCCTGATATATTTTTCAAGATGACGTCCACAGCCATCTGAGCTGCTCTTTCCATTTGTGACCTGTAGACTAACACTGTCACCTCTGGAGATTCTTGGGGTGTCTGTGACAGGACCGCTTCTCTGTGTGCACCTGTCATGCAAACGCGGCTTTTGAAAAAGACCCACATCCGCACATTCTACTGGCTTCTGTGGAAACGTGACTTTGCGGGCTCTTCTCTGTCCCCTCTGCTCTCTTGCATGGTGACACAGGCTCGCTGTAAGCGCTGAGGAGTGGGCTCGGCGCCCCACCAGCTACGACGGATGGAGAAGGCATGCTCTCTGGTGCGCTGGGAGATGGGGTCTAGGGGTGCCCCCAAAGCGGGGGGTCTTTCAGGAAAGGGCCATGATTGGCTGCCATTCGCTCTCATGGATGGCGCCCCTTGGCCCTGCTTTTTCTTCCTCAAAAGACTTTTGTAGGGGATAAGGGAAAAGTTGAATCAGAGCGAAGATTCTGATTTCTCTCCGGAAGAGCCAGCTAGCACGCACCGCTGTTTCTCCACAACTAGCAGAGCTGCCTCCTCGAGGGTGCCCCCCACCCTGAGCGACACCCTCCTGCACCCACACTCTAGGAGGAGGTCCCGGTCACATGGAGCCTCTTGGGAATGCATAGCATCTCATAGGCTCAGAGGTTGGGGAGCACGGCTGACTTGTGGGGAGCGGTGGCCAGGGATGCTGGGAACCCCGCCCCCCACACGCATGACATCCAGATGGTGCCAGGCCGGCATGCAGGTGACACCCTGCTCACAGCCATCCCAGCCCTCGTTCCACTGTGCATTCGAGCTCAGCAATTCCTGCATGGTTTTGACACAGTCTCGATTTTCCAGGAATGCAGCTATGTACGTAAATCAAAGGAAGACTATACTTTGTGTGGTTCAGAACTTCACAGTTTCAGGAAACCGTGTCACTGACGACGACACTACCAGGGGCGTGTGAGTGCCCAGTGCACCGCGTCTGTGTCAGTCTGTGCATACGGCTACCCAGTGCATGACCCGTCTACACGGACACAAACAGCTTCTGCCAGCTTCGGTAAATCCTCGAGTAGAGTCATGCACACATGTTACACATGAAATGCATATTTTCTCAGAAATGGCTTTCATCTCGTTTCTTTTTTATTACAGCCACGGCAATATATTGCTTTTTGAAATTACAGTTATAGGTGAGTCATATGACCTGGAATTTAATTTCAGGCTCGTGGAGGGGCTGTGGGTCCAACGAGACAACTGCCCAGATAATAAATCAAGTTCAGAAGGACTTTCTGGTAGTGACAGTTTGTTCGATGGATGTGTACGTGACTGCACACTATGGAAGCTTGAATAAAGTAAATTGGAAATGGTGTGGTATTCAAATATTAATCAAAGCCCACGTTATATTCAATCGTATCATGTATCTGCCATCTGTAATATAAGAGCAACAGCAACAAAACCCTTAAAAGGACTTGTTTTTTTCACAGCCCTAAAAACCCTAAGTGTTCACCTATTCATCCCCACACTCCTGGCAACCGCTGACCATTTTACTGTCTCCGGTAGCTTTGCCGTTTCCAGAATGTCATGCGGTTGGAAGCGTATAGCACGTAGCCTTTTCGCTGGCTTCTTTCACTCAGTCACGTGCATTTGAGGCTCCTCCATGTCTTCTCATGGCTTAATGGCACATTTCCCTTCAGTGCTGAAGACCATCACATCGTCTGCATCTCCATCACCTGCATCTCGGCTGCGTCCGAGTTTCAGCAGCTGCGGCTGCCACCGAGGGAGATACCCACGTGCCGGGCCATGGACCAAGCAGTGAGTGTGAACGGGGACACTTGCCCCGCAGCAACCTGAGGACACAGAGCCCTCCTCGTTACTGTCAAAGACAGGAAACAGAGGCACCGAGGGCTTAAGTCACTTTTCCAAGATCGCACAGCTTCGAAAGGCAGACGGGACGAAAGTGCTGATCGACACTCGGACACCTTGAACTTCTGTGCTCTCCCCGGACCCCTGCTGGGGTCGTCAGCACCAGTACCCGAGAGACGGCACCAAGGGCCCCGGGAGACAGCGCCGGGGCGGACCCCCGGTTCTGCGCATGCGAATGCTCCCTCTCCCTCCTCCCACCCGCTGCGCCCCCAACGAGCACCGTCTCCTCACACCATCTCGCCCCGTTCCGACGTCGCCCTTGGTACCACTATGGCTGACTTTTAAGCATAAAATCTGAAATAATAAAAATCATCCGTAATTAATTATGACTCCTATGTCAATCAGAGAGTTTCTTTTCTTATATTGCCCTTCTCTTATATTGTTCTCTGTACACAGGAACCCCTGACACCCCCGCTTCTTAGCTGTCACTGGGCTGGGAGAACTTGTCTTGTGCAAACTGTTGGCCTTGAACCGTCCCACAAATCCCTGAAAGTCCCAGAAAACACATGCACCAAGGAGGGTCCCAAACGTCCTTGGAAGAGTGAAGGGCTGACCTGGGCTTCAGCAGCCAAAGGACTGTACCTGCTCGGTGCGCAGCTCTCAAATGTGCCAAAGCACCTGCAACACACGGGGTCCCCACCACCCGGAGGACCGAGCTCCCCTCGGTGAAGGTCCAGCAGCTGCCATTACAGACAGCTTGTTACTATTCTCTCTCTAGATAACTTCCTGTCTAGAATTAGCAAAGATATCATGTATTCAAAGGAACTTTTCCCAGGAATGACCTGGGTCCCCTAGAATCCATCATTAACAATATTATTCATTCCACGATTGGAAGTCAATGAATATAAGTTTTGCAAGGTCCTTTAATATGCAC
>CM053516.1:21153811-21438585 GCA_028627145.1 Eidolon dupreanum | reverse complement strand
AGCGACCGAGAATGACTGAAGAGCAGCTGTGGCGCTCAGCCAGCCCTCCCGCCCCACACGCCCCGCCCAGCCTGAACCCCACACGCCCGTGAAGGCACCAAAAATGGCACTGCTCTAAAAACAACCGTTTTCTCTCAGTCACAAATGAACAATTACCGCCGATCTCATCGTCTCAATCCATCAGAACTTTCCAACTGCAGTGGCCGGAGACCGCGGGTGACGAGCGTGTCTGTGATTTTAAACTGCCAAGATTTACATCTGAAAAAATCCTGTCCAGCTAATTACGCAGCACTTGGCTTCTTGAGGCTATTCCTGCGCTGTACGGCACAGCGCCGGCAGGTGGGCGGGCGAGGAGTGTTTTGGGAACATCGACCACAAAGTGGGACCAACAATTTGCTCATCCCTTCCAGGGGCTCAGCCTGGGCACTGTTGATGTCATGACCATTCTTTGTGTGGGGACCGTTCTGTCCATCGTAGGGGGTTTAGCGGTCAGTATCCTTGGTCTCTGTCTACCAGACACCAACTGTAACAACGAAAAACATCTCCAGAGATTGCCAGATGTCCCCAGGTGACAAAATCACTCCGGAGGAGAACCACTGGTGCAACATTTCTTGAGCCCCATGCATTGTGCAAAACTGTCTTCAAGGACCTTACAAACCCTAAGCGATCAAACACATAATGATAAATAAATAATTACACATGTATAAGTGGTACAAAGCAGAGAATACCACGTTGGGGACCCCACTTAGCTGGGGGTGAGGCCAGGAAGGCTGTGCTGGGAAGAAGAACTCAAAGATGATGGACAACTGGCTGGTGGTGGTGGTTGGGGAAGACTGTGGTAAAGAACATTTTGAGAAGAAGAAACAGCATGTGCGGAGGCCATGAGATGGGAAGCACGTGGGCACGCTGAGTGGTCAGAAAGGCCAGAGCAGCTAAAGTGCAGTGGGAAACACAGAGCATGTGTCAAGGTGGGGCCGGGGCCCAACCCTGAGCCAGATCACAAATTTCGCAGTCAAGGTCAGAAGTTCAGATTTACTTCTAAGTCCAGCTGGAAGCCATTGTGTAGCACTGCTCAGGGTGCAGGGAACATATTGGTGACCAAAACAGACAAGGTGTCTGTCCTCGGAAAACTTCTGGTCTGATGGGGGAGCTGGTGTACATATAACAGTGTCCCCTGCCGTTGCGTGTCCAGATCGGTCGCAGGTGGAGCACTCAGGAGGCTGTGGTCGCAGTCCACGAGGGAGATGCCCGTAGCTTGGTTTGGAGTGGCTGCATTTGCGATGCAGGGGGTTGTTACATAAAAAAAGAAGAGCGCCCAAAAGCATGCGATGGACTTTTAAACTCACTAACTTAGTTTCTATTTGGTGCTGCTCCGCCCTTTCACTAACCCAAGAAAAAGACGTGCCTACTCCTTCTGCACTTCTTCCGTAATTACGGTGATCGTCCAAAAGAAGTCTGTACTTCACGCAAATGTTGGTCAATTTTTCAAACATTTAAAGATCGTTAACTCCTCTTCAGGCTGAATATTCCCATTTCCTTCCATTGCTCTTCACACGACACAATATCGAAAGCCTGCGCCATCTTATTTATCTTATAGAACAAACTCCTATCCACAGCCATCACCCCCCATTGTACTGTGGGTGTCACACACCCAGCATCGCTCAGTCGATGCAAGACAGACCACTTTCATCTCCGCCAAAAGAAAAAGTGAGTGCAATCAATTTAAAGTCAAACAACCCTGATGCCTACGCCTTAGCTTTAATTTTTGTGTCATTTTTTCCTTATATTTTAAGATTTTAGAATATATATGCCATTATTAGTTAATCACGATTTGCCTATTAGCGAAGGTAAGTGCCTTGGTCTGTATTCCTGAAAAAATATCACAGGGTTTAAAAAAAATACATACTAATGCCAATAGGACAGCAAGCTCATTGGAAGTAAATGTGTGCTCTCCCATAGCGCTTCCACACAGCTCGGGGAATGACATTTGCAACTATGGTTCCAATCAAATTGTAGAGCTAGCTGTGTTTTTTAAATGCCTTCATGAACCTCTTGGAAATCTGTGGTTCGACAGTCATGTCAAAAGCCGAGGAGGTCACGAATGACTCATGAAGTCCCACTGCTATTTGAATGGCTCCACGTCTAAACCCACACTTGGCAATGAAACAAAGAACAATACAATAAGCATTTTATGCTGTTTTGCAAGCAAACCTTTAGCTTTAACTGTATGGAAAAAAAGAGTGTATTCAGTCATAGAGTTCAATTCTCTGAACTACCATCAAAATACATTTCTTTTTATTAAATTAGTTCTCGTTCCCCAAGTTGACAAGGTCACTGAAACAAACAATGGAGTTTTTCCTCTTTTTCTCCTCAAAGAAGTTGCATTAAATTGAAATTGGATTCTGTGAAACCTGGCTGTAGTACATGGAAATTTCCTGTTAGTTATGTGGAATATGAATTTTTGAGGATAATGCTTCTCAAACTGTCATGTGTGTTTGAAGCACTGAAAGTTCTTGATAAAATACAGACCCTCCTTCAGAGGTTTCTAGCAGGGCCTGAGATGCTTCGTTTCTGAGCAGCTCTGGGTGACGCCGAGGCTGCTCGCTGGGCCACCGACTGCCCCTACGTGGCCGCTCTCTGTGAAAGGAAGTCATTGAAGCAGAGAGTCGCCTCAGGGTCTTTAGAGTTTTAAAATTCCATGATTCGAAACGATTTTGATTTCCTTCATCGCTATGTCATGAGTCTTTTCAGTCCAAAAAGGCAATATAAAATTACCAGCGTGTCTCTCTCACTTTCTATAATAGACAGCTGTTTAAAAATTATTAGTAAACCATCTTGTAAAATGAGTCATGACTTTAATTCTCCAGAGAAATGTACTATTTCAAGAATTCTGCTTTTCTACAAAGACTCTACGAGGGCTTGTTTTAAGTCTGAATTTTCATTTATAAAGATTTTTTAGAACATCTATGTAACATGAAAATCTTGTTGAAATTTGCAAGATGGGTGCATCGGTCGAGGTCACTCCAAGAACCTCCACAACTGTGTGGACTGAGGCCGCCTGTGCTTTCGGAAAGCAGACCCGGAAAACGGGGGACGTCCATGGACGCTTGTCCGCCACTGGCGAGGACATGCATTAGCGTCACTTAAGTTGGAGGAAAACCGTCAAAAATGCTGGGGTCTGGGTGCTGACCCCATAGGTGCTGACTGGCCGGGCTGAGCTTGGCCTGGCCTTGTGTTTTCTTTTTAAGGCTCCACAGGTCACTGTGGTCAACTAAAGCCACAGAGCTCATGGATAACAAGTTGGCCTGAAATAAGAGAAGGGATCCTGGGCAACCTTCTGGCTGTGAGCAGCTCACTTTATCTTGTATGAGCCTTAAATATGATCGCAATTCTCCTCCGATTAAAATACACACAGGGCAAAATAATGATAACTTTTTTCACGAGTTGGCTTACATGGAAAACTCCTGAATTCCTCTCATAGGCCTTTTAGACAAAGGATCCTCAGATACGTTTGAGCACCTGTCATCCTGTTTTCCCATTCTTAAACAAAAGGTTCAAAATGGTAAGCGGATCAAGCAAAATGAAGTTTAACAAGAAGGAATGTAACTCCCAACAAAAACTGCCACCATTACCAGACAGTCCCCAAACGTCTGAAGAAGACTCAGAGGCTGTAATCAGTTTCAAGGTCAATACGAATGAATGGCACAACGTGGCAGCCAATGACTTGATACAAAACTCAGCTGTCGACAAAGGCAGAGTTTTCACAAAAAGGGACATCGGACCCGCTTGACCTTGCAGTCGGACCATATCTAGAAAGGAGAATCTGGATACTGTGAAGCTGGGTAGGTGAACAGGCGGGGGTACGGCTGGATGAAGGCAAACGGGGCCGGAGCCGTGGGTGTGGAGGGCACGATGGTTGGCATCTGGGGGTGGCTCTCAGCTGCTCCGTGCCGCTCTCCATGATGGACGCACCGTCAAGGTTACTCGTGAGGTAAGTAGTAAGAAGCCCGTCACTAAAAACACTTTAAAGACCTAAGTTTGAGGATTTCTGGCTTTGAAGAACCCAATTCCAAACGTCCCTCCCGCTCTCTGAGAACAACTACAGAATCAACATGGACACGTGCCTCTCATTTTCCTGGGAAATGGGGAACACCATTCAAATTGTCTATAAAAAGAGGAAAAATACATACAAGTTCCAACGAGCTCCCACAGCCCGCTAGCTTGTGGCCAGGGAAGTGGGGAAAGGGAGGTTGGAACATGAGCAAGGTAGGGATGCAGGATTCAGAAGAAGCACGGACAAAATCGCACCCGAAAGGAGAAAGCGAGAGAAAGGACACGAAGGCACAGGCTGGGACCTGGCCTTACTGAGGAGAGGGACAGACAGGAAGGGTGGCTGGGCGCACAGAGCTTACGGGAGGGATCGGGCATATAGAGAAGAGGTGGCACTTGAATATGAGCAGTGAAAGGAAAGAAGGAAATAAGAGACCAAAGGATTCTGCAGAAAATAAAAAGAAAGAAGACAATATGTGTTGGTTTTGGGGGAGGGAGGGAGGGGAAAAAAAGAGAGAGAGAGAGAGAGAGAGAGAGAGAGAGAGAGAGAGAGAGAGGAGCGCAGTTACCCCTAGGATAGTATCTTCTTCTCTAACTTGCAAACTGAAAGCTTCCTTGAATAGAAAGGACAGGGTCGTGGGCACAGCGCACGCTGTAACTGAGCATGACATCGAGACCCCATGGGAACAGGTCACACACGCAGACAGAAGGTCAGAAGCAAATAATGACTTCAGTAAGGTAAGGCCTCATTTCCAGAGCGTTCGGGAGCCCACGCCCTCTGATTCCTGTCTGTCCGCCTGCACAAGGAACCGCTGTCCTCTTCGCGGGGACTGGCCTTAGGGTCAGGGCAGGGCAGGCAGAGATGGGAGGCCACGCGGACGCAGGGGGCAGCCCAGAGCCCCTCCGGACGACGGCTCTGACACCCGGCTGTGGGAGGCACAGGGCTGTGTCCCTCTCTGCTGTTGTCCTGGCCCAAAAGTGGTGGCCGTGCCTAGCGCGAGGCCTCTTCTCCAGAGGGCAGTCCACGCCGGGGCCAGCAAGATGTCGGGGTGCAGAGGTCCAGCCCTGTTGCCTCAACTGGGGCCACGGAGCTCCAGAGCTCTCTACAGGGCTGGCTGACGCCTTTGTTGTGGCTACATCACTGTGCGACATCCCCCTCTGCCCAGGCCAGCTCCCTTCACTTCCTCGCAGGCGCAGAACCCCAGAGCACCCCCGAAATCCTCCTGCATAGGCGTGTGCGCACACACACCCGCAGCTGGCATGGGAGACACGATGGCCACCGGGAGTTGGCACAGCTTGTGTCACGGATCCTCCACCTTGGCTGAGCTCCGCCCTCCCCGTCACCGTCTTTTTCACGACAGCCAGAATCCTGGGGTCTTCCCAGAGCCCGGACTTTCTCCACATTCTTTATACCATCCTGCACCCAGAGAGGTGGGTAAAGGAGATTTTGGGGGCATGCCGTAGATTTAGAGACTTCTACCAAATCGTGATTTAAGTCGTCACCCGTCTAGTTTCTACGCGGGACCGGCTCTGTCATTACCCCGTGACGCCGCCACCAGGCCTCAGCCAGGTGCGTGCTCTGGAGACGGGGCCAGTGGTCCCGACCAGGTCCGAGGAGTGACAGCGGCCAATCCCATCCTCTTGGGCGACAAGACCGAGGCTTGTGGATTCACGCTGAAACCGTGACAGGAGCCTCCGGTCAGGGCCAAGCCGCTTGGGGCAGCGACGAGCCGAGGCCTGACTGGAGTGGCCAAGCCTGGGTGGGCAGAGGGGCTGCGGAGACACGTGAGGGGCCGCGCGCCCCGTGCCCCCCCCCCCGCCCCGGCTGGGTTTCCTGCGTCCCTTACGCGTGACAAGGACACGCTCCTGACAGAGGCACACCTGCCAGTCCCAGAAAGGAGCCAGGGTGAAGCCATCTGCTCCGTAAGCCGTGCAGGCGCTGAAGCCCACAGGATAAATCAGAATGAAAATGTTGTAAAAACTAAGTTATTCTACCTGCATCCACACACTGGTGAGTCTTCAGGAGCAAGGCTTCTTGTGTGTTGTGTCAGCTCTCCTCTGAGACGCGTGTGGTGGGGGTGGGGTGGCTCCAGGGGTGGCTGCGGGGAATCGTGGGAGGTTTTCGTGCTGAGCAGGGCCCTGGCCCCTAAAGAAACTCCCACTTCCTGTGCAGAATGTGTAGGTTTAATAACGAACCATGGATTTCGCTTGTCCCCTTGTCTAGGCTGAGGCGGAAATGGAAATGTGGGTTCACACGAGACTTCTGTTTGGGGACCTGTGTTTACGTGCTGGTGTCTGCTTCTCTACTAATAAAACAGAGGGTAACTGTTCCTTTCAGGAATATATGAAGATCCATTCCATTTTTGTGAAATCACATCACAGTGCCTTTTATCTCTTTTTTCTTGGCTCTTCCCCCCTCTTCAGCAAGAGGTGATCAGTGGCTCAGGGACCTCCGGGGTCAACATTTGGGACAGAGGAAAGAAAACTTGGCTTTGAGTCCCCACTGTTATCCTTAAAAATGCTGTCACTGGACAGGTCTCATTTGAACAATTCCCTTCGCTTGACGACAGCGTCACCTGACTTCCTGTCAATCAAATACCTGAGGAGCCCAGTACCTCCAAAGAACTAGTACCTTAAAAACCATGCTTAGAAAACTCTTAAGACATTTAGGAGCAGGTGCGAAAGGCGCTCAGCGGCAGGCTGGTGAGACTTGCCATTTTTAGATGCCCAGCAGCGGGCACTGGGCCGCTGGCACCAGCCACTTTCACGCCCAGTTCCAAAGGAACGGAGGGAGGACCGAAGAAACTGAAATAAAGTCTTGTTTTACTTATCGAAAAAACCCTAACACGATCTTTCTCCATCAGAGGTCAGCCTGCCCGGAACTAAGAGGCACGCTGTTGTCATCAGCAGCGTCTGGGTATGCGCAGTGACAACTGTCCTAACAGGAAGAGAAATGTTTTAGAAACAGAAAATACAAGAATTTCTGACTAGCTTGGAAAAAAAAAAAATACTGAACATCGCAGTGTAAGAAATGGCCCTCCTGGTGGCATTGTGGTGCAGGAGGTCACTGCAGGTTCCAGTCCCGATCGGGATGGCCTCAGGGCCTCTGAGCCTCTGTTTCCCCACTCAGCAGGTGAACCCCTCCTTCCATGTTGTCTCCAATAGCGAACATGAGGGTGGGCGTCCTCCGGAGCACTCACCTGGTGCCCGGTTGAGCCTGTGGGTCTGTGACCGAGGCTGCCCGGTCAAGGGCAAGATGACAGGAGCTCCGGTGTGGGTGGGGGGCTGGGAAGGGGGCAGTGTCTCCATGGGCCCTGCCTCCAACGCGATGCATTTTCTTCTTCTTATTATCTTAGAGCCATGAAGACGATCGCCTCTTTTACTTCTTAACTCATTTCCCGTCTGCCCCGAGAATGGTCGCCGGTGGGTCTTGTGCCTGCAGCGTCGACTCTGACATAACCCGCGGATGACAGTCCTAAGCTCACCCCCAAAGTCTGCTGCGAACTCTCTCGCTTCTATTATTATTTTCATATCACTCTAGTACATCGATGGTCTTTGGAAACAAATGACATCGTTCTATTTACAGCATTCTGTTTTTAGTAGTGATATTTCCATTTACGAAATACAGTAATTCTCAATAGCTAAACATGTCAAACCCTAGAAAACAGTGTTCCATGTGTGACGTTAAATGAACGCCGTCACCGAGATGCGTCACTTTTTTTTTTTCCTAAACGGGAAAAGGGTGAAACAACTCAACTTTTTCAGGGTGACAAAAGCCCAGGTTTGTGGCTGCTTTAAGCCAGAGGCCCCTCTAACGGGCTTGCCGTAACAAGGTTTTCTTAGGGCATCTTCCATGAGGAGCTGGACCGCGTCCACTATTTGCAAGGTAACAATAAAGATAACCGGTAAATCGAAGTTTGTGAGAACGGGGCATAAGCCACACAAAATAAACACGCAGAGAAACGCACACACGGGGAGAGCGTGTGACTCATGTCGTGAGGACACGGGGTCACAGCGCAGGTCTACCGGGGAGGCAGAGGAGCTGGCATGGCCTCTGAAGTCACATGGCTTCCCGCTTGTGACCTTGGGTCAGTCTTGTGACTTCTTCGGTCACCTTCACTCCCTTCCTCAGAGAGCACACTCCTCGTGGGAGTGAGTGACGATCTTCAGTATCCTGGACTTGAGAAGTCATGGTGGCCTGGTCCAGTGGTCTGTCTCTTCCAGTTCTAGAATTCTATAGGATTCTCTCTTCTGTGGCTGAGCCAAATGTATCACAGTGGGGAACAATATTCAAATTTGAAATTTCTTAAGCCAACCAACTTTGCACGGTTATTTCAGTTATCATTACAAGCTTACAATATCCACTGTTGTTTCTTGAATAGATCATTAAGCTAGTTCATCTATAGAAATATTCAGAAATCTGGAAATATAAACCGAGAGTATTTTTATAATACTCGACTTTAGTCGTCTGTCTATGTGGTACTTTTATGACGTGTCATTCGGCGAAGGGCAAGTTTGTCATCCACTACTGTCAACCAACGAAAGAGACCTAGAGGCTTCTTGATGCTACACATTTGGTGTTTCGTCCCTAACACACTGGCGTCTGAGAGACGGTGTCAGAGGGATCACAGAGAACGTGAGTCATGATTGGAAAGCCGGCACTGGGGGGCTTGGCTGCTCGGCAAGGACGCTGACACCTGACGCCAACTGCAGCGTTGTCGGGGGGACGTGAGAGAGGCCTGGACTGAGAGCCAACCGCCAGGCTCCCTGGAGTTCCCAGGCTCTCCATGACGCGGCACAATGAACTTGAGTAAGAGTAATGATGATGATGACGATGGCAACTGACACTGACCTTGTGCGTACTGTGTGCCGGACACCGATACCACGGGCTTTATCCCACAGGGCAGGCACACAGGGTCTCACACCACTCTGCGGGCGAAGACACTGAGGCCATGAATAGATCACACAGTATGGATGGGAGAGCTGAGACCTGAACCTCCAGTGCCTTTGCCCTTAGCTATTACCTGCACAACTGCTTGGCTAGCAAGTCCTTTGAGATGAAAACAATAATTACGAAACATTTTTCTTAGGCTTTTAAAAAGTCCAAAAATAAGTTAAAAGATTTGTGCTGCATTTTAATGTATGATCTTGATTACTCAATGTGTTTATGTAGTCGCTATTTTTTTTTTACTTCGTGTAGGCATTTTAAATTAATTTTCTGGTTATTTCAAATAGAGAATAATGAGTTGAATAAAGAATAACTGAAAAAAGGAGAAGTATCACCCATTAAGAGACTCAGGTTCTAGTTTCGGCTGTGCCTTGGAATTACTGCATGCATGTGGTGGAGGCCTCAGTTTCCTCGTGTTTATTAGACGCTTTTTTTCTTTAACTAAAACAGTTCAGTGTGAGTCACGTGTCATTCTGTGATCGTAAGAGACGCTGCCTGTCGGGAGCAAATGGCTGGGGCAGGTTGCCAGGGGGCGAGTTTCTCCATCCCGACTCTGATGGCTGCACGTTGCAGCTCCTCCTGCCTCGTCCTGGCTGCGTACCAGCCTACCATGTCACAGAGGCACGCTGGAGCTGGCCAGCACCCAGCACGATATTTAGAAAGGAGAAAATAAAAGCTTAAGGATAATCGGGTTCTCTTAGGTAATGTTAAACGAGAGCCTGCTATGCTCCTTCTAATTTCCTCTGAAAGCGGTTCTCATGTTTGCAAAGAGAATGACGAGATGAATACATGACGTCATACGTCGTGATGTCATGCGTGGGCTGGTAGTTCATCACAAAATCACTCATTTTATAGAAACCAGTTAATTTTCAGGGCCAAGCCTTGTTCTCAGGCAGCAAGATGCCTCCTAGCTCTGGTATATGTATGTTAGTGTCCTGGGAGTATAGTGATATTATTATTTTAAGGTATTTGACGATGGAAGCAAATGATGGAAGGTCCTCATTCATCATATGCCTGCAATGACCCTACTGTCTAGGAAAAATAATGCGACTATTTCCAAAATTACTATTTTTAAGTAATATAATCACTTTTGTCTTTTCAGTCTACTATGCAAACTCATGGAAACCATAAAAAGGTTAGTAAACTCTTTCGTAACTTTCTACCCAAAACAGTGTGGTTTGTTCCCCAAGTTTTTTATGCATTTGCATATTCAAAATTACTTATTAAGGGCCTGTCAGGCATAAAAAAAATGAAAGGACAAATTCTCAATTTCTGTATAAGATTTAGAAGAAATTTCTGGAGGCCCACGAACTTCCGCAATTCTATTTATTAACTATCCAAGAATTAGTCACCTTAGCAACGATAATTGAGGGATGTAATAAATGCTAAATATTTACTAACTAAAGTTGAAAACTGACTTGCTGGTTGTTCTTCTGATTTCAAGTCCTGCCTCTCTCCTCTCTTCCCCTTTGCAATGCAGCTATGCCTCGAAATAGCATCCTTGGAAAGGCAGCTTTATGGCTTTGGAGAAATAAGCTGATTTCTCAGCCAGTTTTGCCACTGCTGCGGAGAACAGAGCGCGCGAGCGAGCCAGCTGAAGTCATACTCCTGCGATGGTTCGGGCTGTGGGGGCCTCCCCCGCCGCTGTCAAATCACAATTGAAAACAGCTTTTCCAAAGTACAGCGATTCCTGACCACGGCTCCCCGACCCATGGGGTGTTTAATTAGGCCCATACGACCCACCAGAGATCAGACATGTGAAAACCAGGATGGAACCAAACAAGAGTGAATCTGGTTTCCAAGATTTGTTTGGCCTGGTTCCCTTCCAGGGAACCAGGAATTGTAATTATTGTCACTCACCAGTTACCCAGAAAACCACTTCTGCCTAGGGACAACAACCCCAGGAAGGCCTGACCCCAAATTAGGACAGGTTTGGTTCCGTGTCCTTCCTTTCCTCCGGCCCCTGGATGTACAGTTGACTGACTGTCAACTTCTTATCTTTATCTCAGTTACTTTGACTTTATCAGTCACTTAGAGCTGAAATAACTTCCGCAGAGATCGTAGAAAAACTGTTTAGAATATTAATGAACTAGAAGCATTCAGTGGAACCTCTTCTTGGCACTCCAATCTTAATGAAGAGAGTCTGCTCTCAGAAAAACGAGCTCAAGTCAGGAATTTAGTTAAAAACAAAAAACTTTCAGGATTCAGTTTGAGATTAATCCAGATGCAGCCCAATTTCCTACCCCTCTCTCTACACCTAAAAGCAATATCTATTTCATTTGTCGACTCTTCAACCAGCATCGAGATACATTTACTACGGTAGGCAAATGAATTAATCAGAGAGTTGATCAAAAATGAGCTCATCCAACAAATTGCCAGCAAATTCGTTACATACAAATCACTCATTCTGATTACAAGACAATGCTGTATTGTATATGGATGGCAACTCCAAAACTGAGCCGGCTGTAACTTTCACCTTGAAAGATTCTTAATTATAACTCCCTTAGATATCTGATTTCCAGACAAAGAAGAAGCTGTGATCTTTTTAACTTGCTTTAGAGGCTCAAGTCAAATTCTGCCTAGTCAGTGACACTTTACTCAGTGTCCTTGAGTCAATTTCTCTTCCGTCTTCCACAGCAAGTCCCTGGGACCTCTCTTTAGCACAGGACACTCTGAATGATTAAAGTAGTTGCTAGTAGTAAGTATTCCTGCACTAGATGACTGGGATTTCCCCCCAAAGGCAGTGATTGCCTCTTATTCATTTCTGAAGCCATCCTCTCCTCTGTTCTGAAGTTAAAATTCAGAACTGGATTCAAAACAAACATAAAAACCATTTATTGTCAAAAATGTATTATCAATTTGTTGTTATTTAGGGAATAAGATGTTCTCGGGAAAAACATACAGCCAAATAATGAACAATATTTCAGAGAGCCAGAGAAAGCTTGGGAGGAGAGTGTTCTGGGTGATTTAGATACTCAGAAAACGGAAGCATAAGACTTGGAAATATTACTCAACTATCGCCATACAGCTTGTCCCAAACTGGAGTGAATTTAGACTCATTAGACATGAGGACTCTTTAACAAGCAACAAGAAAGTTTTAGATGAAAATTTTTCAATAACTTGTCCTTGTCTAACAAAAGCAATTTCTTAAAAGCACCCTAAAGACCTACTTAATGAAAAAGCTAGCTATATTTTATAGAAATTTTTATCAATAATGATTGAAGCAAGAATAAAAAGGAATTCTGGTTAACTAAATTAACTATAATGTTACAGTATTCAGGCCTCACCATCCGTCCAGCACTGAAGTCTACCTGCTAAGAAGAATAAGAAGACCCAGACTGCCCTTACCTTCATGAATATACATCTTTTGAGCATCTTCAGTATGAAGTAACCCCAGTAAAGATGAAGGACTTGCAGGATCATGAGCTGCAGGTTGAGGAAGATGTATGAAAAGAAAGGCTCGAGGTAGTGCAGAGGCAGGATCAGCGTACAGTACAAAATCCTGAAAAACCAAACAGATGAGAGTATTTCATTACCGTCCAAGCACTTGTGAATTTTCAGTGAGAAAACCAATCCTTTTTCTCCCAAGGCAATATTTATTTCATTTCTAATGATGCCCAGGAAATTCTCAAGAGGAAACGACAATGATAATATTACCTTTTCTATCATTTTTGGCAAGCCGAAAAGAAGTGCAGTCTGCCTCTTGGGAGAAAAGTTAAAGCAAATGGAATTTTTACAGCCACATAGCCTGCACTCCATGTTCCTTCCTACATCTCGATTTCTTCTTTGCAAACAGAAGACTGTACGCTAACCCTACTCACTTTCCCAGCTCTGTAGAACAAATGAGATAATGCATGTTTACATGGGGTTATTGTTGCCTTATGATGCAATCCCCTTTATTTGCCATCAAAAGTACATGGGGAATTCTACAAGGGTAAATTATTCGGATAAAAGAGGCTTTTCAAGAAGCAAAAACTCTATCATTACTTCCACTTTCGCTTTCTAAAGGGAATTGCATGCCTTATTAATTTCATAAACAGACTCCTGGACACAGTCGGAGCTGCCCCTGTCCCAGGATGCACAGCGCCATCAGCTGTCTTCCCACGCTTCCTCCACTACTGGGTAGTGGATGAAGACCTGGGTAGGTCTGTTCGTATTTTATTCCAATTATAAAAATAATCTATTCATATAAAATTGGGAAAATAAAGAAGCTACCCATAATACCACCCATTAAACAAATAACATTGCTATTTTTGTGTATTATCTTCCAGTTTTTTCCCATGTATAGTTCATTTTTTTAATTAACGAGTAAAATTGATTGTTTCTTGGTGTGCAGTTCTACGAATTATAATACATGCTTCGATTTGTGTGACCACCGCCACCAAAAACCCCGTACTATCCCTATACAGTCACCCCTCCCCATGCCTGATGCTGGGCAGCCACTTATCTGTTCTCTATCTCTTTAATTTTGTCTTTTCAAGAGTGCCATATAAATGGAATCACACAGTTTGCCAGCTTCCAGGCTGCCTTCCTTCACTCAGCACAGTGTCCATGAGGTTCGCCCGTACCACTGTGGGTGTCGACAGCATGGTCCTCTCATTGCTAAGTGTCTCTTCATTGTTTCGATGTACTGCAGTTTAATCTATTCACCTATTAAAGAGCATCTGTGTTGTCTCCAGTTTGGCACAATTATGACTAGAATTGCTATAAGTGTTCATGTCCTAGTTTCTGTGCAATTATAAGTTCTCATTTCTTAAGGGCGTATACATTGGGGTGGATGTTTTCTTGTTCAATTCCATTTAGCTTTGAATCAAAAACATTTTACATCGTTTGAACAACCTGGTGTATGCAAGTTGGTTATTTCTTTAGAGGTGTATATTCCTCAATGTAAAATTACTGTTTTGAGGTGTACGTTAAAAGTACACACATTCAAGGTATATATTAAAAGCTATTAAGACTTTGCCAAATTATTTTCTAAAATTATAACAATTTATCAGAAATTCATAAAGAAGAGCTTCATAGGATGAACTCCAACCAGGATCGAGTGGGTTTAAAAAATTTGTTAATTTGAAAAACAACACAAAAATGGCATTATTTGCAATGCTGACAGTTCCCTATGCCAGTAGATGTAGTTCCTCTTTTGTGAATGAATTATCAGTTCAAGATCTTCATCTATTCAAAAAGCAATTATATGAACTCCAAACTCTATATAACAAAGCTAATAGCCATTCATCCATTTTCCTTATGCAAATATTTTTCTAAAACTTAGGAATTACAGAAAAAATTAAAGAAGGAAATAAAAATCACCTAAAATCTCACTCCTAAAAATAATCTTTAAGGTGCTTCTTCCCCCTCCCTAATTACCACATGATTTTATATAACAGGGATCATACAATGCATGTGATTTTATACCCTGCTTTTATCACTCAATAAGTTACAGAGAGCTTTCCATGTCAATGAACATATATCAGGGGTCAGCAAACATTTTATAAGGGGACAGACAGTAAATATTTCAGGCTTCTGGGCTATTTGGTCTCTATTCAACTCCACTACTGTAGTGCGAAAGCAGCCACAGATAATACATCAGTCAACGGGTGTTGCTGTTTGCCAATAAAACTTTATTAACAAAAATGGCCAGTGGGTGGGATTTAGCCCATTAGCCACAAATTGCCAACCTCTGCTGTATATCATCCTATGTAATAACTGCACAGAAATTTATTTATAGATGTCAAAATTTATTTAACTACTCCCTTATTGACAGACGTTTGTTTCTGAATTTTCATTACATTCTAAAGAACACTGTGAAAATTACTAGCAAAGATATTTTGATAGAATTGTTTCATTATTTCCTTAGAATAGCTAAAATTCTGATTCAAAGAACATACTCATTTTATATTTTGAAGTATGTTGTTAGAGTGTACCAACTTATAGTCTTATACTCAGTGTATGAGAGAACCTGCTTCCTTAGATTTTGATCAATATTGTATTTTGTCAGCCTGTGTCTAAAACATCGCACAGTTTATACTTACATTTTTATTTCTTGTTATATGTATATAAAATTATTTGACTTAAACTTTTGTCCACTATTTTTTCATGGTATCTATCCATTTTTCTATTGAGGTGTTAATATTTCTATTGACTTATAAGTGTTCTTTACATATTAAGAACATCACTCTTTTTAATCATGTTAACTCTCATTACATAGAGTCCTTCAAATTTATTTATGATGTTTTTTGAAAATCAGTTTAAAAAATATTTTTATAACCAAATTTATCTATTATTTCCTTTATAGCTAAATTTTTGTGCTTTAAAAGGCCTTTCTCACCTCCATGCAGTTGAAAATCTGCATACAACTTTCGACTCTCCCAAACCTTAACTACTAACAGCCTTCTGTTGACCAGAAGTCTTACTGATAATAGAAACACTCAATTAATGTATATTTTGTATGTCATATGTATTATATATAGTATTCTTACAACAAAGCGAACTAGAGAAAAAAAATGTTATTTAAAAAATCGTAAGGAAGAGGAAATATATTTAGAGTGTTTACTGAAAAAAATCTGCATATAAGATGATCCACATAGTTCAAACCTGTTTTGTTCAAGAGTCAAAGGAAACACTATACATAAAGCCAACTTGCCTTTCTGATTTGCTGGGTCCTTGGGCATCTGTGTACCTTACTCCGTGCTTAGCCTAGAATGTGCCTCCCCTTTTCAACTGTGCCTGATTTATAATGAAACATTATCACAGGTGTCTACGTATAGGAAAAGCATAATATTTAAGGGTTTGGGACGATCCGCGGTTTTAGGCATCCACTGGGGGTCCCGAAACGTGTCCCCCGCAGATAAGGCAGGGGGGACCGCCGCATTACTGTTACCATTGCTGTGATGACAACTGCTATCTCGCCACTACCCCCTTCCTACTGCTGGAGTCTACATGAATGATGCGAGTAGGGCAACACCCAGGAGAGGGCCGCTGGGCCGGCTGGATTTTCTGCTTTGGTTGGAGGAAGACAAGGCACCTGGAGAGGCGGCGCAGGCTCAGGAGGATCGGAGCCCCGTGCTCCCTGAGCATCCTCTGCAGGAGGACAGAGGGGACCAAGGCCCAAGCAGTGAGAGGAGCTCGGAAGGGGGCAGCACACTTGGCCCTGGGGGCGGCTGTTACGTCTTCAGGACCAGCCTTTCTATGAGTCTCAGCATCCTCATCTCTTCGCCTCCTTCAGTGGGAATAAGGAGGAAAAAAGAAGCACGTCTGCCCCACTCAGTTTGGTCCCTAAGCCACGTGTGTCGTGTGTGCAGGCACATGCATGAACACACCAACCCTTGGACATTTGCCTTCCTGGCTCCCCAGAATGTCCCTTCTCACAGACAGGCTGAGGCACCGCTGTGTTCCTGGCCTCCTACGTCCACGCTGCCCGTCCACTGGCCCTTCACCCGCCCGTGGACACGCGCTGGCCCCGGGAAAGGGAGCCGTGAGGCTTGGTCGGCCTTTTCCCCATTTCTGGTTTCATTTCCCATCTTCGCTCTTTCAATCATTTGAGTTTAGATGGTTTGAAAACTATCACTTCATTGGTATAAATAGTACTTGGTTTTGCTGGGTCATAAAAGGCAGTCACCAAAAAGCTGTGTTTTCTAATGAAAACTCAAAGTTAAAGGTCTTTTATCCTTGCTAAGTATAGGTGTGAGTGTTAAGCCTCTTCTGGATAACAAATACTGGTTCTGCAGGTGACGAACTGCCCACTTTATATTTCAGAGATGTCTTATATTTTAAAGTGACCGACCATGTAGTTGAAGAAATCTCAATAAATATTTACAGAGGGCAAATGATATTTGCTCTTAAAATTTCATATTAGTAATTTAACTTGAAACATATCTGTTCTGTGTGTCAAATGTCCTGTTTCTAGTCTTGGTTCTTTCGTAACTACCTGTGTGATGCTGAAAATATCTTAACTCCTCACCCAAAAAATAAATAAGGGCTCTAAATGCTTCAACAATGCTGATGACATGAGCGACAAAGGAGTAAGGACCTGATCTAAGTGAAGGACAAATGAACGCAATGTGTGATCCTGGTCAGACCTGGGAGTGAGGGGAAAAAGCAGTAAAAAACATTGGACCAATGACAAAACTGAAACACAGATGGTAGATTGTCATTTTCCTGAAGTTGAGAACTATACTGTGATTCTCTAAAAGAATGTTTTTGTTCTTAGTGAAGACACACAGAAGTATTTAAGACTGAAAGGACATGCTATTCTCAACCTTCAAATGGTTTAGAAAAGAAAAGAATATTTATCTACATATGTGTGTGTGTGTGCATGTGCCTGTGTGTGTGTGTGCGCACACATATGCCTGTGTTTGTGTGCGTATGTTGAGAGAGAGAAAGGAATGGTTAAGCAAAATTCTAACTCGAAATCTGGGTAAAGGGCCTGTATAAGAAGAGTTCTCTGCAACATACTTGAAATTATCCGGTAACCTTGCAGTTATTTCCAAATATATAAGTGAATAAGGGATTAAATTACATGTAAGGCCCCTTATCCTCCAAATCTCTGATTTGAAGAAGAGTGACTGATGGTGGTGGCTGTCCCTTACAAATGTGTAGACAGCACAAGTGCCATGTGCGTGGGTACAAGGGAAGGCACTCCTCTGAGAGCACGCTGCTGAACGAGAAGTGTGACAAACAGTGTGGCAGAATCCTCTGTCTCTTTCGCACGGTGTGTAACTGGAAAGTCTGGTTCTCAGATACTCATCTGCAGTGGTGGCTCCAGGGAGCGGCCCCAGCTACGGCAGAAACACTCACACATTGTACAAGTCCCTCCTTTCCTCTGGTGGTTGTGCAAATGGAACTGTGCTGTCCCAAGAGGGCCATGGAAGCCAGCCATGGCACCATGAGACCCATGCTCTGCCCTTGACTTAACAGTCAACACTGAGGTCCCAGGCCTTATGAGGCTAGAAAGGGTCCACGATGACCTCATTCTTGTCTCCTTCTTATAAGCATAAGCTGAGAGTAATGCTTTAAAACTGTTCTTTCTCTGATCACCATTCTAAGTATTTATATGATCTCATCACCCGCAAAAGTCCCTTTCACGTGAGGCTTCTTGGGGTACTGTTTTCTACACCAGTGAGGGCTGGATCTTCAAAACCCAAAACCGGAAATTCAGCGAACCAGAGGTGGAGAAAGTAAAGTTCCCACAAGCATATGTACCCTTGGAGGCAAGGAAGTCATTTGAATATTATTCACAGTCGGATTTTTTTTTCTTTTTGGAACATCCAAGAAAAAGGTTGGTATTAGTAGTCTTCGAATACATAGGTAAGGTGGCTGATGCAAAGATCCCTTCTACTGTCATTATGAACTTGTGCTGGGCAGGACTCGCGTCCCACCCATCACTGTACTAGAGGTGATGAGTTCAAGAAACGAAGCGAGGACCCAGCGCTGCCATCTGTAAACTTTAGTTGAAACAGAGTGCTCCTTCCCTTCCCTTTAGATCAGCCTGGACTAAACCATTATCTGTTCCTGACATTTATGGCGGGAAACTGCCAGGAGTCAAAGAGTCACTTCTTGACCTCATAAAGGTCTTTCTAGACTAATGATTCACAGGTGGCATCTATATACATAGATAGATACATACAATAATTTAAAAACATAGAAGTCATTATTTTAAAACAACAGTTGGGAATGCAGTGTAAAAAGTATAAGGCTGAGATTTAAATGCTTTTGAATTAAGTGCAAACAAATGGGAGTAACCAGGCAACTCATTAAAGCAATTTGGACAATGCCAGTTGGGAATTCTGCCTGATGTTGAGAGTAAATGTTTTTAAAAAAATCAGTGTAATTAACTCTTGTTGACACTGGCTGAGAATCGGCTAAATAAGTTTCCCGTAATGAGCAGGAGGAAGACTTCCAGTCAAGATGGCAGAGTGGGTGGACATGGTGCTCGCCTTCTCTCATGACCACATCGAAATTACAACTAAGCTTCAGAAAAGCCATCACGGGAAGTTGCCTGAGGTCTGGCTAAACAAATGTCCTACAACCGGGGACATACATAAGAGACCACCTTGAGACATGTAGGGAGACAGAGACATGGAAATGGCTGGCCCTATACCCACATGTGGTGGTTGAGAATCAGGAAGGATGTCCCGCCTGCAGAGGTCCTCCTGAGGAGTGAGGGGTTCTGTTCCCACACTGGGCTCCCCAGGCCAGGGTTCCAATGCTAGGAAGAGGTGTTCCCCACAATCTCTGGCTGTGAAAACCAGCGGGGATGATGGGTGATGGAGACGGAGGGCTGTGGGAGTACAGATGGTCCTCTCAGGGGCCTGCACATACTTACTTGTTGATGGACTCACTCACTCTGAGCTCAAGCATCAGAGCAGCAGCTCAAAAGGTGCCAGGGACACACAGGGAGGGACTGTCTGGCTTCAGAGTCAGGGCTGAGGGGCGGGGCAGCTTTCAGACACGAGTGCCAGCAGAGGCCAGTGTTCCTTGGTAGAGCCATCCCCACTCCCAGAGTGTAAACACAGGTGGTGCCATATCTGAGTCTCTAGCAACCTGGCTGGTACTGCTCACTCTGCCCGCTCCTCCCAACTTGTGGGCCCATTCAAGCTGCCTCCAGTGGCTTTTCCATATAAACAACCTGTCTTGGCTCATGCTGTGGACTTTCCTAAAATCTCTCAAAGGTTCACAAAACCCAAACAGGCAGCATTTGGCCTCGGTATGCCCTGTACCTCTTGCTGAGCAGCCCCTAGCCTGGCACTAGTGCTCAACTACAACAGAAGGCCACATGCAACCCATACGAGGGACATACCTGGAACACCCGGCTCAGGTGACCAAGGAAGACTGCATCACTGAGCCCTACAGTACACTTACTACATAAGGCCATTCTTTGAAGACTGGGAGACATAGCAGCCCTACCTAATACATGGAACAAACATGGGAAGGCAGCCAAAGTGGGGAGGCAAAGAAACAAGTCCCAAATGAGAAAACAGAACAAAGCTCTAGAAAAAGAACTAAACACAATAAAGACAAGCAATCTATTAAATACAGAGTTCAAAACACTGGTGATAAGCTGCTCAATTAACTTTGGGGAAGAATAGACAAACTCAGTAAGCACTTTAACAAAGAGATAGGAAACATAAAAACGGCATTAGAAAACATAAAAAAGAATCAGTCAGAAATGAAGACTATAATAACTGAAATGAAGAATACATTAGAGTGAATCAACTGTAGATTAGATGAAGCAGAGAGTCGAATCAGTAATTTAGAAGATAAGATAGCAGAAAATACCCAATCAGAACAGTAACAAGAGGAAAGAATAAAAAAAAAAATGAGGATAATTTAAGGAGCCTCTGGGACAACATCAAGAGTCCCAATATTTGCATCACTGGGGTACCAGAAGGAGAAGACAGAGAACAAGGAATTAAAAACCTATTAGAAGAAATAGTGAAGGAAGTAGACATACAAGCCTAGGAAGCACAGAGAGTCCCAAGCAAGATGAATCAATGAGGCCCACACCAAGATGAGTCATAATTAAAATGCCAAAGGTTAAAGACGGAGAATCTTAAAAGCAGCAAGAGAAAAAGCCATTCATTACTTAGAAGGGAGCTCCCATAAGACTGTCAGCTGATTTCTCAACAGGCACTTTGCAGGTCAGAAGGGATTTGTGAGAAATATTCAAAGTGATGGAAAAGCAAGGACCTACAACCAAGACTACTCTACCCAGCAAAGCTTTCATTTAGAATCGAAGGACAGATAAAGAGCTTCCCAGACAAGAAAAAGCTAAAGTTGTTCATCATCACCAAACCAGAAGTACAAGAAATGTTAGAGGAAAAAGAAGGAGGAGGAGGAGGAGGAGGAGGAGAGGGAGAAGAAAAATATGAATAATAAAATGGCAATAACTACGTATCTATCAACAATTGCTTTAAATATAAATGGATTAAATGCTCCAATCAAAAGACAGGAGGGCTGAAAGGATAAGAAAACAAGACCCTTACATATGCTACCTACAGGAGACTCACTTCAGATTGAAAGATACACACAGACTGAAAGTAAAGGGATGGAAAAAGATATTTCATGAGAACAAAAACAAACAAAAAAGTTAGGCTAGCAATAATTATACCAGACAAAATAGACTTTGAAACAAAGGGTATAAGAAGAGAAAAGAAGAACCCAGAAATCCCACTTCTGATTATTTATTCAAAGGGACATGTGCATCCACATATCCGCTGCAGCATTATTTACAATAGTCAAGATATGGAGGCAACCTCGGTGTCCATCAATGAATGAATGGATAAAGAAGAGGTGGTACAATGGAACATTACTCAGCCATAAGAAATTTTTTAAATGAACTCTTGCCATCTGCAACGACACGGATGGACCTAAACGGTATTGTGCTGATTGAAGTAAGTTGGACAGAGAAAGACAAATGCCATATGATTCCACGTACATGTGGAATCTAAAGAACTAAAAAAACAAACAAAACAGAAACAAACTCATAGATACAGAGAACATTTTGATGGTTGCCAGAGAGGAGGGGGGTGTGATGGTGGGTGACAAAATGTATGTGAAATATAAATAGGTAGTTACAAATAGTCATGCTGATGTAAAGTACAGCATAGGAGATACAGTTAATAACACTGTAATAACTATGTAAGGTATCAGATGGATATTAGATTTATTGGGGTCATCACTTCACAAGTTATATCAGTGTCTAATCACTATGCTATACACCTGAAAGTAATATAATAGGGTATGCCAACTGTAATTGAAAAATAAAAAAAATTAAAAATAATATGTCAACATTGAAAAATAGAAAAAAGTAAGAGGAGAGGAACAGATGGGCCACAGTTAGTCATACAAATACAGAAGGAAACTCTTTGCAGGATAGTAAATGTGCTTGAGACAGGGTGAAATGAAGGGAAAGTCAAAGAAAGGGAAAGACAAGCATAATGTACAAGTTCCAGATTTTTTTCTCAACATTCCCAGACAAATTTTAGATGGGTCAGCTTTCTTTCCGACTCAACACTTCCTCTCCCACCAAAACATACAACAAAAGCATTTGGGAAGAACAGAGCAACGGGATTAACAAACCACCTCCCACGATGCCTCTGAACATCTGGATCTTGAAATAAGTCTACCATTTGCATGCCGTTAGGTCCACAGTAAATTCACAACAAATCCAGACCGATAAAATATCCTTGAAAAATGAGTCTGCAGAATTACAAGATTAAGACAGATGGCTGGAGCCAGGCTCACAATAAGGAACTGTTTTTCTTTGGCACCACAAGATGATGACATAACACGTTCGAGCCCATGGGAAAACTATTTAAGCTAGAGCATTATACTGCGACACCGCAACTGATTCTTTCAAAAGCCACGAAAACCCATCTCCCAAACTTCCGCTAGCTCAGCCTTCCAAACGTGTGGATCGGTCAACATTAGTATAGGACAATTTTTACCAGCAAAAAAATATTTTACAGTCAAGTCTGTTAATACTGGTTTCTTTGCAGTCCAACTCCCTGAAAATAGCAAACAGTGGTATTGGCTGCTCTTTGAATTCAGTGAAGTATCAAGATCAAGAAAGAGCCAAATGCATATAACTAATTCTCCCTGAAATCTAGAAATACTGGCAAGAAACTAAGTTCTTAAATCTAGGATTTTTGAGTTGAGGATGTGTGGGTAAGTAGCACCCCAGCACCCCAACAGTCACTCAACCCCAATGTGATGTGCAGTTCTTTACTGGGAAAGCGTACGCTTGCTTGTTGACTTTGAGACATTACGACAAAGTCTGAGGTAAATGTCCTTTACCACTAAATCAAAGGTCAACCACAGGAGCCACACTTAGAAGCGTCTCAGAGAGCTACCTAGACTGACGGCTTCCAGGTCATGCGCCTTTCAAATTGGTCCACGAATTCTCTAAAACTACTCCCATCGGGAAATCTAGGAGTCTAATTTTTCTTCCCTTAAATATGAGCTGGCTTTAGACACCTAGATCCAAGAAAGAAAATGGGATTGGAAATGATGCGATGTGACTTCTGAAGCTATATCTTAAAAGAGGATAAAGCGTTTGCCTAGCTCTTTCTTGAGCTGCACACTGCCCAAAACCATCTGCCATGCTATGAGGCACTCAGGCCAATGGAGGGGCCATGGGCAGGTGTTCCGGCTAACTGCTCCAGCTGAGGTCCCCCCCAAGCAGCTGATTCTGTATGGCTTCCTCAACCATGTGAGCAAATTCCAGCTGCCTACCCAGCTATCATCTGACTATAACCACATCAATGAAAATCATTTAGTTGAGGCCAGTCAACTCCCAGAACCATAAGAGACAATAATAATCAATAAATGTTGCAGTTTTAAGAGTTAGGGCTACAAACCATGGCCTGTGGGTAAAATCTGGTCTGCTACCTGTTTTGCTACGGACTGTGAGCTCAGCTGGGTTTGGCAAATTTTTAAAGGATTGTGAAAGAAACAAAACAGAAAAATACTCAACAGAGACCATATGTGGCCCTCAAAACCTAAAATCATTATTCTTTGGTCCTTTACAGAAAAAGTTTGCTCACCACTGTCATAAACCACTAAGTTTTTGGATGATTTGTTATGCAGGTACGGATTATTAGAACATAATAGGAGTCATCAATGGGGAAATGCTTGATTTAGGGCACCCCGAAAGTCACATTGAAAAGCCAAAACTCAACTGTTATCTGCAAGTCAATACTTACCCTATCATTAATTACCATTATACAATATTCTGATTTCACAGATATATTTGCTCAGTCAAAACGAAAGTCATGGTAACGTGATTTGTCAACCAAGAAGAGTATCTGAAATGTCTCTCAGATTTGACTCCAGATTAAACTCCAAATTCTAGGAGACTCAATAATTTTAGTAATTATAGCTGGCATTCACTTAGTCCTACTATGTCACACTGTTTTAAGCTGTTTTACATATGTCGCTTCAGGTAAGCCTCAGGACACTCCTAACTTCCATTTTACAGATGAGAAAACTGAGGCACAGAGAAATGGTGTCATCTGGCGTGGAGCCAGAATTTGAATTCTTGTGTCCATGACCTTAGGCATAGCACTCTGCTTCTCCTCTCCAGGAACTGTCTAATCAAGACACCCAGTCCTGGTTTAAAGAATGCAGCTGGCTTCCGTAGGGAAGACAGCACACTTTCGCCTCTCTGATGAGACTTCCTTGGGTGCTAGTCAAGGGTGCTGTCTATCTTCCAGGCATCCAGCCTTGAACTTGGATCTCCATCTCTTTCCCCTGGAGCTAGGCTCTTCAGTAGCACTAATTTTTCAGTTGAGAAGATCTGAAACTCCTAGACTAGCCCCAAATTATGGCTAGTTTTAAACCATTTCTTTCAAAGCATTAAAGGGCTTCCTCATATTTTTTCCTCTGGTTTCTGTCAATCAACACATGGAAAATTATGTTTGCCTAAGAAACGATTGTCAAGGGAGACACGATATAGGTTCTGCATTGTCAGCCCTGAGCTAAACAGAATCAATAGACGGATCAAGAGCCAATCAGTACTAAAAGGCCATCCAAGACACTGTTAGGGACAGTGATCATGGAAAACAAAAGGAGAAGCAGTTTCCCCATCTGTGACCGGGGAGTGATAATACCTGCTTTATGATTTGTTGTGTAGACCGGTGCTGAGAATACAAAGGGCCTATGCCCGTGTCTGGCAAGCAGTTAATGGTGGTTATGACCATTGTAATTTTACATGGAATATACCTCTCTTTTAAAGAGCTGATAATTGGCCAATGACATTCACTGGAATAACTGGAAAGGCTGTTAATCGCAAGAAAGATCCATATTCACGAAACGAGGCATAGAGTAAGAGTCGCTGCTTACCCATTGGGTTACACATTTCCCATCTCCCTTTTCCACACTGGAAGGAATTGTGTTAATTATATATAAAAAATGCCCCCCTTACAACCTTATCTCCAGCTGAACTTGGCACAAACAACTGGAGATCAACATAAGAAAGGGCAACAATCGGACTTTAACCACGTGTCAAGGCCACCTCAGCGCAGTGACCAAAAGGCATGACCCAGCATCTTCTCTACTCACCAAAAGGGAAAAATAATGAGGCGGCTGATGAAAAATATGGCAGAAAAGATGAAAAACAGGGTGTTACAGGTTTGCTTCCATCCAGCATAAGAAAACATCTTAGCAGACTAAAAACAAAGAAAAAATATTATATTCAGATTAAGTGATAGTAGTATAAAATTTTTCAATGAAATATTTATCAACGATGTGATCCCTGGGATTTGCTTCAAAACGATCTGGGGGGGCCGGGGGTGGAGTGAATGGGCAAATAGATGAAATGAGACTGGCCACTTTGACAACAGTCAGAGCTCGACAACGGGTCCCTTGGGTCCATTACACTTGTCTCATTCTCTTGTCATATGTTTGAAAAATTCCATAACCCAATGTTAAGAAAAGGTAAGTTGAAATGACTATAATATTATTCCTGTCTCACCAGCTCTACAAATTGGCATAATTAATTTGAACATGCTTTTTATTTGGGCTTCGATTTGATTTCTCCATTGGACCAGGAGGAGAGCCGGGTTGAGGAAAGGCTGGGACATGCGTGAAGAAGTCCCAGGGGTTGCTGGGGTGCTGTAGTCAAGGCAGGTGACAGAAGAGACAGAGTCCAGAGGCCACTCTTGGGACCTTGTCCTCATTGAAATCAACTTCTGAGCACTCGATTTTCTCTCCTTACTTTATGCTGGTCTATATTGCTCATATTATCATGTTGGAGAACAAGGTTACAGAAAGGTGTTTTGATGTGGTCTTAGAAGGTTACTGAGGAGGATTCTCTCTTGCATTATCCAGTGGAGTCCAAGCTGAAGGGGAAAGTGTCTGGAGTTGGGGGTGGGAGTGGCTGAGCGTAGCTCATCCCTAGGGGGCATGGTTGAGGCCAGACACTCTCAGAGCTGAAGTCACCCCAGAAGCTCAAGGCCCCACCAGGACAAGAGAGGCAGCATATTTATACTTCAGGAAAGGTCTGCATTGCTTTGCGTTTCCCACACTTTTGCATACTTGCCATGGGCTAAGCACACGATCAGACTACGAGGTTGCCAGAGGCCCCAGAGAGAAGAGTCTCAACTGTGAGCTAGAAGGCGAGGGGGCCACATGGGTCAGAGATGAATGAGGGCAGAAAGGCCAGGCGTTTAGAGTACCTGGAACAGAGGGGGAGCTGTCTGAAGGGCTAGCAGCCAGGCCAGGCGGATGGCTAGAGATGTACGTAGCTGTGACGAGGGCCCACCTGTGAGGGCCAAGGAGCACTCGCTCCTCTGGGCGAAGCACGTATGGCCTGTCCCAACCATGCAAAGATGGACCTCAGACCGTAACCCTCTCCTCTGTTAAGCATCACTCAGGACACTGTTCAAGTGCTGGGCCTTAGATCTAAACTTGAACATGTGGAAAATTAGGGTTGGGAAGATGCACAAAGGAGGCAAAAGGTGGCAAAAGGTGACTTATGAGTATGAATGGCAGACGTTGAGGCTGTTTTTCCTTGCCAATAAAGAGCTAAGAAATGACCCGCCAACTGCCTCGAGGACTATGAGAGATTAATAGTCTCCATCTCCAGGAAAGTCTAAACAGAGAAACCAGTTGCACCATGTCTGAGTTCTATTTGAACTTGACTGAGGGGACACACACTGAAACGAACCATTCAAGAACGCGGTGGGACAGGCACCCCTGAAGAGTGTCAAACACTGGTCCCCACTTAGTGTTGCTTCTACCACAGGTTGATGGGAGGTACTGGCCTTGTTCACTGAACCCCAAATTTCAATCATGACTGGTCAATCATGAGTGATTCATGACCATTAACAACACGAAGCTGTTCTCATAGTTCACCCACAAAGGGACCCGAGCTTGACATTTCGTTTTTCTTCTGTTTTTTACCCAAGGCCCTTAGAACATTTTCTGACAGTAATGAGCTAAACTTCCCAAATATACCCAAGGGTTAGATATGGCTTCTCACATTACAGCTGAGAATAGAAAACAAAGCATGAAGTGATTTGCCCAGTCGACTAATGAGTTGTGTCCTATCAATGACAGGGTGGGGGAGGGTGGGGACAGCTCGGCTCTTATTTCCAGTTCCAGCATCTAACTCCTTTTAAACAACACAACGGAGCCGTTTCAACAGTGGTCACACACCGAAGGCAATTGAACCGGAGGGTTCAGAAGAAACAGAGTAGCATAAAATCCTTAAATCATGGCCAATGTGGTCTTAATTTTCAGGCTGGGTTACTGAGATGTGAGCAGAGAAGGGGGTGATTACAAGCCCCTCTCATGGCCACATTCGAAGAGCAGTAACACATGCAAAACTGGCACAATCCTTCCTTGGCTAAGCCATTTGCTGCCCTGAAGCAAATGTAACAATCTTGACCTTCAGAATGGGATTTACGTGTCTGATTATGATTACATACAAGAGTCAAAATGCTCCGCACAGATAATATTTTAATAGTAGTCAGTTGCTGCTTTAAAATGGCTTCGAATGACTTCTGGTTATAACTGGAACAGGGTTTGGCAAATTATAGTCCAGCCTATGGGCTAAAGCTGGTCTTGTGTTAAGAATGGTTTTTGCATTTTTAAAGGGGTATAAGAAAAGAAAAAACAAACAAACAAACAAACAAAATATGTGACAAGAGGTCCTATGTGGTGCACAAACCTAGATATATTATCTGGTCCTTTCCCAAAGTTTGCTGAACCCTGATCTAGAACAAGATCCTATTACCTTTCATTTAATTTTGTCTAAATCAAACTATTTTTAATAACTGGCTCTTCAAGAGGCAATCCTGGACGTGAACCGGGTTAGCATCCTTTCCCCAGCTTCATTATAAATGAGCATGTTTAAATGATGAACTAACCGGCCCTGGGGATGTGGCTCTGGGCACAGCAGCTAAGAGGACCACTGGACCAGTGCCCGAGGGTAAGCAGGAGCCGGTACATAACAGAAACGTGGAGAGGAAACAAGCCTAATTTTGCTTTGTTTCTTGTATTTTGTGTGGTTTGGGATTAGGAAGACTCTTGTTTCAATGGCCCTTCCTCAAAAACATTCCCTCCTTAGAAAATAAAGGTCATTTAAATAAAAAAGCTTTCAAGCACTAGTGCAGGCATCCAATGGGTATTCAGCTTTGGCTTAAGTCAATATATGGTGTCCTATAATGTTAAAAACCCAGAGTGACTGAAGTCCAAGTTTTCCTTTTAAAAGATTAGAGTTCGTTCCATCTTCAAATATCTCAGCTTACCTCCTGAGCTAGCATCTACATTCGTAAGTGGAATCCCACAAATTAACCTCTCTCGAGCACCATGGAGAAAGAAGATTGGAAACTAAAATCTAAAGCTTTCATTTCTTTGGGCTTGAAGGATCTGGGGACCCAGGGACAACTGTGGACTGTGCACGTCTTCAGAACAGAGAGCCCTGTTAGATCGCTTGCATGTGACGCTTCCTGTGAAGCGACACAGAGACCCAGAACGTGTTATCGTTATTAGCATTTTAATGGCAAACATTTACCTCCAGCCAAATGTCAGCCACGTCGTGCACAATCATCACGAGGGTTCCGCTGCGAATGTAGTTAGCACACCAGGAGAAGCTCATCAAACTGATAGCAGCCAGGTGGTGGATGACATGAGCTAGAAAATCCTACACAATGAGGGGGCAACAGAAACCATTAAACAAACGTGGTGATTTCCCCATCACTAGAAGAGCTAATGCTATACTAATACTAATCATAACTTAAAAAAACTAATAACTTGCAGCTGCATGTTTTAAAATAGGTGAAATGCTTTCACTTTAATTCTTAAATGTAATCCTCGTGGGGGAGCTGGGGCAAGAACTGCCCTCACTGAAGTCACTTAACTTTGACAGAGCGTTCAATAGTTGTCATCTAAGCCCTAACATCCGCGGCTCTTCCACTACCCCACGCTGGATATACGTACACACACACACACACACACACACACACACACACACACACACACGCATATTCCTGTGTACATTTACCTTTATTGTCTATTGCCTGTCTAATTTCGAAAAAGAAAAGAGACATATAACAAAAGTACACAACCATTAAAATAAGGAGAAATAATAAATGAAAGTGGAACAACCATGCTCGCAAAGCCAGGCTAAGGGAAATCACCACAACTGAGCACAAAAACTCAAAGGTTTTCTGTAAAGACGACACACCAATAGCCAATAAGCACATGAAAATGTGCTCAAACTCATTAGCCATCAGGAAAATGCAAATCGAAACCACAATGGGATACTACTTCACACTTAATAGGATAGCTATAATAAAAAAGACCGACAATAACAAGTGTTGGCAAGGACATGGAGAAACTGGAACTCTTATACATTGCTTGTAGGGATGTAAATTGGTTTGTTAAGTAGTCTGGTGATTCCCCAAAAGGTTAAACACAGAATTACCATGTAGCCCAGTAATTCCATTCTTAGATAGAAATAAAAACATATGTCCATGCAAAATTTTGTATATGAATGTTCATAGCAGCATTATTCATTATAGCCAAAAGGTGGAAACAGTGCAAATATCCACCAATTAACAAATGGATAAGCAAAATGCAGTATATCCATGCAATAGACTGTTATTCAGCAATAAAAAGAAATTAAATACTAATACGTGCTACAACATGAATGTACCTTGAAAACATTACACTAAGTGAAAGAAGCCATATATATATATATATGTATATATATATATATATATACATATATATATATATACACACACATATATATATATATATGTATATATATGTATATATATACACATATAAACCCCGCATATTATATGATTTCATTTACATGAAATGTCCAGGAGAGTCAAATCCATTGAAACAGAAAGTAGATTGGTGGCTGCCTAGGGCTGGGGAAGTTGGGAGCAATGGGAGGTAATGAGAATGTTCTAAATTGACTGGGGTGAAGACTGCAGAACTCTGTGAATACGCTCAAGACCACCAAATTATGCACTTTAGAAAGATGAATTGTATGGCATGTGAATATCTCAATAAAAAATGCTTTTTTTTTAAGCTTAAAGGTTTCAGTTTCCCTGTAGCCAAAGTAAAAGGGTAAGCATGAAAATAATATTAGCCTAACTTATTGAGCACTTACTGTATGCCAGGAAGTGCTTTATATGGATTAACTTGCTTAATCTTGACAGCAAGCAGATGATACAGGGACTAAGGAAATCAAGTTTAGGAAATTTAACCAATTGACTCGAGATGGTAACCAATTAACTCGAACGGGGAAACCAGAGATTCAAGGCCAAGCAATCTGCCCCCAGAGCCTGCTCTTTACCCGACTCCTAATAGTTTTATGTCTCTGATGATATGTGTTTACAAACATCTAACATATATCCACATTTAATTTTTGAAAAAGTACCTGATGCACTTATAAATGACAGAGCAGGAAATCAAGAAAGAATCATTACAAAAAAATCAAGAAAGAATCATCACCCACCCAAGCATATCTATGAAAACCTTCCTAAAATTGACTGTTTTCAATTCTATCCTTTGAAAAAATGACTCAATTATCTTCAAAATTAAAGATGCTGTAATGTTTCAAATACTTACCAAGCCACCCAAGCATGATTATAATTCACACTATTCTATGTGTTATAAAAAGCAAAAAAGCTATGATCTGGAACTAAACACACATAAAAATACAATTTAAAGATTAGGATTGGGGCAGGGGGATAAAATTTTTTGAACAAATAAAGTAGCTTTGTAAATAAGGCACTTACCTTCCTCTTGACATCGGAGCCCAGGCTGAATAAGAGAGACCAATAAAAACTCATCTCCAAAATGTAGTACCAGTACTGAGATGACAGCAAGGGCTGAGAAAAATAAAAGTATTCACTACTTTAATGTCACCATATAAACAACTCACTTTAAGGATGAAAATTATTGTTCCTATTTATGTTACACAAAATTCTCCCAAATAATAACGCTTTACATTTCAACTTCTGAAAAGAAATCAGAGATAATATGATAATATTTTGGGATATTTTATTTCTCAAAGGGTGAGCAAGAATTTCAAAATCAAGTTAGACGTTTAATTTAAATGTTAAACTACAACAGGTGTAATTGCCTTATTTAGTTGATTGAGAGTTAAATTGGAAAAAGCGTTCAAAAATATTGACTTAAGGACAAAGACTATTCTGTTCTGCAGGTCCCATGATCTACCTTGTTTTATGTTTCTTGCATGCTACTCAAAATATGATATCCTAACCTCTTTTCTGGAGATGGGCTGGTGATCTGAACTGGCCCATTCTCAAATAAGACAGTAATAAAATATACAGAGTTATTTAAGTACTCAAAAAATGTCTTCTGAAAAATAGTGAGATTCCCACAACCAGAACCTTCTTTAACATTGTTATAGTGGGTGGGGTGGGTGCTTATTTTAGCTAAACTGAGATATTATCTCTCTTGTTGTGCATGGTTGTTAACATTAATGACCCCAATGAATCTCACTTTCTGCTATCCATGCCCTAGCATAGTCTCCTCCCACATGACCATGAACTAGTCCTTGGGTATTGGTCAGGGGAAATGGTCAGTATGATGCAAGCAGAGACTTCCCAAGCACCACATAAAAAACCTGAGCTATTCCACTGGAGGACATAGAGTAGAGAGTCAAGGTCTTTGCTGCCATAAATATCAATGAGGACACCAGGAACATGAGCCATCCCCTAGCCAACCTACTAATCGCATGGAGCAGTACCACTCAGCTGCACCTCACCCAGATGGTTAACCCAAGCCATGAGCAAATAAATGGTGTTGTTTTAAGGCACTGTTTTGGGGACGGTTTGCTATGCGCTAATGGAGAACTGGTAGGCTTGCAAAGTTAAAAGTTAGAGGTAGAAGATGATAACATCAGGGTTTGGCCTAGAGAATGCCTAAGTACCTTACGGTCTGACCTCTTTTGACTTTTAATACTAAGGCTAACACATTAAAAGGGATAATTTTCTGGTCAACTCATCATCCTTGATAAGGCCATAAAAAATGAGAGTTTCTGCTTTCTTCTATGACAAACGGCTTGTATGAGACTAACTCTCCTAATGGGAACAACTAAAAAAAAATCTGGATAAAATACAGAAAGAATATCTGTTTGAAGGCATCAGAGATAAACCAAGGCATCCGGAAGCTATGAAGCCAAAGTCTCAAAGAGAAGAAAAATACATTGAAATGAATCCTTTCTTTCAAGTGAATCCTTAATTCAAGAAGTACTAGAAACACTAAGCAGAAAAGAAAACTACATCTATGTGTAGCATAAAGTCTGCATTTGCAAACTTACACTCCGTATGGAGCTCAGAGACTACGAAGCAGGAGAAATGAAGTGGGACTTCTGGCAGTCCAGGAGGTGCTAGGAAGTACACTGGCGTTCAGGACCAGCCGAGAAGGAAGCCTGGGGAACACTGTGATCTGTCTGTCAGTCGGTTGGTTGGTCTGTCTGTCTGCCTGTCTGTCTATCTATCTATTAATCAATCACCTATCTACTTACCTACCTACTTAACTACCTATCATCTATCTCATCTCGTCTGTCTGTCTGTCTGTCTATCTATCATCTACCCATTTAATCTATCTAATCTATCCATCTATCTATCTATTTTCAAGATTTTTATTAAAATATAGCTAGCACACAATAGTGCATCATTTCCAGGTGCACACCTGTTACTTAACATCCATATACTTAAAGAAGCGATCACAAGTCCAGCAACCATGTGACACCACACAATGCCACCACGATACCACTGATCACTGACCGCACTCCCCACACTGCACACATTCCCAGGAGCCACCGCTCTGAACCTGGAAGTTTAAACTCCTCATTCCCTGCAACACTTTGTCCCCGCTTTTTCATTTTTCAGTGATAACTGACAGTCGATATTACTTTATATTAGTTTCAGAGATACAGTGGTAAGACATCTGTATAATTTATGAAGTGATCCCCTTGACTAGTCTAGTACCCGCCTGACACTATATATACTTATTATCATATTACTGATTATGTTCCCCATGCTTTACATCCTCATGACTTTCATAACTATCGATTTGTACTTCTTTATCCTTTTAGCCCCATACCCCCCTTCCATCTGGCGACCCTGTATCTATGAGTTTGTTTTTTTGTTTCTTTTGTTTTTTAGATTCCACATATAAGTGAAGTCATATGGTATTTATCTTTGTCTGACTTATTTCACTTAGCATAATACCTTCTGGGTCCATCCATGATGTCGCAAATGGTTAAGATTTCTATTTTTTTTCTTTTGTGGCTGAATATTCCATCGCACATATGTACCTCCTCTTCTTTATCCAATAGTCTATTGATGGGCACTTAGGTGGCTTCCATATCTTGGCTATTGTAAATAGCGCTGCAGTGAACATGAGTGCGTATATTTTCAAATTACCATTTTGCATTTCTTCGGATAAATACCCAGAAGTGGAATTGCTGGGTCATATGATAGTTCTATTTTTAATTTTTTGAAGAACTTCCATACTGTTTTCCGTAGTGGCTGCACCAATTTGCAACCCCACCAACAGTGCACGAGAGTTCCTTTTTCTTCACATCCTCATCAGCAGTTGTTGATTTATTGATATTAGCCATTCTGACAGGTGTGAGGTGATTTGCATTTTTCTGATGATTAGTGATAGTGAGCATCTTTTCATATGTCTATCTGCCATCTCTTTGTCCTCTTTGGAGAAATGCTTATTCAGGTCTTCTACTCACTTTTTAATTGGATTGTTAGGGTTTTTATTCATTCATTCATTCATTCATTCATTCATTTATTTTTGGTGTTGAGTGAGTTCTTTAACCCCTTATTCGATGTATCATTGGCAAATATCTTCCCCCATTCAACAGACTGTCTTTTTGTTTTGTTGATGAATTCCTTTGCTGTGCAAAAACTTTTTAGTTTGATGTAGTTCCATTTGTTTATTTTTCCTTCTGTTTCCCTTGCCCAAGGAGATACATCAGAATAAAAATTACTAAGAGCAATGTCAGAGAGTTTACTATATATATGTTTTCTTCTAGGAGATTTATGATTTCAGGTTTTACATTTAAGCTGTTAATCCATTTTGAGTTTATTTTTGTATATGGTGTAAGAAGGTGGTTCAATTACATTTTTTGCATGTATCTGTCCAATTTTTCCAGCACCATTTATTGAACAGGCTGTCTTTACCCCACTGTATATTCTGTACTCTTTATTCATAGATTGTCCATATGTGTGTGGGTTTATTTATGAGCTCTCTATTTTGTTCTATTGATCTATTTGTCCATTTTTATGCCAGTACCATGCTGTTTTGATTACTGTAGTCTTGTATTTGTGATACCTCCAACTGCTCTTCTTTCTCGAGATTGCTGTGACTATTTAGGGTTTTTTTCCTGGCTCCATATAAATTTTAGGATTATTTCTTGTAGTTCTGCAAAAAAATGCCATTGGAATTTTGATAGGAATTGCATTAAATCTATAGATTGTTTTGAATAGTATGGACATTTTAAAGATGTTAAGTCTTCCTATTCATGAACACGGCATGTGCTTCCATTTATTTGTAACTTCTTCAATTTCTTCAATGTCTTATAATTTTCTGAGTACATGTCTTTTACCTCTTTGGTTAAATTTATTCTTAGGTATTTTATTTTTTGATGTAATCATAAATGGAGTTGTTTTCTTAAATTTCTCTTTCTGATAATTTGTTATTGGTATATAGAAATGCAACTGATTTCTGAATATTAATTTTATACCCTGCTACTTTACTGATTTCATTTATCAGTTAATAGTTTTTAGGTAGAATCTTTAGTATTCTCTCTATATAGTATCATGTCATCTGCAAACAATAAGTTTTACTTCTTCCTTTCCAATTTGGATGCCTCCCATTTCTTTTTCTTGTCTGACTGCTATGGCTAGAATATCCAATACAATGTTGAATAAAAGTGGTGAAAGTGAACATCCTTGTTTTGTTCCTCATCATAAGGAAAATGCTTTCAGCTTTTCACCGTTGAATATAATGTTAGCTGTGGATTTGCCATACATGGCCTTATTATATTGAGTTATGTTCTCCTTATTCCCACTTTGTTCAAAGTTTTTATCATAGATGGATGCTGGACTTTATCAAATGCTTTTTCTGCATCTTTGATATGATCATATCATTTTTATCTTTCATTTTGTTTATGTAGTGTATCACGTTAATTGATTTACAGATATTGAACCAACCTGTTATCCCAGGAATAAATCCCACTTGATTATGGTGTATGATCTTTTCTGTATTGTGGAATTTAGTTTGCTAATATTTAGTTGAGGATTTTTGCATTTATATTCATTAGGGATATTAATCTATAATTTTTTGTTTTTTTTTTTTTTTGTAATTTCTTTGGCTTTGGAATCAGGGTAGTAGTGGCATCATAAATGAGGTTGGGAGCCTTCTTTCCTCTCGAATTTTTTGGAATAGTCTGAGAAGGATAGGTGTTAATTATTCTTTGAATGCTTGGCAAAATTCATCTGTGAAACCATCTGGTTCAGGACTTCTGTTTGTGGGGAATTTTTTTTATTACTAATTTGATTTCGTTAGTAGTAATTGGTCTTTTCAGATGTTGTTTCTTCTTGATTTAGTCTTGGAAGATTGTGTGTTTCTAGGAAGGTACCCCTTTCCTCCAGATTGTCAACTTTGTTGACATATAATTGTATGTAGTATTTTCTTATAATCCTTTGTATTTCTGTGGTGTCAGTTATCACTTTCATTTCCGATTGTATTTACTTGGGTCTTCTCTCTTTTTTTCTTGACAAATTTGGTTAAAGGTTTATCAATTTTGGTTATCTTTTCAAAGAAGCAGCTCTTGGTTTCACTGATCTTTTGAATTATTTTTAGACTCTATTTTATTTATTTCCATTCTGATCTTTATTATTTCCTTCCTTCTACTCACTTTGGGCTTTTTTTGTTATTGTTCTTTTTCTAGTTCCTTTAGGTATATATCAGATTGTGTATTTGAGATTTTTCTTGTTTCTTGAGGTAGGCCTACATTGCTATGAATTTCCCAATTAGGACTGCTTTTGCTGTGTCCCATAAATTTTGGGTCATTGTACTTTCATCTTCATTTTTCTTAATGTATCTTTTGATTTCATTGTGAACTCATTCATTGTGTAGTAGCACATGACTTAGCCTGCATGTGTTTGTGTTATTCAGTTTTTTTCTTGTACATGATTTCTAGTTGCATACCATTGTGATTGGAAGAGATGCTTGGTATGATTTCAATCTTCTTAAATTTATTGAGACTTGTTTCGTGGCCTAATATGTGGTCTATCTAAGCATCTTTATAATTATTGTTTTGAACTCTGTATCTGATAAATTTCTTGCCTCCATTTCATTTCGTTCTTCTGGAGTTTTCTCCTGTTCTTTCATTTGGTACTTGTGTTTTTTTGTTTGTTTACTCATTTTGGCTACCTCTCAGTGTTTGTTTCTATGTGTTAGGTAGATCTGCTATGTCTCCCAGGCTTGGCAGGGTGGCCTTATGTGGTCAGTGTCCTATGTGGCCCAGTGGCGCATTATCCCTGGTCACCTGAGTCAGATTCTCCAGGTGTGTCCCTTGTGAGGGTTGGGTGTGACTTCCTGCTATAGTTGAGTCTTGATAGCTGTTGGCACATCAGTGGGTGGGACTGCCACGCCCACAGCCTATGAGCTCTTGTGTGGCGGCTGATCCCATGGTGTGGGATTCCCCCCAGCAGGCTCTGGCACCTGCTGAGACCACTCTTTGGGTGTGCCACTTGGGCGAATCAGGTGGTACTCTGTTACCATTTGAAGCCAACTACCAGGTATACTGGTTTGGGGGCCACTTGGAAAGGGCTCCTGTGGAGGCCAATGTCAACCATTGCCTGTGACTTATCCGGGCCTACCTGGTAGGGGTTACAAGTGATCCATAGTTGATTTCTGCCTGTGCTGAACCTGGCATGTGGGAGAGGTCACGTTGCGAATCGAGGCTGGCTGTCACTAGTACCAGGTTTGGGTCAGCTTAGCAAAAGGCCAAGAGAACCCCTATGCCTGCTACCACCTGCCAGCTGTCCATAAGGCTCAGCTACTGAAAGAGCATTGGGCGATATGGGTGGTGTGGGAGTTGTGTGGCGCAGGATGTCAGGGAGTCACCAGCATGGAGCGAGTGGTTTTCAATGGGTCCTGCAGATTCAGTGGGTCATGCTGAGCCTGGGGCCTCTCTGCAAAAGTCTCAGGGCATACTGAGGTCAGCCACTGCCCACTTGGAGCCTGCAGGTCACCCAAGAGTTGTCTAAGAAAAACTACAATACGGGCCATCAAGGGCTACCTGCCAGGCACAAAAAGACTCTAGCGTTGCACAAGTTGGGTGGTGGGTGGAGTCCCAGACAGTCATCAGGGTGGAGTGAATGGGGTTTACCAGGCCGATGAAAATTCAGATTGGCTGGGGTGAGAAGGGTGAGGGGCTCCACATGAGGACAACGGCAGCTGTCTATCCAGCCCTTTCCATGATGCCACACAACTCAGTCTCTCGCTGTATGTTTTTGTCACTTCCCTGGGCACTGTTCCTCTGCCAGAGCCCAGGGTGAGCGATTAAGGGTAAAAGTTTTTGGGCAGGCCCTTTAAGACGATGCCTGGATTTCCAGTTGCCTTCAATCTCACCCAGACAGATGGTTGACTTTCACAGCCAGATGTTGTGGAGCTTGGGGCCCTCACTGTTCAGGGAGACATCTACAGCTGAGATATCCCTACTTATTCTCCACCACCACATGTGGGTGCAAGGCCAACCTTGCTTCTTATCTCCACCTCTCCTATCAGTCTTGAGATGGCTTCTTCTTTATATCTTTAGTTATAGGACATCTGTTCATCTTGTCTTCAAATGGTTCTTCAGGGTAATTATTATATATTTTAGTTATAATTTTAATGCTGTCATGGAAGGAAGCAATAACAATGTCCACCTACTCTGCCATCTTGACCAGAACCTATTATCTTTTATTTAAAACCAGTATAAGAAACATCCTAGGAATATGGGTGAGTTGTAAATACATCTTCCCTCACAAAAAGACTGGAGTCCACAGTGAATCAGCTCAATCACAGAAAAACATATAGGTGATCTGTCTCTACTTTAATTGCCTAACAGAGGTGAAAGAAAATTCTCTTAGGAGGAAGGTAATATCATCCTGAGCATCTATAAATTTTCATAAACAATGTCTGTCATTCAGTCAAATGTTAGTAAGCATAAAGGTACAGGAATAAAAAAGAAAACAGACCCACAGGTGATAAAGATATTGATATTGATATTGGGCTTCTCAGACTTGGACTTTGAGATAACTCTAAATACTTGGTTAAAACGTGGGAAATTTCAATAGATAATGAGAATCCACACACACACACACAAAAGAACTAAATGAAAATTTGAAAACTGAAAGGTATAATAACTAAAACTGAGAACTCAATAGATGTATTTAATAGTAGATTAGACACAGCTGAGAAAATCACTCGTGAACTAGAAAACATAAAAGTAGAAAATTCCAGAACAATGAAGAGTCTGATTTTAGCCTACTTGTAAGTTAGCTTGCCAGTTTCATGAATCCTGATAGAAAATATGAGACTCCTGGGTCAGAGATAAAGGATAGCTTGCTACTCACAGTAATACTGTTGTCAGAATATCAAAATTTGTGCCAATTCTCCCATCCCAGTTCCCACGGGGTTAATATAAAGCACCTATATCAAGGGACAATATGAGGGGTCTGATCACTGAAGTAAAGGAGGGACTTACTTGCTTTGGATAGCCATTCCACACCTCCCAGAGGTCATATACCCAAGGTTTCTGAAAAGACAAGGAGCCAAGGGAGAAAAAATAAGTTTGTCTAAGTCAAAGGCTGATTTCAACAGAAAATATAAACTCTTTCTGATGTCACAGATGGGTGGTAAACAGCACAGTAAATGCATTTTTGTCATCTTCCTATTGCTCCTGCTGAACATCTCACACCCTCTGTAGCTATTCACACGTGTTCCTATACAACACCATGGTGACATCCACAATTTCTAGTGCATCTGGGACCAAAATCAGTCCTATCTCACAGAGCAAATTATTTCCAACAATCATTTTGAATAATTTCTAATGAGATTGTTAAACTATTAGAACCAATTAGATGACTGCTTCTGTACTAATAAAAATATCTCGATGTATCCGCAGCAATAAAATATCTTAAGAGAAATCTTAAAAGAATCTTGAGAGAAGTCTCTAAAAGCCAGTTACCTTCTATTTTCTGTGAACAATTTACTATTACATTTACACGTCACTTAATGAGGTCATCGTTTAATAATTACTTAAACAGACAATGCAAAGGGAATACAGAAAGGAGAAATTTTGGTTTTGATGGGTGAGTGATGACAGTCTTCATGGAACAGTGACATCTGATATGGGACTGGATGAAATGCGACAGGCAGAGAAAGAGGTGGGAAGGGTAAGGCATTTCTGGCAGAGGGGATAAAATGTGCTATAATCCAAAAGTGAAGATGTACCAGGTTGTCAGGAGTCCAGTTTAGTTGGTGCATGAGTGGAAATAGAAAGAGATTATGTTTAAAAATTAACTTTGCAAATGCAAAGCTTAATGAAGGCTTTGAAAGACAAAGACAGATGCAGAAGTTGCTACTTTTATAGGCATTCTAGAGATTAGAGGTTGAAGAGCTAGTCATCTTTTGAAAGTATTACATCCTAAGGAAATCACAGGCAGGAATTATAAAGATTAAAGACAGGTTCCAATCAAAGATATCAAAAAGACAACTTACATCATAAAGAAACGCAATTCCAGCGATTGTAATCATTAAGTAAAATGCAAATCGCCAGCTGCCAAAAAAAAGAAAATCATGTAAAGGTGATTGACATTTGAAGAGAAAAACATTTGGTAGAACAGAAAGAATGAATATTCTGGAGTCAGACAAATCTAAGCTGATATCCTGACTCTGCCACTTGTTAGATGGGTACACAAGTCACTCAAACTCTGGGAGGCTTAATTTCTTTCTCTGTAAAATGCGAATAACAAAACTTACCTAAAAACATAAAAAGAAGTGAAGATAATGTATGGAAAATATTGATCAGAGTGTCTAGTATAAAGTAAACAACAATAAGTGGCAACTGTTGCACTATTATTGTGCTTAGCCCAATTCCTAACACATAATAAATGATGGTTTGATATTAGTATTATCTAACCACTTATTTTGTCCTCATTTAATTCCCAGTGAAAAGGTTTCTATGTGGCCAGACTTTAGTCTTGTCTCTGGAAAGCATATTTTGAAAGAATACTTTCCCTGTTGTATGGAGCAAGGCCTATAAATTAAGAGACTTAGACATGTCAATCAATTGTAATACATAGGCCTTGTTTAGATTCAAATAAACAAAGTGCAAAGAAGATTATGAGATAACCAAGAAAAAATAAATATCGATCGAATATTTGCTGTTATTATACTTTTTTTTAAAGATATGATACTGGGGTGGCAATTATGTTTAAAAGTACTGTGGTATGTATCTTTTAGAGATCTATATTAAAATATTTATAAATGAAATCACACAATGTCTGCTCTCTGCTTCAAAAGTGATCTTTAATCAAAATTGGATGAATGTGGTCAAAAGGTACAAACGTCTAGTTATAAGATAAGCAGGTCCTGGGGGTACGATGTACAGTACAATCGTTGCAGACGGCACTGCCGTGTGGTACATTTGAAAAAGGCTAAGAAAGTAGATCCTGAAAGTTCTCATCACAAGGAAGAAAACTTTTTTTCATTTTTCTTTTTGCATCTATGTGAAATGATGAATTTTAACTAAAGTTGTAACCATTTCACAATATATGTAGGTCAAGCCATCATACTGTATACCTTAAATTTATACAGTGCTATATGTCAATTATATCTCAATTAAATTGAAAAAAAATATATGACCCATAAAAATAGCTGCAGTGGGGGAGAGGAACAGGTGGGGGCACAGATGACCCAGGATTACCTCGAGTTGATAATTATTAAAGTTGGTGATGGATACACAGCATAATAGCTTTTCTAATTTTGTATATATTTATAGCTTTGCAAAGTAAAACGGTTTTTTTTAATGACTGCTATTTTATCTAATGATTGCTGAAGCAACAATATTTAAAAAGTATTTGTTCCTAACATTTGTATCATGCCTTATAGTGCTTTTCTCAACATGCCTTTAAGATAAAATAAGAAAGGGGAACAGTGACATATCCCCACTTTGCAGACAGAAAACAAGGCTGACAAAGACTCGGACGTGTCCCCAGCTAGCACAGCCGAGCAGTCACACAGCTGAGGCTGAATCTTTGGGCTCTGAATCCAGTAGTGTTTCCTAAACGTTGTCACATAAGCCAGGTGACAGCTTTTCTTCATGGCTTGTTATGATTGAGAAAAAAAGCAGGGTTCGATTACTCAGAAAGTTAAACTGCAAACACACCCAAAGGGCATTTTATAAAATGAACTTGTTTTCTTTATGGTCAGTCCAGTAAAGGCTCATGCTTACATGTGGGGAGCATTTCCTGGGCTCCCTGTTTATCTTGGCCAAACAAGAAGCACCAATAAGAGGAGATGACAAGCCCTGACAGCCCCAAAGGGAGCCATAAGCCTAGGGGACACACCTTGCATCGTGTGCTTCTCAAACACACATCGACCTGCTGACCCTGTGCCAGACACATGTGTCACGTCGCGCTTTCTTCATAACAAGCTTATGAAGTAGGTACTATAATTCGCCCGCTTTGACGGCTTATTGCCTCATTCTCATGGCAACCCTAAAAGTAGGTAAGGTGGACACTAAAGAACACTGAGGTGAGAGAAACCGCGTAACCCATCTATGGCTGCACAGAAACAGTCAGATCCAAGACTAAAACTCCAAGTTTCACACTTTTCTGGACCAGGCTTGCTAGGCTTCATCGCACTGTGCCAGCGGCTCTCACGGCGTACGTGGGGGGCCCCTGACCTCAACATATGTTCAGGATGACACTGGAATGCGCTTTGACTCTTGCGCTCATCCCCTGACCCGCGTACAGTGGAGATTTCCAGAGGCCACACGACATGCGACACGCGGTGGTGTCACCGCTCTGACAGCTGCTGAGTGAGTGCCTGTGTCCTGTGGTCTTACGTCTTATGAATGTCACGGGTTTAATTCCTAAAGTGTAATTATCAATAGGTATCACACTAACAAGCTAACACTCTTCAGGGTCTTTTAATAGTTTTTAAGAGAGCGAAAGGGCCCTGAAACCAAAATGTTTGAGATCCGCTACATGTCCCTAGCGACAAGAGGTTCAGGGACGTACTTACTGACGCCTCTTACCTGCTTCCAGTGACCCTAAGGTGGCAAAAGTTCTTTTGTTTCTAGACAAGGCTGAGATAAAAATAATTGGGAAGGGAAAAAAACCCTTGAAAAAAAATCCGGAAATTGACTAGTCAGGTCCGAACAGTACAGTGAAAGATGACAGTGCAGGGTAAAATCAGGGCGGAACTGGGCAGAGTGACCTTGGGCCAACGGGGACAGAAGGTGACAGAGCCAGAGATGGGGCTGAGTGAGAGGCCGAATACAGCAAACGGGGCACTGGCCCCAGGGCCAACCCAGTTTCCACCCTGGGGTACCCCCCCACACACAATCCATACGCCAGGTACTCAGAAGTCACTGGGTACTGTTCTAACGAACTCTCATTGCTTATTAAACAACGACAAAAAAAAAAAAGAGGTTAGCTAATATGCAATTTGACTTAAAAATAAAAGATCCACTAGGAATTAAAGTACCTAAATGCTGTGAAATGGGGTTCAGGGAGCATTACAGGAAGTAAGCGAAGACATAATCCACTCAACTCAAGCTGCCTGGAGCTAACCCGTCCCCGCGCTGCGGAAGGGCTCCCACCTGTCGGGGTCATTTGGAAGAGTCTGGGGCTGGAAAGTGAGTTTCCTGAGGTTTCCAAAACGCCCGGGGTGGGCGTCTCTTGCCGAGATTCCAGCAGCACACCCCAAAGCTGAGGGCATGAAGTGCAGCCCCCCGACCCAATTAAAGCATTTTGCTTTTAGCCTATTCGTTTAGTCCATAACCATGTTTAACAGTTTTCCAACTTGGAGGAAATCTGTAACATAACTAAAGAGTAAGACGTAGCTTAAATTTTACTTGTGGGCCCAGTCCTGTTTCTGGAATGCATTTATAATTTCCTGCTGCCTTCAAATCACGCTTTTTTTTGCCTATGGAAATCCAACCCATTCTTCAAGGTCCAGGTCACACCTAAGCTTTTTAAAAGGACTTTCTCCAGCGTATTCAGCCCCATAGACGCCATCTCCTCTGAAAGCCCACAGCACAGGTAAACACGACTGGGCTGCAGGTGTCCAGGGCCACGTGCCCCTGGATGTAGTAACTGCAGATGCTGTGGTTTCATAAGCGATAGTCTCGTCTTCCTGAGTAGAGGTTTAAGGCCAATGGCCGAGCCTTCTACTTTCACTTCCCTCTTAAAATCGAGAACCGCATACAGGTAGGAGAGTGCCATGTCCAGAGAAGGCATGGTGCAACCCTTCACAGTGCCTGGTGGCTGATTATGGAGACCTGAAACCTCCTTCTCTAGCCTGAACTCTGTGGCCTGCCCTCATTGGACTCACCAGCAGCCAGATTCCCAAAAGTTGGGCTCTGCTAACTCAGTTTCTTGCCACAGGGGCTCCCTACTTGCTAAGAGGAGCATTCGGTGGCAAGGGACAACATGAGGAAGCACAGGGCGTATCAAAGGAAGATCACAGGACCGGAACACAATGGCCCCACCAACAGCCAGGTCCATAGACTAGACGGACGCGTAGCTTCTCATCGGTTAAACAGGGCTGGCCCCCTCCCTGACTGCCCCACGCTGTTGCTGGGGCATCAAGGAGCGTTTCACTGGAGTGTGATTCAGCTCAGAGGTAGAAAATCAGCCCCTGCCCGAGGACTTTCTTTCAGAGGAGAATCATTCGCAGAAAGAATGAATGAAAGACAGCGGGAACACAGGAAGATGTCACGTGGAACCGGCTCCGTTTTGTAGTGTTTTGGGGTGATGGGTCAGAGAGGGTCACTCCTGCCACACTGATATCAGTGGCAACGCGACATTAACCAGTCTCTCAAGAGCTAAAGATCAGAGAGAAGCACTTAGAAGACAAACCAGGCCGTATCCCTCCAGCCATCGTGGGAAAGGCAACAGAAGCCTGTGATGAGGAATGAGAGTTTCAAGACTCCCCGAAGGCTTGGCCTCTGAACACCACCGGTTTCATACCTGGATGACAGTGTTCAGGAGTATGTCGGTAAATTACAGGAAGCCATTAAAGCCTAGCCTCACACAGGCTGTCTATTTATTTGAGAGTCTTACATCAGCTCTCTATCTATTTCACCATCGAAACATGAATATCTGTTCACAGTCACTCAACAATGTGAGGACCTTAAGAAATAGACAGAAAGGAGGAATAGAATGTGTCGAACGTGCAGACTGTGGCATCAAACACAACCCAACTAGCATGCATTTGTCTGCATGTAAAGAAGAGGAACAAAGTCAGAGCAATGACCTCGTTCACTATTTTTGCACAGGTGTCAATTTGTGTCACCAAGGGAGTGGCCTAAAGTACCACAGTATTCTACAAGGGAGAAAAAACAAACAATCAAAAAAAAAATGAAAACAGAGTTCAAAGAAAACAAAAAATAACTGCAATGCAGCTCGCTGTTCTCAGAATGTATTCAAGGTAGCCAGCTCTGGCAAAAAATGCTACTTGGTGCCCCGGCCCAGCCTGTCCCCCACCCCCCCACCCCCCGCCGCTAAGCAGCCTGGGAAACGCAGAGAAACTGGCCGCCCTGACCGACCATCCACAGGCTGGGTAGGGTATGAGCCAAGACAGACAGAAAGAAGACCTCCCAGTTGTTGGCATGAGCCAGGTGGTAAAGTCTTGGGAACTAGGGCTAAACTCTACCTTAGAAAAGATAAACACCAGTTAAGACATTTTTATGATCTCTCTTAACTTCCAGATGAGTATATAATATCCCCTGCTCATCTTAGAGAATTCATAGTTTGCCCCATTTCGCAGGGAAGGAAACTGGAACACAAAAGGTAAACGAGTGACTAGCCTACAACACCCAGCTGGTAAGGGACAAAGCTGGGTGACAGCTTTTCTTCATGGCTTGTTTTGATTGAGAAAAAAGTAGGGTTCGATTACTTCCTCTTCTGCTCCAAACGCAGGACTTTCTGAGATGCCCATTCTGCTCCATCAAAAATTGTAGCGTTTCAAAAGCTCCGACATCCCTTCTTACCAAGCTTCTTGGAATTTTTTCATCCTGCATGGCCTCTCTTGATTGCGCCGACTCCGAAACCATCTCTCGACCTGGCGCTCTGTCAAGTTACACTTCTTTGCCAATCCGTAAATATCAGTCTGAAAAGGGATGAAATGAATGAATGAGTGATAAAGAGCAGAGTCAGACTGGCAGGCAGTCGAGAGACAGTGAGACTGGGTCACGAGAGGTTGCGCGATGGAGAGAAGACAGATTCTGCATTTGACCTTGAGCCAGGAAATGTCTTTTTTTTTTCTTTTGCTATGAAACCACACACACACACACACACACACACACACACACACACACACACACACACACAACAGAGAGAATGTTAGCATCCCAGAACTCTGAGTTACTGAAAGAGATCAATTCTCTATAAGTTTGTCGTAACCCATATGTTCAAATTGTATGTGTGAGTTCACTCATTCAGCTCAATTTTATTTAGGACCTCCTAAATTTTATTTAGGGTACCAGGTAGAGCATATCATTTAAGATGTCAATCAAATCCTATATCTTCATTTTTCCTATTAGGAAACTGGAAACCTGGGAGTTTTAGTAACTTTCTAAGACTTAAATTAGTAGCAAAGTGAGAATGAGAATTTAGGCTAGTGTGCGTTCTGTTATTTCACATGATCTTTTTACTAGCTCCAAAAGATGATGCAGGAAAAACCTAAATAGGTGTTGGCCATCATTTTCATATTTAATCAGAGGGAGAGCCTATTTCAAACTAATCCAAAATAATTCCGATCATAAAAATAATCATTACAGAATATAATGATGATGACGGCTTCTCCCTGGGAAGCAGGAGCTGTGGGTTATGATTAAAATTGGAAACAATATAAATGATGGATTAGCTCAAAGGTCACAAACTTGAAGTTCTCCTCGGGCTGGACGAGAAACGGAAATGACCAAGTCTGTTTCAGGATTGGATTTTAAGTTGTCCTTTCAATACAGTTTCATACGTTAAACCTTCAGTTCTCTCCACTTCCACAGTGACATAAGCTCTGTCATTTTTTTTTTTTTTTAAAAACACCGGTCCTCCTCTTGATTTTCCATTTTCCAGTGGGAGTATGAGAAACACTTCAACTTCCTCTGAACTTGCTTTGAGAAAAATAAAATCACACCACACTGACCCTCAGCTTCAGTGCTGAGGAGACAAGCAGGAGACACATGGACACGGCAAACAGAAATACACATGTGCCGTCCCCAAGCTGTGGCCCACGGCCCCCACGATGAAAGCGTGGGCCCAGAATTTCAACGTGAAGTCGCTAGGTTTTCTTAATGTGGACCAGATACCTCAGAATGAATTTAAACCGATTGTGGACCAACGTGAAGGCAAAACAAACCCTGGGGGTACCCGCTGGCCAGACCCCCGACGGACTGTGACCGCGCATGTCACTTCTGCTGTGCTATTGTGTTCGGTCCGTGTAATCGCTCAGGTGTGCAGTGCGACAGCAGATAAAACCCACAGGAAGCTGTCACGCTGAGGCCTGGCAAAGGGCTGACTGCAGCTCCCACCCGCCTCCTGAATTGCCAGCCCGTTACTTCACCTGCAGAGAAGGGGAGCGAAACAAAACAAAACAAAAGCAGGACACAGCCCTTAGCACACGTTTCCCTAAACTGCCCTAACACCTATTCCTTTGTAAAGCAAGGCTTCGCCTGCCGTTGTCTTAGTTGCTGTTTTTTGTTTCGTTTTTTGTTCTTTGTTTATTTATTTATTATTTTACTGTTGTTTTGTTCCCGTGTTTCTGTTGTTTCTGAGGAAACTGAGCTGGCGACTACTTATTGGCGCCTACTCCTCACAGGCCATATGTCAGCATTTGGAGAAGCAAAGGAGGGAGATGGATATGGCCCTCCCCTTTCCAGGGTCAAGTTTGTCAGGTAAAGAAGAAACAAAAATAACACCGAAAATTCTCATAAAATATCACAAAAGCTGAGATAGTGGAAGATGAGGGCACCATGGGGCCTCGCTCTGTGTAGGCAGTTCCTGGAAGTTGCACTTAAGCTGAACTCTGAAAAATGCCCCAACAAAGAGAGGATGAGGGAGGAGAGTGTCCTGGCAGAAGGACCAGCATGCGAGGTCGCCCGGGGAGGACAGCGTGGGTGAGCAGGGAGCACGCGCAGACACCGAGAGAGGAGAGGCGGTGTGGCTAGGGTCACGCCAAGAACAGCCTTGTCTGCCATTTCTCCCGTGGGTCACAGGGTGTCTGTGGTTTTGCAGCGTGTAGAGAATGAAGGAGCAGGGGTGAGGCCGGCAGGGGAGGCCCGCTCACCCGGGCCTCTGCTCCTCTGCTCTCGCAGCGAGGGCCTGTGACGCCAGGCTGGACGGGTCTGGAGGTTTGGAGCCCCCAAGCCAGGCAGCCCCATGCTCGTCACGCCCCCCTCCCGGGAAGAAAGAACACAGCAGGTAGTGAGGTGACAGTCGGTGGCAGGGAGCTGAAACAGAATACCCAGCTCTGGTGCTTCCTCGCCGTGTAGCCTTGAGCACCAAACTCTGGTCCCCTGTGCAAATCACAGTGACAGCGTCACACCCCGTGGGAATGGTTAGGGTCTGGGGGCTCCCGGGGGTGAACACATTACATGAACATGTTACATGTGCCATGCCAGTGCTGGAGACTGTGGCTGGACCACGGACAGAGCCATTTAAGGAAAAAGTGCTCCTTCTGTAAAATAACTTGCCAACATAAACAGATCCCCCCAAACAGAAGACATAATTCAAATCGTGCTGCTTGGCCCAGAGCTGAATGTATTCTGAACTGCAGCAACACTATCTTCGATATAGTCTTGGACTGAAAGGGCTCTGGGTCTAGGTTGACTGTTTTAAATGCTTTATTCATTCAGTCCCCCAGAAAGACTTGGTAAACCCCTCCCCCCACTAGTGCCAGGCTCTATTCTAGGCTCTGGCGATCCGGCTGTGAGCAAAACAACGTCGCTGTCCTTACACTAGAATTTTTCCATAGCTGAGAACAATCCGATTTGATTATCCCATCATTTCTACAGATATCCGTTTAATAAATGAATCTAGAAGGCAGCAATCAAACATGATTCTGAGTTGTCTTTCTTTTTTCTGTTTTGGAGCATGGATGAATCCAGTTGAAAGTCAGTCTGGGCAATACTGGCTCATCCACTACAGCGTTATTGGAAACAAATGTCTCTAGAAGCATTTTCTTTGATTAATTCATGAAATGAGCATTTATTCGTCACCTACAATGCACAGAAAACTGTGCCAGATGTTATGGGAACGGAAACAAGGATAATTAAGAAACACATGATATTCCATTTTAAGTTGGAAAGACATGTAAAAACGGCCTCGGAGGAGTCGACATGAGAAGCGCTGACGAGGTCACAGTGGTGGACCGTTACTGGACATCCACCGCGTCAGGTGCGACTCTGAGTCCTCCGTTCCATCCTCGTGACAGCCCTGTGACGTGAGCAGTGTTACTGTGCTCACTGCACAGACGGGGACACTGAGGCACAGGGCAGTTAACCTGCCCATCTCGATACACAGTCTGCAGCGATCAGCGTACGGACCACACGGTCTGTCCTCGCAATCGCTATTTTTAGCCTTGACACTCTGGAGAGTGAAGGGATAAGCTCGAGGCAGAGCCTCAAGGAGAAGCAGTGTGGCCTCGAGGAAGAGCTTGGAACGGGGGCCGAGGGACCTGGCTCCCTGGGTCCAAAACCAACCTGCGAGAGTGCAGAGCCATGACCAACCTCTTTGGCGCTCCCAAGGCTCACCTGTGAAATAAACTAAACCAGAGTGCTTTTGCTCTAAATATCTAGGGATGTGACAAGCCAGCAAAATGGAATGCCCTCATGAACCATAGTAACTGGCTTTATGTCAGCCTCACAAAGCCACGTTTTCTTTAGATCTCTTCCAGAAGGACATACTTATTTTTTCTACATCGATTCTCATTGTTTTTGCTGTGGGAAAGGGCTAGATAATAAGTTCATCTATTACTCGGTTATTTTATCAATAACAGAATAATTGATCTGTTGGCAAGAGTTGATGGTCTGTTATCATGGCTCTCTCCCAATAGTACATCTTGAAGTTGTTATTGAGAAATATATATATATATATATATATATATATATATATATATATATATATATATATATATAGAGAGAGAGAGAGAGAGAGAGAGAGAGAGAGAGAGAGAGAGAGGGAGAGAGAGAGAGAGAGAGAGAGAGAGAGAGAGAGAGACATAAACACATAGATAAATAATGGACACACAGCTGCACATACAGTCCCAAAAGAATTGTGCAAAATCACAGATCAAAACTCTAATGGGAAGTTGGTGTACTTTGGGCCTCATCAATACCGTGTGATACCCTTCTGTGCTAATAGCTGAGGATCGATCGATACTCTATATACTGAAATGTTTTTGTTTTTATTGGTGCAATCTATAACAGCTGAGAAAGCATCCTCAGATCCACATACTCAATTGTTTTCAGAAAGTCATGTGTTACCCACATGTATTACCACTGCAATGTTCTGCCATTATAGGTTTGGAATACTTCGTTAGAGGTAATACCCGTATCTTGAAACAGCACAAAACATTTGAGTCTCCTGAGCAACCTGTCTTACCTCAGACAGATTTATGACCATCTGTATGACAAAATACAGACAAAACGCTATCTGTCTGACATTGGCCAAGTTAATATGTGGAGGTATTAGGGGATTATTTTAGTTCCACATCTGAAATCACTATTAAGTCATGTACTTCACCTTCCTCTATCATATTCTGTCTTCCCGAGTTCTAGTGCTTTTAGTCTATGAGCATTTTACTGGACAACTTGTCTTGATCAGCAGCTATACAAATACTGCCTCAGTTTTGTAATCTACGGGTCACTTAAATGACAAATCTTCATTATTTTCCTTAACCTTCTTGGTTTCTAATACTTTTGGGTTGATGTGTAACATTTCTTCTTTTGCCTCCTGCAAATGTCCAAATTATATCTACACTAAACCATACTGTGTGGCGATTGAGTTAGAACAGTGACTTCCAGCCTTTGAAATATATTCCTAACATTCTGTTCACAGATAAAGAAGGCTCTTGGGCATAATAGGAACAGCACCAGGCAGGAGACCATGGGCCAGCTGCCAGCTACAGATTCGGCCACAAACAGGCTGCATGACCTTGGACAGCTCATTTCCTCTGGTGGGGCCTTGTTTTCCTCACCTTGGTCACAAAAAGGAAAGATTACTTAGTCTCTAAATCTCTTTCAGCCTTTCTTCATTTTTCTTTAACTGTCACAGGGTTATTAATCGTAAAGAAACTTGACAAGGATCAAACTTTTTACATAATTTTCAATATCCTAAGAAAGTCGACTTGAAAGTCTTGCAACAGCAAGTGTAGCAGAGAACTGAGAGCATAGCACTGTTTTTCACATTTTTTGCCAAAGTTGGTTAGTCTTGAACATAAACAGAGAATGATAATGATAACAAGGACTCTCTGAAAGAGTCCTAATTTTTCAGAAACATTGCTTAATAATTTCCCTTTTGAAAAACGTAAAATGGTCACATTAAAGAATTAAAATTAAACCAAAAACATAAAATGATGCTCAGCCATGATCATCACCAGTGGAAACAGCGGTATTCACATGAACAACTGCCATCTTTTCGGGCACATGGAAATAAAGAACATGTGGAGAGAGCCTGTCACATGGTCCTCGTTTTAGAAAAAAAGAAAAAAGAAGTCAAATTCAAAAGCCAAGAGCAGGACAAGCGTGAGACAGCGCTAGCCGGCTGGGAGCAACACAGCGTGCTCAGCCTCCAGCCCAAGTGCCCAGTTCGTGCAGAGGACCCCGCACACCGAGGACAGACACGGTCGTGGCAGAAGCAACTGAATTCTAAGTTCAGGACCCTGAAAATCTACCTGTCCTAAATCTGTTAGCATAAACTCTTGACTTTTTAAAATGACTAATGATAACTGTCTGTGTCCATCACAGTGGGTGTGCCACGTTTGGAGAAGTTGATTTCATCTCTCCTTTTAATTGTAGAGGTATAAAGGAACTAGACCTGCCCACTTTTTTTTTTTTACGACTATTAGATTAAAACCTTTTTCTATGGTATATGAACATGCAGCACTCTACGACACTTCATGAAGTACATACATGCTGCATGGGGAAGATAATTATGGCTCTCCTAAAAATTCTCTCTCCAGGGTAGGGCAAGGGCACAGCGTATATCTGATAAAATAAAGTGTCTCCATACAAAAGCTAACTCAATGGACACTTTCATAATGTGTGTAACGTATATTAATGGTGTCACAATCATCAAAAGTGTCAGCTATGGGCTACTCTGCCTTAATAGTGATCTTTCTTGATTAGTACACGCTGTATATATCCTACCATTAAAATTAAACTTTGATCTTTATATTCAAATGATGGCATTAATTTTTAGTGTTTAGCATTAGAGTTGTACACAATAATTCAACTATTAATAGTCGTTATTTTATATTAAGCTTGGAACATTATATAACTTGTCAATAGAGAAGAAAAATCCAAATGAATCAAATTATTTGCCAGTTAACAGGAAGAGATTTCTTGCACAGATGAGGTAAGCCACAGATGACCGAAATATTGAGAAAGGAGATTTGTAAATCCCAACACACAGAATTTGTACTTACTTGAGATGGTTGCCTTGTAGAATGTTTGAAAAAATTCTCTAAGACAGTATTTGGTGTGTTCTTTCGAACTTCCTCTTTAATGCCAAATGTTTTTGCTAGAGGTGTGGCAATAAACCTACAAACATATGAAAGAAAGTAAGTTCAAAAACGGAGACTTAATCCACAATGACACCAGAAAACTCACTGTAACTCCAGGTTACAAACGAAACTCAGTCACTGGCTCATGTTGTCATTAGGCTACCTCCAGCCAACATCAGCTTTGTAGAAGTTCAAGGAGAACAAATTTTGAGACTTTTATATAAGTGATGACTTAAGAAAATAAAAGACTTGCACGGTTCTAAAATCCATTTTATGTAAATCCAAGTATATTTATACACAAGATCCAGGAATTGGGATAAGCTGTTCCACTTAGAGCTTCATTTTTAAGACTCTCAGAGATTAGAATAATAGTTTTGATATTAAAAGTTTTATTTGGTTATGTTATCTTACGGAAATTACTATGTTCCTATTAGAAGTTCTAACTTATGAAAAAATGGCCAGACTCTTGGGCAAATATCTAGGAATGGGATTGATGGGTGGTATGGCAAGTAAACATCTAACTTTATAAGAAACTGGCAAATTGTTTTCCAAAATGGTTGCCCTGTTTTGCATTCAAAACAATAAATAATGTGCCAGACTTCCAGTTACTCCGTACCCCGCCAATGCTCGGCACTGCCAGTTTTTAAATTTCAGCTATTTTATTGGGTGTGCAATGACTTTCATTGATTTTTCACTCTAATCTTTATTATTTCCTAACTTCCGCATCTTAGAAGTTTAGTTTGCTCTCTATTTCTTCTAGTTCCTTAAAGTAGAAGTTCAAATGATCGATTTGAGATCCTTCTTTTTTAATATAGATGTTTATAGCTACAAATTTCCTTCTAAGCACTGCTTTTTCTGCTCTCATAAATCTTGGTATGGTGCTTTCTTCTTCTTTCTCATTCACCTGAAAATGTTTTCTAATTCACTTTGCAATTTCTCTGATCCATTGGTTATGTAGAAGTATGTTGCTTAATTTCCACATTTTTGCTGATTTCTTAATTTCTTTCTGTTATTGACTTCTAACTTCATTTCATTGTGGTCAGAAGACATACTTTATATAATTTCAATCCTTTCACATCTATTGAGATTTGTTTTATGGATTAACATATGGTCTGCTCTGGAGAATGTTCCTTGTGTACATGAGAGAAATGGGTATTCTGCCGTTATTGGGTGGTGTGTTCTATAGATAGATGTCTGTTAGACCGATTTGCTTTATTGTGTTGATCAAGTCTTCTATTTCCTTTTATTCTTCTGCCTAGAGGGCAGTTGACAATTCTGCTTTGGCCTTCACTTCTGGCTTGAACAGAGCCACAAGGTCTTCCGGAAGCGACAGCTTAGGCCCTTCCAGGTCCTTGCTGAACCCGTGGATAGCTGTGGGCATGCCCAAAGCTCTATGAATGCCTGTGGCCTTCTGATTTCCAAGAATATGTCAGGACTTTTCGAAGTCCCCTATGGACATCCTACTTTCTAGCTAAGCCTTCCCAAAGTTAATTAATTGCCTCTAATTGTTTTAGACAAACATCCCCAAGGATAGGCTTCTTATCGGGGAGTTCTGAGTCAGGTCACATAAAGATGGCCTTGTGAACAGTGTCTCCCAGGGGACCAGCGGACAGTCAAACAGTGACAACTCTCTGATAAGGATGCTGCTCTGTCCCCTTCAGTGGCTGCCAGGCTGGTGCTTTCCACTGAAATTGCAGACTGCTGGTTGCTCAAGGCTACTACAGAGGCAGAAAGCACAGGACAGGAACAGGGCACGGTAACATGACACAAAGCTTGCTGTTTTTACCAAGAGACAGCTGTTTTCTTGAATAACACTTGCTGGGATGCTGAAAGCCTTTGGTTAATTCTGAATGCTAAGAAGTTGATTTTGACAATGTTTGCCAGTTTTCTGACTGCTTTTGTGGAGAGAATTTTCATAGGTCCTTACTCTGATATTTTTGTTAACCTCTACTTTTTAGTAATTTTAATTTGCATCTTGCTAAATCCTAATCATGTTAAATATCTTTTCATGTGCTTACTTGCCATTTGTGTATCTTCTTTGTTGAAGTGTCTGCTCAAATCTTTTTACCCATTTTAAAAATCAAGTTATTTATTATTCAGTTATAAAAGTTCTTTATATATTGTGAATTTAAGTCCCTCATCAGATATACACATATATCTGATGTAATATAAACATATTTTTCATATACGAAAATATATTTTCAAAAAATATATATTTTTTTCATATATATATTTCATATATATTTGGTTTGCCTTTTTATTTTATTTACATCTTTTAAAAAATAACTATCAAGGTGCTTTTTGGATATCATAAAATTCACCATTTTCAAGAATACAATTCAGTGATTTTTTTAAAGTAAATTTACTGAGATGTACAGTCATCACCATGAATCAGCTTTAGAACGTTTTCATCGCCTCAATATGATTCTTCACATGTATTTACTGTTAATCCCTGTTCTCTCTCACCCCTGCCCTAGGTAACCACTAATCTAGTCTCCATTTTTATAGCTTTGCCTTTCCTGGATATTAAATATAACGGAATCATACTATATGTGGTTACTTATATCTGGCTTCTTTCAGGCCTAATGTTTTTGAGGTTCATCCATGTGTTTGAATGTATTTGGAATTCATCCCTTTTTCTTGCTGACTGATAATCCACTGTATGCATATACAAACATAAATGATGTCTGTGAAGAGCAAACGTTTTAGCTATTTACCAAAAGAAATGAGAGCATATGCCCACACAAATTCCTGTACTCGAATGTTTATAGCAACTTTATTCATAATAGCCCCAAACTGTAAGCAATCCAAACGTCCATCAACTAGTTAGAGGATGAATAAACTGTGTTCTATCAATATAAGACGAGTTGGCACGACAAGGAATTGCTGATATACAGAACACAAAAAAAAAAATCTCAAAAGCATTATGCTAAATGAAAGAAGTCAGACACAAAGATTGTGATCTACATGATTCCATTTACAGGAAATCCAGAAAAGGCAAAACTATACTAACAGAAGTATGTCGGTGGTTGCCAGGAGCTCATCTTTGGGGAGGAGACCAACTGAATGGGGTTCAGGGGAGTTTTTCAGGTGATGAAAACCTCCCGTATCATAACCGTGGTGATGGTGACATGATTGTACACATTTGTCAAAATGCATCAGATTCTGGATGAACTTTACTGTATATGAATCATACCTCAATAAAGCCCATTTAAAAAAATAATAATATGTCCCTATTCACCTTTCAGTTCTAACAAAGGCTCTATCTTCTGCCCAATTGATCTCTGCCTGTACTTGAGACTTTCTGTGTTCAATTAAAGGCTGGAAATTTTAGTTCTGAATGATCACTTAGTCCTTCGATTCATTTTTTTTTTTAACCACAGAAATTGAATAAAAAATTTCCTAAGATAATCTGATAATATGTATAAACCAACTCAACTTTCATATGGACTAAGTGCTCCTGGAAACGACCCATGTATTTCAGAGACATATAAAAACAAACTAATTATGCACCAGATGTACACAGAGCAATGTGGATAGATCGTAAAATACAGTGCCATATTTTAAAAAAAGAAATAGAATAATGTCTTTTCACTATATCATTTATGTCAATGAATAATACAAACAATTTATGTTTATGAACATAGTTTACTGGGACATACAAACAAAACGCCACCAAGTATAGTAGCAAGGAGAATGGGACTTGGAAATGGGGATAAATGGTAATTAGTAAAAAATTAATTCAAACCAATCAATCAAGAGAAGTCCTATGCAGACCAAAGACAGCATATTATGATTTGAAGAATATGATTAATTCCCCCTTTCCACAAAAAGTCTAAATAAAACAAAAACTAAGATGTTCTTAAAACTAACAGTGTCTCAAAAAAACATATTTTGACAGGGTTTTGGATAAATAATGGAATTGGTTCATTTATCCAACCTACTAGTTGAAAATTTTTATTGGAGAATACACTCATTGTTTTTAGTAGCAAAATAACACAAATACAAAATGGTTTAATATGTTAGGGTTCTCAATCATATTCACTCAGTGCTAGCTCCTCAAATGTTGGAAATGAAGAAATCAGGAAAAATGAAAAAGCAAAGCAGAACTGAGCCAAGATGATTTATGCCGTAAGGGAATACGACCAATGTCAAAGTCAAGTGAAGTATAACATTCCCTCCCAGAGGGTCACGTGAGCGCAAGTTATGTGCTAACTATACAGAGTGGATAATATACGTCCATAGCACAGTTGCTAATATGAGGAGTGTATCTATATTAATTTAAGTAAGAAAGGGAAATATGCTCTTGTTTTTTAAAATGTCCATGATTCAAGCACAGAAATGACATATTTAGTAGAAAGAGGAAATATGTTAATACAGTTTTCTACTTCAGCATTATCTTTCCTTTTCAAATAAATCTAGAAAATCAATCACTTCATCTAATGGAAGTGTAAATAAACATGAACAGACACTTGATTAAAAACCTATTTTGAAGAAGGAGAGAAGAAAGCAGCACAATAAATATCTGATAAACTGAACTGAAAATAGAAGGGAAATGAGAGGTCTTAGCTCTAGAAGAATCTTAGAGATTAACTTGCCTGAACTTTCATTTTATTGAAATGGAATAGAAAAAAAAGTCCAAGAGGAAAAAGAAAGAATGTGAACTTCTCTCACGTAAATGGTTCAAAGTGTGGTTAATTACCAGGAAAGGGTTTCTGAGGTTTGCTACTGCCGTAGAACTGCGCTCTTAGAACTGGGGTGTCCCATTCAGACACCCCAAGGGCCCCCTCTTCACTTGGTACTGTATCACTTACCTGGGAGCCAAAAGCATGGCAATCCCAGAGTCCCCCTCCCCCTTTTTAAAAAATCTTTTTATAGAATAGAAGAAAAGCAGGCCTGGCATATATTAAGCAAATGAAGTTTAAATAATTCTCCTAAATAGGAACGAGAACCTGCTAACACAAATGTTTCCTCGTTCCTAAGTGTTCAAAGCCTCTCTGACCAGAGTTTGTCAGAAGGTTTTATATGAAAGAACAAAGTATCTGGAGTAACGGGACCTCAGATAACACCGAAGTCTAACCTGCGTGTTTAGAGACTGTTTCAACTGGGGCAGTTAGTAGCAATCTTTTCCGAGCTGTTTTTTGAATTGCTCCATCTACCTTTCTTTAAATAATGCCCGATTCTGCTCAGTGGAAATGGTAGAGGTGGGAATCTATTCATTATATGACTAAGTAAAAGAAAAAAAGATTGCCTTCTGGTTCTACCAACTCTGTCCCAGCCTTGGACTCTTCTGGGACCATAATTTACTATGAGATAATGTGTTTATTCCACAAGGATTTAAATCTGAGTAGCTTAGATCCCCTTTAAATCACACTCCAGACACATAAAAGAATGCATAGAAGAGACTGAATGAACTAGTTAGAAACCGCTATTCTAGACCAATACATATATCAAACATAAGTCATGAACTAAAATTTGTAAGGAAAGGGAATCCTGACTACAAAGCAAGTGTCAGTCACTTTCAAATGACCTGCCAGTTTGTTCTTTATCAGACCTCTCCACTCTTGCTTTTATGGGAAGGGACATTACTTCCCAATTGTAAATGGCTCCTGGCTAGGGTTAAAAGACAAAAATGAACACCCAAGTCAGAACTCCTGGTCACTTTCTAGAATGAGAAGGGATAACATAAACACAGTCCAGGACAAAAGAAGCTTTCTCATGATAAATATACCACAGTATATGCTGAAATGTAGTGTCAAATTTACATAAATTTTTTAGTTCAGAAAATTTTACATTTGCTATCATCCCTTTAAGCTATCTCTTGCGTGTTTCCAAAATATATTAATCTACTCTCTCTTGCCATCAGGAGTATTTCCTTGTGAAAGTCCAAGACACACTGATGTAGAGGAAAGTAAAAAACCAGTGACCCTGAACCCGGAGTCATAACCCGTGGGTTCGAGTCCCATATCTACCCCTTACCTACTACGTGCGTCACCTTGACCAGGTCACTTACTTCTCGTTTCTCAATTGAGATTATACCACTTGTGATTTTTACATACCTCTTTAACTACAAGTTTCTATTCAAAGGCAAGTTGTAAGTAATCTTTTATTTATGATGTAAGCGGTCTAATCTAATACAAATGATGCAGAAGCCCTGGGAAAAATATAAATTTATACTTTGAAAAGCATGATTTCTTTCCCACATTAACTTTTCTTTCCTTCTGCTGCCTTAAAAGAGGTATGGCACTAGTGGAGCAATGCTTTGTTTCCTGTAGTGTCATAAAACAGAAAAAGCTGAGGGTGAGTTACTAGGAGTTAAAGTCATCAGGAGTTAAAGTCATCAGTTAAAGTCACACAGGAAAGATGACATAGCCTTTACTTAGTCCCTTGAGAAGCAGCCAGAACGGTCCTAGGAATTAAGACTGCATTCCTTCCTGATTGTTGTTGGAGGGGCCAAGACCGACACTCACAGGTTGGTCCTCCACAGCTGTGCTGCTTTGGCAACAAAAAGAATTTTCTAGTTCACTGTCCTGATCAGAACATTAAAAACAAACAAACAAAAAACAAAAACAAAAAAAACGGAACTGTCCACTGAAAAGGAGGAAGCCTGTAATGCATTTGTAAAGGGCTTGGAGGCCAGACTCACACACCACCAGACACATGCAAGAAAAACAAGTAAAGGACAGTAAAGGGTAACTAGCTAATCTGGTAGCTCGGTGGCAAAATCCTACTTTATTTATTTATGCGTTCTTTGACAAATCCAAACATATGAGTAAAAAAAGTAAGGAGAAGGAACTGTCAGAAAGGAAGAACATTTTCAGATGTTCTCAGCTAGGGTTTAGTGGTATCCAGGGGCTTTCTCTTCCTCCCAAGAGCAATAGCACATTGTTGGCCCAAGTGAAGATGTTATTTTGCAAAAACCTTTTGCAGAGTTGGTCAAACGAACTCTTAAGATAAGGACCCTAAAAATGGTCATAAACATATGATCTGCATTACGGTTAGTCTTGGATAAAACGATCTCTATCAGATTTTGTCTTAAGTTTTTCCAACTCTTGACATTCAAATATTCTTTTTGCTCCAAAAAAATTAATGTGCTAATAACAGATTTTTGAAATCGAGACAAGTACAGAGATTACAGATGAACATTTATCTCCTGTTATCATAATGCTAGTACAGTTTTAAAAAGGATGGAAGTAACATCTATTTAAATTAAATTAACAAAAACGAAAAAGTTTACTTTTTCTGAGAAAGCGTATAAATACGTATTATTTGATTTTCTCATACTCTGGAATGAAGGGCTGCTATTAAAACTTTCAATAAACATTTAAAATAAACTGTGTGATAAAACAGTATTAAGCTTCGTCTTTAATGAGCTGTTTTTGCTATTTTATAGGCCTTCTCAAATGATAATGTGTTCCCTGGTCATAGACACTTCTAACACTTCCTTTTCGGGAATGTGTATCCTTTGTCAGACAGCATGGCATACGCAAGGTGCACTGGCTGTCCTTGGCCCTGATAAGCTCTGTGATCCTTTCAAACTGAATTTTCCTTACTGTAAGAAGAAAGGACTCTAGGAGATGGTGTTTTTAATTATTATTTGTTTAGCTTTTCAGTCACGCTTGTGCCTTCGATTCTGTGAGCTCGTATTCTATAGCTGGGACATGGAAGAGGAGTGGGAAGGAAAGACACACAAACACTACTTACTTTTCAAAGAAATGTCTGATAATCAGCAAGCCAAACGCGTACGGAATTGTCATATACAAATGAGAGGGTTTCACAAAGACGAGTCCGTCATGGTCTTCGAGATCCGACCACTTTATTGTTGGAGGAAGCCAGAATCTTTCCAACCAAAACCATTCTTTAAACGTCTGGAACATTCTAGAGAGATGAAAAAATAATACATTAGACTCGTAGAACAAATACTTAAAATTGAGATAACATTGAGAATTTTACTCAGAATACCTAAATCAGAGAATTCTGGGGAAAAGAAAAAAAAAAGAAGAATGGAATAGCATTACCAAAAGGGTTTCATGACTCTTTGTTGCACTGAATATGAATTATGCAGCTAATACTCTCGGGACAATTGTGGCCATGATATGACAAGCCAAAGTTTTAAAACACCACTGTTCACACTTTCTGTACGATATGTGTTGATATTATGGGTATTTATCTTCCTCTTGTATGATTCTATAGTATAAAAAATAATTTAATAATAACGTCTACAACTTCAGCACGCCAGAGGTCAACCTCACGAAAGCTCCAAATATGTACAAATCTTCACCAGAATCCTAAGCACTTCTCCGGGAGATAAAGAACAAACACATTTAACTTCATGTTACAATAAAGAGTTCCAATTGGTCCAAGTCAACAAATATTTATTGAGATTCCACTATCTGTCAAGCACTGTGGTAGCACTGAAGATTCAAAGATTAAAAAGAGTATTCTTGACTAAAAGAACTTATAGCCTTGTAGGTGAGGCAGGCCTGAATGGCTGACTTTGACATACTTATTTTAGGTACAGTACAAAAGGTAACACAAGATGCTGTGGGAACAAGATGGCGGGCAATCAGCCCAGCCAGGAAGTGTCAGGGATGATCCTTGAATGTCTGGAATAATAAGCAGAAATAGACCAGGACACGGCAGGAAAATGAGAAAGATGGAACAGAAGTTTTAGGAGAGAAAGCACTATGATCGAGTAACTGGAAACACAAAAGAACACAGAATTAGGTGTTCTGATGTCATCATTTAGGCTGTGGACCATTTTGGTCCCGATGTTTTGACCTGACGGATGTTTTGATTTCATTTTTTAAAAGTTCATCAGAGGAAAGAGTCAAAATATCCTCAGATTCCAAACAGAGTGGTCAGAATAACTATGGAAACTTCTGGATTTGTCAGTAACATGGGGCCGTGGGACAAACCAGCAGCCTGGCACCAGCACAGCCTGGGAACCCGAGGTGGCATGGTGGGTGATGGCTGGCCACCGTCTCAGCTTACCATCCTGGCGTAATTGCTAATAGCACCCCCTTTCTTCCAGAAAGGTTCCGGTTTGAGCGATGAACCACGTGGCCACTCACATCGACAGGCTGGTGACGCGAGTGGTGATCCCGTGGGGCGCCCGTGCTCCATGCTGGGGAGCTTGGGCTGTAGCTAATGGAACCCACTGAAGGGTGTCAGGCAGGGTACATCGGTCAGATATTTGAGAAAGGCCGCTTTGGTCCTCTGTGAGCCCCTACTGAGTCCTCGCACCACGTCGAGGACAGTGCCCTCTCTGGGCAGTTTTCCACCCGGCGGAATGAGGGCTGGGTTTCAGCTGCAGGTGGAACCCAGGGCCAGGCACACGCGTGGCAGCTCTGCTGGCGGTGGCATGGAACGCACCTCAGGGTGGAGAGACTGGACAGCAGCCGGGAGCCTAAGGCACTGGACGTGTCGGGAGACAGGCAGACGGGGCCGGAGCAGCGGCAGCCAGGGACTAAACACGGTGACAGCAGTGCCATCCCCAAGACCACACGCGGGACCCGCGCTGGGCAGACGGGGACTGAGACCGAGGGGACATAGGAAACTCGATGGACTGGAGGTCAAGAGTGAGTGAGGGGGGCGTGGGACACAGGGCCCGAGACCATGGGACGGCGATCGGGGGTGACACTGAGCGGCCTGTGGCGCTAGATCCCCACCTCAGATGAGAAGACTGCACAGCGTGCACCCCAATATCCTTCAGAAGAACCCCCACTGAAACCAGCAACGGAACCCCGGTGAGAAAATGCGCGACGTCGCCCCATCTGTCGTGCACTGCCCAGCGGCAGGCCCCTCCAGAGTGGCACCCACGAGGCACGCCCACACCCACCGCCCCTGTGCACCAGGAGAGAGGCCGGCTTCCTTCTCATGTAGTAATCATTTTACCATCATTCCCACCCAGGGGGAGAGTAAGTCCCGTTAACATGGTTATAAAACATGGTAAAGATCATCAGGAAAGATTTACTGAATGTGCCCTGTCCATTGGGCATCGGGTGACGAAGGCAGAGGAAGAGCCCGGACGCCAGGAGCTGACAACTGATAAGGGCCCGACACGGACTGGGCCCTGGGAGGGGGCAGCGGGAACTGATGAAACCTCGAGGTGTCAGGAAGGCAGAAGGAACACGCTCTGGGGAGAGAGCCGAGAACTCAAGCTGGGTCACCCGGGCCGGCTGACATAGGTGACCCAAGGAGCAAACTACGAGAGAAAATCTGCTCCAGATAAGGCTCAGAACAAGAGCAGGCACAGGTCTCTGAGTCTAACTCCGGCTCAGATGCAAACTCCCCAAAGAGCTCAGAAACCAGCCTGAGCCGTGGGAGTCTCTGCAACGGGCAGACCTTGTACTTGGCCTTGTCCCGCACCCTTGTCCCATTGGAGCGGCATGCTGTCCCGCAAGTCTATTCCTTACTTTGTTGGCTCCAAATTTAACTAGGACTCAGGGGACCAATAGCAATGACAATGAATTAGATCTTCTTTTGATATTATTATAATAATTATTGTACAGAACGGTTGGCTCACTCCTAAAACGTGACTGCAGGGAGCATGGATTACTTTGTCCAGTGGGAAATATAAATATTTCTAAATAAGACTGAACAATGAATAGTTAGTAAGTAATGAATAAAGAGCTTAATTTTATAGTTCTAATTATTGAACTAAAGAAATCGCTTACAGTGGCCATGTGGGAACTGCCACTCTAAATACTGCCCCATGAGTCACGTGCAGGTGGAGTCAAGATGTGTTGGGAAACATAGTAACTTTAATTCCCAACAGCCAAAAGCGATTAAAGGGAAATAGGATAAATTCAGAAGTTGAAGGTGGGCCCTTGGAAAATGTGGTTCAAACCGAGAACAAAAAGTAAATCTACATTATTCACAAACGTCTGCCACCAGACATCAATTATTGCTGCTTCAGAGTTAAGAATCCCCTCGTCACACCCTCCACGAAAATCAGCTCAGAAGGAAACACAGGTCTAAATATCAGGGCTAAATGATAAAACCCTTAGAACTATCTGGCACTTTATCTTCATAAGCGTGGGTTAGGCAAAGCCTTCTTATTCCCTATGGCACCGAAAGACAAGACGACAAAACATAAAACAGATAAACAAAAACCTGTCGGCTCTTAGCCTCTGCTGCCCTAAGGCCACAGGCCTGAGCCCGGGCCTCCAGCATCCTTTATTGTCACCTGAACCTGACCCAAGTGTACGGAACGCGCCATGTGGAGGCAGCCCAGGTCCCAGCCCCACAGTGCCGTGGAGACCAGCGTGGTGGAGTTCTCGCAATGCCTGTCCCACCGCGAAAGCCCAGGTGGACGGCCCTCCATTTGCTGCCAGCCGGCCTGGGACGGCCCAGGCCAGGTGGATGCTCCCAGGACTCCGAATCTGGAGCCGACCGTGGCGTCCCGCCCGGGCTGCAGCTGCTGCTACAGAGAGGGCCGTCTCTCAGCCCCGTGGGCCCCCTCACCTCCTTGATTTCTCCCGCCATCCCGGTCTGGGCCACCACCTTTCCCCCGGTGCTGCTGTGAGTCACTTCCAATAAAGTCATGTGTTCACGGTAGTAAAAGGAGAGGTGGATTCGGCCGCTTACAACCAACAGCATTAGCTGACACTCCTGGCGTTTCCCCCACCCTCTGCTGGGAGGAGCTGATAACTCTAATTTTGACCCTTAAATTTAGGATTTTCTTCCGCTGCTTAAATAGAAAAGCGGAACTCCCCTGAATAACCGAAGAGGGGCAGGTGGCCTGTAGCGTTTCTCAGTTTAGCCTCTGATCTCATCTTACTGACAACGGGCACTCATTTGTCCCTGCCTCTCTCCTTCCCTCCTTCCCTCCTCCCTTCCCTTTTCTTTCTTTCTTTCTCTCTCTCCCTCCCTCTTTCCTTTCCTTTTCTTTTTCTTTTTTCTTTTCTTTTCTTTTCTTTTTTCTTTTCTTTCTCTTTCTTTCTTTTTCTTTCCTTTCTTTCTCTTTCTTTCTTTTTCTTTCTTTCTTTCTCTCTCTCTCTCTCTCTCTCTTTCTTTCTCTTTCCTTCCTTCCTCCCCTCCCTTCCCCTCCCCTCCTCTCTCTCTTTTTTTTTTCTTTTCTTTCTTTCTTTCTTTCTTTCTTTCTTCTTTCTTTCTCTTTCTTTCTTTCTTTCTTTTCTTTTTCTTTCTTTCTCTTTCCTTCTCTTTCTTTCTTTTTCTTTCTTTCTCTTTCGCTCTCTCTTTCTCTCTCTCTTTCTTTCTTTCCCAATTTTGCTCCTGCTCTGCCTGAATTTCAAATTTGACAGTGGCACTCAGTCACTGCTTAAGCTTTTGTTGTCATTCTTGTTAAGGCACAGCCTTCAAAAGATGCTTGGTGGATGACGGAGCATACTTACAGACACGGTGAGCAAAATGATTACTTTATTCTGTGTTAACCGTCTAAAAAGTGCATGGAAAGAAAGTATGGACATGGAGAGATACTTGTGTTTTTAAAACTCCATTAGTCACTGCTCTAAACAAACAAACAAATAAAAAACCCCTGAGCATTTGCAACAATGAAGCTGCCATTCAGAGACCTTAGCCCACCGACTCCCTCAGCAAACCTGTAGCCAACCCTCCGCCTTTCTTCATTTGGCTCAACTCAAAGCTTTTCTGGCAAACTGAAAAATTGTCAGCTCAGCTGACAGCTTGGTATTCTCTGAGAAACAAATGCATTTATTCTCCTTGGCCTTTCTCAGTCCGTTTTTCTCTCAACGGCTACCCAAAGTCCCATATTCCCATCCCGTGTACATTCCCCAAACATTGCAATTCCCACTTATATAAAAATATCTGAAGGAACCACAGTTTTTATTTACATGAAAATTCGAAGCTATTTTCAAAATAAGAAATAGCTGCGGGAAAAACACCTGCAGTTATTTTTTTATTTAGAGAAGCATCAGCAATGAGGTGGCATTGGAGTTTGGCGGTTTGCCACCTGATAAAATTGCAAACCTCATTTTCAACTCCAGCTGCCAGTAGTTTGCAGGGAGGCAATCTAAGCAATACAGGATTTCTGACGCGTTATTTTCTGACATGTTATTTTCCGACATTATTTTCTGACGCGTTATTTTCCAACGCGTTATTTTCTGATGCATAATTTTCTGACCTCATGAATACAGAACCCAACGGCATAAGGCGTAAAGGAAACCTGTTGAGTTACTTTCTAGATGAACGCCACTAAATCTGACTTTAGGACTGAAGAAATAAAACCATCTGGGCCAAAAGTCGATCACTGTTTGAAGTCACATTTTTTGTAAAGTGCTAAAAAATGTAGCACTTGAACTTGTGCTGAGGTAAGGGCTCCAGGTCAGGCTGGGGCTTTGGACAGCTTCTGGTGATTATCCATCCATCCCCTATTGCAAATACCACGTCGGCCGAGAAGATAATTCTACAGAACACATCTCATGGATAAAGGAGAGTGATGGGAAGTTAGGTAGACACGTCGAACTGGAGTAAAGGTGTATTCCTGAGCGATGAAGTGAAAGAAAGACACTCTTGAATGTCTTCGTCAATGTCCGTGATCTCTGAGTATCGTTATGGCTGCAGGATGTGAGAGGTCGTGTGAGCTTTAGGCACTAGGTGACCAGATCTCAGGGGACCAGTGTTCTCTGATGAAGGGAAAGTCAGCTCTGGAAAGGCAGGGACTTGGGGCTTGTTCACTATCATATACCCAAAGCTCGCCACACAGTAGACACTAAATAAGTGTCTGCTGAGTGAATGAATGGAAGGTTTACCAAGGCTGCAAATCAAGGAGCAATGTTATGGCTAAAATGTTATCTGACTTAATTATCTACAAACGGCTTCATTTTTACTGGTTGTAAACAATTTTGAAAATTTGGTTTAGAGGTCAGGTAAACACACTTATCTACATCGAGTCTGTTTATGTTTTCTTTGGAACTGACGCCAAGAACTAGGCCAAAAAAACTGGTTATGGCTTTGAGATAAAACACAAAGGAAAACATTAGTGGCTACTTGCTTCCTGTCAACAGTGTCAGGGCTGAGCCAACTGTAAATTCCAATTCTAAAAGCATTTTAAATGGTGCCATTTCAAATGTAGGTGACAGAAGGACTTAACTCTGAAGGGTATTTATTACACTTAAGTTAGTGCATAAAAAGCCTATAAATACCTGGGCTTATAATTGTATGAGAACCAAAAAGGGAAAAATAAAATTCAATACTTTGTATAGAGAAATAATTAACTTAGGACATGATAAAAACAATTTTAAGTCATTCTCTCATACTGAATTTGACGATTAGATCAATTTAAAACCTCCAAGAAATTCAGAACCGACTTAGAGACTTAAAAAAGTAAAAATTCAGAGTGTTGGTAGCGAAAGCATGGCATCGCCTCAAAAATGTCATCGAGGGGTACCGGGGTTCCCTCAGTGTCCACTCGTCCTGCCCTTTAGTTACAGGCCTCCCACCCCCCGTGTTTTACACCTGGGCACATGGCTGTCTTGCCGCGTGGGTCAACATTCCCCACCCTCCCTAGTGGCGCGATGTGGGGTGCGTGACTATGCGTGGGTCGGCGACACAGGAGGGGAGCTGATTGGGGTAAGCTGCCCAAACCCCATGCGGCACGTCTGGGTTCCTGCCTTCCTTCCCGACAGCTGCAAACAGGCGTGGTATGTGGACCGTCACATGCAAGAAAAATAAACTTCCATCTCACGCGTCCCTGAATTTTGAGGTCTTTCTGTCATAATGGCTTAAACTATACCAATAATTAACATATAGGGAAGAAGACAACGGAGAAGTAAATGAGAACTATACTTTATGCTTCCAGTTAGACTAGGAAACCTGGAGACATCTGCTCATCAAAAATATATATACACATATATATATATATATGTATATATATATATATACATATATATATATATATATCATTAAGAGAATAAAAAGGCAAGATGCAGACTATTTGCAATATTTGCAAATTGAAAAGACTTGTCTTTGGAATATATAGAGAACTCCTACGACAGAATAAAAAGGGCTTTCTCCACGGGGGGCCTGGGTTTCTTTCCGTCCACATGCTGCCTCATGGGGGCGCCCCAGGTATCGGCTCCATCCAGCAGGCTTTTCGAATGGGGCTTATGCCAGTTATGGACCCGTTGCCTCTCAGCTGCAAATGCCCCCTTCTGCCTGCCTGTGAAATGGATTTGGTCCCTTTACCTGTCTTGCCCTGTCATTTGGCCTTGGTCAGGAGAGGGACGTGGGGAGACACTGCAGGAGGGGAGCAATTTGCTTTCTGTCTTTGGCTGAAGGCTCCAGCCACCCCTGCAGCCAGAGGGTTCCACTGGCACCTCCCTGAGTTTTGGGGTGGTGTCTCCAGTAAGACATCCCAAGAGCAGCTCTCTCTCTCCCCGGCACCGCAGAGGGCAGAGTTCCAGCAAGTTCCAGAGGGCTGGTACCAGGGCAGCTCGCTGTGCCCTCCCACATGTCTGCACATCCGCCCTGCGGGGGCCCCTCTGGGCGTGCCCTAAGCCAGCCCCCACTGCACCCCAGAGCTTTGATTCCTACACTCGTTAGAGTTCTCCCTGCCAGCAAATCCTGCATTGCTCCGATCCCTACTGGACCCAGACTACTGTGATGGCGAAGTCCGACCATCTTCACGATGTGCTTACTCGGATACTAACTGACAAACGCTAAAGTTTTTGGAGCACGTCAGAAAGGCCTCTGAAATTCAAATTAGAAGGGAGAGCCTTCTTACTTTCCCTTCTGATGCCGTATGTAGTCTTCTCATGAATTCAACGACGACTTGAGATGTCAGGAAGATCCTCTTCTACTCTTTTGCTCCCATGATTCTAAAATTCAGGGTAATGTCTAAGCCCACCATCGCCTTCTGCTGGGGCAACACTTTTGCATTGCTAGTAAACGTAATTGGCATATTCTTCCAGTGAAACTAATGAACCCCTAAAATGCCAAATAAGCACTTGGCATCTGTATGGGGGTCAACTTTTCTTTCCAGCCAGGGCTACCCCCTGGTGCTATTCGCTTTAGGCTGTGTTTCCCTTGGCTCTGTAATAAAATTTCACAATACGCCTTGATCTAGGTCCCTGACTTAAAGAGCCCCTTCCTAATTTAAATATCGAGCCAGTGAAGCTTTAGTCCTAGAAAAGCACAAGGCAGAGCGGTTGTTTCCTGTTGCGTGCCTTAGAAACCTCAGGGCTTGGGGTTCGGAGGCAGCTCCCCGGTCCTGCCCTCCACGAAAGGGAGAAGCTCGCAGCTCCACCCGGACGGTTGGGCCCATCTGCCATCCAGGCCCAAGTGTGCCACCTCCCCCTCCCTGCATGGTCCTGCCAGCCAGGCCGGCTTTCTGTCACTTGAGCGCAAAAGGCCAAGTCCTGTCCAGCCCCGGGGCCTGTGCCTGGACTAGCCCTGCTGCCTAGACGGCTCCCTGCACACGGCCTCGTCCCACTCTCTCCTCCTGGTCCTCCGAGTCTCGGTCAAGCATCTCTAAGATGTTCACCGAGGCGTTCCACGAGGCCCGGCCCCCCACCGCGCCCACAGCCGAACGAAGTTCCCTGGTAGTCGCTGCCATCCCTCCCTGGCTTTTTTCTTCACAGCATATAGCAAGTTAGTGATCAGATATTTCTATGCCGATTTAACCAAAGTCAGGCTACCTCCCGAGACGTCAAGATCCATGAGGGCAGGGGCTCGTGGTGGCATCCATAAGTTGGCACATAGTATGGACACAAACAGGAAGTGCTCCGTAGATATTTGGGGAGGCGGATGGCACAGTGGTCACATATATGGACTTTGGAGCCAGACCGCCTGGGTGGAAAGCTTGCTTCTGACACTTCACTGGCTGTGTGCCCTTGGACAACTAAGTTAATGTCAGTTTCCCATCGACAAAACTGAGATGATAAGTGTACCTCTCATTAAAATGATAAAGTGAGTAAATATTTTTAAATCACTTCATTTCATGCCCGTAATGGAGTCAAGCTATTAAATATCACGTTGCCCTTTTAAGAAGAGGAATTAGGCAAATTTTCAGGACCCTAAATTCCATAATTGACACCTATTAAATTAGGAGAAGTTATTTACGAATAATAATCAGTGCTAACTATGATATAAATGTATCATATATCATCTAAACATAAATGCAAAACTATTACGTTCATACACCACCCTTTTGAAAACTGGATCATAAATTTTAGGTGTCACTAAAATGCTCAGGATAAATACAGGTAAAGCTGAACAAAAAACAATTTTTACCTATAGTTAATAAGTAACACTTCAATGTTACTAATAATGGTTTTCCAAATCTGGAATGTTTAAGTACATTTTGAAATGTTAACTATGTAATAACAGTCAGCTAAAGCGGACTGCTGGAAAGTGTTTATGACATGTTAAAAACAAAACTAAAATTTTGTATCTGTAGTATGATAGGAGACGTAGTATACTATTTTATATATATATATGTGTACATACATGTATTTAAAAACCAAAACCTGAAACATGAAAAAATAATTGGTATGCTAAAATAGTAAAATACACACTTAGTTTCCCCTGACTCAAATGTATTACGAAAGTGATTTATTTCACATTCATGTTTTTAACAGGCTAATTTTGTACAGTAAATGTTTCATATTCAAAAGCTAAGAGCTGATTTGAAGTCAGGCAAGTTTGTTATCTATATAAAACTCATCACAGCCTTTTTACACACGCACAGCTATTAGAATCTTTCGTATTCTAACAGTTTCAGAGAAAATTTAAAAAAAATAATGTGTTTCTTAGTCCACAGGAAGACAGGCGCTTGACAGCTATCTATAAACCGACTCTAGATTCTGGAGGTAATAAAGACGAGACAGAAGACGCCGTTGGAGCAGGCAGCAGTCACCGGATGTACTTCTGGGTGCCGAGTCTCTGCTTTGTCTCCGACCCAGGCGTTCGCTGACAGAGAGAGGGCCAGAGCCCAGCTCAGGGCCCAGGGCGCTGAGTGACTGAGGAAGTTTACTTAGACTGATATCATGCACAGGGACTTGCAGAAAAACAGGTATGACCGAAATCGGGAGGATGTGAAGCAAAGGTGAGCAGCCATAATTACTGGGGGAATGCAAATCCTAATGTTTAAAAGAAGGGGGCCAAGACGATTGGGAGGGAACCTGTGAGAAAGTCACACAGGGCTGGCAACCGGTAGTCCTGCCTTTAAAAGTAGGGTTCCCTTCCCTGCTGTTGTTTGTTTCTGTCCCAGCTTTTGTTTTAGTAAACTTCAGAAGTCTAAAGTGCAAATTCACAGCTGGGCAAGTAGGCAATGGTGTTAAACTTAAAGAAACTTTAACCCAATTAGCATCACGTCAGCATTTCCTTGCCAATTACCACGGAAGATTTTGCTCCCCACACCGAGTCATTCCTTGCAAGCTCCCCTCCCGTGGCTGGTGAGTCACATATTTCGCCTCCCTCACAAATTACCCTGTTATTAGTCTCAGGTGCAAGTGAGTGATGTAGGCAAAAGCGAGGGAGTTGGGAACCTCTGCCCGTGAATCACCGAGGACCCTGAGCCGAGGCGCTGATTCTGTCTCAAGTTTCCCACTTGAGAGACTAGAGGATTGGCTTGTGCGTCTGCAAGGACCTCCTGGGGCTGCAGGAGCTTTCCTGTCCCTTAGTCCCAGGTAAAAAGGGTCGGTAAGACCACCACGCAAACTGCAAACCAGGAATTGATAAATAAAATCCAGAAAAAAAAAAAATACAGAGCTTCACACATCACCTTAAGTAGCTCATTTTCAAACAGATGAAAACTTGCAAAAGAACTATCTATGCCTTGAGTCCGGAGGCCTGGGTTTGAGGGCAGGCCCGTCACTTAACAGCTAAGAGGTCTAGGGCAGCGGTCCCCAACCGTTCTGGCACCAGGGACCGGGGCTCCTGTGAGAATCTAACGCCTGATGATCTGAGGCAGAGCTGAGGCGGTGATGCTGGCGCTGGGGAGCGGCTGCAGGTGCAGATGAAGCTTCGCTCGCTCGCCCAGCACTCACCTCCTGCTGTGTGGCCTGGTTCCCAACAGGTCACCGATCAGTTTGTAGCCCGGGGAGCTGGGGACCCCTGGTCTAGGACAACTCAACCTCTCTGAATCTCTGATTGCTCTCCTCTTGAAAAATGTTAATTCTACCTACTGTAAAGATCTGTTGTGGATCAAGAGCGATTAGGTTGTAAAAATACCCGAACACAGTAAAGTGTCAGATCAATGTTATGTAGCAATATTATCTTATCATGCTAACTTTGTGGGGTGTGGGCAAAAATCCCATGTTCAGCTGGCTTAAATAATATTAGCTACTGAGTTTAAAAGACTCCCCAAGGGCGAATAATGGGACACCCTCCTCCATCCCAGCCAGCAGCCCATCTCCACTTCTCCCGCTGCCTGACCAGGACAGCTGGCTTCATCCCTTCTTGCAGAGAGGGAGGTCTATGTAACGGGCACAAACTGCAAGGCTGAAAACCCAGGGCCAAGACCTACACTCATCTGGTGAGATGCCCAGACCCTCGCTACAACACCCTGGGGTTTCCAAACACTGCATGGAAACCCAAGGCCTGTTGGCTTATTAGGAATTGGGGTCTGGGAACCCGGGAGCCCACCTTCACCCTTTTGCAGCTACGTGACCTAGCTAGAGCACGTGACTTCTAAGCCTTGGATTTCTCATCGGCAAAATAGGTACAATGATTTTAATTTTTGTAAAGTCTAGGTCCGGATTACATAAGGGCATGTGTCTAAATCACTCTGCATAATGCCTGGCATGCAGTAAGTGTCCGATAAGCTGTCAGCACCGCGGTCACTGTTGACATGTCCTCGTCAGTGGCCCTGTGGACCTCCAGGCGACACGGTGGCCAGCCATCACTCGCTGACTTCCTGCGACACCCTGAGCAGTGCTGAGGTCACCCCACCCAATGCTGGTGGAGGCGCAGCTTTTCCAAGGGACAAGTAACTCATTTCCTCGGTGACGGCAGGATTTCCTACATCATGGAACTCATCTTGCACAGTGCCACCAAAGGGCTCATTTTATGAGCGAGCCCGGCAGAAGGGTGTGGGGCCACGGAGGAATCTGGAACATCTGTGTCAGCCACGGATGAAGGGGAGGACGAGTTACTTTTAGGGAAGGACTTGGGGTTACTAAGGCACACTGATGAAGCAAGCCTCCCATTTTAATATTTTTAAATAGATGCTTACGTAATGTTTAAACGCAGGGCTTCGTGTGGTTGATCCTGCTGCTCCCTCTACGGCCACCAGGCCTTGCGAATTTTATTTACCAAGAGAAAATAATTCACAAGAGCTCAGAACTAAAAAGAACTGGTCATTTCTGTCCAGCCTCTACTCATGCAAGAGCCCCCTCCCCCGCAAAAAAAAACATGTCACCAGAATTTTAGTAGATTGGAAGAGAGAGAGAGAGACAAAAAGACAGAGACAAGACATGCAGGGTATTTACAAAGTCTGGGACATAAAAAAAATGTTTCATTTATTCATTATACTTTTTTGGATTATGGCTTTAAATTTAGAGATATTTTGGCTGCAAAAGCATTTGGAAAAAAATCCTGAGTATATTATATGAAAACGTAATATTTTCTTGGTTTATTTAAAAATAAAAATGTCCCTAGGTTCCCAGACTTTTCAAATACGCCTTCTTCCCCAAAGAGTAAACTTAAATGTCTGTCCAATGTATATTTATATGATTTTCATTTCAGTCTAATTTCTGCCTATTACAGCTAATTAGCTGCTATGAATAAGAGGAAACACAATGTTAACATACACTGACTTTCCTTGGCCGCATCTGACACTCTGTGAACTCCCTTTTTTTTCCCTGGGGGAAACGTCCAAACATGAGTCAATATGAATTTCTGGCCACTCCTCCACTGGTTCTGATTTGGGGCTTATAGGTTCCTAAGCCTACTTGAAAAAATTTTCTTCTTTAAACGGAGACTTATGGATATTTCCTCGAATTTTTTTTTCTGCCAAAAAAATCAAGTTGGAAGAAGTGCTACCGTCAATGAATAACTAGGCTGCGTTTTGTGAAGCAGGACCACGTGTGAGCTGAGAAGCATGTGTGCCCGAACTGGGGTTCAGATGCCCACAGGGCAGATTGCGGGCTTGGCTCCACATGCTGGATGAAGGGACTCAAGTTCCCTCTTTGTCATTTACATTAGTGAAATTTAAATATGAATGTCTTAAGGCCCTCTAAAAGGAAGTAATGATCTGAAAGAAAGTTAATGAAAGGATAGTATGCCATTCAACTCCAAACACCATGCCATTCAACTCCAAACACCCCAGGTGTAAGAATTGTCTGAAATATACCTAAGACGCTATTCTATACCCATGTAGATCCCCTTAAAGAATGCCACGAGATCGCTATCTGATCCTCAATGAGTCCTTCTGTTCTGAGGTGAGAGAGCCTGAATTACTTCTCTTCTCCATCAAGTGAGGCTGTTTCTCAGTAAATTTTCTTACTGCTGGTTTGTGAGGTTGGGAATATTAGTCATCTGCCACCTTACGAAATCTAGGCAGCTTCAACCGGGGCCACGCTGGTGGGTGGGTGCTCCTGGGGCGAGGTCGTAGAAGAGGCGTCCAGTTTTCATATTCCACGTGATTCTGAAATTGCTCAGCCTGTCACTGTGCAGGGCGTCAGCCAGCGACACCATTGAGTCCGTACTGTGTGTCAAGGGCACTGACCCTAAGAAGCAGCCCCAGGCCTACAGTGGCCTTTATTTTAAAAGGTCCCGCTCTGGCTCCATCTCTCTCCCAGGTGGCGAGGAGTCCGTAGGCCTAGGGAACATGCCCACCCACACCCCATGACCCCTTTTTAGACTTGCCAGGGTACCTAGGATCCTAGAATTCCCTTCCCAAACAGCTCTGAGCCACTTCCACGGCCTGCCTGGACCCTTTCCCAGCTCTGTCCTTCTAAAAGCGAAAGCACAGGGTACCCCTGGGCCTAGAGATGGCCAAAGGAGCCCGCTGGAGACGGGGAGAGAGCACGTGCACCTGGCCACACACGCAGGGGGTCTGCGCAATGCGGACTAGGCCTCTAGGCCGTAGGACTGGACCGGGCAGGAGGGAGGGCCAGGGCCAGGGCCAGGCTGGGGGCCAGATGCCACCATCCACCCATACTCTTGGCCTGGACCCCTCCAGTGCTGGGGGGCGCCTGTCCTCCGGGCCTCAGAGTAGGTCCACAACTCTAGGAGTCCGGGATGCTGAAAGTCAAGGACCTGTTCGGGATGTACGGCCATCAGAGGGGCAGGTGGTGCGCCCAAGGCAGAACTCCTCGGTAGCGCCTGTCCCTCTGGACCACGCCTTCCCAGACACGGCGCCTTCTCGCCTGGCGGTACGCAGCTGTCCTCTCTGGCTTACCGATGCTGCCCTGTCCCCACCCCGCCGCTTCACTGTGTACCCTCGCCTAACCAGAAGGTAGGCAGTGGAAATACATTTGCAAAACTTTGGGTAAGAAGGTGCAGAAAATTACAGGCTCAAATGGGGATGGGGTGCCTTGGTCGCGAACCCCTCCTGAATCCTACTGACCCCTCAGGAGCTAACGACGCTGGGAGGATGGGGACCACTGGTGGCAGGAGAAGTGTAAGAAATGTGATTCTGGTGACCAGGGGCCTTGACATCTGGTTTTGCAGGTGAAAATCGAGAATAACACTCATTTTTTGCACACTATTACAGAAATTAATGAGATGATTAAAATGGTAACTAACCACTATCAAATAGATCACAGTTCACAAAGTTTCTTCCACAAGCCTTCGCTCATTGAATCTTCCCTAAGATAATAATTATTAACATCCCCGATCGACAGGTAAAAATAAAATTTAGAAGGATAAAGCGACTTGCTCGAACCAACACAGAGCCACAATCGAATACAGGCCTGAGGATAAAAATGCTTCTTCTCTTTACATTACTTGATTTTGTCTTTCATCAAATCGGTATTTGTGAACATGCTTTGCGAATGATTCTTCAACATATACGCGATCATATTTGATTGTCCTTTCGATAGTGTTGAAGAAATGGGATTTTGAAAGTTCTTCTCTTACAGGTGAGAAGCAGGAAGCTGGAAACCTGCCCAGCAGAGTCAACTCTTCCTTCCAATGAGAGCAGCAGGTGTTGGGGGGATGGGAAGGAGGAGGATGGGGGTGAGGCCAGAACACGGGTGGCAAACACCACCTCGGGTCGCGAGGTTCGTTGCCACCTGGTGCTGTCAAATGAAATTTGCACGCGACATCCCCCCTTTCACAAAGAAAAGAATAGAAATCTATAGTATTTCATAAAAAATAATATAGTACTTGCCTTGCCCAAACACCTCACCTACCCAAAACATGAAAAACAATACCATATAATAAACTTTTGAGTCACAGATGTAATTTTTCAAGATCACAATTAAGCAAACACAATACGGGTAAAATAGAATAAAATGTAAATAATAATTACCTTGAGTGTATATGATAGCTTACTACCAATGAACTCGGGTATGCTGTGTAAGTGTGTGTGTGTGTGTGTATGTGTATGTGTGTGTTAAAGCGTTGCATTCACCTTCACAACATCCCTGCTTCTGACTGGAAACCTTTAAGTCAGAGTTACAAATTTGGGCTAGCACTTGGCCAGTTTTCTTTGACCTGCAGAGCGCTTTAAAACAACTCAAGCCAACATTTAAAAGTCAAGGATTTTCACCCAAAAAATCCAGATTTGTAGCTTCCCTTGAAAAACCAGAAGATCTGACAACACAGGTGTACCCCGAAGAAATGGTAGGTTCGGTTCCAGACCACTGCAATAAAGTGAACAGTAATTTTTTTTGTCGGTGGAGAGTCTCGCTTTTGATTTGTCAAAAACACAATATCTGTGCAGCATTATAAGTGAAGAGCAATAAAATGAGGAATGCCTGTAATCACAGGAGCGGGCCATAAGCCTACCAGCCTGGCTCACTGCTAATTCAGCTACCCGACCAGCCTTCTAATGCATTAACTCGTGTCTCCTTCTGTCTCTAAGATTTTCCAATGTGAATTGTGTCTTCAAAGCAAACTTGAGTAAAGATAATAAGGATCTAGCTCAGCCCGGTATAATGATTACAGTTATATCAAAGCAGATGGTTCTTCAAAGGGTCAGTGGTGGCCCCCTGGCTCTCGAGGGAATTACCTGGGAGAGATTTTTAAGCCATGCTCTCCCCTTATCCAGACCAATTAAAGCAAGATCTCTGAAGGTGCCGACCTGGCATCGGTATTATTGTTAACAAACGTTTCTTCTGAAATATGGCATACGAATAGCAAAACAACAAATCATAAAAGTCAACACACCTATTATAGCCAGCAGCCAGACCAAGACACAGAATATTACCAGCACCCCAGCCTCTCCCTCTGCACCCTCTCCAGTCACCACCCTGCCATCCTACCCTGACGTCTGACACCAAGGACCGAGGTTGCCTGTTCTTGAACTTCACATAAACGGGATCGCGCCAAATACATTCCTCTGTGTCTGGACGCTGTCCCTCAGCACTTATGACTGAGGCGCATCCAGGCTGATGCACGGGGCTGACTCATTTCGATGGGTGTTTTGTATTCTGTGCTGTGACTACATCACAGTCTGGTTTTCCATTCTACCATTGATGGAAATCTCGGTTGTTTCGAGTCTGGAGCTGTAACAAATGCCGTTGCTGTGTGTGAACATTCTTGAGCATGGCTTCTGGTAAACGTACGTATGCATTTCTGCGGGGCACGTAGCTAGCAGTGGGAATGCTAGGCCATAAGGTATATGGACGCTCGGGTTCGATAGATATTGTTGGACAGTTTCCCAAGCGGCTGTGGCAATGTACACGCCTACATCAGCGCATGAGAGTTCCAGCTGCTTTGCAACCTCGCCAACACCCCCGGTGTCTGGCTTTTAAATGCCAGCCTCTCTAGTGGGCATGCAGTGGTACTTCATTGTGCTTTTTAATTTAGACTCTCCTGATGGCTGACACAGTTGGGCGTGTTGTACGCTTCTCGGCTGTTGGATAGGCTCTTTTGTGAAGGACCTGTTCGAGTCTCTTGCCCATTTTTCTATCTTGTTGGTCTACCTTTTCACCTGGACTTGTGTCTTTGTTCTGGATATGACTCCTTGTTCATTATGTGTATGGCAAATATTTCTTCTCCTTCTGCAACTTGCCTTTTACTCTTTGAATGGTATGCTGGGATGAAAAGATGTTCCTAGTTTTAATACACTTCATTATGTTACATTTTGTCTTGTTTAAGAAATCACTGCCTGCCCCAAGGTTATTAATATATGCTATTTTGTCATCCAGAATGAAACCAAATACGTAATTTTAAATTTTCTAGTAGCCACATTTTAAAAAGTAAAAATAAACTGAAATTAATTTTAATAATATTTTCTCTTTAACCCCATATATCCAAAATATTACCATTTTAACATATGATCGATATTAAAATTATTAACTATTTTGAATTCTTTCATTACAGTATTTAAAATTTTCTGTGTGTTTTACATATAAAGTATATCCCTACTGGACCAGCCACACTTTAGGGACTCAGTAGCCACATGTAGCTAGCAGCCACCATACTGGGTAGTGCACGTGTAGAAGCTATATTGTTTTTCCTGTCAGATCCATATTAACATTTAGATCCATGTAAATTTTGAGGTTAGAATCAAGATTCATTTTTCCTTAGGGATATTCAAATGGCCATCCTTTTTTTATAGTATCGATATTGTCATAAATCAAGTGTCCAAATACATGGACGTTTATTTCTGGAATCCCCCAGTTCATTCTGTGGTCTATTGTGCCTTTGGCTTTAGTATTTTTTTTAAGCTCCCTATTGATTCTGATTTTTGGCCAGTATTGAGAACCATGACCAGTGGAGTCACACAATTAATTAGTAGGTCATGATAGGAAATTTTATAGAGTGAAATGGAATAGGGGATAAAACATCAATATGCATCACATATTGTTTTGCGAAACTTTTATTTCAGTGTGTGTGTGTGTGTGTGTGTGTGTGTGTGTGTGTGTGTGTTCTATGCTGAGATCTAAGAAAGCATTTCTTACTATTAGTGAGAGTCAAAAACAAAGTTTGATTTACAATCGTGTAATCAGGAAAATAATTACTTAGGAAAACCCGACTTGCATATCATTGTACAGTCATCTGGAAATGCTCTCAAATTTTACTTTTACACAATCGTTTACACACCGGAATGCACAGAAAGGCAGAGCTCCACTGAAAGCAAGTCGGGAAAAGCCAGTCACAGCTGATGGACCAGAAGGAGCTGATTACCAGCTAAGAGAGTGACCCGCAGTGGCGTATGACAACAAGCCCACACTGTGAACACTGCAAATGAAAATCATTCGTCTGCACGGTTTGAGATTTGTTCAGCATCAGCATATTTTAAGCATTTAAAGTTTTAATCAGATGGTAAACGAGCAAAAGAAATGAGGGGAAGAAACTGAAGCCAATTTAGTTATTAACGATGTCAAGTAATCTTCGTTATTAAAGAAAATGCCTTCCAAATTTTTGCTTGAATCTTGACATGATTACTTTATTGTTCAACCTGAGTCAAGACCGATCTAATCAACAAGTATTTATTGACGATTTACTAAAATATGCCTGGCAATGGAATCAAAATAAAAGAAGCAGACCTTGTTACTGCATGCAAATATCGATAGGGCATAAATGGATTAAGGCATATGATTTTTCCTAAGTAGTTAATTTCAGAACATGGATATAGCAAATAAAAACTATTTCGAGCCCCTTAATTTAGTATTTTATCTCTTCGAATGATCTAAACATATGCCTTAGCTGTGAATTTTAGTTTTCCCATGAATGAGAAATGTACTTGGTGACCATTTCACAAGATAGAAAAATACCTAATCTGTATGTAACACCTGGAACTAGTATCATGTTATGTCAGTTATGTCTCAATTAAAAGAAAAAGCCAGAGAACGACATCCTTTTCTCCCTTCGGTTCCTGTGACTACATGTCACACGTCCCATAAGGCACAGCTGCAAGATGGAAGAAGACACCACAATTCGTGACAGGAGAAGGCACAAAGCTGTGTTGCATATACTCAAAAAAGTAGGTATCTTTTGGTTTCGTTTTCCTGTTGTGCGTGCACACGTGAATGTGGAAATTTATTTTGGTATTTGGAAATTTTGGTCAAATATCTTAGTTTCCTGGTATTTTCTGAAGATATAATTGAGGAAACGATAAAAAGGAAACTTTCCATGGAATTGGAACTCGTGTAAACCAAACGGCAGCCATGTGTTAGGCTTAGTTTACTCTCCCTGAGAACATGGCATAAACCCCTCCACGGACTCTCCAGTAACCGGGTGGGCAAAAAAATAAAGAAGAAATGATTATTAAAAAGAACCAAAACCCTTTAACTTTATATCTGAGCAGCATGTAGACACACTCACGGTCCTAGAAATTTTAAATTCTCATACTTGGGAAAGATGAAATGTGTCTCAAAGTCAAATCCTTTTCTCACTAAAGCTATCTTCTGTTTTTTAATGAGCTTTCTCAGACTCCGAGGTGTGATGATAATAAAATTTGGCAATATTTTAACTGTTTTAAAAACACGATGATTGTTCAAGTCCATTTACAATCCAACATCTGTCCAGCATCAGCAGAAAGCCCATAGAGAATTTTGGCCGTTACGGTATTGGACAAAGTCAAAGATTTTTAATCTCTCCGTTCATGTGCCATTTGAGGTTTTGTGCCTAAGCCCTAATTTATTTTAATTGGGATTTTAGCTTATTTTATATTTTACTCATTTAAAATCCCTACTGTAAGACATAATCTTATGGCAATATATACAACATGACCCATAAAATGATTGGGTCATCGATCGTGGCATAAAGGCTTAGGAAAATAAGTCCTGCTACTTTAGAATCTTCTTTCCCAGTTCCAACTGCCTGGTCTGTCGAGGGCTGACACAAGGTTTCCTCCATCATTCTGGGTCCCACAGGTAAATCGGATAACAAATCTGGGCTCTGTAAGACTGAGAAGATCGGTGGGAGGTGTTCCGGGGGAAGGAAGGACACAGTTGATTTGAGCCCAGTGGGGGCTTCTTGTGCTCCTCTCCTGACTCTCTGCTGTGATCTGCACTTCGTTGCGATTCAAAGTGTGGGACGGTGTCAAAACACCATTCTTGATGCCGGCTGGTCTACTTGATATGCTTGAATCCGGGCTGTCAACCAGTAACTAAGTCCATCACGCTTGTCTCAAGTCCATTTTATAAAGGTGGAATTTTGTACGGTTCAGTCTTTGTACTGTGTTCCTATATGCACACGGGGCAGGCCTCGGAAAGCCCAAGACCACTGTGTAGGCAGCCGGGGGCCCAAGGCAAGTCGATGGTTGCCACTCTGTGTTCTGTGTTGATGAGATCTTGGAGCCAGACCCTTCTGTCATGTGACCCTTCTGGCAATGAGCCCAGGAACACGTGGGTGAACTGTGTGTGTGTGTGTGTGCGTGGGTGTGTGTGTCTAGTAATATACATACAAACACATATCTTTCCTGACCTAGAACTCTGCAATAATTATCACAATAAACTGGCTTTAGAACAAGAAGCATCTGATGTCCTTGCTTTTGTGCCTGATTTTACCATGCTTTGAAGGACTCTTAGAACGGGACGTTCATTCCCCTGCTTCGGAGGCTGGGTCAAGGTCGGATCAACTCCGCCATGAATGATCTCAATAATCATGATGTGATTTTCAAGGCCAGTTACGCTATGATATAATAAATGGCACCAGTCGGCTCCAAGAGGGCAGGGTCTTGGCCCCTTGTTCACCCCTGTGCCCAGAACAGAATCTACACACTACAGTATTGACAATTAATGGGAGAAGTGAACACAAATTATTGAACGTCTACCATTTGTCAGTCATGCAGAAGACATTCTGCATACCTTGTTTTTCTATTCCTTACAAACAAATAAGCCTGTGTAACAGACATCATAATAACAGTTTATCAATAAAGAAACTGAGGTTTGAAGAATTTCACCGACTTGCCTAAGTCACATAATTAGTAAGCAGGAAGCAGGGATTCACATCTAGATCTGTCTGCTTTTCTAGCCCATATTCTGTCCACCACACCCACCCCATGCCTTCAACCCAACAACAGAATCAAATTATAGATCGATTTTTGGTCTTTCGCTCTAAGATCCCAAGTTGGCACATTCGCATGTTATGACGGGTTCAGCAACCCTCCCACAGGACGAGGACTCTGAAGGGCTGACGGGGCAGAACACGAAGGCCGAGGCTCCCATCACGCGCATCTCTGGGTGCAGAGAGGCAACAGAGCTCGGACTTTCTCCCTTCCCTGCGGAGCCACTATTAATTGCACTCGGCCCGCTTTTCCTCCTCTGAAAACCAAGGGATATGAGTTCTAGCTCTTTGAATTAAATAGGAAAGTGCATATATGCACATCAAGGACGCAATAAATGTAGATGATTGCTAACTCAGAATTATCTTTAAACTTCTATAAATTAATATGATTACTTTTAGGAAAGGCAGACATATCTCTAATGAGAAGATTTTACAATTATTATCTGTATGAACATATGCCTCTTTTCCCCTTAAAGAATTTGTCTTTTGGCCAGCAATTCTACTGATAAAATTTTAAGTGGAAACCTCTTTTTAAAACGCCTTATAGGGGGAGAGGGATGAAAAGGCACTGTTTAAACCTGAGCCCTCACTCATGGCAGAGATGGTACTTTATGGATTAATGATTAAATTAATATTCACCACCTGAGGAGGCCAGAAGGTTTCCCCCCTTTCTCTGTGTAGAGCTTTTAAGAAAATAAAAGTGCTTAAAAAAACAGCCTTGCTAAACATGTGCTTGGGTTAGAAAAAAAATAGTTTTGTTTCTCTCCAAGAGGCTGACAGTTTTGGAGCTGACCAACTAATGTCTGGAGAGGTCATTGAGACAATTCCCTCAAGATGGAGTGGCTTAGAACTGTTAACCACTGTGAGGTGAGCAAGTCTGCCTTGCTCCCAACCAAAGACCTTCTGAAATGGTCGGAAATGGCCTTTGCCATTATGTGTGGTCACCCTGCTCCCCTCACCCGGACTCCAGGCTTTCCTAGTAAACCCGGCTCTGCTGGCCTCGCGTGAGTTCACCCTCGGAACAACTCTTCCCCTCTCTTCAATGAATCAGTTTAAACTCACCCCAGTGGCACCAGTCAGAAGTAGATGGCTGGACGTGACACTTATTCCCAACGACTAAAGTCCTCTGAAGTAAAACTCACCGAGCAAGAATAGGGATTCAAGTCCCTCAGGTCCAAAACGAGCATTTTCCTATTCAATCTCTCTCTCTCTGTCTGTCTCTCTCTCTCTCTCTCTGTCTCTCTCTCTCTGTTTCTGTCTCTCTCTCTGTCTCTGTCTCTTTCATTCTGTCTCTGTCTGTCTGTCTCTCTCTTACACACACACACAGTCACATAGTCAAGACACACTTGGTTTTGAAAGTTCTCAAATAGTAGCAACATCCACAAGATGGTGCCTACCTTTCTGCCTCCTCAGTCCACCAAAGTCCCCTGGCCTGGTCGGAGCAGTAGGAGCCGGGTCTCCCGCGGGCCGGCCAGGCTCTTTCTCAGCCAAGAACAACACTCCCCATCTCTGCACGAGCTCCGAGATTCCTACACAGTCCCACCCTCCAAAGTTGCAAGTCAAGATTTCTGGCTGAGGGCCGCGCCTGACGTGAGGCAGAATGGCTGGTGGCACCTCAGGTTCTTCCTGATGGAATGTCGTTTCCTGTTTCACCACTTGGAGGAGAAAGACTGGAATTCAGTCAGTCAGACCCGGACTGACAAGGAATCACCTCGTCCTCGCTGCTTTTCGGGGCGCAGAGTCACCAGCAAACCGCTGAGCATGACCGGTCCTGCTGTTCAGGTTGAAAGGGGGAAGGGAACCCGCCTGCTGGTGACAGCACACTGCCACCCGCGCTGGCTTCGCAGCCGCAGTCCCCTCTAGAAGCCCGTGCGTCCAGGCGGGGCTTTTTTGCTAACTAAGTCAACAGCACGACGCCCCGAAGCCCGTGGACTGGGGAGCATCCGTCCCAGAACTGTGCCCGTTCGTTTCCTAGCAACTGAAGCTCTTTTGAACCATAAAACAACCCGAAAATAAAACAGGCTGGCCGCCTTTTCTTTCCAGAAAAGTTAAGGTGTGATTCTCTTTGTCTTTATTTGTGTCTGTCTCAAAGGGCAATCATCACAGACGACGAGAGGCAAACCTGTAAGTGGCAGGATGTACCTGGCGTCTCTGTCTGCTGCAGGCACTGCCCTTTGAAAGGTAAGCGTGCCCGCGCTTTGTAGTGTGGATTTGAGATGGGGCGTCTTTTGGGGTCATTTTCACTTTCTCTTGCCTGAACATGGAACGACTCTAGGCATGCATTATTTGAAGGTGTTTTCACAAGTCAGAAAGCTTCAACAAGTTGAGTCCTGCACCTTGTAAGCCATTCCTCAGCTCCCGGGAGGCCGGGGCAGCACCACCCACTCCGCACGCCTGAGCCGAGGCTCCTCTCATTGGCTGACATCATGGCTCAAAGACAACTTTCTTCCTCTGTCAGCTCAAAGATGACAGCACACGAGCAATTGACTGGAGGCCGAGAAGGAGAGAGCGAGTAGTTTCAAATTGTTTGAAACGCCACCGTTTCTCAAATTTCACTCATGAACCTAGCTCAAAGAAGGCCTGGTAAAGAAAGGCCACTCGCTCACTCGGTTCTTCCTCCTCTCTGTTTTCTCTTCCCAGACTTTCTTTTTGCTCATAAGTGGTTCATCAGGTGGAAGACCCGCCCGGCAGGAGGGCTGAACTCGCAGCAGTCACTATCGGTGCGTGGTTCTGGGCCTCGGCGAACATCACCAGGGGACTCTGCAGAACGGCCCGGTCCTCCCGAGCCCAGACTGTCCCCTGTACTCCATTCTCCTCCATCTGCCAACGGCTTCTCTTCCCGATTAAACATTTTTTTTCTTTATCACGTGTCTCTCTCTTGCTGATAAAGCTCTACCAGCCGCCTTCTCCCTGTAGGATTTCTTGGTATGGGAGACAGCGTGGTTGCAACGACCCTCCACCATCTCCTTTTGCCCCTTCCCGCTATTTTCCAGGCAAAACAGATGGGGAGCTTCGGTGGGCTGTCCTCTGCCTCCTCTGCCCGAAGAGAACCTGACTTGCCTGCCACGAAACCCCGCTCTCCACGCTCACCGTTCTGTGTTTACATCTACTTTACCACACTTACTCCATTACTGCCACTTAACTGGTTTTGTGTCTGCCTCTCCAGCCCACTGGGCGTCCTTCTGGGGCAAGCCTTAGCCATCTTTGTATTCCTGGAGCTTTATATTCCATCGTGCCCACCTGTTCAACATCTGTCAAACAACTAGCACCCACAATTCTAAGCACCCAATGCTCGCTTTCATTCTAGGCATGTCAAGGGGAAGACAAGGCCTCTGACCTCTATCCTGGACCCCCCGTCTCAGAATCAAACACGCCAAAAAGAGTATAGCAGAAGCATGCACTTGGTTTTAGTCATTTGCATGACACATGTCATCTACCAATGAAGTACAATGTTCAGATCAATCTGAAATGGTTATACATAGCTCGATACCTCCTCTATCATCAAAAACCAGATTGTTATCTGCTGCATTTCTTGAATCATTGTCAAGGTGTAGTTTCTCCTCCTTCAGGGGCAAATGTAAAAGTTAGCACAACTCACGCAACAGGGGATGGAAGGGAAGAACTGGGAAGGTTTGTCACTTGTGACTGGGGAGCTGAGTGTCTACGGGTGAGCCCTGCCCGAGCGTCACGATTTACCAAGGAAGATGAATACACACAAACGCTGCTCTTTCCGGGACTCCTGAGGTAATGCCTTCCTTTTTCTCATTCTCATTCGTGCCTCATGATACATTTATCAGTTCATCACTAACAGAAAGAGAAAACCCCAGGAAGCATGACAGAGCAAGACAAGTGTGAGTGTCATTTCTTCTAGGTAATACGTCACTGTTTCATTTTCTGAAAAAAACGTTGGGAGTTAAGAAATTAAATGAGCTCTAGATTTTGAATCCTCATTAATAGATATGAAGCATTTATTTAAACTTGAACAATTCCCTGCATTTTAAAAAGTGAACGTTACACTTCTAACAATTCCATGTAGGAAATGAAGCCTGGTCTTAGTGGAGAGGTTTCGTGGAGGGCAGTAGGGGCTGCATCACAAAACGAATGAAGTTTTACACACTGAGTGAGCTTGATACTAAATGTTACTAAAGCAAGTGGATGTTTAAAGCGCCTACTGAGTGTATTTCCTATGGGAAGGCAGGAGAGGGGATGAGAGCAGTGTGGACCCCAGGGAAACCCTATCAGGATTCAGAGGCGACTCGAGAACTCAAGAGAGGAAAACAGAGTGAGCGGGACACAGGAGAGCAGACCCCGGGCCCCAGCAGGACAAGAGAGCGCGAGGTCACACCCAGAGCCCTGGCAGCCGGGGGCGAGGGGACACAGGTGCACGGAGCGTGGACATGGAGGTGGGGGAGGGGCAACCGGCCACACATCATATTTCCAACTACTGTTTAACCTCATTTTCCAGAAAAGAAAATGTGAGTTTGATAGACTCGATTTGCTTTTCCTTCAAAGGCGACAATCTCTTCTGAGAAACTTGATGCATATAGCGTTGGCCGTATCGATCGTAACCTAACCAGTCTAATTTTCTGAGTTTTACTATCGACAAACTCCGTTTTCTCACAACGTTTCATCTCGTTTTCGGATTTTGAAGTGCAAAGCTCTGCTCACAGACGGAAACGTTAAGTCAAAATGCTACCGAGCTGTGTGTTCTTTAAACAGGTGTGTGGAAAACGCCTATGGGATGTGACGAAACGATGACTCCGTGAAATGCCTACATCAGCACCGGCACCGACCGAACTGAAGCCTCATCTCAGTGACACAAAACAGTCCCCTGATGACCTGCCTGAATCCCCATGAGAGGCAACGGATACAGTTCCGAACTGTGACGCCCTTACCCGCACCCACCAGGGGCCACACTGTCCCTGGCAGATCGTTTGAGAGGCTACTTTGAGAGAAAGTGAGAAAAAGAAACGCTCATCAGAACTAACGGTTCTCATCCACTCCCACACGAGCGCCCTCCGTCCTCCCAAACTCCATCCCATGGCACCTGTCCCTAGACCTCTTCCTTATGTACTTGTTTATCGTCCATCTCCCCCGTGAGAATGTCACTCTGGGGGAGGGGCGGGGGCTGGTATCCTTGTCTGCCCTCCTCACGGCTACATCCTCAGATGGCAGAGTAGCTCTGACTACAGCAGTGCCAACAGGACATCTAGTTATTTACGACGTGTCTCCTCCTCTCTAGAGCACCACGTAATTCGTTAGGTTTTTTCAAAACTTCAAAGTCCACTTTGCATGTCATAAAGATGGCCAGAACTACCCTGAGTTTGTTGGGAGAGGGGGAGATGTTTTTCCCCTTGAAAACTGAAGTCTGGTATATACAGAGTCCTCGAAGCAAAGGATTTTTAGAATCCACATAGCCCGTACTCTGGGAAAGCCATGGGACCATATGCCAGCCAAATCTCACATCGTTGCATGAGTTGGCTCTCTCCAGCCTCTCTGGTTCACCTTCCCCACTGACAGGTGGCGAGAGAGTTTATGCATGTGACCCTGGGCGCAGGTATGGCTGTCAGTGATGGGACAGGCCACCACTCAATGCGCCTCTTTCAGGAAGTTCTGGTTGCTCACTATGTGACCTTATTCTTACTGGCTATGTGACGCCACACAAGTCACTTGTCCTCTTGGTCCTTTGAGTTTCTCAAATGCAAAACGAGGAAAATAATAGCAATACCTTATAGGGTTGCAGAAACATTAAATGAGTTAATACATATATAAAAGCACTGAGGGGAGTAGCTGGCATTTTGCAAAGCACTCTGTAAATGTTAGCTATGATTATAATTACAACTATGATCATGATTACGATTAATACTTCGGCAAGTATTTATTGGGTTCAGACTATGTGCCAGGAACGTGGTATCTTTTGAAGGAGCTAGGGACTGCCAAAAGTGACACACATACACGCACACTCATACAGATGAGAAAAAGTGTTCGTGCACTCACCATACCCGGCAGAGAAAAATCTACATGTGTGTACGCAGCGTGCGTTTATTTATCTGCTCTACACTGGGACTACAGAGGAGATGCCTCTCAGACCTTTTCACGACCCACATGCATGCAAGCATAAGCCGTGGATTTTAAATAGGGAGCTAAGACCACATAAATATGGCATCGGCAAACAGGCAGAAATGGGCAGATCGAGTTTTCATCCCCCATGTGCCTGCCTCGGTCTGTGAAGGTAGAACCCGGTGGCCTCAACATCTGGACTCGCTTTGTCCAACATTGTGCTGGGCACCTTAGTTTGAATGGCTTTACCCGAGCTGTAGCAGCACTTGCGTTGGTAAGAAGAAACAGGCAGGAGGGAGATGAATGAATGACTATTTGAGCTGTCAACGCCACGTTATGAGTGACAAGATAATGAGGACACGAAACGCCCCTTATCCACCCAGCCTCATTCCTGCAACACGTGTATCGCATAAGGTGCTTGAAATGCCAAGTTGGAGACCATGTTTCTGCCTTCAAGAAGGTTGCTATGTGTCTTTTCTTTTCCCTCTTGCTCTGGTTTTCCTTCCTGTCCTATACCCTCCACGCCACCTGCCAACACAGATCTGGGAGATCTGCTCAGCAAACCTGATCGACTCAAGAATACCTCTCTGCAGCTTGTGAATTCTTGGGTACGAGTTTTTAAAAAGCAGGATGAAGCACCCTGTGAAAAACGCTGCCGCACCAAGCGTCTTGATGTCATCAACTAAGACTCATCTCGAGGACGAGACGCTCGCCCCGGTGCCTTCCAACTAACAGAAGACGATCACTCCAGGAGGCGCTAGAAACAGACCCAGCTTGAGGTTGACAGTGAGCACGTGTGTGTGGGACAGTGGACACTGAGCGACTCGGTCCCTCTTTGGTCTTTTCTAGACCCTCTCAAAGTGGAGTTCTACACGAAATGCATTTCCCCTCGTCAGTTGCTTTTGGTGGATGTCACCAAAGCATCCACGGTGACCCAAAAACGCACTGAAATCCCAATCCTGGGGCGCTTTCCTTCCCTTTTGGTCCTCGAGGTCAAACTGCCCTCCTGCTTCCCAGGTTACCAGGTCCTGTCAAAACACAGCCCTCATCAAATCACCTCCATGCCCAGAATTCATGGCTTCTTTATGCTGGTTAAATGAAATCTAAACTTCTACGACTGTCAATTTTCTAAACATCCCTCCAAAATGTGATCCCCGCCCAGCCTACCCCACTTTACTCACCACCGTACCCCGATACCAATCCCCCCTTGGGCCGAGCCCGTGGCTGTACTCACTCTGACCTCTGCTCACATCCAGACTGTGCTCCCTCCTTATCCTTGCCCCACCCATTTCCTTGGGAAAACTCTGCTTCTTGAATCAACCTGAATCAGCCTTTCTCCTGCTTCAGTCTTTATAGGAATTCTCCAAACCACACCCTTAGCCCAGTTTGATATGCAGCCCCATTCTTTAACAGTAAAGGACAAAAATCCTTCTGTAGTATAAAAGGACAAAAAATACTTCTATAACATAACTCGATCAGAGTGAGTGTATATGTGCGCACGCGCACGCACATACACACACACACACACGCAGGTGTGTGCCTTGTCTCCACTAGGCTGCAAACACACTATGAGCCCAGCTCTCACCCCAAAAAACACTACCAGGTTCATAGGGGACCCTCAATCAATATTAGTCATGAAGCTGGCAATGCCCATTCATCCCTCGTGTTTTAAGCTATATGTCCCTTCTGCGGCTACCCCTCCTTCGTCCAGTGTGTGTTCATTCCTCCACCAGCTATTTACCGAGCACCTCCCATGTGCCTGAAAACAGGGAGGTCACTGTGAACATGGCAGCTACAGCCCCTGCTTTCCAGGTACTCAGAGTCTCAAGCTGCGGCTATGGCTGGGAAAGCAGGCATTTCCCTGAACGCCCACGATCGTCTGCTCCCATCATGGGAGACGATCGCAGGTCAACTGTAAGTGTAGGGGTCTCACACTTTGGAAGCCACTACAGAGAGATGGATGAAAAGCCACACGCCACACTGATTACACAGTGTGCCTCACTGGCTTCCATGGAGACCTCAAATGAGGAAAAATATCGTTGTTTTTTAACCTCATTTGCATTAGGCTGCTTTTGAATTAAAAATTCCACCGCCACAACTTGTTTCACTACTGGGTGCTCTCGGCAAGTGTTCTATGGGGGAAGATGGTTTCTATTCACTTATCTCTTTTCAAAGAGATGTCGTAACCTTGAAATACATCTGCCAAATGTTAGCTTATCTTAAAAGAAACCAGGTATAAAAATTAAGTTCTACTAAAAATTACTACGAATCACTGAATGTTTACATGAATAATTTTATAATTATAATATCTGTTCATTCATATATTTATGGAGCGCTTATCACACCAGTTATGACACCAGTAAGGACGGTTAACATAAAAATAGTTTGCTTGATCGTGTTAAATTGTCTGCAAGGCCCCTTTGCGAAACAGAATCCTAGCCATTTAGAAGTAAATGTCTGGCCTAAACATTGTGGATCAATTGTACACTGGGAAATTATCTCCTGCTATAGTCCAATCTTTCAGTGACTTAAATCTCAATAATGAAAACCAAGCAACCATTTAACAGATACATACAAGTAAAAAATATAAAAATAATTAGTACAATAAGCATTAAGGGTTTCAAATTTTAGTTAATTTTTTAAAAAATCTCTTATCAAAGCTAAGAAGAAAATCATCTGACAACTCAATAACAAAACTGCTTCAGCTTCAGAAACACTCTGTGTCCAGGTCCTTCTCTGAGAGAAAGAAACATAATAACTAGAATAGATAGACCAGAAAACTCTTGGGCTGTTAAACTTCCTGACTTGGTTTCAGCAGGCACAATGTAAAGCAAAAGATCTTCGTATGGTCACAAAGGCAATAGTAGAAGTAACCTGTAAATCATGCATATCTTCACAGTAATAATAATAGCTTGCGGCTTCCATACTTGGCAACCATCAGCGTAATTAATCTCGCATATTGGAGCGATTCTGCCATTGCATTCCTTACATGTCAGCAATGATCTATACTGAACATGATGGACTAAATACCCAAATGCCATGCTAATATCATGTAAAGTAAATATAAAACATAGAGCTAATTAGGGCAGAAATACCATTGAACTCTTCCACAGTTTCAATCAGGGAAAAAATTGGTATCAAGATAGATTATTACCACTGCAAGGATACTTTCTGATTATGTAACATATTCATCCCGGTCTCAACCAGCAACTTAATTTTTCAAATGTAACCCACAATAAATACATTTTACATGCTGACCTAGTACAACTATTCCTGCAAATACATATAACTAAAACCACAGTTTCACAAAGCAATGCTTAGCCATACTATTTGTGATGTGTTCTATTGTCTATTCTAACCTAATCTATACTCTTTTAAAAAATGTTGGTCTGGACCTACTAAATTGTTTTACTGACCCATTAATGGATGATTAGGCACAGTGGGCACTGCCCAAACTAACCTCACTGATACATTTTACCTTTTCTATAACTCTATATACTAGCGTTTTGTTTTGTTTCATTTTTCTTATTCCTGTTGAGTTAAAGACATTTTCTTATGGGATAAAAGAAACATTTGGGTAAGCAACTAAATACCAGAGGGTGATTTAGGCCTCTATACTGGCCACAAGGAAGAGGAGAGGTGACATTTTCATGGTGGAGGTCCCAGGACCTAGACCTCATGCTGGCTCTGGGCCATATTGAGTCCTTGATTAACTTTGTTGAGTTTGAGTACATGAAGGGCTATTTTTAGTGTCTGAAGGGATAATAACTTTAACCCAGGAGAACAAAGCCCGGTCAGAGAGGCTTTCTGGGGGGACAGAGGCCACAGTGGCTGTGGACTCAAGTCTGGGCCTTCAGTCCAGTGGGGGACAGCGTCCAAGGCTCCCTGCGGCCTGTCTGCTTGGGAACACAGCAGAAATCGGGGCTGGCCTCTCGACCCTGGGGCTGGTCCCTATCCACCCGAGTAGGGTTCGAATCTGAAGAAGACGGACCCAATCCGACAAGTCGCAAAAACCCACTGAGGCAAAGGAAAACCACCGGGCATGGGGGCCGCAAGGCCACGCCTCGTGGATTTTGAAAGGCCCGGCATGCAGGGGCTGCAGCGACAGGAGCGGCGACTCCACCTGGGACTCTGCCGTGTGGGGACAGGGGACCAGGCCTGGCCTGCGCGGGGACACGGGCATGGCCTCCGCCTTCGTGGGGACAGGGGACCAGGTCCGGCCTGCGCGGGCACAAGGGCCCGGGACGCGACCCCCGGCGGCGAGGGCGGACCCCCCACCCCCCGCCCGGCCACTCCGGGCCCCCGAGCCGCAGATGTCCCCCGCACCTTCCTCCGGGTCCTGCGGCGGAGGCTGCAGTCCGCGAGCGGGCCTGGCGGTCAGCGCCGCGGTGCATCCTGGGACGTGGCCCTCGAGGGCCCGGCGCGCGTCGCGGGGCGGGACACCGCGTGGCGGCGACGACGGCGGCCTCCAGCAGGGGCGCTTCTCCCCACCCGGGCACTGACCTGGTGGCGCGCACAGGTGACGCAGGCCTGGGGACTTGGCCGAGCTGCACAGCCAGCGCCTGGCGCCGCTGTGGTTCCGGCCTGGGCTTTGACGATTCCAGACCAGGCGCCCGCGCAGGACGCGGCCTCTGCAGAGGGCAGATAACTTTGTCATGGGTCCATGGGGCTGTTTGTGGCTTCTGGGGGTAGGAAGACCAAGAGGCAAGCGTTCTAGAATAATTCTAGAATAATCCCACAAACCCAAGCGTATGGTGATCTCTCATTGAAAGGTTGATTGCATACAGATAGATTGACAAATAGTAGATAAAGCGGGGCAATGAAAAAAACCTCCTGCAAAAATGAAGGACTACTATTTCTCTGAATATGTGATTAAAATGCAAACCTTTGAAAAGCATTAGATAGAGAAGATCGTATGGCGCAGTAAGCTTGGAGCCAGACAGCCCTGGGTTTAAATTTTGACTCAATTTACTAACTTTGGGATGTGGGACCTTGGGCTTTTAAATGCTTTTTAATCTTTTAAAATGAGGATAATAATGCTGTAGGCGTAAAAAATAAAAAATAAGGGATTGTAAACTGATAAGGTCCTTGCAATCTGTGAGGGTTGCCTTGCCTAAAAATGAAAATAAAAATAAATAAATAGATAAATAATAAAATGAAAATAATAATTCCTCCTTGCAGGGTGTCCTGGGGATTAAATGAGATAATTTCTAGAAAATAGTTTATCTCATATCTGGTGGAACTTGAGCACTCAGAAAATGATAGCTATTTTTACTCTTTGAGTGCACAAATTTAGAAAACTATGTTCTTAATAATAAGCAACTCAGTAAGTCTTATTATGTCTTAAATTTTAATAAATTGCCCGTGAAATAAAAACATAAAGGCACCAAGAAGAGCTCAGGATGAAATTTTAAAAAAAACGAATTGGTATACAGGCAATATGTGAATAGAGATAACTGAAAGGAGATTGAAAGAAAGTAGAAAAACAATAATAGATGTAACTCCGCTTTGGAGGTGATGGTGAGTTGAACTGACAATGGAGAAAACCAAATCAGGTATGAAGAAGTAGAGTTCAGGTATGCTACCAGAACACAGAAGAAAGAACACAGATGAATGTGCTAAGAGAGGAAGACAAGAATGGAAATTAGAAAACAGAAACTCCATCTACGAACGACGATTAAAATGAAATTAAATAACATGAAAGGAATGACAGAGAACACAAAAAATATCTGGGACGGTATGTATGTAAGATTTATCATGTTCTGTGCAAGAATAGTCAAAAGGGAACCAGATCTAGACAGAACTTCAAGAAATGTTTGAATTTCAAGGACAAGAGATTATTTGAGACACACCCATCAGAAATTGCAGTTAACCTAGAAATAATCAATTGAGGATGGGCTCGACTTTCTCCTCCAGAACAGCAAGAGATAGAAAAGAAAAATGCAGCAAAATGGCAACTGTTTAAGAAAAGTTGTAACACACAAACTATCCCCAGATAAGTCATTATTCAGGTCAATCAATGCCCCCTCTCCTGGGAGGGCTGCTGGCAGGCATGTCCCGGCCATCCTTCCTGCAAATATTACCCAAGAGGAACCAAGAGCGAGATGATCTCATTGGACACACTGTGAAACAGAGTTAAGATTAAGTGATAGATATAATGGTGATAATAAAATGGGATGTGAAAGGTAAAAGTAAAATTTGGAGAAGCTATATAACGTACAAAATTTTGGGAACAGCGATTTGGTTTATGAATTCAGACGAAATGAACAACAGCCAGAAATTCTGCTGGAGGGGACAGGAGCGTGAAAGTGGATTAATTCTACACATAATGGAGTGTGTATCTGTGGCTTCAGTCTTGGCTTTGATAACTAGAAAAAAGGAATTTTCAAACATATTTTTGGGAAGTATAAAAAAAGATAATGATTTGTATCATTTAAAAATGTGAGATTTACAATAGCTAAGATAATGGAGGCAACCTAGGTGTTCATCAATGGATGAAAGGATAAAGAAGAGGTGGTACTTATATACAATGGAATACTATTACTCAGCCATAAAAAAAAAAAAAATTAAAAGAATGAAATCCTGCCATCTGCAATGACATGGATGGACCTAGAGGGTACTGTGCTGAGTGGAGTAAATCAGACAGAGAAAGATATGATTTGGCTTACATATGGACTCTAAAAAACAAAACAAATGAACAAATAAAACAGAAATGAACTCATAGATAACAGAGAACATTCTGAGGGCTGCCAGATGGGAGGGGGATAAGGGTTTGTGAAAAAGGGGAAGTGATAAGAAGTATAAATTGGTAGTTACAAAACAGTCATGGGGATGTAAAGTATAGCATAAGGAATACTGAGTAACTATGTACGATGTCATTTGGGTACTAGACTTATTAGGGTGATCACTTCCTAAGTTATATAAATGTCTAATAACTATGCTGTATACCTGAAACTAATATAATATTGTATGCAAAAAAAAGAACTATAGGAAGGTATGATGATAATGTTTCATCAAATAGCAAATATCAATAAAAAAATTATTTTAAAAGTTAAGTACTGAAAAAAAAGTACGTTTTCCAAAATAACTATGAAACAATTACAAATTACTAACAACCTATCTGCAACTCAAGAGAAAACAAAGAAAATACCAAGAAAGAATAAACTAAAATGGCAGGTATGTAATTTAAGGAAAATCACTCATCAGGTTAAAACTGTGTATGCTACAGTTCAATAAAAAGAAATAACTTTTGATTATTAAAAGGGAAAAACTTTATGATTGTGTTTATAATGTAACATCCATTTATTTATTATCTGCTGCTGATACGTGAGCAAACCAAAGAAATCACTCCAAAAGGTTTAGATTAAAAGCCACGTAATACAGTTGGGGAACCTCAAACCGCGGTCAGGTATGGTCCCAGCGTCTTTTTTTTTAGATAGCACCGTGGTTTTCTTCGCCAGGTAGTTCAGGACCCAAGTAGCACGGGCAGGGTGGACGGTGCAGACAGCACAGGAATGCCAGCGTCATCTGTTCTACATATCGCTATTGCAAATGGCATGTGGCTGTGTTTGAGCCCAGCCTCCCACGGCGGGTATTTCACCACCGACCTTTAACAACTGGAATGACACATCTTCCTGAAGATGGGCCTTTTCCACCCACCACCACAGACTGTTAAAGAATTAAATAAGCACTGCTGTTTATTCTTTACGATGCTGTTCAAAGAGAAGCTTCTGATGAAACTCCAGTGGCTTCTCTCCTCATGCCAAAGTGCAGTCGTGGATAAGGCCCACTTCCGGATCTGCTGACGTGCTGACATATTTTGCCCACACAGACCTTTCAGAGAGCTGGGTTGTTTGTGGTTACCCCTAAATGTTACTCTGATTCCACACTTCATTTGTAATAAAACTCACCCGCATAGTGGAAAAACTGTTGGCGATTAATTTTATTTACCAGTTCGTCACTCACCTTCCCTTCCATGTGATCATCCAATCATTCAATATGCATATAAAAGTGACACAATTCAGAGGGCACATGGCATATGCAAGCAAAGCATGCTGTGTGACACCAAAAACGATTTACTTGTCAACAATCTAGAATGGAAAATCTGTTTACTGGAAAAAAAAAAAAGAAGCAAAATCAGAAAAAAAAAATTTATAAGAGAACCGACAGTCAAAAGTCCAATTCTATGTTAACTAGCAGGCTATACTATTCTTTTACGTTTTACAGAAACAAACAAAAACACAAACGAAAATACTCAGAAATTTAGACATAGAAAATCTCTAAATTTAGGTGCAAGGAAACCTGCCCTTACTTATTATCATTTATTGAATAACTTAAAAAACAAAGTCTTAACAATCAAAAAGGTGTTGCTGGTGTGTTCACTCGTGGGTCTCAAGGGAGAAGGGTGTCCGACAGGAGGTCTAAAAAACACACACGCTGTTATGACGCCACTGACAACCCAAACACCACTTCTAGAAAATATCTTTAAGGTGAACCCAGGTTTTAAACTCTGCAGCTTTCAACGATTAGGTGGACTGTAGTCTCAGTGTAGATTAAAAACACAGGAACCTTTCTCACTGAACAGGAAGTCATACCCTGATCATATTTTATTTCCCAGTTCTAAATAGCAAAGAACTGTAATTTCTTTGAAAACAAAGCACAATCCCCAAAAGGAAAGATGCAAGCAACAACCCAGGGTATACACAAACATGTATTTTATACAACATAGTAACTATACTTCAGTTTGGTTAAATGATTTGGTAAAGCTTGATGTTAATGGCAAATTTAGCAGATCACCGTTTTTCCTAAATCTTAAAAAATAATACCGGTGAGCTTTGTAATGAGGATCCATGATGTTAACTTTAAGGCTTCCATCCGCTTGCTGAGCTCCCCCTTTCTTAGAATTGTCAGAAACCTCAGAATTGGTTTGCAAGTCTGACCTATGATAACAGTCAGAAAAGGTATTTTGTCAACCACAGTTTTCAAAAGGGCATTTTAATAAAGCGAGATGACTCTACACACGATGTTGCAAGTGACAAGACCAATTAAAGTTCAGTATTTAGGTCAAGTTTGCAAATACCTGGGCAGTTCGGGTTCACTGAATGCAGCCAGGTGGGGTGTGTGCTTTGAGGGTGGCCCACGTGCTTCGAGAACAGGCGGGAGGGGCCGCAGCAGGCCAGGCCAGAGACTGAGGTGCTTGGCGACCTACACGCTGTCTTAGTGATGGTGCTAATTGGGTTTTCATCCCAGTATTCAGACAACAGAGAATGAAAACGAGTTGGAAACCGTGTCCTGTGGTCCCTAACCTTTTCCTCCCATGAGCACTTGCGTCTAACTCAAATTGCTCTCTCAGATGTCACCCATGGCTCCCAAATGGTCAAAACATTCAGTGGCTTCTTTTTGAAGACACTAAACTCCGATACATTTTCCTTCTCAAAACCCGACCTGACCTCTCAGCTTCCTCCCAGCATTTCTTGTTCTCCAGCCTCTGAAATCTCTCTTTCCTTCCTCTTCTGTCTGGAACCCTTTTCCTCTCAAGGTCAAGGCGATCCTAACTTCTCTGGGGATTGTCTTAGTCCCTACATGCGAATGACCCTATGTTTTCCTCTGATGCTGTCCTTATTTTCAATGCAGGATTTCTATCCACCCGCTGGACGGCAACATGGGCCGATGACAGTTTTCAGGTAAAAACTGAACTCTTTATTCCTCACAAGACCTTTTACTTCCCTATTTCCTTAAAAAGCAGTAGCCATGCAAATGGAAAACAACTCAGGTTGATCCTCTCCTTCCTTTCAAAAATTTGTTTATTTTTTCCCTCGGTTATATGTGTGAGTATTGTTTAAAGACTCAGGAGAGTCTTTTGGTTCTGGAAATTTCCTTGACTTTCTTTAGTACTTTCTCCTGTTTCCTCTTTGTAGAACTTCTGTTATTCTGATTCCCCCACATTTACATATCATTTCTATTTTCCAATTTCTTTGTCCTACTGCTGTACTGCTTAGAATTCCTCACCTTAATTTTACTACCTATCTACTGACTTTTTAATTTCTACTATCATATTTCTGAGGTTCCTTTTCCCCACTGAATATTTTTTTAATGTTTCCTTTATAACTGATTATCTCTGAGTGTATTATAGACTAACTTCCTCCTTGCTTCATTTGTCTCATTTGTTTTGGGCTTTGTCAGAGATTTCTCCAGATGCCTGATGATCCCCAGCTGCTTGCTCACATGTAGTTGGGCAAAGAAATGCCAATTAACTCTCTGCACATGGGTGAGGCATGCAACCCCGGGCTCCACAGGATGGGCGTGTGGCTCAGTAAGTCATTTGGGGAAATCCGAGTTTCCTCTTGGGTTGGTCTGAGTCCCCAGAAAAGTCTCTCCCAGTGCCCTGGGGGAAAAGTCTGGAGACAATGGTGGTTCTCAACTTTCTGCGTGTTAAGTGTCCAACTGACGCCATCTTTAGTGTGTTATGCCTGCCCTCAGCCCTGCCTGGCGTCTCCCGAAGGCCTGGTGAGGATGTGGCTTTCTCGGGCACCTCGTGTGTGTCTCACTGCTCCTGATTTGGGCTCCTTTACTCTGTCTCGGTGCGTCTCTGGAGAGAGAGCACCTGAGGCATTCAGCTAGAAGGCGCTGCGCCCCCTCTTCCACCCCACTGCCCGGGGGGACTTCCGTGAGACTCTTTCCAACCTTTCTACTTGTCTGCCTCGCCACTATGCTGCCACCGCAGTCACCTCCTTCAAACGCAAAACAGCCATTTACTCAAAAACCTCACTGGCTCCCCACCACCTACGGTGCAGCTCAAACTCCTCAGCACGGCACCCAAAGTCTTGGGTGGTCTGACCCCAATACACGTTTCTAGTGTGACTTCTCATTGTACCACGCACCACACACATCCAAACCTGCAACACTTTTAGTCTGAATGGTGCACGTTATCACGCTGTCTTGAAGATAGACAATCAGTTCTGGAGAGGTGGGAAGCACACTGCCTGGATCTGATTCCCTGTCCCTACCAGCTGGGTAGTGATGGGGAGCTTACTTAACCTGTCACCTGTGTCACAGGGGTCGTAACAGTTGGTGCCCTCAGTGACTAAGGGTGCCCTCAGTCACCCTCGTGAGGATTACCGGAGCGCCCAGAACGGCACCTGGCACGTAGGAAGTGCGACGTGCAGCTGTCTGCCCTAGTAGATTGTGACATCTGTGGAGAGGGATCTTGTCTCATTCATTTGGTGCTTGTGATGTACTCACGACACAAAGGCACGACGAGAAGGGTTTGGCAAACGGAGACTCATGCTACAGGAAAGGGCGCCATGACGAGAACACAAAGAGAATGGGATTTCATGGTCCAGAACAGATGGGGAAGGCCTCCCAGCTCCAACGCGGAAGATGGGCCTTGACGATTGAGTACGGAAGGCGACTAAGGAGGTGCTGCCGAGATGCTGGGTGGGGAGAACCACAGGCGGCAGAAGCAGGTTGGGGCCCATTGCACAAGGTCCTGCATAACCTGTTTGAGTCTAGTTTGTCTCAACCCGTTTGTCGATTTCACCATCCTAGCACGCTGAGAGCCCCAGAGACAATTTTGAGGAGTTTAATAGCTGAAATGCAGCTACCCGACAATTATTTTAAAAATAAATTAGAACACACTCCCAAATACCGTTGAAGCCAGACATAGAAAGCATTCTCCGATTCCATTTATATAAAAGGTAAAACCAGGCAATACAGGATAGAGTTACCTTTACAGGTGGGTAGTGGCCTGGAAGGGGACCCACGGGGACTTCCGGGGTGCCAGTGAGGCTGAGTCTTGGTCTGCATACTGGGTCCACGGGTATGTTGTCTGTGAAAATTCACCAAGCTGTGAGACGTACACTCACACATGTTACCCTGCTCTGCTACTGTTTAAAACAATAAATCAGATGCACATATGTTCGAACTTGGAGAAGGGGTGGAGCTATAGACTGGGCAAAGATCCCTAGTTTTGTGTTTATTTACGGACTAACTCAGAACACCACGGATAGTTACAGCACAGCCAACGTCGCTCCACTTTACCTACAGTGGGGCTTTATGAGCGTGAACTGACTTGGACCTCAGGGCAGGTTATCTAGGGAGACTCTGAAATACCAAAGCGCAGCATCCACGTAAGACTGCCTTTTCCTCATTTTAGATATAACAAGGAGTTGATAGTTCCTTATTAACCTTATAGAGAAACGAGGATCAAAGACACATCTGTACAAGCATGACTTTTAATGCATTCAACATTTGCGTGCCCCTAGGAACATCAAGAATCACGGTTGTTACAGTGTTTTTCTAATAAAAAAAAAGTTATTTTCACTATAAAAAGAGTATGTACCCAGTTAAAAACAAGTAAGAGTAAAAAAGATTTATGAGGTCAAATCTACTTCAGATCTATTTCCCAAGTCAACCATGATTAGGATTTTCTCGTATAGTCTTATAAAAAATATCTTACAAACACATAAAAACATATATAAATCTGCTACTCTTGCACCACTTCCTTTTCTTAAGCAGGTGGAAGCCCGGTTATGTTTGTTTTTTCACTGCAGATGTCTGATTTCTGTAAACATGGATACAGCTCCTCCTATCCATGTGGACACAGTATTCCACTGAGTTCATGTTATGACTATTTAACCAGATACTTCCAGTCTTTTGCTTCTGCAAAGTGGCATTGACCATCCTTGAATATTCTTCGACATACTTTTTAATTTATGTATAAACTAACCCAATAAGTACCAATTGTCACCAAAGTTTCTGACCTCTGCGTTTCCATTTGGTTGACATTATTAGCATTTCATTGTTATTTTAAATTAGCAATGCTCTATTTAGTTCCACTGATCTTTCCATATCTACCTGAATGACTACCAACCTGTTTTGATTACCGCGGTCTTTAATATCTGTTAGGTTGTCTTCCTCATATTTCTTTTCAAAGGGATCATTTACAACAAATTTTTAAGGACAACACTTCAGATTTTTAAATAGGAAAATTACAGTGATTAAAAAATTTTTTTAAAGATTAGCTCATTCATAGACTACATCTATACATATATACATATAGCTAATTACCTCTTTAAAAAATCTACTAAGATTACTATTTTTTTATGTATCATATTACATGTAAATAACTCAGGAGGAAATAATAATTGTACCGTATTAGTGTCCCCCAAAATTCATGTCCACCCAGAATCCGTGAATGTGACATCATTTGGAAATAGGGTCCTTGTGGATATAATCAAGTTCAGATGAGCTCATGCTGTATGACAGTGGGCCCGAGTCCAGCGATTGGTGTCTTTTTAAGAGGGAAACTAGATACAGATACACACACAGGGGAAGCAAACCTCACGCGACAATGGAGGAAAGCGACGGGAGTGAGGCAGCGGCAGGTCAAGGCACACCGGAGGTCGCCAGCAATCTCCAGGAACTAGGGAGAGGTGACGGAGGGCTCTCTCCTGCAGTCTGGAGATAAAGCACGACATGTTGACACTTTGATGTTGGACTTCTAGCCTCCAGAACAGACAATTTCTGTTGTTTCCAGCCACCAGTTTGTGGTAATTTGTCATAGCAGCGTTAGCAAACCGATACAGTAACCATCCCAAATTGCAGCGTTAGCAAACTGATACAGTAACCATCCCAAATTTCTGCACGTTTCAACTACGATAAATTTCAAGTGCTGTGAAACTGTATCAAATGGTTCCTCCTTTGCTATCTCTTTCAATCACTGAGCTGCCTCCAACAGGCAAAAAGAAAGACAATTTGGAAAACTCTTTTAATGTTTTCGTCTGTTTGTTTTACTATGATCTCATAAGGCACAATTTATATTGGGGAAAAAACAGCTCCTGGAAATAAATTGCCACCGTTTTACAAAGGATTCATAGTTTTATTATACATCGCCTCAATCTGTTTTAACAACTTCATTAGTGCTTTCGGATTATATGGAAAAAGATTTTTCTTCTGCAAACGGTGAATGGCGCCTTGTAGCTCTTCGAAGCATTTTACTGTTCTGTAAGCTGTTCCGGCTTTGGAGTCAGTGTTATTTGGGACTACATCACAATCGACAGAGAAGCGAGTATTAGATTCTTTTGGAACCAGAGGTCTTGACTGAAGCTCTGGGCTCAGTTCTTTCTGATCCCTACTTGTGCCAACAGTGTCCTGAATTTTCTTCACTGCTTCTTGGTATAAAGATGTCTGTTTACTATTTGCTGAACATGGGTCTTTGGATTCTACTTCAGAATCATCGGAGCTGTCATAATCTACCAGACTTTGAGAAGCTCGAGGAAGAGACTGACCATCAGCCTGGAGTGTGGCTTGGGTCTCCCTGGACATCACGACCTGGCTTGGTGGTTCAGAAGAAGCATCGTAAGGCCATGAGACCGAAGCACAAGCATCCCTGGGACTGCTACGAGCCGCCCAAGGACTAGAATCTGTTCGGTTGCTGCCTCTGTCTTGGACAAGTGAGGAGAAACAACCACAGATATTTATGCTATCGTTAGATTTACTTACATTGAAGTACTTGCAAACGGTGAAAAATTGATCCCAGTCTTTCTGCAGTAATTTTAAATATCTAACGAAATATTCAAGAAAACAGGTTTCTGATGAAATCAAAAAGTCAAGAAGAACGGTAGCATCGAACCCTACATTTTTTAAAAAGAATAAGAAAATACAGTGTGGATTATAGCCATTTTCATGTGTGTGATGGTCCCATATTTCTTGGGTCAAGCTTTCAGTAGCTTCACATCCTCTGAAAATAGAGATAATGAAGACCCCAGATGAATGACTTTTACAAAAAGGAGTTTTGGCAGATATAACATACGCATACAGTAAATTCACCTACTGGATTACTTTCTAATCTATGCATTATATATTAAAAAAAAACCCTTCAAACTAATTTTTATTTCCACAAATTCTCTATAAATCAGAACCAATAAAATAAACAAAATCCACTGACTTTGGTAGTTCCAGTTTTTATTTGCTGAACAGAAGTACTCTGCCTTCCATTTCTTGACATTAAAGTGCTGCATTCCTATAGGTAAATACTAACTCCCTGCAGTGAGGTGGGGATGGACCCTAACGTCCTTCCTTTCCTTCACATGCTCCTGACCGGTGGGCATGTGACCCAGACTGACCAATCACAGTTCCTGGACACTGTGATTGGTTCCTCTGTGAATGTGTGACCCAATCAGATCTCCCCTAGGACTTCTGCTGGAATGATTGAAGATTATCACTATAAGGCTGCTATAGTCTGACACTGCTGGGGACCCTGACCGAAAATGAATTCAGAGCTTTGGACAGAAAGAGAAATAATCAATGACATGACTTAAATCCCTGAATGTACAGTTATGCTTGATGCCAACTTGAATCCCTTAGGATTTCCAATTAAGGGCCAATAAACTTTTTTTTTTTTTTTTACTTTGACTAGTGTGTGTCCGTTTCTACCATTTACAGACAAACAACCCTGACTAATACAATTACGTTTAAGAAAATACATATGACACGAGCACATGCCTCTCTGGACACAGTGAACCGAAGTCAATCTAGTTAGAAATCCACATATAAAGTGAATCTATTTCAGAGGCTTCCTATTTCCCAAGGAGTCAGCTTTGAGTACGACTAAGGTTATTCTAATAGGCACATGCATTCAGACCGAGTTTATATTTGACCGTTTCTGAGCCTAATTCAAATCGCATGCAGGAATTCTGTGTTCTTAATCAGAATTTTTTGAAAACTGGCCCCACACGCTTCCCGTCTGCAAGCAGCACTGCCACCAGTGATGCCGTCACACAAGAACGGGCAGCACGACACGATACTACACCAACAACTGTTACGAAGATGGCCCTTTCGCTGAAGCCAAGAAAGAAATGGAAATAAAGCAAATACTTTAGGGTTTTAATAAGGCAGACGCAGAAATAGTGTACAAGGTCATCAGATATTAATTTCATAACCAATTACAGATGTTTGCCACAAGAAGACATTACCCCAAGTACAACTGTTTTCATAAAGCAGAAATGGAATCAGTATAAAATCAGCAACATAACTTTGTGATCGATTTCAGATTTGCCTCAAAATGGTATCAGCCCCGGTTCAAATGCATGAAAACTGATAACAGCTCCTATGATGACCTACGAGTTTGTACTCACCTTTACAAAGGCAAAAATTACCTTATCGAAGTTCGATATGGGAAAGTTGGTCTTAGAGGCAAAAGAGTTCTTAAACATCTACTAGATTATGATTTAGACAAGAGTATTAATCTACTCCTGATCGCACAGGTAGAACAGAGACGGAGACTAAACCAGAACTCGTATCCCTGCTGCCCTAGGTTTGCTAGCCAGCTGCATTTTCGAAGGAAAACTCGAATATAATCTCATTTTTATGCAGGGCACAGTTCAAGAAAGGAACCGGAACTTATCAGGAAACCACGAGATCATTAGGGATTTTTTTCCCTCCTAATGATGGAAAGTAAATAATAGGTCCAGCACAGTATTAAAAATGTGTTCTACTTTCCTGGCACGAGGTTGGAACACTCGCTTTACCATATACTAACCTGGTCAGTTTCAGGTAGATGCCCACTGTCGCTTTGGCAGCCTCGACCATGTCGTCGTCTTGCTCTATGAAGACCCTACACAACCACTCGCACGGATTGTGTGACAGCCGGGAGGGCTGGAGGTGGGGCTCTAAGAAGGTCAGTAACTCGGACATGAACTTCTGTAAATCAACTTCGAAAAATGCAAATTTCAAAGAGTAGGCAACAGGTTATGGACACATTCATATCCTGTCTGTGGATGACAGTATCTAAAGAACTTCAGAGGGCAAGATCATAATTCACACTTTCAAAATGTCTACAAGTTAGGGATTATTTCTACTTTGAAAATTAGAAAACTGAGCTTAAGAGGAAAAAAAGTGACTCGCAATAGAATACACTTAAAATGTACAGATCTTCTATTTGCTTTAACTGCCAAATAACTAATTATCTCGGAGAAATAAAAGTTACATGAATTCTTGCTAAATGCATATAAATGAATGAACAGCAGACGACAGAAATCGCTCTGCCGAATGCTGTAGCTGTCTGTTAATATAGATAAAATGCAACCAAACAAAAATAATTTTGCTTCCAAAATAACGGAAGAAAAAGTTTTTGTTTAAAGCATTAAAAAGAAGTACCACTATTAAGCATAAAAATCAAAAAGGTTTTGGGAAATTTTAACTGCAATTTGGAACTCTGAATTACATGACACATGCCACCTAGTGTTACACATGACAACTGCATAGGATTCTAACACATAGTTACTGCCAGCTACTTGATACCCAAAGCAGTTCAGGGAAGTCACTGCCTATAATTCAAACCTTTCGCTAAAACAGCAAGGTGCTTGTTTAGAGATGTTTACGCTCCATCTTTCTGATGAAGGGGAGGTCATGTCTTCCCCAACACGTAACTTAAATATCATACTTTCAATGGCTATCTTAGGACTCTGAGTTAACATCCTGCGAATTATAGGCAACAATTTTTTCGTCAATAAAACTTTTTACATATCAGTTCAAGTCCTAATTATCAACTATCCACATTAGTAGATGCACCAACTTTATGAAGAAAAAGAGGATAAAATACTACAAATTTCTGGATATGAACTGACTTATTATATCACTTACTTTGAGGGGACTCAATAGCAACTCTCATTTTTAACCTTAGTCATTAATTATGCTTATACAAATTCCATTTAGCTCACAAAAAACTGACATGTTCCTTAATTAAGGTAATTCTTTTTTTTTTTTTTTTTTTGATGAAAATCTGACAAATTATAACTAGGATTACATGTAACTGAAATTAGTGGAGTTACAGTGCTGAGATTTGATAATTATAAATCATTTCACTTCGGTACACCTTTACCCATTACTTTGCACACAAAAAAAGTTAGGAGAATTACCTTTCATTTCGTTTGCTGATGGACAATTTTGAAACTTGATTTCTAAGGATTTAACGACAAGTAAGCTCGCAGCTCTAAGGATCACGTGATCGGGAACAGGGACAGGCTCCGATCCAGGTGGAACTTCGCCACCTCCAAAGCAAGACGGTTTCCCACAGATGGACAGTGTCCTCAACAAGCCCAAGTCCACAGCCTGCAAGATGGCGTCAGCTAAAGCCAACAGGTCCACATTTAAATGACAATCTGGCAGCGTGAAGGCAGGGACGGGTCCCCGACAGAGGTCTTCACCCACTTTACAGAGAAGGCACTTTTTGATGAATATGATGAACTTCCTTTTGACGAAAGCCTGTACAGGCCAGGTAATAACATCTAGCACACAGGAAGGTTTCAAAAATAAAATCCTTTGGCAGGTGAACTGTGACTCCAGGTGGATTCTAGAGGCTATAAGAAGTTCAAGCAACTCCAGGAAACATATCAAGGTGTTTACTATTTTAGTAGTATCTTGGCAGTTTTCAAAATGCTGAGAAAATAAAGAAGTGTAAAATACTTCAAAAATACTGTCAAAAGGCGTCAGGAACTGCTTTAGGATTTCTGCAATTATAAAAATAGCAATCATAAACAATGGGAAAAAACAGTCCTCTTTTTTAAACACACTTTTACAATCCAATTTTTAGAAATGTCATTTTACAAGATGGAAAAATGGATTTGCACTGCTTACTGCTAATGTGAACAAAGATACAGAGACTAACCAGTAATAACCACGCTAATATCCATTTTACAAGTAACAGTACTATCAGACTATGCCAGGGATATATAATAATGAAAAGTTTTCATTTTAATTTTTAATAACAATGGAAAGCTTTTAATGTTTTTCATTTAAAAAGGTATCTTCTATCAAAAAATACAGAGTGAGAGTCTTTGGTTTCTCATACTTCAACATAAATGTTGTAAAGTGAGAGTCTTTGGTTTCTCATACTTCAACATAGATGTTGTAAAAGTAAGTTTTACTCTTTGTTATAAATGTAACACTCCTTGAGAACAAGATAATGATGATTGTTAATGGGGGAACTAATTCATACCTGTTTTTTGTGAACATGTATCTTTAAAAATTTCTTTTATTACAACAGCAAGAGTCCAGAGGCAGTACACTATTTTATCACTTTCAGAGTATTCGGAAAGGTTTCTTTGGCAAAAAGCAACCCAGGAATTACTTAATGTTATCTGCAAGTGAGAAAAAAAATTTTAAAGTAGTAAGTTATAATACAATTTTTTTCTTAACAGTTACAAATCACCTATTATACACAATGTAATTCTATACGACACTTTTTTTAAAAAGTATAACATTTGTTAAAAAGAGGACACAAATATCCTAATATTCTTTATGTCAAGAAACTCAACATGCCATGGAAATCAAGGATCGAAAGGGAACAGGAAAATATTAGCAGTGGTTATTTATCTTTAGGTGGTGGAATGATGTATAATTTTTATTTTGTTCTTTATACTTTTTCTAATGTTTTAAATTTTCTTCTGCAAATTCTACCCTTCTGTATTCAGGGCGGGGGGGAGTTATTTTCAGAAAGGAACAAGCAATTATAGCTGAAAGTCAGTAGAATGTTTATAACATTCAGACATGAGAAAAATCTGATGCTTAATTTATTCATACATTTGTGAATATATGAATATTCATATATTTGAGCATCAATTTATTCATATATTCATATATGTGTGAGGACCAATCTTAGAATTTATTTACATTAAACTTGTGAAAATGGTGTCTGTCTCAAGCAGGGATTCTTAAACCTTTCCCTGGAGGGGAATAAAGACCTACCTACTCTTCTGAGAATCTGAGAATTATGGACTCTTCAACTTGAAACCCACCTTTTGGGTTAAGAGTCTGAGTTATGAGTTACAACATATTTAAGACTCTAATCCTTGATACAAGTTACCATTCTATTATTGCATTCTTATACTTTTATGCATTTACATGTTTTTATGTAGCAAACATTTTATTGATACAGATATCTGAAAGGTAAAACTGAATTCTGAAGAATAATTTTAAAGAAACTATAAAAGAAATAATAACATAGTTCAATGATGTTTCTTACCTTTTCTTTCAATTGGAAATAGAGAAGTAGGGCAAGGCATTTTGCAGCCATGTGAGATAACAATTTATCCGAGTTCTGGAACATACTGGTCTATAGGAAAACAAATAGATTTACCCACTGTTGCTAAGTGCTTTTAAAACTTTCATTTTAAAAATCTAGATCTTAAAAAAAGATATAACCCACACGAACAAGTGGCTTACTAATTTAGAATCCAAGTCAGATGATTTTAAGAGAATTCGAATGATCTCTCTGTATTTTTCCTTTGCATGGAACTCGGTCTCAGACAGTATTCTGGTTAGCATCACTTTGGTCACCGTTAACTGAAGGAGCAGTATTTCTCGGGCACTGCTCGTCTGAGAGCGTCTCTTCAAACACACAGGAGCTATAGAGGTGGTGGCCAAAGTAACAGAGGATGGTTGACACTTGTCCTGGAAACCCAGAGTGTGTGAGCATTCTGAGGAAGTGGCTGTAGAGTCATCTTGATCCAAAAATACTGGGTTGAGATAAAAGACATAATCCTGATTGTCATTTTCCAGTGTGGCTCCAAGAAGTACCTTCTTGTATAACTGTTCTAAAACTTCACAGAAATCTTTCATTTTGATTGCCAAAATATATCTTCTAAGGTCTGACAATTCCAAATGGGAAATAACAATCTTAGAAATGCGATGAATCCCTAAGACATTTCTTCAGCGAAACCTAAAATAAGAAAAATGATTTAAACATTGTAAGTGTTAAATATATCATATTATAAGGGACAGGCATCTGTTTCTACTTAGTCATTTAGTCTCTAAAGTTAAAAGTAATACTGTTTGCTTCATTTCTAAAATGAAATATTGTAATAGGAACACTTAAGACCATAAAAACGAAATGTGTTTCCAAACAGATTTAGGACCATAAAATCATTTTAAATTTTATCACAGCCAAAATTTTGGTTTTCCTTTAATATTTTTCAACGGGCTATGAAGGTTTTTCAAGCACTATTAACATCGGGACTAGATAATTTTGTGTTTGGGGACCTGTCTTTTGCATTGTAGGCTGTTTGGCAGCATCCAGGTCTCTACCCACTAGATGCCAGTTTGAGAAACACTGAACTACCTCAAATTGGTTAACCTTCACCTTCATCTTATACATGAAAACCTAGTCAGATTGCTTGGTGGTCAGACAAGTATCATGGTTATCGCTAATGAATTTCCACCTTACAACTATATGATAAGGAAACCTATTTATCAATGAAAAATATAACACATATTAAGAAAAAAGTTATATAATAGAAAAGTCATGGTCATCGCTTAAAACATTAAATAAAAAATTTAAAAATGCCATCCCAAAAAAGACAAGATATCCAGCAAAAGCAATCCAGAACTATACTCATAGCCGGATGGGAATGGAGACATCTGGTTGTCCCAGAATCCTCTGATGTGATGAGACCAGGACATTTAGGGTCAGAGATGGCTTTTTAAAGCAGAGAATACAGCAATCAACTGACAGAGCAATATCAGAGGGAGCTTGTAGTTACTACTACAGCAGAGAAAAGTTTAAGACTTTGGCATAAGCAAAGAGATTATTGAATATCCTTTCGAAGGAATGCTGCAGCCTTTGGGAATTATCTGATCCCACTGAGTTAGGTCTTTTCTTTGCCATTCAGTTATTTTGCATCTCTGTGAATTATAAATGATAGCAATGCAAATAACTCTTTTGTCTATAGACAATATTCAAGGAATTGTCTGGTGGAGAGACACACCCTCCCTGCAGTGAGAAAACCCAGCTTTGCTTCCAACATTCCTTTACTCCACGTACACTCACGGTTCTTTTACTTTTCCTTTAAAATGGCTGTGACATCTACCTGGTTCTCTCATTAACTAATGAGTTAAATAAAATCGTGAATACGATTTCCTATGAGTCATAATTTTGTCATCTTAAAATTTACCCTTTAACAAAATCCACAGGTTTTCCTGACGTCTTTATAAATGCCCTATCTTTACCCTCCTTCCTCCCTGCGAAAGACCTGGGAGGGCTGTCACTTATGTTGGGTGTCACCTCTATGAAGAGGTCACGGACCTGCCCTTGGTCTTCCAACCTCCCTCTACACTCGCTGGGCTTCAAAGAAACTTCAGTTTCTGATCACCACCCCACCCCCTAACAAGACCAGCTGCCCTGTTTAAGTCCCCTGGTGTAGAGATAAATATTATGAAGCCTATAGATTTTAATTTAGTCATAAATAAAACTTTCGGCAAGTTTTCCCTGAATCTTATTTTTAGAAACATAATCTGGTTCCATGTGACAATGTGAAAATTTACCTAAGCCCTGTGCTCCTAGGAAGCAGAAATGGTTAAGGAAAACTGACCGCAGCCTTCTGTTTTGCAAGGAAGGGCTGACCAGGAAGGACATACCCCCAGATAGCGCCCCACGTCCACCCTTTCTCACCGACTCCCTTGTTTCATAAAATCCCACGTTTTCTCCTTCTTCTTCAAGAGGTTTCCCATTGATGAACGTTTTCCTGTTGCAACATCCTGAATAAAATCATCTCCTTAACTGTGTACTTGCCTGTTGCACAATGGAAATTAGTTTTCATATTCCACTTCAAAATGTGATTCTATTGTACCTACTTTACTTTAATGGTAACATTTCTTCCCAAACTACTGACACTTTTATATGTCAAGACCTCTATGACAATAGACTATTTTAGATTTTAACTGATATCATATTCTGAACTCTATTATTATAATTTTCGGCCACAAATGGAATTATTTCTATTTCAATGCTCTAGAAATAAAAATACTTCTATTTCTATAAATCTCAAGTCCTTAAATTTTACCACAAATGTGAGTAAAATTGCTACCATTCAATCATTTTTGACCTACAAAAAGGGCCATTTCAAATGATTCAACTATTTCAGCACACAAAACTAAAATGAATGGCAATAAGTAGATAAAGAAACAAGCAAACAAACATTTCAGGGAAATGAGCTGTTTTCTATCATGGCCAGACTTAGGTTCTTTGATAAGAGTGGTTATGAGAAATTTGGCTGAAAAATTATAAACTTTAAATTGAGATACAGATTCAAAATGACCCTTTATAGAGTAAAAACACAAAAGCATCCTTTAGGGGTTAGGAATACTGGTAGGTAGTTAGGTAGACATGAGTGACTGGGGAATGACCACCCCTCCCAAAGACCTCCCTTGGGACCTCCCTAGAACCCCCACTTTATGGTTTTAAATTACACCCCTATATCCTGAGGCTCAAAGAAGTGAAAAGCCATAAAATAGTAGCTGGTTGGGTTGGCCCACAAGCTCTTGCACAGTTAGTTGTATCCTAACCCCTCTGCAACCTCAGCCTCATTACAGCATCATTATAATATCATGCCTATACCTAGAAGTTCATGATTCTAACTATAACAGACTGAATTCTGGGTAACGGCATGCGTAGTGGGCAAAGGTTTTAACAGCCAAACATCAATCAAAATGACCTCACATGCCAATCATCTAGCACCGTCCTTGTACCCTCCAATTATGGCTCTAATATAATACAGACCTCCCCAATTCCATGAGGCCACAGCCCTCTTTGGTGTAGCCCGTTTCTCTTTTGAAACGTACTTTAATAAATCTTACTTTTTCTAAATCTCTCTGATCTGTAATTCTTTACTGCGTTGGCAGAAAGAACAGGGGACCCCCTCATTGGTACGGGGGACAAAATAGATTTTAGATCGCCCCAACAGTAACAACACCAGGCAGGGAGCAAATGGATGAACACAACAGGTGATAGGCTGCTTGTATGATGACTAAGCATAAACCTCCTAGTCACAATATCTTTTCAATATTAATGCTGGCGAAGAAACTTGAATGTAAACAAATGTCTATGAGTAGCGCCTTGAGAATTGCAGTTCTTTACATTTTTTTCTTAAAAAAAAAAAACAAAAACCCAAAACACCCAGCCTATTATAGCATTAAAGGACACGTTCTCAGGGGGAGGGTGTGTGGGGGGAAGCTAACCAATTACATGTTTTTTTCCTGAAGTAACTGCTACAACTGGGGGGATATCTCAGGCTGCGTCACCACATGCTGGTCTGGAGAAGGATGGAGTCTGCGGATACCAAGTTTTTAAGTGACACTAACGAAGGGTCTGGGGAAGGGTGCTCAGAATGCTGAGAAGTTTGGAAGCCAGCCAGAGTGGAGAAACGAAAGACATCAGTTCAGCCTGGGAAGGACACGAATACTCAGAGAGGTGTAATTAGGACAAGGGAATGAGAAGTGATTCTCTGGCTTTTTTTCAGAAAACGCCTCTTGGCAAAGGACAGTGAACTCCCACGCCAGGAGGCCCAAGGGGGAACCGTCACAACCCTAAGATATGTCCGAAGTCTCTTTTATGGATTAAATATTATAAAGTATTTGAATTTTGCATTCCATACCTAAGAACCATGTATGTCTCAAGATAAAAACAATATATTTCCCCATCGTCTTCACATAAAATTGACTCTCCAGGAATAAGCATTGCTGAATTTTACTGAGTGCCTATGATGGACCAGACGCCATTCTGAGTGACGAATGGTAATGGAGGGACGAGGCAAAGGAACTAAGATGTTAAATCTGAGCTATATCCAGAGACTGCGATATGCTGATCAGCCCTCAGCCAGACCACGAGGAAAACTGCAGAGCAAAGGAAGATTTCTGCTGGGCTTGCTAAAGACTCATCTCCCAGATCTGTGAAAGGGATACACGAACACCAGTCTGTAAGTGGCAGTCCCACACAAAATAAAATTGTTCATTCCCTATGGCTAAAAGCACGGGGAGCCTATGGATCAAAGGCTGGGAACTGCCAGCAGGCCGTTCACGCTACATTTTCTTACTTTTTCACGCTACTTCTCTTATCTTTTCACTCCATATGCCACCAAAGGAAAATAGGTACACAGTGCCTTTAAACTGTAACTCACAGAAACTAGAGAATATGTAAACTGAATTCCCCGAACACGAGGGTACCCTCCCCCTGACATCATCTGTCCGAGTCTCTCTCAGGCTCTTTCTCTACCTTTGAGAAGAGACCATGCTCTGTCTATGGAGCAACGCCCCTTCTCTAAGAAACTTTCCTTTTTGACTCTAATTCTGGTGTGCGCCTAATTCTTTCTTGTGCTCAGCCAAGAACCTTCTCGGTATGGGGTTTGAGTGCCCCGCCGCTCGGGGAGATTGGCCCTGTCCTGCATCACTAGTTTCACTAGCGTGAGGTGGATACTTACTTATCATATCCATTTTACAGATGAGAAAACTGAGGCACAAAGAGATTTGGTTACAGAGCTAGTGAAGTAGCAGAGTCAGGATTTGAACCCAGAGAGTCTAATTTCGGAGCTTGTGGCTACATCGTATATACTGCTGCATGAATCGGGGTGTGTGTGGGGAAGAAGGGGGAAGGGAAGGTTGCTTTCAGATCCGGGAACTGTTCCTTCAATTTACCTTCTGGCCTAGAGCAGGTAAGAGCCTGGGGTCTGGGTTCCAGAGTTAAATGGCTCCACCACATCAGGGTCACCATGGGGCCAGTTACCTGCTAAGCCTCAGTCTCCTTTGATGTTCAAGGGGCACAGGACAGTTCTCAGGTCATGGGGTGCGGGAAGAGTTAAATTAAATGTGACTGTCTTTGTAATAATCCACAGTGAACATCGGCCAGTATTTCCTAGGCCCCAGCTGGACTTGTTACCCATGGCGATGCATGGCGGGGTTGACACCTAGAACCCACCCTACGCACTCCTTCCATTGCACTTCTATTTATGGTGTAAAGTTGCTTTAAAAAAAATGAATGAACATGATTTATTGAGAATAAGCGATCCTCCTGCCCCATGGTTAAGGAGGTGGCAAGTTAAGACAGGCACGAATATAAAAAACTAGTTCCTAGAATCTCATAATTGTTTTAATTGTGATATAACTGTCGTATAACATTATAATAGTTTCCGGTGTACAGTATAATGAGTAAGTATTTATATATATTCCATACGATCACTGCAATAAGTCTACTTAATATCCATCACCACGCAGTTTCAAAAATTTTTTTGTGCGTGATGAGAACTTTGAAGATCTATTCTCTTAACAACTTTCAAATGGGCGACACAGTATTAACCGTAACCACCACGCTGTACATCACACCCTCATGACTTGTTCATGTTGTAACCAGAAGTCTGTACCTTTACTCTTTTACTTCCTGCTTCTCCCCCTGTCCCACCCCTATCTCTGACAAACACCAATCTATTCTTTGTATCTACTAGCTTGGTGGAATTTTTGTTTTTTCCCCTTTATCCATTCATCCTCTGATGGTCACTTAAGTTGTTTCCATATCTTGGCTATTGTAAATGATGCTGCAATCCTAGTTTCGATAAGAAATGCAGTCAGCACCTGCTAATAGACACTGGACCTCTGACAGAAGGGCAAGGGGCAGTCCTGAAGATGGGAAACTGCAGATGAGGTCACATTCGTCTCAGCAACTTGATGGCTTCACTAGGTCATCCTAGTTGGCATTTAATTGGCCTGGACACAGGAGTTGACAAATGCCATACTGCTGAATAAACACGTGAGGAGCCTGTATTGGTTTTAGACAAGTAACGAAGTGGTTTTGGTTTAGAAGCCCAGAACAGCAGAAGAATGGCAGAAAATACCCACACGTATCTTTCCAAGATAATACTATTAGACGATTCCCCCAGAGACAAACTGTTTTACACAGGACAGACTAAAGCTGGACATTAGAATCAGAGCATTTCAGTGCCAGAGAAAATCTCAGAGATGATCTTGACTGGTGGTTCTCAAACTCTTGCTTCAGAATCCCATGGAAGGTTTGTTGAAACACGACAGCTGGGCCCACCCCCCAAGACCGCGATTCGGTGGGTCTCAGGAGGGCCCGAGAATCAGACTGGGAACTATACTTTGAACTACCGACCAATCTATTCAATTTGACTGATAAGGAATCTGAGCTCATTGGGTTTATTATGCTAATGTTAAGAATTTTTTTAAAATAGAAGATGTCTAGTGTATCAATATAAAAACTAAAACCTTTCTGCCTTTAGTTGCTAAAATATGGTTCTACATTTTCAGCGATGCCTCAGAATGAAATCTTTCTTCACTCATTCCCCTTTACCAATCTATGTCCCTTTCCCAACTCCTCTCGCCTCGCCCACCAAACAAACAAACAACAAACCCAAAACTAGTGGCAGGGCAGAGTTTAAGTATCGTCTATAAATGTGACAACGGTACCAACTAGATTTTACTGAACTCCTGAATTCTGAATACTGTGCACACAACCAGATTTTATTTTCAGGTGAAAAATAAAGTTATCTACCCCACCTCAGCAAAGTCACAAATATTAAAAGATTTGTGAAAGTACAAGGCTTTTATGGTGAAAACATTTATATAACTCAAGTAAGACGATGCCAACACTTCTTTATTTAATCATTCGTAAAGGTTCCTTCTTGACTCTGGACCTTGATTCAATGCTGTTCCCTCTGCCTAGAAAGCTCTTCTAACTTTTCCTTTTGCTTCAAACTTAAATATGATTTTCCCTGTCAACAAACTGGATAACCAAGAAAGAAAGAAAGAGAGAGAGAGAGAGAGAGAGAGAGAGAGAGAGAGAGAGAGAGAGAAAGAGAAAGAAAGAAAGAAAGAAAGAAAGAAAGAAAGAAAGAAAGAAAGAAATTCCTAGAAACATATAATCTCTCAAGACTGAATCATGAAGAAACAGATAATCTGATTACTACTAAAACAGATTACTACTAAGGAGACTGAATCAGTAATCAAAAACCTCCCAACACTCAAAAGCCCAGGACCAGATGGCTTCTGTGTGAAATCTACCAAACATTTGAAGAAGAAACGATACCAATCCCTCTCAAACTCTTCCAAAAAACAGAAGAGGAGGGAACACTTTCAAACTCATTTTACGAGGTCAGCATTGCCCTGCTACCAAAAACAGACAAAGACACCATAAGAAAAGAAAATTACAAAAAAACTAAGATTTGATCTAACACGTGATCCAGCAATCCCTCTACTGGGTATTTACCCCCAAAACTTGAAAACCCACATCCAAAAAGAGATTTGCACACCGATGTTCATAGCAGCATTATTCACAGTGGCCAGGACATGGAAGCAAACAAAGTGTCCTACGACAGATGATTGGCTAAAGAAGCTGTGGTACATATATACAATGGAATATGACTCAGCCATAAGAGGAGATGAAATACTGCCATTTGTGACAACATGGATGGACCTCGAGATAGTCATGCTAAGCGAAGTAAGCCAGACAGAAAAAGTTGGAAATCACATGATACCACTTATATGTGGGATATAAACCTAAAATCAACAAATGAGCAGGACAAACAGAGACCCATGGACATGGACTATAGGCTAGTGGTTACCAGAGGACTATAGACTACTGGTTACTAGTGGGGTGGGTCAGGAGGGGAGAGGTAGATGGGGTAAAAGGAGTCAAATATAGAGTTTAGGGGGAGGGTAAAGTGGATCAAATATATAGTAGCTGAAGGAAACTGGACTCTGGGTGGTAAACACACAATAGAATATATAGATGTCGAATTATAATGTACACCTGAAAGTTATATAATTGTATTAACCAATGTTACCCCAATAAACCTAATTAAAAATTTTTTAAAAAAGAAAAGAAAGGAAAATTACAGGCCATTATCTCGATAGACATAGATGCAAAAATCCTCAACAAAATTTCAGCAAACCGAATTCAGTGGCACATTAAAAGGATCATATATCATGATCAAGTGGGATTTAGTCCAGGGACGTAAGTAAGGATGGTTCAACATCCGCAAATCTGTGACTGTGATACACCGTGTTAACAAAATGAAGGATAAAAATCATGTGATCGTCTCCACAGAGGCGGAAAAAGCAACTGACAAAATTCGACATCCTGATCTTATTTACTTAAAATTGCATCAAAAAGAATAAAATACCTACGAATAAATTTAACCAAGGAGGTGAAAGGCCCACATAGACCCAGGTTTTAATGAAACAAATGAAGAAGACACAAATAGATGGAAAGATACTGCATGCTAGTAGATTGGAGGAGTCACTATTTTCTAGATGGTCAGTCCACCCAAAGCAATCTACAGATTCAATGCAATCCCTATCAAGATTTCAACAGCATTTTCCACAGGAATAGAGCAAACAATCCTGAAATTTCTATGGAATCACATAGCCAGAGAAAGGTTATTAGTTCTTCTTGAGAAAGAACAAAGCTGGAGGCATCATTTTTCTCAATTACACATTATATTCCGATGTTCTGGTAATCTTCACGCTAACAATTTCAGAATCTAGTCAGGGGCTAGGTCACTTCTGGACGCCATAGTCCAATATCTAAACACCATCAGAGAGCTCCACATGGCGGTCCCACAAGGCACCATCAACACAAACTCAACTCATTCTATGACCTCTTAAACTCATTTTCTCCTATACTCCCCATATCTCAGTATATAGCATCTGTATGTCCTAGTCATCCAAGTTGGAAACCTAGCCATCTTCCTGGACCCTCCTGAACCCCTCTCCTCTCCATCCTCACTCCCACTACTGTAGCATATACCACATCTACCCTGGACAACTGCCACAGATTCCTTGCGAAGTGGTTGTTTCTTGGCCCACCCTACACTCATTTCCTTCTGAGAACCTTCCAGGCTTTCTCTGAGTTCTTCGGAAATGCTATGTACTTTAAGGATTCCCAGACCTTGCTCAGCCCATTCTTTCTCACTAAATTATACTTGATTTCCTCCTTCCCACTGTCAACTTTTAACTTGGGAACCTCTAGCTTCTGGGAAGCCTTCCATACATCCAAGTCAGGTTTGGGGACCCTGCCAAAAGCTCTCTCGGCCTATACCACGGTATTTATTTCTCTGCGCTGTTCACAGCTGTTTTCTAGTTTGGTTCAAGCTTGATTATAAGCTGTCTTGGGCAGGACTGAGCTGTCTGCCTACAAATAGCTCATGTGGAAGGCACCAAAATGAGTACTCTTGAATAAACGAATGATGGTGTAAAAGAAAATATCGGGGTGAACTGAAACTTAGTCGTGTCCTCCATCTACCACAAAAACACCTTAATATATTTTATTCCATAAAAGCTATTAATACATTGAAGTTACTTCTTTTATGTAATTAGATAGGCCTTCCTTTGAAGACACTAGTGGCAGCCAGATGTCTGTTGTATTGGGTGACTTAGTCTTGCCTGGACAATAGCCTTCCATATTCGCAGTGACCCGGCTCCCAGCTACAATCTTCTCCTTTGAGCAGTCAGTGATTTTTTCACAAGGTAAATAAGACACTATAACTTCCGAGCGATGGCCTACAAGGTCGTCTAAGATCTGTAACCTGTCCCCCACCTCCAACCCCGTTACCAATTATTCTCCCTCTTACCGACTTGGCTTCACTCCGCTGGCCTTCCTTCTTGCAGTTCCTATAAATAACAAAGGTTATTTCAGCATCGGAGGCTTTGCTCTTTTGATTCTCTCTGCCCGCAAAATCCCCCCCCACCCCAGATCTTGGCATGGCCGGCTCCTCCTCACTGAGATGTCCGTTCAAATGTCACTTCCTCGAAGACCCGTCCTGACTACCTACTACATTAGCCATCCCGTCCTAGTCAAACTCGATCCCATTATTCCGCCTGATTCTTTTTTTCGTATAACCTATCGTACTCCGTTAATTTTGTGTTTTTGTCTACGAGTTCAAGTAATCGCATCTATCTATCTTTTCACTGTTGTCTCCCTAGTACAGTGGCTGACCAGTAAACATTTGCTAAATGGATAAATGCACTCAGTAAACATGACCATCTCGCCTGTTTTCCACTCTCTTTCCTTCTTCATTCCCAGGAATCCGTGAGGGTCGCCATCCTGGTAGGAGAGCCCTCGAAGCGTCACCCTCATCCCAAAGCCAGTCCTCTCCAGGCGACGTAGCCCAGCCCGGTACGTAAAGGGGCCTCCGGGATCGAGAGACAAGCCAAGGACCCGGCACTGGCGACGGAAAAGCGACGAGGGACGGCGGGACAAAGCATCCCCTCTCTTCGCTTCCCGGGGACCGCCGCCTCTCCCACCTCGAACCCTCGGGCCGGCGTCTCGGTCGGCGGCGCACACGCCTCCCCCGCCGCGCAGCTCCGCGGTCGCTCCTAGCTCCCTGCCGGGGACCCGGCTCCGGACGCTGTGCCTCGGCACCGCCACCCGAGCGCTCCCCGGCCCCCTCCGGGCCGCCGTAGTTCACGGAAAGTCCAAACCGGCCCCTCCTCCCGCATGCGCCGAGGCCCCATTCAGCGTGCGGCGTCTCCTAGCAACCGCGTCGAGTCCCTCCGCCGAGGGCGGGGCATCGGAAGCCACGGCGGGGAAGCCGAGGGGGAAGTGAGCGAGGCCAATCGGCGACGCGTCCCAGACTTGATCGGCACGCCTCCTGCAACTGTCGCGAATGCGCAGGCAGCTTTACGGCAGACAAGGGGTGGGGGCCGCTCGGGGTGAGGAGGGGAGAAGGAAGCAACCAACCAACCAAGCCGCTCCCACCCCCCGCCCCCACCCACCCCGGACCTGGTTTACGGCTTCGGGCTCTGGCTCCAGTGCGGCCGCTGATTGGCTGCTGAGGGCTTGGTCCCATCCCAGTGACCCCAAAGTGCTGAGGGAGGGGGCGGGGGTGGCCCAGTGCAAAGTGCATCCCGAAAGCCCCTTACCTGGAGCCCCCGCGGCTGGCACTTCGGACCCCGTACGACCCGGGACCTCGCTGCCCCGAGACCTCCCGTGTCCCCCCCGGTGCTGGGAGCCTCCGGCCCGGAGCGCGGCAGCCCCCTGCTCCGAGCCTTCAGACCCGGACGGCCCCCCCACCCCCCGCTCCGAGCCGGGACTTCCTCCCTGCACCCCTGCCCCGAGGCTGCCCGGCGGCCAGCACCGACGCCCGCGTCTGCTCGGCCGTCTGGATGCTCGCCGGGCTGGGGCCGTGAGGCAGCGAGGAGGCTCGGGAACACCCGTGGCCGGCCCTGCCCGGGGCGCTTCTTCAATGGAGAAGTTGGTGAGTGTGGAGGAGGCAGAAAGGAGGACTAGAAGCCGCAGCTGAGGAGACAGGTAAAGTCAGTTACCTTCCCCGAGGGAAAGCGGGGCTGGCTGGGAGGGACGGGGATCACTGCTGCTTCCTGCCTGCCTTTACTACTCTCTCCCTTTGCTCCCCCTTCCTCAGAGCCCCTCCTCCTCGCCCCAGGGGCACTGCACCCCTCACTCGTTTCTCATTTCCAGGTTTGAGGTGGCTGCTGGAGTCTAGAAGGAGCAAGGGGCCTGCCCCCCCGCCCCCCCCAGAGACGGAGCAGAGCGCCTCTGACCAGCATCCTCGAAAGGTACTAGCCGGCCCTCCCCTCCCCCACTGTTTATTCCCAGCCCCTACCTCATTAAGCGGGGCTCTATTTTCAGGGTGGTTACCTGGGAATGCACCCCTTTCCTGGCCCCCAGTTTCCCAGCAAAAACAAAAACACCGCCCTTGCCCTAATCCTTAACACTTTAATAACTCTACCCCTCCCCCAGCATATTTTCTTCCTTTCTCTCTGTGTAGTGTTTCCGTGTTTTGCATTAGTTTTTGCTGCAGTGTCCCTTTTACCCTGCTCTGAGACTTTGAGACTTTTTTGTAGCCCCCCCACCCCTCCACTACTCTCAGGGGACTTCCTCAATTCTTTGCTAATTGCTTGTTAATTCCGAATGACTCTGCTTTTTAATTAAGCCAGTTTTCTGTTTTCCCCTTTTAACTTGCTGTCATCTTTCCTCTACCTCCATCAGAAAATCTTTCAGTTGCTGAACTGACTAGGGTTTGGTAGAGGAAGGTACAATAATGGCTTGAAATTTATGAGTTTCAGAAAATAATATGACTTTCCTTCTAGTGAAAAGTGAATCTGTGTACCTTAATAGTATGAATCATATAAAAGCAATGTTCTCTTCTGAAGTACTTATTTGTAATTAACTTTTCAGGCTTTTGTGTGTTTCTGTGTGAAAAGATGTGGATATAAAAAGATAAATTTTATTTGTTACACCTCAGATTATCTAGAATTTATAAAACTTTACATAACCTCTCGTTAACCATTTGACACTCAAGAATTTAAACTCAAAAGGAATGTTTTGGTGTGTTTAGAATCTAGGGTTTACTCTTTGCACTCTTTATAAATAAGATTTCTCGTTTGGAAACCCTTACAGAGAATTTGTTAGATTGAAATGTAAGCATCTAATTCAGGTGATCACATTTGTGCCACTGTATTTTGTTGCTGCCTCTGAAAATGCATGCAAGGTAAGTTTGGGACATTCATGCCATTCCTAAAGAGGGGATATGAGCAGGGAAATGATATGAGTTAATTCGGAAATTAGCCACGTGAATGACTTTTCTAACGTCCAATTACACGAGTATAAAGTGACTTGTTAATCTTAGAGTTATTTTAATGTCTCAGATTGTTTAGGGAATTTCAGGTACAAGGAAGTACTTAAAATAGTTGTTAGGAAGTCTTTGATTTACTCTGTTCCTCTGAACTTTCTGCCTTCCTCAAAAAGAAATTAATGTCTTCCATGATTCTTCTCATTGTCAAGACATAGCTAAAGATACTTTTAAGAGGCTCTGGGGGTTTGCATGTTCTTGAGACCTGCAACCGGATACCAAAGGTATAGTGTATGCTACTCAGTGGGATTTAGAATCAGTTTCTCCTGTTCCGTGGTGAATTTTAGGGCAAACTTTTAAGTGTATATAGGGTCCACTTCATCTCAGTAAAAGCTAGGCAGAAGTCTGTAAGGTTAAAGACGATTTTCATTATATAAGTATGTGAATCACCAGAGAGATGCCTGATGATTAGGACCTTTAAAAAATGCTAAAATATTTGAAGTATGTTTTTAAGGTAAAAAGGTGTTTTTTTTTATTCAGGCCCTTCCAGTTAAATACATTTCCTGCTTTAGATTTAACTCTACTCATTTTCATTTCTGAGAGGTATTATCACCTGAGATGATAAGGGAGTGGGTCTGTGGTGAGTCAAGTATATAAAGAGATAAAAGAAACTTTTCCCCAGCCAGTTCATTCTCATTGCTTAAATGATATCTTATTGATCGTCTCAGCTTTTCATGTTTCTCTAAGATTTGGGACTGGATATAAATTGTCAGCATCTGTTTCTAATATTAGCATGATTAAGAGTAGTTGGTCAAGGTTATGCTAAACACTTAAAATATTTAATTTGGCTACTTATTTACCAACATGGCCAGGTGGGTGGTTTATATTTTTCAACCCGGTAGTTATCTTTATGTTAATTCTAGTGCCAGTCACATAGTTTTGAAAGAAAAAAAAAAAAATCCAAACACCTAATTTATTTGATAGCCAAATATAGATTTATAATCACACAGGGAAAATAACTGATTTTAATTGAAGATATTCGGTGATGCGTCTTGAGCATGCTATGGCCAATGGTTATTTTCTATGACATAACTATTATATTAGTTATGTTATAGTTTCTAATGTGGTCAACGGTATAAAATAACTAATATAACAGTTATAGAGATATTATAACTCAATACAATGGCGATGTTATAACAGTCAATAATTGTGATGTCGTTCACAGTTATTGACTGTTATAATATCGCTATTGTATTGAGTTATAATATCTATTTTGTTCATAATTAACAGTGGTAACACAGAAGTACATGCTATCCCTAAAAAGTCTGGAAGTCAGATAAAGTTGATACCTGATTTTCAGCCTTTCGTTTCATTTTCAACTGAAGGCGTTCCCTAAGTAGTCTGATTGTCTCCTTTCTTATATACTTTCTGGGCACTTAAATGACGCTAAGGCGATAATGCCAGACGTGGATTAATAAGATAATATTGACAGGACCTTGTCATGTATAACACTTGTGATGTAAATTTCGAGTTGGGTCTGCATAAGTGAATTATAAAATTTCTTCTACTGCCTTTTCTGCATTTCATGAAAATGATTGGTTTTTCTGCTGGAGCTTCTGAGAGTTATAAACTGTTCATGATAACAAAGCCTTACGTTCCGTAGAGGCCCGGTAATTGGGAGGAAATAGAAATACCGTTTCTTGTTTGGGGACATAAACTGCGCTGACCAGGTTGCGTGTTACTAAAATAACACATCTATTTTATTTTGGTTTCCAGACTCTGGATCATGTAAGTAAAACCCATAGACATTTCTGCTGCGTTGCTCTGTGGGCCTTGTAGTATTTTCTACATCCATCCTCCCTTTTAGGACTTGTGAGCCATTGGTAGGTTTTTTTCTCAATTTTTTTTCAGATCTGATATCCTTGGAGTTGCTGATATTACTTCCTTGCCAGCCTGTATCTCTATTTACTCTGCAAAGAAATGCTTATTTCTTTTTTTGAGTAGCAAGCTGTTATCTTGTTTCTAGCTGATGTGAGATCTGAAAGCACAGTTCTAGTTTGTATCACTTAAAAAAATGTGTGGACTTTTTAGTGAAAATAACATGCAGAAAGCCATTAATGACTAATTTATGCCAAAGGAAATTGGGGACTTGTGGGCAAATTTGGTGAAAGGTAATTTTAGACAGGTCTTAAGTATATTTTGTTTTATAGGTATCTTGTTCACTCTGTACTGTGGGTATGGACTTCTCTTCATTACATGAAGCAAGAAGTTTTGCTTTTAACTTAACTGAAGTTTACTTGGCCTCTATATGGAAATTAGATGGTAACATTTAATTCCTAAATTTATAGTTTTTAATATGGTAAACAGTATAAAAACTTGGAGGCCTAGGTTATATTTTGACCCTGTGTAGAATAGAAAAGATGAATTCATAAAATTTAAACACATTTAACATTGGGCAATAAAATCTCATATAAAAATGGTACATTGGGAAAGTTGCCCATTTTAATATATAATCCTGAAGTCCCTTTTAGTATGTTTTTTTTTTTTCTATTTTCTGTCTTGTGAAAACTAGAATGGAATTTTTAAAGATTTACCTTCAGAGTTTTAGTCATTCTGAGTCATTATTAGTTTAAAAACAACTTACACTATACATATATTTATTTAGAAACTTGCTTCCTTCGCCATATTCTTTTATAAGTGACTTCCATTAACGATCAGATTTTTAAACTTGCCCTCTTTCAGGGGAAGTGGACCTTTTTTCCATTCTCATTTCTAAACTTCCTCTGTGGTTTTTAATAGGCAACTTTACCACTGAATACTGTATTTACTTTTAAAGTTCAATAATCTTTATTTTTCCTTTACTCATACATACCTGGATAGCTACACTCTATTTAAATTGCAAACTCTCATAAAATAGCACCAGGTTAAAATTAATTGTCTGATGCTTTGGACTCTTAGGATAATTGGTGATAAATCATTGTCCTTTATAATTTAAGGGATGCAGCTGACAGGGCTCCTGTGTGCGTTGTATGTGTTTTTTTTTCTCGTGAAGGTTAATGCATGTATGGTGCTTTTTGCTTTAAATCTGTGGTTATTATTTATAGTGCTGGGCATTGTCAGAAAAGCAACATGATCTAACATTCTAGGATTATTTGATTCATTTTATGTCTGCAGAACTTTCTAGCAAAGTTCTACCCAGGGGTAGTACCAGTGGCCAAGGCTTGATAGTGTGCCAAGCACATGTCAGGCGCTCAGTAGATCGTCATCTGTCTGATTGCAGTACCCGATATGGGATTATCACAAGTTACTATTGCTCATCTTTCTTACTGGGAGAAATAATGTAGTCATTTCATCTTTTAACACAAAGCCCTTTCTTGATATTATTAAGTTAATAACTATTTCCTCTTCTCCTCAATCCCCCCTCACACACCCTCATGCCCACCACCCCCGCTGTCTCTGTGAGATGGTGATGGGTAGGTGGAAGACAGCGACAAAAAGGATTCTTAAAGGTTTGAAGCCATGGAAGGTCGCCTTCCCTTCTCTTGGGAGATGGGGTGCTGGGGACAGAATTAGCAGCAAGGCATCCAGGGATGTTCAATCTTGAAGTGTAGAAATAGTTCTCATCTGGGAAATAATCACAGTTCATTTGTGGAAATGCTGAAGGCTCATCACTGGAGACATTGTTTTGTATTTTTTAAACATTTTTTATTTTAGTATAGTTTTAGGTTTACAGAAAAATTGCAAAGATAGTACAGAATTCCCACACACTCCATACCCAGTTACTCCATCTTATGTTAATAGGTACATGTGTTAATGAACCAATCGGGAACATTATCATGAACTAAAATCCCTATGTATTCAGATTTCCTTAGCTTTTACTTAATATCCTTTTTCTGTTCCAGATCCCACGCAGGAGACAACATCACAGTAGGTCATCTTGTCTCCTTAGGCTCTTCTTAGCTGTGACAGTTTCTAGACTTCCTTATTTTCGATGACCTTGATTGTTTAAGGAGTACTTATCAGGTATTTTGTAGAATGTTACTCAATTGCAATTTGTCCAATATTTTTCTTACAATTAGACAGCTTCTATCATATACTAACAGTGTAACTTGGCACTGCTGAAGTTAGCCATATAGTCACCGGGCTGAGGCAGTGTTTTTCAGATTTCTCACTGTACAGGAGTGGGAGTTATGCTCCACTTTCTTGAAAAGGAAAATTCTAAACAAACTATTTGGAATTCTGCACAGATTTGCCACCCCCCACCCTTTATTAAGTCATTCAGTCAGTTATTTATTCTATACTTTGGGTTAGAATCTAGTGGTACTTTCTCTTATTCAGATTGTTCCATTTTGGCTAATGAGAGCTCTCAGTTGGCTCCTTTGTCCCTTTGACATACCCGTATCCTTCCGTTTTTCTCTGAGCACTTTCTCTCTTTTTGTCACTGTATGATACTCCGGGGTCACTTTGCGTGTTTCCTGTCCCAGTCTTAGAATTGGCCGTTCGCGTGAGGATAGTACTGCGTCTTTTTACAGCTTGCATTGTAGGAGTTGTTCTGATCATGACTGATTCGTTTACTTAGAAATAACAGATGTAGTTTTAAATCAATATTATTTCCCAGTACACGTCAGAATAGTCTTTGACCTTCTTTGAAGAAGTTTAACAAGGAAAAATTAGGTGTGAAAAGAGGAAAGGACCAAAGTGGACTAGACGAATTTGGATTGGTTGAAAATTCTGGCGGGTTGCCAGCAGCACCTGTTACTGCCACTTTCATCCATAGCACATCAGGTTGCCAGGTGGTCCAACCTTTTCTTGTTTAAGTGACAGAGGGCTTTAGCACACCCACCCCACCAGGATGGGGTAGCAGTTCTCCCAAAGGGTACTTCCTAGAGCGATTCTGGCAGAGTGTGTGGAAGTCACCTTGAATGTGTCTTAGTGGAATTCCCAGACCTTGGATGTAATTGGCGTGGAAAAAGACCCCTTTTCTTTTACTCGTAGAGCAAATTTTTTCAGACTTCAAATTGGGAAGCAGCAAGACCTGCTAATCTTTTACCTAGCTTGGCATGTGCATCAAGGAATTACGACTTCAAAATGATTGACGTGATGCTTTTTGGACAGAGGAAGAACTAGCATTTAAAGATATCTCCTTTTAGTTGCCATAGATTTCGTTTTGGCTCGGGCCACCTACTGTATTGAATGTACACACATTCTCATTTTAGTCCTGTTTAGAAAAATCAAGTGACTAACGGTGTCAGTTAAAAAGTAACTTAAGTGAGGGGGAGGGGGATGGGTGCGAAGGGGAGAGGATGAAGAGGTACAGATTGATAGTCACAAAATAGTCACGAGGACGTAGAATATAGCATGGGGAATATAGTAGTACTCTAATAACTGTGTAGTGTCAGGCTGTGTATAGTATCGAGGTGATTGTAAGTTATATAAATGTCTGATCACTGTGCCATACACCTGAAACTGATATGTTGTATGCCAACTATAATTGAAAAAATAAAAATATAATAGTAATTTAAAAATAAGTAATTCAAATGAAGCAAGTCTGAAAATATATTCTGAATTGAGCAAAAAGAACTTGTCTTTGCATCCAAATTCCAAATGCGTGAGTTATTATTTTCTGTGTTCTTTTTCAAAGCCAGCCTTTTTAGAAAAAAAAAAATTCTTGAAAATAAATCATTTTATACCGCCTTAGAGATGAATATGAGTATTAAGATCATTTTAAGACTTAATCTGAGTTCTTTCTCCATAATGTAAGTTTGTTGTAAAGCGTTGAAATTTAAGCTCATTGAAAGGTAGACTATGCAGACAGCTATGATTTTTTTATTTAGGAATTTTCCCACAGTTGTTCTTTCATTTGTTTTTAGGTTAAAAAAGCTGATTTGCACCGTGATTTGGACACACTCTGCATCCCCTCCCCATAATGCTGTATGTGCACAATGGTTATTAGGCAACCCACCCATCAGGAGAAGGGACATTCTTCTGTAAGGTAAGTGACCGAGGGTCATTAGTCATCTATGTTGTTCTCCTTCAACTCAGCTCCTGTATACTAAACATAGCACTTGCTAAAAGAAAATCTAGGCTTTTTTTGATATTGTTTGAACCCTTTCTTGCTTAGTAGACCTCATTTAAGTGGCAAGTTAATCCCATTTATTTAAAAAAAATCTGTTAAAGATAATTGTTTTGAGCCACATAGTAGTAATTTCCCTTAATTCTTTCTAGTGGTCTTCAGCATCTCTTAAAACGCTAACAATAAGTGAAAACCTATTCCAAAAACAGTTTTCGGTTTTCCAGTTTCTAAAATGAAACTTAATTTTGGTATCAGTTGAAAAAGTAATTAAGTGAAGAGAGACGGGGGGAAGTCATATTTATTAAGAAAACAATTTGTCAGGAAATTTCTCATTTCCCAATTTTTCCTGAGGAAATAGCTCTTTGTAGCAGTAGCCTGATATTTTTAAATGACATTACTTAGTCATACTTCTGAATTTGTAATAACGATTTTCTGTGTGTAAAACGTGGAATATTCGGTTATGCTCAGACTGTGATTATGTGACCTAAGTCAGGCTTAACTTTACCTTCATACACTCTATAATGAGAAGTTCTACCTGATAAATTCTTATTGGTAACAAGATTATCCCAAGACGTCTAACCTACATGTGAGACCAGAATGTCTTTAAAGGACTTTATTACGTAGTTTTTTTATTATCAGAAATGGAAGCCTACTAATTAGGAAATGTGTCTAACATATTCCTTAAAATCAGCCCAGATGGAATAGCTTCCTAGAAGAATGTTAGTTTCTGTATGTCTTGAAAAGCTTAAAAATGTACTAAAAATATTTTTGTACACAGGCATATAAGATGCAACTTTTCATCAGTTTAATTTGGACTTCTCCTATTTGTATAAAGGAGATCTTGTTATATATTGAGTTTGAGTACAGACTTTTGTGACCTATTAGTGTGGGAATTGTTTTCCTTAAAAATATTTTTTTTTCATGTGGATCATCCACAGGTTGTTTAGGTTCTTGCAGTTTTTAAATATTTTATATGTTGTGGATACTTTGACTATTTATACAGTAAAACTTATAGAAAATGAAATAGGAAAAATGTAAAAGAGATGTGGTAGAAAGTGCAGTAAATCTTATATCCAATAACACAAAGTGGGGAGGATAGAAAAACAAAAATAAATGAATGAATAAATAAATAAGAAAGGAAAATAAAAATAAAGGAAAGTCCATATAATCTACACATTTTACTCTAATTCACTTCACCTTCCTTTTCCTGTTACCCCCAACCTATCATCTTTTGGGACTAAAATAAAATACTGTTGAAATACTTTAGGAAACCAGCCTAAAGGTTTTGCACTTTCTTTTTTAACTGCTTCTCATAATGAAAGATCTTTAGTCTTCATATTTTATGAATTGTACATTTGATAATCTGTATTTACTCACCGATCTGTGATAGACTCCTTGAATGGTCTATAACTGAAATCTCCATGTGCGTCAGGTAGATCTGAACTAAGAGGAGGAGTACTCGTCTGACTCCTGTGTCTCCTATTTTCTAGCTGCTCAGCATTACCTTCCATTTTATCCAAAATAGTGCTGTTACATTCATAGGATGTTTGCTTTGCGTTTTCAAAAGCCCGCAGAAGAAATGTCTCAGCCGTTGAGGACTTTACGCTTGGCTTTCATTCTGAAATATTTACCATTTTAGGGAAATGACTAAGTTTTGGTCCTAACAGCTACATGTCAATTAGCTGTAGTGGTAGTTGAACTGTCATTACTCAGAGTCATGTAATTTAGCAGTGGAAAATTTAGTAATCTTTAACGGATACACTGTCGGGAGCCAAGGAGCCAAGTATCCTAAATGTCGTGTGTTCTACCTGCCCTTAAAGGCTGATCCCTGTGACTTAATGAATCATTTGTAAAAAGCGGACTCAGCTAGGATGTTACATCACCATTGTCGAAGGAACCCTGAGCTCCAGGAAGAATTGCAGATCCAGGCTGCAGTGGCCGCCGGCGATGTCCACACGGTACGGAAGATGTTGGAACAAGGCTATTCTCCAAATGGCCGGGATGCGAACGGCTGGACCCTGCTCCATTTCTCCGCAGCGAGAGGAAAGGAAAGGTGTGTTCGAGTATTTCTAGAACACGGAGGTGAGTTTTCTAGAAGCAAATCTCTTGTTTTCCCTCAGAGAAACTTAAAATGAAATGACATTCAGTTCAGAATACATGTACACGCGTGTATGTAGTTTTTAGTCCTCCTCCTTCGTTAATACTCTTCTTACTTTTACTCTCCTGTGTGGAGGTTTGTCAAAATAATGCCGGATTCTGTTTAAAAACAGGTGGTTTAATAAGAGATCAGTTCGGTGAATGTGCTTTCTGCCCCCTGTACCTGTGGTTTATATGCAGTCAGGTTTTTCTGGGTTATTTCAGCCTTCCTCAGGCTGTCCAGTTGCTTCTGCCTCAGAAGCAGAAGTGGCTGTGGTACCATAGTTGGCGAATTGCATTGTTTCCCCTGCTGATAATTGCTCAAGCAGACACACTTGCACAGGTCCCTTTAAATAGCGTGTCCTTGATGATACCCTATCTTTTGAATTTACCTTCTTTTAAAACATTTTAGATGCTTTCTGTTATTACCGTTTTGGAGCACTTGCTTTTTCTGAATTGTACATAATTTCTAGGTATTCTTTCTGCAGATTGGTTGTCTGAAGTCTAATCTTGGATAGATACCTGCAGTTGGAAACTACATTTGACATTTTATGTTTTTTGCATCAAAAACTATTACTATAATGATTCCTATGATTAGTAATAACTAATAATTTACTATAATGATTCCCATGATTAGTAATAACTAATAATTATCCTTAAATCATACATGTTGTATTCCAGTTGAATTTCTACTTACTTTGTTTTCCTAAAGGTGGACTCTATGTATTTTATCATTTGTGCCCATATTATCTTGGTACATCATGGCATAAAACAGCCTGGTTGGGACTCAGGTTTCACGTGTGCCATTCAAGGCCTGAATTGCTCATTAATAGCATTTATTTTTATTTCTGATGTGTGCTTTCTTAACAAAACTAGTCACATTTGCAAACTTCCTTGATGTACAGAAAATGTTCAAAGTACTACAGATCTCTTGGTCACATAATTTGTGTGACAGTAGGGATATGGAGGCTATGAGCCTGGACTGAGAGCAGAACAGTGCTAGACCTCAGACTGGCTGTCGTCACCATCCCAGGGACCCTGAAATAGGAACAATAATCTGGAAATGGCTGACTGTGGGCAGGACTAAGTCAGTCCCTGGTCTGTGCCTTCCCTCTGCCTCTCCTCCACCCCTTCCTGCCTCTGGCTCATACCTCATTTCACCCTAAAACTTGAAATCCCAGTTCTGCAGTTAATGAAGAAGATAGGTAAGAGGAATGCTGGGAGAAAGGTCTGAAAAAAAAAACTAAAAGGTGAGTGTAGGATCAGAACACTGAAAATTCTGGAAGTGCTCAGTAAAGACCAAGGTCAGAGCTCACAATATTTTATTCCATTTATTCCTATTGCTGCTTCTGCCAGCCTTGCTTTTAAAAAATTAATTTTAAAAAGTCTGATCACCCAAGTAATACGAATTTATCTCCTTAAAACAAATAAAATGAAATTTCAAAGAAAGTACGAATAAAGCCAATGTCCCCTTTGGCCAATTCCCAATCGTTTGTGGCCTGCCTGCACCCAGAAATGACCATGGGGGTGAGTTTAGCTTGGTGCTTATCCTTCTAGATTGTTTCCCAATATTATTACCTATACTCATAGAAAATATGTCAGAGTAGGTTGTGTGTGCTTTTAGAACATAAATTACTTGATATACTGACCATATTCTGCAGTTGCTGGTTTTTGCTCAGCTATAGAACTTAAGATTTTTTAAATATCAGGGATTGGCAAATTTTTTTCTGCAAAAGTCCAGATATTGAAAAAATTAGGCTTCGTGAGCCCTACTGTCTGTCCTGACTACCCAACTCTGCTGTTTTAGAGTGAAAACAGCATAGACAAAGTGTAAATAAATGAATGTAGCTCTGTGCCAATAAAACTTTATTTATTTAAACCAGTCGTGGACCACATTTGACTTGTGGGCCACAGTTTGCTGAACCCCGTTCCTTCTCTCTGTATATATTTGTATCTAAAGCAATACCAACATCGTTTAGATAAATGTGAAATTGTGCCTGACCACCTCATATCATACAGCAAAATCAATTCTACATAGTTTAAAGACCTAAACGCCACAAAACTTTTTGAAAGAAAATATAGGGAATCAACGACCCTATGATATGACATACAAGACACAGAAGGCACAAACTGTAAGGCAAAAAAAAAAATAAAATTCATTCACAGGTAGAATTTCATATTTTTTCCCCTAAAGGAAGCTCAAGCCATTCCTTCTATCCTCATTGCTCTGACTTGCCGGCTCAGGTACAAAGTTTTCAAATCCGTGTGATGCTACTTGGTTGAGTCTAGACAGCAGTCGTTCTATTTTCTGGTGGTAGATCCCCGGGTCCGTATAACGTGGTCGTAATTACTGTTGCTCTCTCTATATATATATTTACATTTTGATACCCAGTGGGGCAAATCTCCTCAATCTTTGCATTCTTTAAGGATGTCTTAGCCCATTACACATCCATATAAAATTTTCAAACAACAGAATTACATATTTTAGAGAAGCTCCTCGTTTGTTCTTGCCTTGCGCCTTTTACTTGCTCTTCTTACCTACTAGAGTGAGAGACGCTGGGTGTTTCTCTCCTAGATGTCATGTGTCAGTTTGGAAACGGTACTAGGAGAGCAAACTCCCCCCTCCCGGCCCCCTGTGATTCTTCGCAGTGTTCAGTATGTAGTCTAGGCCTGGCTTCTGACCTCTAGGCCAGGGTGACCAGCTGCCACTTGAGCCTCTCCATGCTCACGGCTCACAGCACAGCACTAAAACAGCCCCACAGCCTCTGACTGCTGTGCCAGAAACGAGGAACCATCCTCGACTCTTCCTTCCTCACCACCAGCACCATCAGTCGCTAAGTCGTGTTGATCCTGCCTCCTAGGTAGTTGACAGATCTTTTCGCTTCTTTTCGTTGGAGGCAGTGCCCCACCTTTGGGCAAGGAAGCCTCAGTTCTCTCCAGGACTGTTATGATGGTACCCTCCTTCCCTGCTTCTGGTCCCCTCTCCTCCACCCCGGCCATTCTCTAAACATTATGATCTGTTCAAAATGAAAACTAAAACATTTCCTTTTAAAAATCCATCAGTGGTTCCCCAATTCTTGTAGAATAACATTCAGTCTTTAATGTGATCTACGAAGCCCTACAGTGTCTGAATCCTCGTATCTTTCCAGCTTCATCTTTGAGCAGCAGCCCCTCTCCATTCTCTCTGATCTTTGACTTCCGGGACTTCTGCCTGGGGTCTGCCTGGGTCACTCTTTTCTCACCCCACCACTGCCCACCATACCCAGCTCGGGCCTACTTCTCCTTCAGCTCTCATTCATTGCTTTCTCAATTATATTCCTCCATTATATATATATCGTTCTCTGTGTCTTTTTAGTTTATTACCCATCACAGGTATATGAGTTATCTTTGTAGTGTTCTGTTTAATGTCTATATTTCTGATTACTCTGAAGCTTCTTCAAGGTAGACCCATATCTGTTTTGTTACAAATAACAGAGAGAAGAAATAAACACCAGTGATACCTAAGATAATTGTTCCCCAGCATTAAAGAGACAAGACCAAATCTTTTATTAAAAGATAGTGATTAAAAATTAGCTAGCTTTAAAGTAGGATTCAAGAAGTACCTGAATTCATTATACCTGCTTTTTTCCAAAAACCACAGTTTAAGAGTTTACAGGCTTCCCTTCTGTTAATAACATTATTTTGTGATAGACATTAAGGTGAAATGAACTCAAAAATTCAAATGTAGGAAAGTAAGAAATAACCCACAAGAAATAGGGCATATGCACTCATACCCTCCACACCCTGTGTATGAAAGATAATTCATATAGATCATTAGATGAGGTGGCCAGTGTTTATTCAGCAAATATTTATTGAGCACCTAATACATGCCAGGCCAGGGAGAAACAGGAGACCTGTCAACAAGCTTTAGAATAATTTAGGCAAGAGTTGCTAGTGGCTCAGTCTAGATAGCAGTGAATGTCTTGAGAAATGGTAAGATTCTGGATATATTTTGAAAATGGAGCCAACAGGATTTGCTGATAGATTGGATATGAGGTGAAAGTGAAAGAAATAAGAATAACTGAGGTTTCGGGCCTGAGGATCAGGAAGAAAACGGTTGGCATTTATTGTATGAGCAGAGGAGAGTTAGCCAAATGCAGTTTAATAAAACAGGACATAATAAAACCCAACAAGAAATGCTTTATCTTAAGTACGTATATTAAAGGATCTGATCTGAGCACAGATGTACGCAGCGGCACAGTAAACCATCAGTGTGTGACCACTCAGGGCTGGCAGACCTCAGCGCTCCGAGGCCGCCTGTCACTGTGCCGTGGTTAGAGAGATGTGTCTGCTCGGTGAGCAGCTGCAGGAAGCCATGCTTGCTGCCGCTTCTGGGAGGAATCTAGGTTTGTTGAGAAAATGAGCAAGTTTGACTTTTCTTGTTTAATCTGAGTCTGTGCTGTCTATATAGCATGTGCGGCTATTTACATTTAAATTAAATTAAAAATTCAGTTGGTGTCACACTCGCCATATTTCAAGTGCTCAGTAGCTACATATGACTAGTAGCTACCATATTAGACCTAAAATTAAAACATTAGCCTGTGCAGATAAATGATACTTTGCTACTTTACTTTGAAACATCCTGCTTCAAAATGAATACTTAGTGTTTTATAATGTCAAAAAATATTAGTTTCTAAACACAAATGTGCTGCATATAGTTGTATCTCCTACAAATTCTGGTAATCTTTCTGATGAGGTTAGTGTGCTGTTGGACTTATGGGGAAGAGTCTGTATTATAAGAGTGGGAGTTATAAGAAATCCATCATTATTATTATCGTCATCATCATCATTACCACCATCACCATCATCATCATCATCATCTTCACTTTTCCATTTTGAATCTTTCTAAAAATACTAAGACCATGCTGGACATCTCAAGAAAGTAACATCAGAAGACCCTGTGTTAGTGCATTTAATCGTCTTTAGATTCAGCACTTACGCAAACTGACCTGGAGGACAGCCGAAGCTCTAGAAGTTCGGACCACAGTGCCAGTTACTGGAGGGACCTGAGAAAAGCTTCTCAGGTCACCTCTCAGTCCAGGAGGAAAATTCTCTTGATGAAACTCATGAAAATGAGAGCGATAAAGTGTCAATCAAAGAAATCCGTAGCGGAGCGGTGAGAACTTATTTTGAGCTTTTCAAAAAAGAAAGATTTTGGAAATGATGATCCCAAGTGTGATGAAACCAGGGTATCGGATTATAAGAACTTAGGAAAGCGCTGTGGAAGCAGTTTGGTCATATGTATCGGACCCCAAAAAGTGGGGGCCCTTTTCACCCAGTAAATCTACTTCTCTTTATTCCAAGGAAACAGTCTTGAATGCAGGAATTTTTTTCTGCATGAAAATTTTACCCCTTATTATATACAATTTTTAAAATGGAGGCATTCTCAGTGTTCAGATGTAGAGAAAAGGTTAAATAATCAGACCGCAATTACAATTATGTCTAATTTTTAAAAATGCATAGAAGAAACACTGAAAGTATATCATCAGTGTTGACAGTGGTTACTAGGGAATGCTGTGTTTTGTCTTGCTTCTTTTCTAAACTTTCAGTTTTTCATTAATGAAAAAGTACTAAATCTGGGGGAAATCCTGTTTGGAAACATTATACCATCTGACTTTTTAGTTCTTTATTCTGTGGTCAGTTATTAGCAGTTTTAGGTATTTAGATATTTTTTCCCCTATATCACTGTTGCTTTTTTTCCGTACATTAATACTTAGAATGTATAACTGTTTTTTAGACCTCAAAACAGTGCCTATGTAACTTAGCTAATTGCATTTGGGGATTTCCAAATCTTTTAAAAAGAATAATTATACGTATAATGAACTACGGTACAGTTTGCTATGCGTATAATTTGTCCATGTACATATGTATACATATACTATATACTGAGTATAGTATATACATATGCTAGGATACAGTTCTTATACACGTACTTTGCAAAATCTGACTTTCCTGCTTTTAGGGGTTTGTAATGTCCAAAGTATTTGAGCTTTAAACACACATAGGAAGCACGTAAGAGTACCTGTACGAATCCTGGTAATGTTTTGATCAGATTAGTGTATATATTCCAGTCCTCGGAGCAACCAGCAAAAACAAACAAACAAACAAAACACACACACACACACACACACACACACACACACACAGGCATGCTTCATTTTATTGCGATTCACAGATGCTTTGATTTTTTTTACAAAGTGGAGGTTTGTGGCAGCCCTGCATCAAGCAAGTCTGGTGCCATTTTTCCAGCATCATATATACTCACTTCTCACAATAGTTCAGACTTTTTCATCATTATTATATTTGTGATACTGATCTGTGATCAGTGAGCTTCGATGTCGCTGGGGCCAGACCTTCCACCAACAAAAAGATTACAGTTTGCGAAGGCTCACATGATGGTTAGCCTTTTTTAGTAATAAAGTATTTAAGATATATACATTGTTTTTTTTTTTTAAGCATAATGTTACTGCACACTTACTAGACTACAACATAGTGTCAACGTAACTTTTATATGCACTGGGAACCAAAAACTTTGTGACTCTTCATTGTATTATTTGCTTTTTTGCAATATCTTTGAGGTATGCCCGTAATGCAAAGAAATATAGCTAAAAAGTCAATAGAGAAATTAAAATGGGATGTGAAAAAATGTCCTAATAGTACCAAAAAAAAAAAGGAGGGGGCAGTAAAGGAAAGAAGAGAAATGATAGAGGAGACAAATGGAAAGCAAATAATAAAATAGTAAATCTAAACTCAACTGATCGATAATTATATTAAACATGAATGGACTAAGTGCTCTAATTAAAAGCTAGAAATTGTCAGGATAAGTAAACAAGACTCAATTATTTGTGACACACTTTAAATATTAAGATACAGATAGGTTGAAAGTAGATGAATGGATAAACATATCATGCAGATGGTAAGCACACGAAGGCAGGAGTGGCTATATTAATATCATACATAATAGATTTCAAGACAGGAGAATGACGTTTCAGTGATAAATGGAACAGTTTATTCGGAAGAATGACAGTTATGTGCACAGACCTGGGAAGAGAACTTCAAAATACTTGAGGTAAATAATTGACAAAGGGAGAGATGGACAGTTTCACAATCATATTGGAGATTTTAACATCTCACAGCAATTGATAGGACGGGTAGGTAAAAGAAATCCATAACTAGCGGAAATCTAAAGAACGTTATCAGTCACATTGACCAAATAGATATTTTTGAAAATTGCACCCAACACCTTCAGAATATACACATTGTTTTCACATGTACATGACATGGACACGGGGAAGAATCATATGCTGGCAGTAAAGTCTCAGTAAATTTTAAAAGACTGAAATCATAAGAGTATGTTCTTTGATGGCAGTGAAATTTTATTAGAAATCAATAGTAAGATATCTAGGACAGCCTCAGATATTTGAAAATTTAAAATTATTTTGAACTGAGTGATGATGAAACTATATATAAGAATTTGTGTAATGTACTAGAGCAGTGCTGAGAGAAAATTTTATAGCTTTAAATGCTTATAATGTAAAAAGAATGATCTTAAATCGATTCTTTAAGTTTTTACCTTTAGAATCTTGAAAAGGAAGAAATTAAACCCAAAGTGGCTGTCCCCATTCACCTCTGTGGTCTCCTCCCACCAGTTGAGGGGCATACTGCCATATGGGCTGGCGGCCCCCTTGTCGCCAGAGGGGGCTGACCTGATTTTGAAGATCAGTGGAAAACCTCCATGCCTGGAGCATTGTCGAAAGTAACAGTGGTCTCTGTCTAGGTGGCAGGCATTCTGGAAGGGCCAGTGTCACAGGTGCCTGAGGCCGTGATCCTGGGTGGGCAGGCAACAAAGCAGCCTCACGTTTAACAGGAGACCAGGTGAATGAGACAGCCACGTGGGTTTCAGTAAGCTTTTAAATATGCCTGGGGATCTGGAAGGCTGTATGAAAGCTTAAGAAAGACCAGAGGGATCCCCAGTTATCTACTCATCCCTGGCTGAACATAAGACTAGAAAATGAGAGCTGGGGCACACTGGAAAATCACCTCATCATTCAGTGTGTGCGTCACCCTATGTACACAGAGGGTGGAGGCCTTACTGGCTCAGGGTACTTAGCACAACTCTGACCAGTCACTGATCAAAGGTAAGTTATTTTGGCCAAATGCAAGTTATTCCTAGGAAGAGCCCCTGGAAGCCAGACTTCAGTAACAACAACAACAACAACAACAACAACAGAGACAAGTGTCGGCGTACTGTAGGGGATATGGAGTGTATAGAATTAGACTAGGCAGTTCACTAAAATAGCAATAGCAATCCACACGGAAGGGGCGGGGATAAGAATCTTTGGTTGCTATGATATGGTTTCAAATTATCAGACAAGCGAAGAAATGGGACCTTATAGCTCAGATACCAGAAATCAAACCAGTCAATGGAAAGTGTCTCTGAGGAAACCTAGATATTACACTTAGTTAATGAAATTTAAGAGCAGCTGTTGTAAATGTGTCCAAAGGTCTAAGGAAACCATGGTGAAAGAGTTAAAGGAAAATATGATGGCAATGACTCATCAAATAGAGACTTTCAGTAAAGAGAATTTATTTCTCTATAATCCTAAGTTGAAAAGTATAATAACTAAAACTTTAGAAGAATTAGCTCAAGTGGTTAGCAGCAGATTTGAACTGGAAGGAGAAGGAATCGAGGACCTTGAAAATTGATTAATAGACATTATTTAGTCCAAGGAACATATAGAAAAATGAAATTAAAAAGAAAAGAGCAGCTCCATCGATCAGTGGAATGCTATCAAGCATCTCAGCATTATGCGCGAGGCATGATGGGAATGCCAGAAAAGAAAGCAGGGAGAGAGAAAGGGGCAGAAAGAAAGTAATAATGGTCAAAAGCTTCCTACATCCGATTAAAATGATTAGACTACACATCGAAGAAGCTCAGTGAACACCAAACTCAGATAACTTCTTTCGGAATGCCAAAAGAAAGAGAAAATCTTGAAAGCACCCAGAGAGGTGACTTGTTATGTACAAGCATTCCTCAACAAGCTTAATGGCTAATTTCTCCTTAAGAAGCAAGAGTGGCCAGAGGACAGTGCGATGACATATTCTAATTGCTGAGAACAACTGTCAACCAAGAATTTTATGCCCAGAAAACTGCCCTTCAGAAATGATGGTGAAATAAAGATGTTTCGTAAATGAAGAGAATTTCTCAGCTCTCAGACCTGCTTTATAAGAAGTACTAAAAGAAGTCCTCCAGGCTGAAAAAGACCACCTGTAATCAAATCCACACAGAAAAATAAAGATCACTGATAAAGTTACTTTTGCAGGTCCATATAAAAAAAGATTCATTTTCTGTTGCTGTATAACAGCTTACAAAAACATATGACATAATATAACACACATTTGGTATCTCACAGTTTTAAGATGCCGGCCAGACTCTTCTTGGGCTTGACTGAAGGAAAACTGGCTTCCAAGCTCGCTCAGGTTGTTTGCAGCTCAATTTCCTTGTGTTTCTAGGACCAATGACCTCAGTTTCTTGCTGGTTGGTGGTCATGGTTCCCAGAGGTAACATGTAGATTCGTGTCCTGTGAGCTTTCTCACCATGGCTGCTTACCTCGTCCAGGCAGCAAGGAGAGTACCTCCGAGAGTCTGCCAGCAAGATGGAATCTCAGAGCGTAACATAGTCACAGCAGTGACATTCCCTCATCTGTGCCTTCTCATCCTGTTGGTGAGAAGGAAGTCACAGGTCCTGCTTCCACACCAGGGGAGGATTACACAGAGTCATGAGCAGAAAGAGTCATGGGTTATTTTTTAGGGGGGAGGGGGGAATAATAGCACAAAAGAAGGGAGAGGAAAGGAGGCTATGTTGCTTACTGCTAGAATTTAACCCATAATAAAAATAGGAATGAAATAAATCAGTGGATAGGAAATGGGCAAGATACAGAGAATATCGAGGAAACCAAAAAACAAAAGCTGATTCTTTGAAAAGATTAATGAACTTGATAAATCTGTAGCTAGACTGATGATGAAAACGAGAGAAACGACACATAACCAATGTCGAGTATAGAAAACAATTTTCACAACAGATTCCACAGATGTTAAAAGGAGAAAAAAGGAGTGTAATGAACACCTTTCTGCCATTTAGAAGAAACAGATCCGTCGAAAGATGCAAATTGCCAAAACTGACCCAAGAGAAAAACTGAACAATGTCATAGCCTTGTATCTATCTTAAGAAATTTAATTCATAATTAAAATTTTCTAAGAAAACTGGAGGCACAGCTAGCTTCTCTCTCAAATATTTCAAGTATTAAAGGAACAAACAGTCACAGCACTGCCCAGACTCTTTGAGAAGGTAGAAAGAGATTCACTTCCAGACTGTTTGTTTATCATGCCCCAGAAATGAAAACAACAGACCAGTATCTTTCCTAATAGAAACAAAAATGCTTGACAAAATACTTAGCAAATCCAGTCCACTATAATCAAAGAACAGTGTTACATCACGACCAAGTAGTATTTACTCCAAGAACGCAAGATTTATGTAGCATCTGAAAATCAATGAGGTGAGTAATTCTCCATATTACCAGAACAAAAGTAAACACCAAAGATCATTTTAGTAAATGCAGAAAACGCATGTGACAATGTAAAATAACCCATTCATCATAAAGATTCTCAGCAAACAAGAAGCAGAAGATAACTTCCAAAACGTAAGGAAAGTTACCTGTGAAAAACTACAAAACTCATTACAGTGAATGGTAAACTACGGAGTGCCTTCTCTCTGTAAGATCAAGAACAAGGTGAGAGTGGATGTTCTTAATACTTTTATTCAACATCCCATTGTAGGTTATAGAATAAGGGAAGGACAACAAAAAAAAAGTCCTTTGGATTCGAGGGGAAGAAGTAAACCCGTCTTATTTGCAAAGAACATAATTGTATACATAGGAAATTGTGAGAAATCTACAAAAAATGTACTTGAACTAAAATGAATTTAGCTAGATTACAGAATGTACAGATCAATATACAAAAATCAGTTTTATTTCTGTATACCAGCAAATAATATTTGGAAATGGAAATTTCAAAGCCATTCATTGTGAGAGCAACAGAATTTAAAATATAATATTTTAATGAAAGATGCATGTAAGGCCTGTACACTGAAAACTATAATACATTTCTGAGGGAAATTAAGACCTAAATGTGAAATAAAAGAGAGATTCTATGTTCATGGTTTGAAAGAATCTATATTTAGATCATTTTGAGGAGATTTTCATTTTTAGAGTTGGTGGAGTTAGAATTCCAGAATTTCAGAAGGTTTGTTCGAAGAAATTGACAAGCTAATTCTAAATATATTGACTGAAACAGGATCAAAGAAGGTTGAGGACGTACTCTGTCTGCTGTCAAAACTTACTGTAAAGCTGCAGTAATAAAAAAAAAAAAGCTACAGTAATCAAGATAGTCTGTAGTGTACACCTGAGAATGCAATATCATATTTAGTTATATTTTAATAAAACTCTTAAGAAAAATGATCATCCGCTCTTGGCGTATGGGTAGACTTTTTTTAGATCAGTAGAACAGAATAGAATGCAGAAATAGACCCACAGTATTATGGTAGATTGGTTTTCAACAAAGACACCGGGATAAATCATTGGAGGAGAAGCTAGTTTTTTTCAACAAATTGTGCTGGAACAGGGTTAAAGAAGGCTGAGGACTTACCTACCTGCTGTCTACCTGCTACTTCTTTATCTGGGAAATAATAAACCTTGATCCAACGTCACACTGTACAGAAAAATCAACTAGCAATGGATCATTGCACTAAATGTAAGAGTTAAAAGTCTATAACTTCTGGAAGAAAACAAAATCTATGTGACATTAAGTTGGGCAAAGATTTCTTAAGTAGGACACAAAAAGCACAAACTATAAAAGAAAAAATGAAAATTGACTTCATCAAAATGAAAAAACTTTTGGATAGCCACTTGAAAAATAGTTCAGTGATTTCTTAAGAAGTTAAATGCGCATTTAGTATGTGATGCAGCAAGTGTCTCTTGAGTGTTTTCCCAGTGACATGGAAATGTGTGTTCATGTGTAGACTTGTATACAGATGTTCACAGTAGCCTTATAATAGCCTCAAACTGGGAATAACCCATTATCCATCTGCTCTTGAATAAATAATTGTATACCCATGTTATGGAATACTATTCAGCAACAACAAAGAAATGACCTTTCGCTACAATAACAATATGGATGAATTTCAAAACATGCTGAATGAAATAAGCTAAACACAAAAGCCTACATAGTGTATGATTCTATTTATATGAAATTCTAGAAAGGCAAAATTTTAGGGTTACCTGGGGCCCAGAGTCTGGGCAGGGACTTGCCTGTAAAGAGGCAGGAAGGAACTTTTTGAGATGATAGAAATATTATGTGACTGTATACAATTGGTCAGTTGACCAACCTGTACACTTAAAATGGTAAATTTTATTGTGCCTCAGTAAAGCTGTTGGGGGGAAAAAACGATAGGGAACGTTCGTTTGCTTTTATTTATATACGCTTACAAATTTGTCAGTATATTTAAGGGGGTTTCTTGAGACTGCTCTATCTTGTTTAAAGTGTTTGCTCTTGGGGAAGAAAAGGATGCTAAGGGGACAAAGTAATGAGATGGATGGGGCTACCATCTTAGTGTTCAGAAAAAGTTTTTCTGATGAAGGGATGTTTGCTCAGACACAGAGGAAGTGAGTTTGGTTTAGTCGTCGATTTCTTCATATGTGCCTTGCACGTTTCTTACTGAATTTACATCTAGGTGTTTTGTAGTTTCTGTTGCTATTACAAATGAGATCTTTTTCTTATCTTACCACGTTAGCTGTAATGATACTTAAAATAATTTTCGTTTGCATCTTCATTTGTCTTAGATCTCCCATTTGTTAATTCCTCAGTAACTGTACAGATTTTATGCGTTGTTACTGAAAACTATTCTGTGCTGTTTCCAATGTGAGTTCAGCTAATACATTTAATGGTTTTTACTGAGACTAAGCAAATCATGGTTCATAATTGTTTTTCCTGACCAAAATGTAAGTAAAACCTAAAAAAGACCTCAAGTGGAAAACCAAAGATGCAAGTGCAGTTTAACGTGACAATTTTAAGTTCGCTGTCAAGTAGAGTGAGAATAGGGTGCATGTTAAGAATGTCGGCTGGCTCATTGAAAAGCGCCCCTGGTGGTTGAAAGTTGGAGTGAAAGAAGTGTCTTAAGTGTAACTAACAGATTGAGAGAGAATGTCTGGAAGCAGATCATTGGTCAGGTATAGATTAGAAATGGACGATTTGGCAAGATTTACTGTTTCATTTAAATAGAAGGGGTTTTTTTTTTTGATATCATGCCTGTCTTCGCCTGGTCACCTTTAGGTAAGTGAGACATCAGAAACAGGACCTGTCAAAATGGAAACAGTAGCTCATGATCACACCTTACCAGTAGATGGCAGCAAAATGTTTTGTTAAAATACTCTTGCCTTTATTTTTTAAGTCATATAGTAAATAGATACTGTATATTTTTCTCCTAGTGAAGACCAAGGCAGTTATGATACCTTTATTTTCTTAAAATGGATAAAAACAATGTTACTACTTTGTACTGTTGATATTGAATAATTTTAGAAATTCTGGTATAGCTTACCTAAAATATTAACTTTTTACAGGTTTTTTGTTAGCTAACTACTTCTTAGCTGAAATTTTCATTCTCCATAATAGTCCTATTTTTTTGTCTCACAAATTTTTCTAAGAGATCCAAGCTGTCATATGTTTCAGAACTAAGTAACATTTTACCGAACAATACACAAATGTTTAATCACACAACTTTGGAGACTTCTTGTTTGTTTGGAAAACAGGAATTTTTCTCTTTTATGAACCAACCAGAAATTAAGGGGGACTTTTGTAAGAAGCAAATTATTTTAATCTCATTTTGAATTGATTCTGAAGGGAATCGCTGGCCGCCTGGAAGTGGCTTACGTAACATGGAGGAGCAGTTCTTGCTGCATCTGGCCAACTGTCCAGGAAGGCCGGGTGACGAGAGCCACACAGAAGTGGCCCCGAGGTTCAGGAAATAGCCAAGGCAGATGACAGAAGTTTGCGACTCAAGGAATCACAGAGCAGATCAATCACTGTAATTTCTTTCTCTGCCCCCTTTTTTTTCCTCCCCTAGGAATCATTGTAGCAGAGGATTTTGGAAACATTTTAGAAAATAATATTTATACAGTGCTGAGATTTCTTCCAGTTTTTCACACGATGTGCTGTTTAATTCTAACGGACTCCAAAATTCTTGTATAACTTAAGAATTCAAAGTAGACTTTTATCTTACGAAAACATGATTTATCCAGATCACTTAACATATATCGTACATGCTTTGGAATTTTTACAGACCACAGAGAAACTGTTTTTTTTTTTAACCTAATACACCCTAAACAATGTAGCCTGCCAGACCACAGCACATCCGTAATGTAGAGCAGCAGATGTTGATACACATGCTTCTCTTTAAGACCAAGAAGCAGCACAAAAGAAAATAAAAACTTAAAACAGAGGAGAAACATGAAACAATACAGAGGTGGGTGAGTTTGAGTAGCTGAAAGCAGTTGATTCAATCAGCAAAGGCCGGGACCATGGTGGTCTAAACTCTATGGGTTTTTTGTTGTTGTTGTTGTTTTTGTTTTTAATATGTCTTTTAAACACTCTGTGAATTGATCTCACTCTCTTAACCAGGGTTGATAACTTTCGACTGAATTTTATTTTCCGTGAAAACGTTAACTTCTGTTCAACTGAGAAAGGAAGTACTCAGTGTTTATTAAAACATTTAACCCTTTCGCGTTTGGTATCAGAATTGCCTCAAACTGTGCCTTGCCACGTTACGAGTTCGTCGTCCTGTGTTAGAGTCTGCTAACCTTTTCCTTTTGGCTTTAACTCCAGCTGACCCCACCGTTAAAGACTTAATCGGAGGCTTCACCGCCCTTCATTACGCAGCCATGCACGGCCGGGCCCGGATCGCACGCCTGATGTTAGAATCGGAATACAGGGGCGACATCATTAACGCCAAAAGCAACGATGGCTGGACTCCCCTGCACGTGGCCGCTCACTACGGCAGGGACTCGTTCGTCCGACTCCTCCTGGAGTTCAAGGCCGAGGTCGACCCACTCAGCGACAAAGGCACGACGCCCCTGCAGCTCGCCATCATCCGAGAGAGGTCGAGCTGCGTGAAAATCCTCCTGGACCACAGCGCCAACATCGACATTCAGAACGGCTTCCTGTTGCGATACGCCGTCATCAAGAGCAATCACTCTTATTGCCGAATGTTCCTTCAGAGAGGGGCAGACACGAACTTGGGTCGCTTAGAAGACGGACAGACTCCCTTACATTTGTCCGCCCTTAGGGATGATGTGCTCTGCGCACGGATGTTATACAATTACGGAGCAGACACGAACACAAGGAACTATGAGGGACAGACCCCACTCGCTGTTTCACTAAGCATCTCTGGAAGTAGTCGACCGTGTCTGGATTTCTTACAAGAAGTCACAAGTATGTAATGTTATTACTATTATTTATTGCATTTTTCTCAAAATTCGCATCTTCTGGCGCACTTACGGTGTTTTTTACAACTAAAAACAACCAGATATTCATGGTTCCTGTTAGCCCTTGCTTGGTAAGTAAGACCTCGTTCATCCAAAATCAAAAGAAAGCCCTGTATCGTAAAATTTCATAAAAATTCAGTCGTGTTATTGAAAACGATAGAAATAGACAAGGGGAGAGGAGAAATGGAGAAAAGGACAAAGAAGAGAATTTTTTAAATGAACAAAAGGTCTGTGTTAGAACCAGGCAGCTCCTGCCGGCCATGAGCATAGTTCTTCTGGGAGGCCATGGACTTGACATTGAAGAATTAATCAGAACAAGTTTCGGTTGCAGATGCCACAGCTGCCGAGGTGCCCTAGTATTTGCGTTTGATTGCTAAGCTCTTGTTCACATTTGATCGTGGCAGTTCTGCTGCATTACGACGTGAACCCACATGAATGGGTGGCAGGTACTCACTTAGCTGTCCTAGCAAAGCAGGGTAAGAATGCTAGAAATCATTGTACGAAGAGATTTGCCATCAGTGGAGAATTTCGTGCCAGGTCCATGTGACTTTGTACTTGACCTTTGTGTGGGTGCTTTTTTCTTGACCCACCTGCGTAGTGGTGTTCGCATTGCGTTTCTGATGGGAGCATTAGGTTGTACGGATGCAGCCACCTGCTCTCACCTGGCTTCCTTGTGACCAGCTCAGTGTGTATCTCAGAACTTAACATCCAACATAGACCTTAAGTCTATAAACAAAATGTGTGATTTTGCCCTCTGCCACCCTTCTTAATGAATTCCGTTTTCCTCACCTGGTTTTAACTTTAGGGAAGAAGAAAGGCATTCTGGAGACCAGGTACTTGATTTACTTATAAGTAATCCACGCTCCTCTTTGGAACTAAACCTGGGAGTAAAAAGTTTATGTTAGAAATGAAATGCAATCTGAATTCCGTGAATTCATAAGGAAGAAAAGTTGAAGCAATTACCGCTAAGTGTATTCAGACCAAAGCATAAAAACAAACCCGGCTTAAGCTGTCACTGGCTGTCACTGAAACTGTCTGTGCTGCGGAAGTGGTCTCTGTGCTGTCCACGGCGGTAGCCACTAGCCCCATGTGGCTGCCGAGCACTTGCCATATGGCTAATGCCATTGAGAGACTGAATTTCTGTTTTATTTAATTGTCGTCATTGAAATTGAAATAGCCACATGTGCCTGGCGGCTCCTCTGTTCTGCAGCACAGGTCTGCCTGCCTTGGTGGAGGTACTTTGGGCTGTCTGGTAGGTGGTCCCTCGCAGGAAGCTTTGAGGCACCCGGAGGTACCCCAAAATGGGGATGTCGCGTGTGTCGTTTCCTCCCCAGCTCCCCAGACTCTTCATACCCAGGCTGCATTTTAGGAAAAGATTGCAATAAAATGCTGATTGCAATAAGTTTCCAGCAGTCTTCATTGGTAGACTGGCCAGGGTGGTGGAGTTATGGAAGATAAGATTACTCTTGAACTTGAGGTTAGGATTCTGTTGTGGAATATAGTCTGTAAAGTATATCTTTTTTTGTTTTAAATTCTGGGTATCTTATGTTGTTGTTTTAAGTTCTACCCTACAGACTCTTGATTAAATTAGTGTGGCTGCCTTCAGAAAGCCATGCTACATACGTAAACGCTTCGGCCCCTTTTGTTAAATATTTTTCTTTGTGGTTAAACAGCATAGATCACCCAAGCTCGAGCCCTAACTTTCCCACACGTTAGCCGTGACCTTGGACAGGTTACCTAACCACTCTGTGCCTCAGTGTCCTCATCGTAAACTTAGGATAATTATATCCATCTTATAGGCTTAGCATGAGGATTAAATGCGTTGATATTTATAATGCACTTAAAACAGTGCCTGCTACATTCTAAGTGCCGAATGAACAGCAAGGGCTGGCTTGCTACCAACAAGTGAATCCCGTAGAGTCTTTTTCTACCCAAGCCTCCTGTTTTCAGCTCTGTCGACCAGCTGTCCCCAACCTCTGTGGCACCAGGGACTGGTGCTCCTGTGAGAATCCAGTGCCTGATGATCTGAGGCGGAGCTGAGGCGGTGACGCTGGCGCTGGGGAGCAGCTGCAGGCGCAGATGAAGCTTCGCTCGCTCGCGACTCACCTCCTGCCGTGCGGCCCGGTGCTGTGGACTCTTGTGCAGTCTGCGTATGGACTATAGGAGATGCCCCTTTATTCCCAGTCCTCGCAGTGCTGCTGCAGAGCAAGAATTTTGAGTTAAAAAAAAAAAAAGATTCACAAGCACCTTTAAAATTAGAGGCAGATAGAAAAATCAGCAGGGACATCTCTCTGCGTTTGAGTTCTGCACCTAGTAGGCCCTCGGTAAGCGTGGGCCGGCCGGTGGACTGGCCCTGGAAAGGATGGTGGCCAAGCAGATGCGTGCTGTGCTTTTCCAAAGGGAGGGGCTGTCTCTTGAAGGCTGCAGTTAACTCTCCGTCCTCAGCTGCCTCGACATAACTCATCACTTCTTGATTCTCCAGTGGCATCTCCTGCCCAAAACAGGTCGAGTGTTTCTGCTTCACCGGCGCGGTATTTAGTAAGATTTTCTTTTCCTGGTGAATAATGATGTGCGAGGAGGAACCAACCAGAGCTGGCTCCTTTTGGAGACCTCTGCTGAAAGCCAGGGAGGGGAAGAGGCGGGTGGTCAGGGAGCAATGAGTCAAAGCCGTGAGCTGCTTCCAGCCCCTGACCGCACTGAGCCGTCGGCTTCCAGCCCGACAGCTCAGACTCCCAAGGCATCTGGACAGCAGAAGTGCCACTTGGTGCTACATATTCTGGGCCGTTTTGCCATTCATTACACCATTTCACTAGAAGCAGATCATTTCAATAGGAAGAGTTCAAGAAAATCACAATCCTATAATTTAAAAGCAACTGCGGGTTTTTAGAAAACTTGCCATTAAAACTCCGATAAATGTTGCATATAAAGGCTTTGGTATAGTGTCTGCTGGTGCCTCATTGGTTCTGAGTGGACAGAGAAGCCACCAAGAGTCTGTTCACCCACAGCCAGACTTCTGGAAACCTCCATCTTCTAGAATGATCTCCTCCAGAAAACCAGTCACGTGGCGGAGCCGCTTCTCTGTGCCAAGCTAACAAGAGCCAAAGCTCACAGCCGAAAAACGAGCATCGCCTTGCAGAAGGGAAGGCATTTCTTGCTTAGTTCGTAATGTTTATTAAAAGCCACTCTTTGTTCTTTTAGCGCTTTTACTTGAAAGAAAAACAAGAGCGGAACAAATAAACCGAAGGGACAACAGCAGAGAACAGTGAAGGCGTGACAGTGCCAGGTAGCCGTGACAGTGAGGACAGACAGCGGTAGACATTCCGTGGACGTGGCTCCATCGAAGGCAGAGGCTTCCGGGTCGGGATGCAAACAGCCCCTCGCCACCAGGGCCAGGGAGAGGCCCAGGAGCCTGGGACACACGTTTAAGGAGGCTGAGGCCACGCTGGTGCACGCAGCGAAAGTGGAGTGGTTTATATGCAGCCTGTGCGTAGACCCGTTAGGGAGCTGAGCGCTCCTTAATCAGTTTCTTTTTCTGTGTGTGCGGGTGACATCTCAGAACAGCGTTCCCTAGTGTAACCCTTTGGGGAAAGATTTTGTTCAACACATTGTAACTGAGGTTATTTCCAGTTGTTGAATTTTTTTTTCAAACTAGGGATTTTGTGAGATGTCTACCCGGTAATCTCATTAGGTTTTTCAGTCTTAGTTATTAAAATCACTTTTAGAAGTAAAAAGCAAACATAAATAGTGCACAGTTTTAAATCATATTACACTGCATTTTAAGGTTCTTTGATGTAGAAAGTATTACCTTATTCTGTACGATTTTCATTGTGATTATATTACTTTATCTTTTTAATGTAAATTTTTAGAGATTTGTTTTCATTTGTTAGGGAGTGATGTGTAGCTTTGCTTGGCTTAGTGCACATGGAAAATACAGGTCAAAATTCATTTGCCCATGGGCAAAAACTGCAACCAATGGACCCGTGTCATCAAGGCCGATAGTGTACCTGTGGAATCTCTCCAAGGGTTAAATCAGTAGCCCTCGATTTGACAATATGACTTTTACTTTAAGGTGAGCCAGAATCTTTGTCCTATGAAGTAAGATTTGTTTCACAGATTTCATACGAAGTCCTTATGAAGGGATTTCAGAGGCAAGAGCAAAGGAATAAAACATGTTTATGGTATTCTAAAATAGGAAGCTGAGATATCACGAAGAGGAATTGGGACCCCCTTCCAGACAGCGACCTAAGACGGAAGGGTTCTTGACAGAAAAGTCAGATTGTATAAAGCTGTCCAGAGGAGGCTGAGTCTGTGTTTCTTGACACCCTCCCCTCCACCTTCAGTCTGTACCCCTCAAAGAAAAACCTGTTTTGCTTTCATTTTGTCCACTTTAGTTATGTAAAAATGTTTTCCTCTCTACATTTACAGATCTTTTATCCAAATAAATAAGCTTAGTCTATCATAAATACAGTAATGGTGATGTCAAAAGGAGGTGGTTTATGATATTTAATTTTCTAAATTATGCTGCTGCCCTGGTTTTGTAATTTCTACTAGACGAGACCCTTCAAAAGCTGATTTTCCATTTTAATACCCAATTAATACTAATGATGGGTTTCCTCACCAAATGGAGAGACGAGTAACCCTTTGAACTATTATGTAATTCCGTCGTGGTCTGTCAGTATGAACACCTTGTACTTTTCTGCATCTCTCAAAGTGCTTGTAATTCCTTAAATTACTCTTTTGCCTGACACCCCCCAGATGTGAACAAGGCGGTTGTCGTTTAACAGAGTAGGGATCGTGTTCTGAGACCCTCGGAGGCGTCTGCATGTGCTTGTTGACTTCCATTCCTTTTATTCTGTCCCTTTGCCTTTTCCTCTGCCTCCTCCCTACTCTTAGCCCTTGAATCTGCAGGACAGTGACCTGCGTTTCTGGGTACATAGTGGACGCTCAGTGACTACTTTTGAGTGATGCATTGACAAGGAAATAAGTACTTCTTTTTCAATTACAATCTTCTATTCTTAAAATGATATTCCTAAAGATATAGCAGTGGCATCCAGAATATTTTCATCAGTTTGCCCAGGACTGTTTCCCAGTAATAGTAAATTACTCCTTTACTGTTGAGCTGTCAACTAGTTTTCTCATTCTTAACTCCAGGAAGATGGAGACTTCAGCTTCCAAGAAGGAGCCCTATGCCTCTCTGGGCAGGAGACGCAAACATCTGTACAAGTATTTAAAAATGACTGTTTTAACATTTATTTATGTAACGCTTTTATATAGGTTTTTCTGCATGCCTGGTACTGTTCTAAGCACATTACCAAAATTCACTTTTGCGCTCATGAAGCCTGTGAGGTAGGTGGTGTTATGCTCAGTTCGTAGAGGAGGACAGTGAGGCAGGAGGCTGAGGAGCTTGCCCGAGGTCACACACTGTGGGTGGTGGGGCCAGGAGTCACACCCGGGCAGTCTGGCCTCATGGTTGATGCTTTTAACCACCGAGGCGCAGCTCCGCCATCAAAGTTAGTTCATGGACAAGAATTACAGTCAAGATTCTCCCAGAATATCTAAAGATTGGCTCAACACACTGCTTTAGGGGAAGAAAAACCAGTAGCAAATTGAGTAAAACTTTCCAACATTTAGGCTTAGAAAGCACATTTCCTGGGAAAGGCCCGCGCAGGTGGCTTCTGGGGATGGCAGTATTTCCGTAGCTGTGTCCCTTGTTTTAAAGTCGCCAGCTCATCTTTGCTGTCTCACACGTTATCACAGCCAGCGACCCTTCCAGAGTTCTGCTTGGGGCGCGTCATCTTAACTAGATCATTGGGGAGCTTCCTGTTTTCCGTTACCGCAGGTGACAGTGTTGCTGAACTTCCCACTGCTAATGCAAGGCGGGTCCCCTTTGCCTCCAGCTTCTAGTAACGTTTAAACATTTTCCCTTCCAGCCCCGACTAGCAGCCTCCTCAAGGCCCTTCCCAGTGACAAAGCCACCTATTTTTAATACCTTTCATGGCCACACTCTACTTCCAGGTCCCCAAATCTCACTTGGGTATCTAACGCTGCAACACTGAGTGGCTTAAAATAGCGATTGTTCATTATTTTAGTTCTCTGCTCCACGCAGTGTCACCTGGGGCCACTTGACTAGGGCCCTTCCGCTTCCAAAATGGCTCGCACACCCGGCTGGCAAGTTGGTGCTCACAGTTGCCTGGGAGCTCAGCCAGGACCGGCGGACACCCACCTCAGTTCCTCTTTATAGACTGCTCGGACTTCTTGGTGGCACGTGGTAGCCGTGTTCCAAGAGTGGACGTCCCAAGAGTGTGGTGAAAGCCACGATCACCTCTTGTGACTTAGCCATAGCGCTCACGTAGCATCACTTCCGCCAGTCACGGGCCTACCCAGTTTTGGGGAGTGAGAACCTAGACTTCATCTCTTAATAATGGGAGCATCCAGTCACACGGTGGCAAAAACTAAGCACTTTGGGTAATTTAGTTTTTCCATTCTGTTGGATGGTGTGTCTTCGTTTAAGTGTTGTGTGTACTTCTCTTTGTCAACTTTATCCTCATCTGCTTTTCACCTGAATACATCGTGGTGGTTTTTATAATGATGTTGCACTTGAAAAGAACCTGCCATTTATTAGGAAAATCAAATTTTTTACTAAAAAAAAAAAGATTCACATCTATTTCATATTCCGGTTCGCATTTGCACATCAAATGCTGTAAGCATTTATTGAAAAAAATGACAGTCGTAATTTATGCTCTTCCTAATGGTAGCTTAGGAATGGTGATGAAAAATAATTCAAAGCAGCTTCAAAAATGATTTGCCGTTGACAGGGGTGTGTTTTGCAATGAGCTGACCGTTTTATACTTTAAAGACAAGCCTGTTAAGCGCTCGCTTGTCCCGCTAGTATTTGTTGAGTTACTGTGTCAGCCATTGGGCTCACGTTGGCACCAGACACGGGCCTGGCCTCGTGGAATGTGCCACGTAGTGAGGAAGACGGGCATTGATAGGTCATTCTAAATAAATGTCAGACCACAGCCTTGTAAAGCACCAGAGGTACCTGCTAACGGTTAGGGAAGCTCTGAGACTTTCTGCTGGGAACTTGACCTTGTCTCCCTAACGAAGCGCCCTGTTGGCCCAGATCTGGAAGGTGGAAGACACGTAGTCTTGCCGCGAGACGCATGGGCACAGTGTGTGTCGCAGCCACGCATGGGTCCTCGCACAGACGAACGAAGCTACACGAGCCCCTGGTTCAGACATTTCTAGGGAGACTGAGGCCCCCACTGTGCTGCCGTGTCAAGCCCGTGAGTTAAGTGACTCTTGGAAAGCACATGTTCACACGGGCCTTACGGAGCAGAAGTCTGCGTTCGAAGGGGCCTCTTCATTTATGAAGAATTACTTAATTTTGAATAACGGCGATCACTGTGGACAAGGGCAGTTCCAGTCGGGGTTCAGGTACTAAGGAGAGCAGTGGTTCTCCGTGTGTGGCCTGGGGACCCCTGGAGTTCCCCGAGAGCCTTTCAGGGTGTGTGAGGTCAAGACGATTTTCATAATGATACTAAGACGTTATTTGCCTTTCTCACATTCTTTCTTTCACGAGTGTAAGAGGACTTTTTCAGAGACCGGATGACGTTCATCACAGCAGATCAGATGACGAAGCCTGTGTGAGAATTAAACTATCATCTATTAAGCCAGACCTTTAAAAGCTTTGCAGAAATGTGAAAGAATGCCATTCTTCTCACCGTTTTTTTTTTTTTTTTGAAGATTTTATTTTCATAACTAATTATGTTCACATAGAGTAGGGTTTATTTTTGTTATTTCTAGATGAAAAAGTAATTCTAAAATTTCTGTTTCTGCTTTTAACATGGTAATTATTGATAGCTATAACCCACATAAACAGAAGTTCATTGGGGTCCTCAATTTTTAAAAATATAAAGAGGTTTTGGGACAGAGGAGTTTAAGATCCACTGAAGTGTGGCCTTCTTTTGATTTGGGGCGTTTTACTGACTCTCTCAGACACAGGAGGAGTCTATGAAACGGGGGTGACGATCAAAGCACTTTCTCGAAGAAGGATTAAAGAAGTTAGCATGTGCCAAGAGTGTCTAAGACTCCGTGGCACAGAGCAAGCGTCCTGCATCCCTTAGTTTTTATTGTCATGACCGTTTAACATGACAGCAGAGCCGAGGCGAACGCAGACTCCACTGAAGCCTCGCTGCTAAGAATGTTTGCCTGTGTTTCCGGTCATCCGTGTTACTTCTGTAAAACACTGCATCCAAAAGTGAAAGAAATTGGATTTTGTCATCCTTTTTTTGAGTTGGGTTAGAGCAGAGGTTTTTGTAGGTAGGTGGTCAGGGTGTGAGGTTGGAAGACATGTAGATTCACAACAGCTTGGGGTACTTATCCCACCTTCACCCCCCATCCCCACAGCCAAGGTTCTGCTATGTCTGCCATCACCGTGAATGGGGGAGGGTGCTGCCGTTTGGGAGTGCTCCCCAGAAGTCGCGTTATGTGCCTGGGCTCCAGCATCCTGGACAGCGAGCTGAACAGAGAAGCCACGTTGGGGAGCATGTCATTGTCATTTCGTACCCAGCTCTTGAGATGCGGAAGCTGAGCGTAGGCTTTAGTGTTGGTCTCAAAAGCCTTAATTCATCCTCTGACATTAAGCAATTTACTGAAATCCCTGATACTCAGTATTCTTATTTGGAAAATGGAGGTGAAAATAACATCGACCAAGCCATCCAATGACACCTCGCGTGCAGGCGCCACGGCACACCCTCTCGGTAGCTTCTTCAGTCATTTGCCTGCTCAGTCTAGAGAGAGGCCCTTGCCAGTGAAATAAATCGTTCTCTCCGGAGCCTGAAAGCTCGCCAAAGATATTGTAGCTTTGTAGCTTTGTAACGTTCTTTTTTCTATCTTTTTTTAGGACAGCCCAGAAACTTGCAGGACCTGTGCCGAATTAAAATTCGACAATGTATAGGCCTTCAAAACTTAAAGCTGCTTGATGAACTACCGATTGCCAAGGTCATCAAAGACTACTTAAAACACAAATTTGACGATATCTGATCCACACAGAACTGTGAGCAGGAGTAGGGCTTGTATTCCAGATACTTAAAAGGCTTTCCGCCTTGCACAAAGTATATCCTATGCAATTTCTGATTTGCTGTAAAGTCAGAAGGCAGGTATACACTTTTAGGTTTATTTTTGTTTGGTTGGTTTTCATTGTAGGGGAGGGTTTTTTTTTATATACATATATATATAAACACACACAAACACACACACATACACACATACACGCTTGAAGGTCTTAATTTGGTTTTTTGGTCCAGGTTTAAGAGGTCCAAGCTTTCTATACAATATTGCATTTACAAAAATTGTTTTTCCAAAATGACGCAAGCAGATTTGGAGTGCAGAATTTACCCTTTTCATATTTACGGTTTCATTGGGGTGCACGACGTAAACCAGCAGGGCACACATTAAAGTTCGGAGGGGTGGTTTCACCCGGGGTGGGGGAGGGGGCAGTCTTAGGTTCCATTGGAAAACACCCTAAGACAATTTTACAGTAATGCTGTCACCTCATTCATTTTTAATGAGTACAAATTGGCTGTTTTAACTGTTCTCTTCCTAATTACTGTAGCTTTCGGGTGACATAAATCCAGTACCTCTGCTTCCTGTTGGTGTGCTCTCGTTTTTAACTTTTTTTTTTTTTTTTTTTTTTTACCAACCGTGGTACACTACCCAGAGACATCGCGTGTCAACTACTGTCTCTAATTGAATTGTGCTTTTAAAATGATTAAGGGGAAGGAAAATAACTTTATAAAGCCAGTGTATTCTGTTTTTCAAACAGTGCCTCCAGTGCAATACTCCTCTCGGTGTATTTTATCCATCATTTCCCTTGATGCTTCTCATGCCACAGCCGGCTCTGACATGCCCGTGAGAACAGGGGCGGCCACTTTTCTTTGACACAGCACCAGAGTATGTCAGCTGCAATTTCCATTTTCAGCTTCGTCCTTTACTTCACTTGAAGCCGAAAATTTAAGCCTGGCGGTAGAGTATTCTGAAAACAGCCCCAAGTATTGTTAAACCGTTTGGCTTTATTGGTTAAGTAATTCGGGGTGGTTTCATGGTGTTTTCTTGTTTTTTCATTTGTTTCTTCCCAGTGAAGAAAATTTTCTAAAAGGTAAAACTGCTAATCAGTGCACGCTTATAAGTCTGATGGATTCCTAATATGCTAATGAGACATTCCTTGTCTGTCTTAAGGTTACACGCAGTGAGGCAGTTACTGTGTTTCTGGGTTGACGGGGCATTGGCTGGCAGTGTTAAACAGAGGTGACAATGTGTCAGTAACGGGGGGACGCTCCCTGAGAAATCTGATCATCACGCCCTTGGGACTGCGTGCCAGTGCTCGATTTATTAGCATTATTTGTTTTCAAAAAAAAGCTTTTCAAATAATCCCAGTGATTCTCAGAGCTTTGGGCAGTTTCAGAATAGTTACACCCTAATGATACATTTCATCAGAAATTGACACAATGAAGGGCTGCTCTTTGACGTTCTAGTTGTACGTCACTACGTCATCACGTATCAGACTGTTTCACCTGCAGAGTGTAACTCAGCAGTGGGCTCCAGCTTCTGCTTTCCCGGCTCAGGCAGTTACACATTCTGAAGCGCAGAGTTTGTTCTCTCGGACGCAGAGTGCCCGTGGCCTCGGGGTGTCCGATCGGGCTGTCCTAGATTTCTAAGGAACAAGCTGCTTTGGAGAAAGGATTTGGGGGACCGCCAATGGCCACATAGCCCCTTTTGCAGGGAGCCAGTGAGAGTGTGGCCATTTCTGTGGCCGTCTCGAAACTGTGACTGCAGCCTGGTAGACAGAGACAGTTGATGTGTCCTTTGCCCCGTAAGAATTTCTCCAAAAAGAGTTATCTCGCGCGCGCGAGAGAGTCCCTTTGCGAGAACAGGAGCTCAGCTGCGTTCTCATTCTTTCAACCAATGCCCAGGTCGGAGCCGACACATCCGGGACATGGCACAGCCAGAAATGAACTGAGAGTTACTTCTCCCTGAAACCCTAGGCCCAGGGAGGCGAGGAGATGGGAGGGCACCCACACTCTGAGCAGTAACGCCAGGGCCTCTTTCCTCACACGCATGTATGAATTTATTCAGTTTAAAAAGATTTCCTTCCACCAACCATTCGAAGCTTTCCAGACTAAGCCACTGAGTTAGAGTCAGGGAATTCCAAGTAAAAAGATCAGAGGGAGGGAGGTAAATCCTTTGTTCTGTAATGCTACTGCGACTTCCAAAAAAATTATGAGCGCTCTTCCTGGAATTGCAATGTCTATTTAATGAAGAGGTGTATAATTCCATTATTTATTGTTTGAGGGTTGATTTCTCTGGAAGCTTAAAAAGGAGTTTTCTTTCTGTTTTTATTGAAATCCCAATCACATGTCACATTTAACAAACTGTAACTACAGTGTCTTGAAGTTGTAGCTAGTGGAATGCAGGGATAATAGACGTGCAGGATAAACGCATTTAAACTTGATTGTCAGAGAAGCGCTCTGTGGTCACAGAATGAGGAGAGAGAACGTGTTATTTTCAGAAAATCAACTGATCATTTTTTTCCAGAATCTTGACTGAGATGTTCAGAATAGTATCAAATTTGTCACTGATCCTTCTCTGTTTCTTTTGAAATGTATTATTTAAGTCTATGACTAAACCTTTATAAAAATATATTGGGCAAGTACACCAAAGAAACCAGCTCATAAAAGATTACGATCGTTAATGAACTGCAAACCTCATCTTTTGAAAACAAGATTTTTCTTTTCGTGTGTGTAAATATTTGTGTTTATAAATGTACAGCAGAGCAAGAGCGTTTCTTTCTTTTTTTTTTTTTTAGATTATTTAATTCCCATATTTCTAAACTATTTACCACAGAATAATACACGCTTGTTAGTTGGGAGGACTTGACCGTTTTGTTTTTGAATTCATTACCCGTCATGCTTGGAGCAGCCTTTCCGCGAGAGGACTCAGGGTCCTGGCGCAGGCGACAGCACACACACCTGCAGCATGCGGGAGCCTGCCACGGCCTCAACGTGTGGCCCGAGACACAGAAACGTGAAGTTTGACGACCAGAGTGGACCATCCGAAAAGTGAGATTCTAACTTTCCTGCAGGATCGCTCATTAGCCCCGGATGTGATTGGGATGAGGCCCTTTGCCCACAAACTTAGCCTTCATGTAACTCCCGGTGTGTTATATCATACTGTATTTTGTTCTTCCTTTGTAATGTAAGTTTTGCTTTGGGTCAATTTGAATTAAAAAAAACAAAAAAACTTAAATCTGGTTTAAAACTTATTGGCATTGTGTTTTATTTCTAGTCTGCCTTCACTTTTGCATATGTCCAGCCATTTGGTGAAAAGAAACAAAAATCTATCATCGATCAACGTTTTAGATCATTGGGAATCGTGTGAGAGCGTGATACGGGAAAGAGCACTGTTTTAGATCAAAAAAGCAGTTCTTACCAGCCTCTCCTCCCCTTTTTAATGCATTTTGCAAATGCCAACCAACAAAAGACAGTCACATTCTTGTGTTAATCCAATATTGACCCTTTTGGGGCCGGATTCACCTTGACTGAGGACCGAGTTTGGACCACAATGTATCTAAGCACAGAAAAAATAAATGCAGCGAAAACAATGAACTTGAGGGCGTTGATGAGCCTGCAGGAGACAGAGGCAAAATAAGTCCGGTTCCACTATCCATGCTGATCAGCAGGGGAGCCAGATGTGGAAAGTAGCCACGTTGCTTGCAAATCGAGGTCATTTTTTTTTCCCAATATGACTGAAGTAGTGTATTGTTTTTTCAGCTGAAAGACAATTTCGAAAAATGGCTGACTGATAAAACAGATTATCTGCTTGATAGAAAAATTATTTCCACATCCCATGTAGTTGGGTTCCGATGATGAAATGGATTTGGATTCTCTGCCTGTGTTTATGTCACATAATGTAACCCTATGTCCTCTTAACATGTCTTACAAGTTTTGATGTCAGAATTTATATCAGCTTTAATACCAATACAGATTTTAAATATGCACTGCCAGAAACTGATATTTAGGCCCGAGTTGATGTAGACTCATGAGATACAAAGCTAATTTGTCTTTACCATTATTCTGTCATTATCTATAAGGTCCCTGGGGTCTTAGGTAATCACACCAAGGGTTAGCCAGCATGTGGTGTCCCGAATCTCATGACTTCCTTGTATGCTGCTGGTAGCGTTCAAAGTTTGGTAATACATTTCTGTAAGATCGTGATTCGTTTTATAGATGGGTCTCTGTCTTCCCAAAGAACTCTTGACTCCTGAGTGACGGCATTCTGAGTTCGTTTTGGAAAGAACGAGGTGATTTCTGGAAGGACCTATAAGCGATGATCAGTGTGAATAAAGAAAGCCTCGCCCAGTCTCTTGTCCCAAGGGAGCACGTCCCTCTAGGTACTGAGATGCGCTCCCCAGTGCCACTCAGCTGCACCCAGAGTGCCTCGTGCAGGGTTTCGATTCAGCCAGGTGACTTTCCATTCTGAAGGCCCATAAATCATTCCGAGTAAAGGATCAGATAAAAGCAAATTATTTCTCGTCGCTGCAGATACGATCTTTTTAAAGAATCATCATCTTTTGTAGTTTTTCTAAACATTTTAAATGTTGGTTCGTTGCAGCATCTTAAAAATCACACTTAGAACCTTCTCAATGTTTTTTTTTTTCAGTTGGAAAAAAATTGTTCCAAATTAATATAAATGTAACCTACATTATCTTACTTTAGGTAGCGATGAAGTAATTCACTTTTCTGTGAAATAGTGTTTTATGAATCAGAAAAGAGAGGGCTTCATTTGGACAATGGGATCCAGACGAAGTTGCGAAACTCGGATGTGGGGCGATTACACTGACCCTCTGTGGCCGACACAGGTAATCTAGCTGTGGATACTGCCTATTTTATCTGGCAAGCAGTCACATTTTTCTTGCTGCTCAGTCTTGAGCTAATCCTGCTTTTCTTCCTCTGATAGCTTTGGGTCAGGGCATAGCTCAGTTTTCGTTTTCTTTACCCCCCCGCAAAAAAAAAAAAAAAAATAGGGTGTGGACTTACTGTACATGACCATTTACTATTTCCCTGGGGCTTTTCTAGTTTTTTCCCTCTCTCAATTTTGGCCACTTACCCCTTTGAGGAAGTACACAAGCGCAAGGTATGCCCTCGTCGCCAACTTGCTCTCATGTATGGATTTTAATGTTCCCAACTGCTCATTTTCCCTACTTTACCTGCGTAGAAATATAACTTAATGCCGTGTAAGAAGACCGCCTAGTCAATTAGTCTGGGCAACAGCCATTTCCCCATCTCGGGCAGCACCAGAGAAGCAAAACTGGATTTCTTCTGGGTTTTATTACCTGTGTTCTTAAGAAATTCTTTGCTATGAGCACAGGGAGCCCCCTGAAGACAGACCCCGGCTCTTCTTTGCCAGAAATCTCAAAACGGTATTTGCTGAAAGAATCAGTTCTCTGAAGCTTGAGGTGCATGTGGCAGTCGGCCCTCAGCCAGGGCCTTTGTTCCTTGGAGCCTCCGAGGAGACCAAGGTCAAGAGGGCGACAGTGTCAGTGTCGTTCAGGTCGTGGTCTCAGGGAAGTACAGCTGTCCCGGTTCCAGCCAGTGCCGCCTCTTGCTGTGCCTTCCTGCTGCCCTCTGTCCCCACCCCGCTCGCTGCGCCCCCCTCTGTCAGAGTCACCAGGCAGTGTCCCCACGTGATCAACTGCATGGCACTGACGGCCACTTCCAAAGAGAGACCTCTTGTCTCCCTGAGTTCTCACAGCATGTTGAGGCTTCGAAGGGTTACAGTGCCCTTGAGGCCGGGGACACGCCGTGTCCAGCTCAGAGCTTCCCAGCAGCTCACCGGTGTGTCCCAGAGGGTCGCAGTTACGCTTAGACGGAGCTCACCTCTGTTCTCGGGGCAGCTAGTGGGGACCGAGGAGAAGCCCCTGGCCTGTCACCACCTGTAGCCTCCACTTTTCCACGACCAGCACCAACGGCCCTGTTTTTATGTAGGAGGAAAGTGCTGACATAGTGGGTCCTTTGTGACCATTTCTCTCCATAGCGCCTGCCCGTCACAGAGCCTAGCTCTGCACAGTGTGCAGGGTGCAGCAGCGAAGCCTCCTCGCCCTCTGCGTTCTTTGGCAATCTCGGGGTTGGGGTGGCTCTGCCTCCCGTCGGTGGTTTTCTGTGAGACAGAAATTGCCCCCCTGTTCACACAGCAATGGTAGGATGAGATGCCATTTTGGCAAGAGTTGGCAAGGCTCGGGGTTTTAGACTTCCTCCCACGCATCCATAAAACTGCCTCTAATTTCCTCCGAAACGTTTTTCTGGGAATCCGATCTTAGCCTCCACCTTTTTGAATGATCTTGAATGAAGGGAAGCAGCTTAGATTCTGGGGGTGCCCTTAGGAACTGCACTGCCAGCCTCGCACATGCGTGGACATGAGGATTACTTCTCGTCATACTGTGTTTTTGTTTTGCAAGATGTGTTTTCAAGATGGGTCGAATAACTTGGAGTTATGTGATGCTAGTGGCATTCATACTTAACTTTTTTTTCCCCCTTTTTAGTTTTCATTACAGGCAGCTAAGAGATAGATATACCACCAGCCTTTCCTCATATTTTCTGATCCTTCAAATCATAACCCAGGATCATAGTTTTGGGGCTGGCTTCTCCAAGGCTGTCCCTGTCATAAGAAGGTCCTTGCCCTCCAGCCGCCCATCCCATGTCCCTGTCCCTGTTCTTTGGCTCTGCATCTCTCTTTGCAGTGGGGAAACTAGTTACCATGTCATCTCCACCCACTACGGCAGAAGCTTTGGGCATTGTGGGCAGGCAAGCAGAACAAAGCCCACACGTAGTCCAGCCTCGCAGGGGATTTGTGAGCGAGGGAGCGAGTGTGACAGCCCCTTCGAAGCCCTGCTGCTAGGTGAGAAACCCAGGAGGGAAGGGACAGTGAGTCTGTGCACGTGGGTGCTCAGTAAGCTACTTCACATTCATTTTCTTGTAATTATCACCACCGCCCCATGCTCGTCACAGATGAAGCAGCCAAAGGGGAGTCTTCCTCCCCACCCCAATTCACCTGTCAGGTTCCACCTCACTCTGGCCCGGCCCAGCCCACCAACGCCTCCTCAGCGGAAATGTGTCCCCACACCTCAGGACTGGCCTTCCTCGCCCTTCCCGGGGCTCCCCGGACACCTTTGTTATCACACGTGTCACCCACTGTCTTGTTTTTCCTGTGGCTTGTGCTCCTCAAGGTTCTTAAGACAAAACTGATGAAACCCCTCCAAGGGTGTGCAAATGTGTGTGTGCGCGAGTGACTCCTCCAGGGAAGAGGGCCCGGGGCACGGTCACGTCATCTCATCCCCTGATGAGACGTCATGGACCCCCATGGTTGTTCCCGAGCCATCTGTCGCCCTGCGGCCCATGGCCACGGGCGGCACGCCCACCCACCTCCGGGGTGCCACCGATGGGCTTTACCTGTCCCCAGTGCACCGTGCTGAGCCAGGTGACAGGACCGTGAGCGCACCTCCTCCTGCCTGCAGGGGCAGGGTCCCCCTCTGGCATTCAGAGTCACCTCCCTTGGCTCTCATCTCCCCCTAACTTTCCTTCCATCCTCTCTCTTAACTATGTCCGCATGGGTCCTGAGTGTCTGTCTTCACCAACAGGGACCGGACAGAGGTGTGACACTAGAGGGGACCTTGGGAACCCCGCGCCAGCTCAGGGAGCGGAGAGGATCCCCCCCAGATTAGACAGGGTTGGAGGGCTCGTAATGGCCTCCCAGCAGGCGGTGATGCGGAACCGGGCTCCGGGGACACTCGGAGCTGTCTGTCAACATCGCCTTCCGTCACCAGGTCACCAGACCTCTGCGGGTCCCCACGGCGCCTTCGAAGAAAGCCTCTGACACCTGGGAGGGGACGACAGCAACGCCCTGGGGGCTGGATGACGAGGCACAGTATTCCCGCCAATGAGGATGCTCGCCTGCCTGTGAGGACCCCCGGGGGTCACCGTGGAACCCGGGGGGGCCCTGCGGGGGACCATGGCGGAGAGCGGGCATGCCACCACTTCGGTTTGTGGGCTTCAGCCGGTGGCCTCACCCTCGAACCCAGCTGGCTCCCCGGGGTGTAGAACCCTCGTGACAGCCTCCGGACACCTTTGTGCATTAAGATAAAAGTGCGAGCATGCAGGTTCTGGTGTGAAAACACCCCAACCCCCTGTTGTATGAGGATCCCGGCGTTCCCTTTGAAAATCCTCTAGAAGCACTTGCTCATAAAGCCTGTAATTAAGGAACCGGCCAGCTTCATAGAAATGCTTGATGTCTCGGAAGTTATGAGGGGGGTGTAAAAAAAAAAAAAAAAAAAAAATCCTGACCTGACATCCACTGGTACCATCGCTTTCTTCTCCATTTCATAATGTTCTAAATTTAAAAAAGCTTGAACTGCGGTCCATTTTCATGGCCCATAAAAAAGGCTTGCTCTGCGGAAGCTCATCTGTGCATGACGTGTAAGTGGAGGTGCTCCCCCAGGCCAGCTGGACCCCTGGAGTCCGTGTGATAAAGATCCTGAGAGGGGTCCCCCAGTCCTGGCGACACAGGGTACACTCCTCATGAGAGGTTCACGGAGTCTGCCCCAGTGTCCTCTCCCGAGCAGCTTCCCTACATCCTGGAGAGTTTAGAACTGATTCGTTTGAGCTGGAACTCCACCCCAGGAAAGGGCCCAGGCTCGGGTGCGCTCCCGCGGGCCCCCGAGGTGGCAGCGAGGTGACTGGGAGGGGGAGAGGGAGGGTGCAGGGCTGGCTGGGGGCGACTCAGCCGGCCGGAATCGGGGAGGGCCGTGCTTAAGCTCACCCCCTAGAGTGTGCAATCATGCTGCTCCACTGTATACATCAGTCAAGAGGGTCTCAAACTCGAGTGAGCATCCGAATCCCCCCAGGGGGCCTGTGAAAATATCCCGGAGCCCCACTCTGATGTGGCAGGTTGGGGCGAAGCCCAAGAATCTGAGTTTCTAACAAGTGCCCGGGGGACACAGCTCCTGCTGGTCCAGAGGAACCGCCTCGGGTGTGTAAGCTCTTCCACGGCAAAAGAGGAGAAACCAGAAAATTCCAGCCGTTACTATGAGACGCTGCCGACCCCACCTACCTACTCGCCCCGGAGCGGTGAGTAAGTAGCTCTGGGGGTTCTAGAAGGAAGCCACACGTAGAGTGGTTCCCTCGTTTTTCCGGGTCAGGCACGCAAAGCTCCCCTGTCACGGGGCAAGCTGACTCCATGTCTGGGCTTTCTGCCTCCAGTTATCTTTTGCGACGACTTCATCGAAGCCCGGCACGTTCAGAACCAGTCGCCTGCGGTCCAGTTGTCCTGCTGTCACCGTTCTTCGACCGAGTTTGACAGCTCGTAAATAAGACATCCGACGAGCATGAAAGTGACCGCCCCAGCCTGCTGGGGGGCGGTGGGGGGGGGGAGGGGATGACTCCCGCTGCTCCGGCCCGCGTGCCTTGGCACGGCCCCCAAGGCAGGCTGCCAGCGTCATGTCCATCAGTGCTGCCCCACGTGCTGATGGCGGGTGGATAACAGCTGGCCAAGTCAGCTGTGTGCAGCCCACAGTGACCACGGCACCCGCGAGTCCTCTCCCAGCCCCTGGAGGCAGCCGGGGCTTTGGGGGCGGGGGCTAAGCTGGTGTTACCTGCTTTAAGAAAAAGTCAGATAAGTAAAATAAAACAGAGCAGCTAGGAGGGGAGCGTAGCTTTGCATCAGGGGCTGCTGCTGCTGGTCTGGGGGCCACCGATGTGGGGTGTCACCTGGATAGAACCTGCTAAAAGGAAGAATCATTCCTCCTCCTTTTTTTTTAAAGTTTTATTGAGTTATAATCGTTGTATAAAAATCAGCATACGTTTAATGTATGTAGTTGGATGGGTTTGATGGTTCCCACTGGAAAGTAGAAAAACAGGCAACTTGACAAAAAAATAAATGCCCAAAGCTTTTCCCCCACGATACGATGGGCTGCCACACACGACGCAGGACCGAGGACAGTGACGAGCGATGCTCTCGAGGGTCCGGTCTCCAGGGGCGGGTGGCCTTGCGGGTGAGGGAGCAGCTTGGGACACGTGTGGCGAGGGCAGTAGTGGCGTGTCTAAAGGCCTGAGGGGACTTCCTGGGGGAGATCCAGCTCACCCCTCACTACACAGCCTGGCCCGGAGGGTCTCCAGCGGTGGCTGCAGGCAGCCTCCCTGCCCATGTGGGCTGTGTAGCCTCCTCACGAAGATGCTGCCTGCCGAGATGCAAGCTACAGGAGGCCGGAAACCCTTTAACAGGCTAAGGTGCCTCGTAAAATATCCAGTTTCTCTGAATCCTCGGAAAGATCCCAACACTCTGTTTTCCAAACCCTGCGTCTCCTAACCTGCCTAATTGAATATTTTTTCTAAAAGAAAATCCAGCTGAATCCCTAGCCAGGCAGTCTGGGATTGCAGACAGCTCCTGGCCTGCTGCACCCCAAGTCTGATTCGCTTGGGGAGGGGTGTGGGCGCGGGAGTAAAGGACAAACTTTTTATAGATGGCTGAGTGGTGAGTCCATGGGCGTTTGTGCTATGATGCTCCGTTGAAGATTTTTGCCAAACACAAAAAGAAAAATTGGGTTCTCGCCTGCTGGACTGTTAGTTCTTTGAGGGCTGGGTCTGTTCTTTTCCCCTTGGTTTTTGATTCCAGCATGGAGTTTGGCATGTTGCAGACATCCAGTCGTTGGGCAGAAGTTGTCACCTCTTCGCGTTAAGGAGACTTGATTCCTGACGATCACCAGCTAGTGTCGTTAGTTCCGTGAAGAGGTGTCATAGCCTCAGCACAGGGGTGTCCAGGCTGCGGTCAGCTCTCCAGCAACAAGAGGAAGGGTTAGACCCTCGGAGAGATACGAACGTAAACGAAAACGACTAATGCAATAGAAAAACAGTAAGGGCAGCAGATAAAGAGCTGTTTCCGACACCCCTCACCTTGGCCGTCGAGATCCGCTCCCCATTTTTTCTGATTAACTTGCTAAAGACAGAACACATTTGTGACACGGGCCTCACACGTCCTAATTTCCCTGGCTTTGCCGGTGACCGGCCGTGTAACTCTGAGCAAGTCATTTGCCAAGGATTATAGATGAGCCAGGGTCCCTCGACCCGCCACACGGGTGACTCTAGAGCTTCAGAGAGGACAGGACAGGGAAGAAGGGGAACTTGGGGGACAGACCAAGCTGCGAGCTCCCCTCCCCCACCCCACCCCATTCCCCAGGCTTATTAGAGGTGGTTTATGAAAAGCCGGAATCCAGGCCCCGGGGTCTGGATGGCTCAGCACCATCAAACTCACTTTGTAAATGTGCAGCAGCTGTGAAAAACAAGCTTAAGCCTCAGTAATCACTTTTTCGCTTTTACCAATTACGCCGGGCTGCTTTGTGACAGAAGTTAATGCCGAGTAAGAATTTTAAAGAAGCCTCATTTTCCTTGTCTAATTAAATTAAATACTTGAAAGGTGATTCAACACGTTGCTCTTCCCCCCATTAGTCAGCTGAAAATTACAGGGTCTTTCAGGAGGTTGAGCCACGGGATTTGCCTGTTCAGCCTCTAGGGTCAGCGAGCCCCTCATCCCCCGCCCCCGACGCCCCACCCACCCATCTTGGCATGTGCAGCTGTCCGTGGTGGGGAGCCTGGCCCAGCGCTGCCCAGGAGAATTTAGGGCACGCTCCTTAGTGTTTTGACCCTGCCACAAAAATCTGCGTAGAATGCCTTCGTTCCAGGTTTCTAGTTTCCTAACCTATAGCAGGTGAGACCCGAGGGTGGCTTCTTCCTTTCTAGTTCTTTCTGCTGTAAACTGGTGATCGGATTCGCCTGCACTGGGAGTCCCCTGAGCCGGTGTCTCTGATCCTCCGAGGCAAAGCTCCGGATGATTTAAACGCCAATAAATCCTGGGAATTTTATTTCAGCGATGCCATCAGGATGCGGTACTTCGAAACTTAAAATAATACTCCATGTTCTGTGTGTGTGCTTTCTGCTCCTTATTTTTGAGGTAACACACACACACACATTAGAATGTGTCCCCCAGACATGTGATAGGTTTTGGGGGAGCCTCAGGGAGCCTGGTGATGGCATCAGGTGTGAGTAAAACTTGCTTTGCTCAAACATTTAAAGAATCGTCACCTGTCAAGTGATTGTGCCTGGTGTACACTTCATGACTGGATCAAATTATTCACCACTATTCATGGTCCCTCCCAGGTCACCAACTCCTTTGATGCAAATAATCACCATGTGCATATTTGGAAGAGTCCTTGTTATTTCAAAACGAGCATATACTCTCAAGATATAAACAATATGCAAATATATTAAGTAAAAAGTGGAAGTCCCTTCTCTCTCCCTCCCGCATTAATGCATAGCATGGGTTCTTCCAGTTCCTTCTCTGGCATCTACGTGTGCGTTTACATCTACAAAATAATCTCTCTGCAGCTTGCTGACTCTGCTCGTAGGAACCTTTCACGTTACTGTGTGTAGGTAGGTGTAATTCTTCTTAATGGCAAAATAATATTTTTTCCCCCTTTCAACCCGTGTGCATTAAACATCTTCCATGTAGTAGGAACCGGCGATACAGCAGTAACTAGTTCTTGCGTATTGTCTGTTTCTTACTGATTTCTTCCTTGAATCTAAGTTGCCCAACCTCTTTCCCAAACACTATTTCATCAAGAGTGTTCATTTTCTTAGGTTGAAATTTGTCTGTCACGTGTTTGTGAGACCCAACAATCATGAAGATTTTAACACCATTGTTTTATCTCCGTGTGCACATATGTGCGAATGCATCTTTTTTGTGCCGTTTAAAAATTGTAGACACCATGACACTTTGCCCTTAAATACTCCACCCTGTATCAAGAATAAAGACATTCTTCAATATAAACATGATGCCAACATCGTTCCTAAGAAAATAATAGTAATTCCCTAATCTATGTGATATCTAGTCCATCTTCAAATTTCCCCAAGAATGCCTATTATAACTATTTTGATCTGATTTTTAATCAGGGTTCTAATCTGGGGTCACACGTTGCATTTGGTTGGGTCTCTCTGATCTGGAACGGCACCCCTATATTATTAATCTTTTTTATGTATTTTTAATCTCATGAGATAGACTTGAGAGTCCAGAAGAGTTGCCTTGGAGAATGTGTCATATTCTGGATTCGCGTGACTGTCTATATCTGATGTCACTTAGCTCGTTCGTCTACCTTCGGTATTGCCTGTATGTAAGCCGGAAGTCAGCCTGGGAGGGGGGCTGGCTTTGGGGTAGAGGATGCTCAGTACTCAAACACACTTTAATAGTTTCATCTCTGAAGACCATTGAAAGCAGACGGTTCCCACGCCTTGCAGAAACACGGTTAATCCACTCGAGCATGAAACGGGCAAGAATCACTTCTACCCCCGAAAAGCCAGAGCTGGCTAGTATCTGGTGATCATAAGCACTTGATCTGACTTGCATTTTTCTTACCTATATTTTTATTTCAGCCAAAGTGAGATGAGACAAGAGGCCAGCCAATGGAGGGGCGGCCTGGCCAGGCCTCTGTTTTATTTGGAATGGAGGATTTTGTAGCTCATTTCTTTATACTGTGGCAATCCCGTACTTCATCTCTCAGGTCAATGACTGATTAATGAAGTGAAAAACGGTCCAGTTGGAGACACTAGGTTCTCTCTCCATACTCCCACATAAGTGGCCATCTCTAGATGCCGTTTTAAATTTGTTTGCACCCTGTAACAATAAAAATGTCACATATTAAAGAAAACTGTTTTTCCTGACGTTGTGTATTATTGGGGTGTAATAAAGAGAATGCATGGGGACCTGTAGGGCCCCGGCTCTCTGCAAGGGTCCCGAGCTCCCTGGGGGAGGGGAGGGAAGGAGGCTCGAGTGCTGGCTCCCACTTCACCCTAAGCTGTCGATTCCCCTGGGGCTGCCATTTCTCCCTGTGCTAGATGACCTTTGGGGCCCTAGTGGCCTTAAAGCTGTGATTATCCATATTAGCCTCAGTGTTGGGGGTGCATGTGTGCGTGTGTGCTTACTGTCCACACTGCAGTTCATTTAGCCCTTCGTGATGAGTCTCTCTGGTAGGCACCCTATTATTTCAGGGTAAAGGAGAGGAAACTGAGGCACAAGGGGGCTAAGTGACTTGCCTTGAACAGTCTTGGAGTGTCCTCTGCGTCCACACAGGACTCGTAAGCTCTTGGCTGACGTCACCGTGGTGTTTCTGAACCATTCCCCCTGAGCTCAGGCGACGTGCCTCAAAGCAGCGGTCACTGTGGGTTTGGCTATGACAGAAGCCACCTGGCACAGTCGCTGCGAGTCACTGTGTCCACTCAGACCTGGGCCGCCCAGCTTCTGGTCGCCTCTCTGGCCAGTGGTTGTTACACTGCAGAGTGTCCGGTTCCTGTCACCCGTCCAGTGGGCGACAGCTGGGCAACAGGGGAGAGCCCAGCTACCTCACCTACACACAAGCAGCACCCCCGCCGAAACCCCACGCCTTCCGCCTCGACCACCTCCACGGTGCGTGAAAGCAGCATTTCTGGCTTCCAGACACTGCCCCCCAAAAAAACTAGCCGTTGGTTTTATTACAGCCATCCTCATTGTGTCACTGTGACGGGTAGAATCGCAGGACTCGCAGACAGTGGCATAAGGTGATGAGCTGTCCGCAGGTCTGAAGGTGGTCGCTTGCGTGTGTGCTTCACACAGGCTGGCCTCCTGTGGGCACGCACGGCCCAGACACCGATGGGGAGGACAGCGCCCGAGGGCGGGAACTGGCGTCCCCAAGCCGGAAGCGTCACCTGTGCGTGCTGGCGCACTCTCGTGGCGCCTCGACCTTCTGTCTGAAGAGGGTCAGCCGGGTCTGAGGGCGCCACAGGGACTCGCTGGGCATCTGCGGGGTGGGCCCAGCCCCCATACTGTCACGTGTGTGTGGAGAGCAGAAGGAAGCATGCTGGGGACACGAGTCGTGACAAGGCAGGCTTTTCTGGAAGGATCTGCACATGTGGCATGCACATTTTCTGAACCCTATATTACGACTATGGTCCCTCGATGAGTTTTTACGTGCTCTGCGAGTCTAGCAGGCAGGTTGGGAAAGAACATTTTCTAGATGAAATTTGAATTTCTGGAATATTTTGACAGCTTATGAGGACAGAGGTTTAGAACATTCGGAATTTTTCTGGAGAATCCAGGGTGATCTTCACTGTATCATTTGGCTAGTGCAGCCGTAACAAAGACCCACGACCCACTGAGCTCAAACAACGGAAATGTGTCGTGTCACAGTTCAGGAGACCAGAAGTCTGAGGTCAAGGTGTCGCCGGGGCTGGCTCCTTCTGGGACCACGAGGGAGGATCTGGCCCTGTCTCTCCCGGCTGCTGGTTTGCTGTCCACCTTCGTTTTTCCCCACCTTGTGGCTCTCTGCCTTCACCTCCACAAGGTGCTTTCCCTGTGTGCACATCCATCTCCAAATGTCTCCTTTTTATAAGGACACCTGTCATATTGGATTAGGAACCAATAACATCACTATTTCCTAATAAGGTCACATTCTGGTGTCCTGAGCGGGGGGGTGGTTAGGACTTCAATGTAGGAATCTGGGGAGAGATACGATGTACCCCATCACTGTCACCATATTAAACGTCACCTGTCTGTGGCCTCCTTGGTCCAGCCAAGTTCCACAGTGTCTGTGGGCCCTGGATTCAGACAGGCGAGGTGTGGGCTCCCCTTTCAAACTTTGCTCATCAAAGTGACAGAAAAAGTACAAATTCAGTGCTAGCGGGAAGGTGGCTTCAGACAGACGAGGGTTGGGATGTGTCTCTCCTGCTGCCGGAGGAGAGAGCCCTGGCCCTGGCTAGCTAACCTCCTCTTTTTAACAAGTGTCGGGGGGCTCTCGGAGTAGCCCTGGCTGGTGGAAGACTCGGGGTTTCCACACTGAAAAGGGAGCCCCCCAAACTTCCTAAGAGCCGCCAGAACCGCCCACCTCCGCCAGCGTCCTGGCACCGTGCCCTAACCCTCAGTCTATAGGAAGAGAAGACTGGGGACGGGTAGGAAAGGTCACGTTTGCACTGGCAGCCTTGTGGGGGGTGGGGCAGCCTTTGTGCATTTCCCTGCTTCAGCCACGTGACGGAGGAGGGCACTGGAGGTCCCCCCCCGGAGCCCAGGGTGCCTGACAGAGGGATGCCAGCACCTGTCCGCCCCGCTGGCCACTGCCCAAGCTACAGGACCGCCAGCCCGCACGGAACGATGTGGAGTTTGGGGGTCACCCAGCCTAGATGTCGGAAGCTGCTCCTGTCTGAGATTCGTGTGAGGATGTAAGGGATCACTGAACCCACTGGGGTAAACTAGGTTCCCCATTCCAGGCGCTTGAAGCAGAGCAGACAGAGTACAGTCCCAACACGGCCCTGATCATCGAGCTGGCTCCAGCCTCCAGGGCCGGAGAAGAGGGACAGGAAGTGGGGGGCGGGGAAAGGAGGTAAAGCAGAGACAGCACCGGGTCCCTCCACCTCCAGGAGACCAAGGCGAATCGAGCAGGAAGCTGATGTTTCAGCCGGGACCTCACTGATCTACTAACCAGAAGGCACCGGGGAGGGACGAGCACAGAGCGGGGCAGAGGTGGAAAGAGAAAACCAGCCTCGTGAGCTGACCCCCACCCAGGCACCCTCTTCAGCCCGGAAGTGCCGTGCATGTAGCAGGGAGGTGAGCACGCATGCCAGGTTCCCCTGGGAGGGCGGGAAGGAGGGCTGCTCCGCGTCGTGCCAAGCCCCAAGGGCGCCGTGCGCTCGGAGCCTCTGTGGCTCCATGGACTTGGACGCCCCCGCGTTCACATCCTGTCTGCACCCCGTGCCGTGGGGCGTCAGGCAGCCCCCTTGGTCTCCAGGGCTCAGGTTCCATATCGGACAGTGACCACAGGGCTACTGCAAAGACCACTAAGACACCGCGTGTCAACGGGCACCATCAAATGACGGCCAGACGCCCAGCCTTGCTCTGCTGTGGTCGTCTGTCCCTCCGCCAGCGCTGTGCTATCGCTGAGCGGGCCGCCAAAGGCACTCCCTAAACATCTGCGATTCTGATTCCTGTAACCATTCAGATACTCCTCCATTTTTTTAAAAAAGAGGTAGTACCCAATAGGGGTTGGAATTTGTTTATTCGTAGTTCTTTTGTGCACATCTGCAAAAATGCGAGGCCAGTTGGAGACAGCAGTTAAAAAAATATGACGCCCTTTTTTTTTTTTTTTGAAGTTACACATCGCTACAGCACGATCTGTTGGGCCTTTGGATTACTGAATATTCTAGAGTCTCAGGCTCTAGATTGTGAATGATTATAAGACGCATCCTAAATTTAGTGGCTTTTTGGGGTAAAACACCAATACCTTCGACACACGTTGATTACAAGAGGCATCGCGATCTCAGAAGCATTAAAATATGAGTAAAATGCAAATGGAGAAATGTGGCATGTGGGTGCTGTGGTCGGGGAGGGCAGGACAGCCCCTGCCTCGTTTCGGGGTGGGTACAGAGCAGGAGATGGTTCTGGGGTGCTGTTAAGTTAGAGGTGGTAGGGAGTGGGGGCCTCATGTGAGCAAAATCCCTTTTTCGGACTTCTTTTCAGCTTTAAGTCAGCCTTGAGGTTTACTTCTATCGGGTTTGCTCTGAAACAGTGTTGAAGGAAGGGGACAAAGGGACATACGACCGCCCTCTCCCCCAACGTGGCTCGGACGTGTGGCCCCCCAGCCCCAGCCCCGTGCTCCCGCCTGCGGCCGCCCTGTCCCTCAGGTGCTTGGGTCGCTTTGAACTGACGTTATTCTCCCCTCAGTCCGCAGGCTGATCTCCCACTTCTCCTCTGCTAAGACGTACAGTTGTTCGCATCGTGACCTCGAAATGAACCGTGGCTTCAAGTCGATGACGTCCACAGCTGCCTCGCCCGGCGCTGGCATCCCAGCTTCGCATCCTGACCTTGCTGTCAGGGTGAAGTTCAAAGTCCTCACTGGCCTGTGCCCAGCTGTCCCCTCAGCCACATCCTGACCACTTCCCAGGCATGTCGTCATCTCTCGCCTCACCACCTCTGAGGACAGTGTCGCTGCCGCAGGGTGTGGCCTGGGCCCCCACCCCCCTCCAGACAGACTGCAGGCCCCAGGGGACACCTCTGGTCCTGCTCGAAGCTGCCGCTGACGCCCCAGACCAGGTGGCTTCTCTGTGTTCCCTGCCCCCAACCGTGGGACTCTGCCAGCCCCAGGCTGCCAGCTTCGTGGACATGGGCCCTGAGCGTCCCATCCGTCCAGCTGCTTAGCACAAAGTTCTCAAGAGAATGGATAAACGGTGACCATGGTCTCATAAGACTTGACGACGCGGCGGTGCTTCAAAGGTCGCAGAGGCCTGCTGACAACATGGTCCCTTCTCAGAAGCCCTCATGCATCAGCGTCCGATTAGGGGGACAGGGACCACACAACTGTCCAGGTTGTGGAGGTGAGGATGGCGTCACGGGCACAGAGGACCACGCGCCACCTGCTCCTACCTGCTATGCCTCGTACAACGTGTGTCCTGGGCACTCTCGTCCCCGCCTCTTTCACAAACCGCATGGCATGGCTTTTCAGAATGTCCCCTCTGTGTCACCTCCAGTTGAGGAAGGCCAAACCTTGCACACAGGGACACAGAACCCCACTAAGGTATAAATTCCTGACAGGAAGCATTTCGGATGTCCGTCTCGCCTTCAGGAGTTGACGCAGGTGTTTAGCGTGAAGCGGCTGAGGCCACTGAACCACTGAGGTACCGTAGCCTGAGAATTTTGCCTTTGTCAAAAAAACAAAAACAAAAACAACAACAACTCTGAAGTCTGACAGTTTTGCAGCATCAATGAATCGAGAGCGCTTTAAACAATTGCTAGCATTTTCTCACCAGGTAGAAAATGATTTTTAATGAAGGACTGGGTCTGTAATTTTAGAACAAACTGGCATTTCCACTCTAAGTATGAAACTAGCCTCAAACGCCAACTCTTATTTCGTTGCCGGGTCTTTTATTGTGGATTCGAACAGAGTTTTCTCTAAATGTCTGTCGCTTGGAGGGGCCATCTGGACAGGCAGGGGTCAGACTCCTGTGGACCGTGCTGTGGATGAGATTTTATCAATGTGCTCAAAAGCTGGTCACAGGTCCGGGGGGGGGAGCAGGTCCCCTGGTTGTGTTCCTGCCATGGGAGGCCGACTTCTCCCTTTTCATGGGGGAGGAGTTGCCTGGATGAAACATGTCTTTAAGGAAGACTGGAGATGACATCTTTATTTCTCCCCTTCCTCTCAGCCCCTGACCCTTCTGAGGAGCAAAAAGTGCTAACGGCCATCCGAGATCCCCAAGTACCCCTGTGTATAAAGAAATAGTGATTCTGCTTGGGGGCTACATGCCCCCACCCCACCCCCTCCCCCCAACACGTTAATTAGCATCCCCCCAGAGGGGAGTTCCCTTGGAGCTGTCAGGGCTGAGGGGAGGGGAGGACAGTAACCCTGCAGTATCTGATTCTGCTGAACCAGGGCTCGGAGCCGCTCCACGGTGTCGCCGGGAACATCCGGTGGCCTTCGGTTCCCGGGCTGTGCTTGGCTGAGAGCTGCCTTCCTGAGAAGCGAGCGGCCTTCAGGGGCAACAACGTTCTGGCATCGGGTGCTGGCAGAAGGATGTCGACAAAGGCCAGAGCCTCGAAAGACGACAGCTGGCAAGCAGGTGGCCGCACCTGGCTTCCGGCGGATGCTGTCCTGGCGACCGCGTCGCGACGTGCATCTCCTAGGACACCGCGGTTGGGCGGCGCAGGTGCTCGAGGGGACGCAGGAGGCCATGCCCGGGGGCCAGGGGAGCTGGAGCCGGTCCAGGGAAAGGACCCGTGCGTCACCTCCAGGTCAGACCGCCGGCGGGAAAGCCGCTCTGGGGTTGCAGGAGCGAGCCCTGGATGGCGCGCACAGAGGCCAAGGTCAGCGCGGACTCTGTGGGCGGCGGGGAGCCAGCTGCACCCCGCGAGGGGCCGCGTCGGGGGCTCTGGGCCCGTGGGTGGTGCGGGGGGCTCCCGCGGGCTCTCACACAGCACCTGCAGCCCCTGCTGGGGCTCCTGGTGTGGGTGTCAGTTTGATGGGCCGTCGGACCGGCCTGCGGTGGCCTCCCTGACCGGGTGCGGGTCGCCTGGCCCGCCGGCCCCCCTTCCCCCCCCCCCGGGGGTGCTGCGAACCACGCTCAGCCCCAGGCAGGAAGGGCACAGGCGGAAGTGACCGCGCCCTGTCCTTGGGGTTTTCGGGTGTTTTAGGGTTTTCCTTCTTTACTCCTCCAGGTGAGTTTCAGTCCAACAGCGCGTTTTGCGTCTGAGTTTCCTCCTTGGTAAGCGGAGGCAGAGGGAGCTGACACCCCTTGAGCCTTCACCACGCCCCAGAGACTTCAAAGAGCCCCCGACGAGCTCTTTCTCCAGGTGACAAGTGCAGAGAAGGGGATGAACAAGTCACATCTGCTTCTTCAGAGCCTCAGCCTGGAGGTGACACTGGACACAGCTGCTCACCTGCCATTGGCAGGAAGCAGCCACAGGGCCTCGCCTGGGCTGCGGGGAGGCAGGAGTTGCCTGGGGTTCTCCCAGGGACCAGCCCATACTCAGACCAGGAGCGCATGCTTCTGGGGTGCACGCATGCTTCTGGGGTGCACGCACGCTTCTGGGGTGCACGTGGCCATCTCTGCCGTGGCAGGGACGAGGCTTGGAGGGGAGAGGCGATGGTAGAAGTCTTCTTTCTCTCTGATGGCCACTTACTGGAGGAGAAAGAGAAGAGAGAGACCATCCTGGCCCCAATCCTGGGGAGACCTGTCACTTGCGAGGGCCCAGGCGAGGGGGTAGCAGGACCCCCTGGGAATTGTGGACTGTCTCCTGGCTCCAGCCTTCTGGGCTGGCCCCTATGTTCTAGGGAGCTACTTTAGGGTGGGGGACGCAGGAGGCAAGCAAAAGAGAGGGGCTATGTGAGGCATGACAGAGCCAAATGTGGGGGCCCCAGGGGTCAGAAGGTCTTTGGCAGTAGCACCGCAGACCCTCGCTGGGGACAGCTGGGCCCGTGGGTGAGCGAGGCCTGCATCTGGGTGGGGAAGCAGGTGGGCCTGGGGCTGTCACGCAGGGGTCCCTCATAGCTGCCACATTGTCCCCTCTGGCTGGTGGCTTGGGAATGGCCACCCACAAAGGCACCAAGGAAAGGGTGAAGTCAATTCTGGGTTTGGATTTGGGGAAGAAATGGAATGATGAAAACTTGGGAAATCAGGATGAGCAATGTGGATTTTAATTTCAAAATTTTCACCAGTGTCTAAAGCAGCTGACTAATATTTTATTTTCCAGAGCTGAGAAACATTCTCTGCTGTCTGTCTGGCTTTTGCATTTTCAAAAGACCTCATTTAGATCAGTCATGAAAAAAAAAAAGAAAAAAAAAATCTATAACCCGAGTAGGAAGTGGTTGAGATGTGAGTAACACATTGATGAGGGCAGAAACAATGGCAGGGACTTTCACTAGAAACAAAAAAAAAAAATTGGTTCAAAGAAAGGAATATTTGCTTAGCGCCACAGCTAGCTCTTAGATATTTGTCCTTGGGAGAAAAATGGAAGTTTAAGGACACAGTATGATAGTCAATGCCCCTCCCGCCCCCAGCCACACACACTCTGCCAAAAGCGATACAGTATGTAAAGCCAAACATTGGGGGGAGAAATTTAACGATGATAATTAAATGGGTAAATATATGACCTGCCAAGAGGCCAGCAAAGCTGCGATCAATAAGTGAGTTTCTCAGAGATGCTCAGCGTGAAGCTTCTCGGTTCACAAGGAAATGCAGCAAGCTTCTGGTGGAGGCAAGGATTTGCTGCTCTGGGTCGACCGAGAAAGTCTCAGGACGGACCGAGGGTGATGACAAGGGACAAGCGGAAACCTGCTGGACCTCAGGCTTCCACGTGGCCTGCCAAAGAAATCCTGGCAGGAAGTGCTGGACACAGGGGTCATCGTGACATCACTCGACCCGAGGTGATAAGAACGAGAAGAACAAATTACAGGAAAAGTGGGCCGTGCAGGCTCTTGGTGCTGAAGCGGGGAAGCCCTGTTACTGGCAGGAACGTCCAGCTTTTCTCCCTGAGCCGACACAGCCGGCAGGGACACTCCATTCTGTCAGGAGGGTGCCCAGGGGCAGATGTCACAGTAACAGTGACGGAAGGGACGTATGAGAGAAAACCTCAGACAAATAAGGGAGAACCTCAGAGTCTGACTGTAAACTTGCCCTCAGCATGAATCGAGAAACCCCCCAATCAGGCGCGCGCCCCATGAGCCTGGGGAAGAGGCTGGGCTCCGGACCCTTCCTAGCCGATGTGGCAGGGGGCCCACCAGAGCCCAGGGCACCAGCGCAGCCATTGCCATGGACCTCGAGCGCGGCCACGTCCCAGGAGAGACGCTGCCCCAGGCACGGTCTCTGCTTGCGCTTTGGCCCAGAGGGTGAAGACTGGGTGACTCGCGCCTGCACCCAGCCGGCTCCGAGTTCCTGCACCCCGAGCATCACTCGACTGTGGGAGAGCTGAGGGCCATGTCTAAAACCTCCAAATCTAGCACGAAGCCCCCTTCACCACCCTACACGGCCTCTCTGCTCTTCCAGCTCCTCCCCAAAATACCACAGGGAAAGAGGTGCGTGCATCATTTGCCTCCCTGGACCCCGTGTGGGGTGGGAGCCTGCGGCCAGGGAGGGTTCGGGGCAGCTGACGGATGTGCCCTGTGAGCCCAGGCCACCAGTGTCACAGGACCCGATGTTCGCTGTGGACAGACTGTGTGTGTCCTCCCCCCCGGCGAATTCATATGTTGAAACCTTAACACCCAATGTGTGATGTTAGGACATGGGACCTTGGGGACGCGATTTAGTTTAGGTGAGGTCACGAGGGTGAGACTCTCAGGATGGTAATAGTGCCCTTATCGGACGAGGAAGCGACACCACAGCCATGCTCTCTCTCTGCCACGTGGGGACACAGAACGTGGCCTCCTGCAAGCCGGGCTATGGGCTCTCGCCAGGAACCAGATCCGCCAGCACCTTGATCTGGGGTTCTGTGCCTCCAGAACTGTGAGAGCAACTGCTGATCAAACCACCCAGTCTGTGGTACTTTGTCACGATGGCCCCAGGTGACAGAGACAACTTTGCACCCTGAGCCTCAAACCCACCAGGCGGCTCCTGGGGCATGAGGTCGACACGGCGTGCGACCAAGTCAGACGTCAGATGAAAACCCACCCGTCTTGTGGTCTGCGTCCCCAGACCTGCGTAACGTCAGGCCCGCAGGCGCCGTTCATGTGCTGGCCCCAAGCGGGATCGGGGAGGCTTGTGCACCCCAGGGTCTCCCGGGGCGTGTGGTCGCCCAGCACAGGGACAGTTCCTGGTGCCCTGCAGGCTCATTGCACAGAGCAGAGACATGCCTTGTTTCTACTTCTCCTTTTCAGGCCCCCTACTTCGTTCTGACTGCGGTTTGGGCCATAGATACTGAGGACGGCAGAGCCTTGTCCTCGTAGGTGGCCTGGAGCCCATCGGCTCACCTGGGTGTGTGGAGCGGAGTCCCCGAGCGTGTCTGGACACCGGACCACTGGCAGGTTCTGTTTTCCTGCCTCCGTCAGCAGGGACGTAAGTCTTCTCAGAGCCAAAGGGCTGTGAGGGAGGTGATACGAATCACTTCTGGGCCAAATCATTGAATCGTTTTGTTGGCCTTTCCCAGAATTCCTTGGGGGATGTGTGCTTTCAAATTCAGGTGTATAGACCTGCGCCTTGATTCACTCAGCAGGCCATCGCCATTGCCTGGGAATGCAAGGTGTGTGTGTAAACACACACACGCACTCCCACAGTCACAGTCACGTACATGCACACCAGTGACGGAATGAAAGCTAGTGGGGACAGTCCCTGATTTAAGGGCTGCCTGTCTGGTCATGCCAGTCCATATTTTTTTTAAATATTTTTTTATTTTTCAATTACAGTTGGCATACACTATTATATTAGTTTCAAGCATACAATATACTTATTAGATACTATATAACTTATGAAGTGATCACCCCAATAAGTCTAGTACCCATCTGACACCATACATAGTTGTTACAATATTATTGACTATATCCCCTGTGCTACACCTTACATACCCATGACTATTTTGTCACTTACCAATTTCTACTTCTTAATCCCTTCCCCCTTTTCTACTCCTTCTCTGAACCTTCTCATCTGGATACCATCAAAATGTTCTCCGCATCTCTGAGTTTGTTTCTATTTTGTTTGTTTACTTTATTCTTTAGATTCTACATGTGAGTGAAAGCATATGGCATCTGTCTCTGTCTGACTTACTCCACTCAGCATAATACCCTCTGGGTCCATTCTTGTTGCTACAGATGGCAAAGTTTCATTCTTCTTTCTGGCTGAGTATTATTCCATTGTATCTATGCACCACCTCTTCCTTATCCATTTATCCACTGATGGACAACCAACCTTCTTCCACATCTTGGCTATTGTGTATAATGCTGCAATGAACATAGGGATGTGTGTGTCTTTTCGAAGTAATATTTTGGGTTTCTTCAGATAAATACCCAGAAGTGGGATTTTTGGATCCTTCCTTTTCCTGCTGGTACCCCTATGAGGCGAATGTTGGTATTCTTGATGTTTTCCCAGAGGCCCTTTAAACTCTCCCTATTTTTTTTGATTCTTTTTTCTTGTTGCTGTTCTGATTGGGTATTTTCTGCCACCTTATCTTCTAAATTGCTGATTCCACCCTCTGCTTCATCTAATCTACTATTGGTTTCCTCTAATGTATTCTTCACTCCAGTTATTGTAGTTTTCATTTCTGACTGGTTGTTTTTTATGTTTTCTGTCTCTATTTTTATGTTTCCTAGCTCTTTGTTAAAGTTCTCACTGAGTTTATCCACTCTTCCCTTAAGTTCATTGAGCATCCTTATAACCAGTATCTTGAACTCTGCATCTGGTAGATTGCTTGTCTCCATTTTGTTTAGTTCTTTTTCTGGAGCTTTGCTCTGTTCTGTTATTTGGGACGATTTTCTTTGTCTCCCCATTTTGGCTGCCTCCCTGTGTTTGCTCTATGTATTAGGTAGGGCTGCTATGTCTCCCAGTCTTAGCGTGGCCTTATGTAGTAGGTGTCCTGTGGGGCCCAGTGGTACAGTCTCCCTGGTCACCAGAGCTGGGTGCTCCTGGTGTGTCCCTTCTATGGGTTGTGTGTGCCCTCCTGTTTGCTCGTCAATGGGAGGGATTCATCCTCTGGCTGATTAATTGTGAGCACTGGCCAGTGAGGGGCTGACCCTATGGAGCAGGATTTGCTTTTGTAGGGCTCTGGTACCTGCCCAGTCTGCCCTTTGGGTATGTCAAATGTAGCCCCAGGTGTTGGTTTGGTTCGGTCTGAAGCCGGCCACCAGATGGGCCAGCCTTGAGGCTTCCTGGGAGGGGCTCTGCCACAGGTCAAGTTCAGTGGTGGCCTGTACGTTTCCCAGGACCAGCTAGCAAGAGTCACTAAGCAATCTGCAAATGGCCTCCACCCATAGTGGACTCAGAAGTCTTTCGAGAGGCCAAGCCACAAACCAAGGCCAGTTCCTGCTAGTGCCAGCCTTCAGGCTGCTCAGCAAGAGGTATGGGGGATGCTGAGGCCAGATGCTGCATGTTTGTGTTTTACAAACCATTGAGAGCTTTTAGGAAAGTCTTCAGCATGAGCCGAGACAGGCCATTTGTAAGGAAAAGCCACTGGAAGCAGCTTGGGTGGGTCCAAAAAATTGAAAGGGGCAGAGTCACCTGTCTTCTCCAGGTTGAAGGAGACTCAGATACATCGCTGCCTATATCTGCTCACAGGGATGGAGAAGAGCTCATCCAAGGAACAATGGCCCCTGCCGGTACTCCTGTCTGGGAGAAAGCTTCCCCTCTAGCCCTGGCCCTGAAGCAGACAACTCAGTCCCTCCTTGTGTGTCCCTGCTGCCTTTGGAGCAGCTGCTCCAGTGCTGGAGCTCAGAGCGAGTGAATCCACCAGCGGCGAGTCCGCGGGAGCCCCTTAAATCTGTGACTCTTGCATCCCTCTGTGTCACTCAGCCACCGTCTCCACTGGTTAGCACAGCCAGAATTATGGGGACTTCTCTTCTTGGCACTGGAACTCTGGGATGGGGAGCCCAGTGTGGGTTAGGACCTTTCACTCCTCAGGGGGACCCTGCAGCTGAGACATCCCTCCTGATTTTCAACCACCATATGCAGGTGTGGGACCAGCTCATTCCACACCTCTGCCCCTCCTACCAGTCTTAAGGTGGCCTCTCCTGTGTGTCCCCAGTTTTAGGACTTCGGCTCAGCTAGACCTCAGGTGACTCTCAATGATGACTGTTCTATAGTTTAGTTGTAATTTTATTGTGGTCGTGAGAGGAGGTGAGCACAGCATCGACCTACTACGCCAGTCGGTAATTTTTAAATGTCTGAAAACCCCTGGGAGAAATGGCTCTGAATGGGTTGATGCCTCTATAATAACCAGTGGGTATGGTGAGCTGACCAGGGCAAACTAGAGAGCTGTGGAGGTCTTTTTCTTAGGAACAATATGTTTCCACAAGCTCCCAGAGAAGATTGGCCCCTGGCACTGAAGCTCTCAGAAATGGACCCACACCCAGTTTTAGTTCTAGGCTCACAAACAGAGCCTACAAAGATGCCAAACCATTGCAAAGTGTGTGCCAACATAAATTTTTGATCGTCAGATTCTCAAAGGAATCTATGACCTTCCAAATTTTAAGTACAAGTAGATCAAGAGGTTAATGCATTCTAGGGAAGAAGGATTTTTAGTCCCTTGTTTAAATAAACAGAAAGGTATTCTTTGCCAATTATTGCATAGTCAGCCTGTGCAAAGCCAATTCTAGTCACTTGATTAGCATTATTGTTACTTTCCTTGTAATTCCTGGACCCAAATCTTCCCTTGGTACCACTTTTCCTAGCCAAATGGTGCTTTCTTCCAAATGCCTTGAGGTGCCTTTCAAATTTTGGAGGGTGGCCAATGCCACAACTCCAGAAACACACTTAACCTTCGCAGGCCTCCAAAGGGCCATGAAAGACTAAGTTATCACAATGGCTTCTTTTCCTTCCACATTGTTTTTGTGGATTTTTATGCTTTACTTTGTTGTCTATCACATTTCCTTAAATGTGTGGAGTCTAAGTATCTGCTTTTGTCAAAATGCAGGGTGTGAATGTTTTGAGTAGCTTGCAAATGTCATTTCAGCCGAATATTCCAGAGGGAACTGAGCTACTCAAGAATCAGTTGATAAAATTGTCTAATTCACTGAGGATTAAACAGAGGAATATTTCTGCTTGCTTCATTGTTGATCTGAAATGCAGATCTACTTTCCAGCATGGAAATCAGTGAAAGTCTCCAGAATTGACTCTCTTTGGATGATTAGGCTGGTTCCTTTAGGGTTTTATGGACTTAGGGACCACCATCCTAAGATTGCTCCCCTACTTGTGACAAGAACTAGGACCATTTCTGTTTGTGATGGTTGTCGTTCCTATGTTCCGAGGATATTCTTGATGTGAGTTTGTTTTATCATGATTTTTCTTTCTGTTTCAGGAGAATCTTACCACAGTGACCCAACAAACTTAATGTTTTGATTATGCTCCAGTTCATTAAAGTGTTTTTTCCTGTAGTAAAGCTCCTGAGTAGAAAAGGCCTGAGGCATGAGGTCCAGCTGGCCACTGACAGGAGCACGCTCGCCTGCATTGCTGGAGCTGGGTTTGGGAGGGACTTGTGTATCACTGCGTTGAAGCTGGGGCTTCTCTAGCTCCTAGGGAGGGAGGCTGTGTTTGTCCCTGGCTACGGAAGTTCCTCAGACTTTCTCTTTTGGATGTCTTTTCCAGGGGTTCAGACGATCGTGGTTCTCAGTCATTAGCTTCTGATGGGATCCTGTGTTGACAGAGGTGTCTGCAAGAGCTCACTGCAGCCTTGTCTATGTTCGCAGCTCTACTCCGGTGGTCACGGCACCTTCCCTCCAAGAACGGGAACCCAAGTTGGCACTTCTGAAAACCAGATACTGTCTGATGGCATGTGGCAGCAGAAGTCATCGCAGTTACTTGATTCTGGCCTTGGGATCACAGATGCCACTTGATTCCTGCAGCTCAGAACTCTGAGGGAGCAGGGTCTTCCCCGGGGACCTGGGAGCAACATCAGTGGAGACACAAAGAAAGGGTGCTCCAGGGAGGTAATCGACAGATCAGAGGAGTCAGGAGCAGGGCTTGAGCCAGGGCCCAGGGCCAAGAACACACAGCCTAGTCAGACGGAGGGCCCTAGCTGGATCTGGGAGACCAGAGAGAGCTGGGAGCCCTCAAAGTGCCTCTGTGGATGGCAGGTGGGAAGTCTTATTGGGAAGGGCCAACAGCCAAATAAACAACCAGTGTGATCCTTCCAACTACTTGTCAATCCCTTGGGTGAAAGTCCATTGAGTGTTTAACTAGATCACCATCATCACAAGGGTAGTCTTCACAGGCCAATATTCTCATGGACTAGATAAGGAGACAGACACTCTGAGAAATTGTATGAAGTGCCCGGAACCCTCTGGCTACTTGGCGGCAGAGCTGGGCCTCAGAGGTCCAGTCCCCCTCACTCCTTCCCCATCAGCTCATCGACCCGCATCTGTTTAAGGCCATTTTCTTGTCTTCGAAGCACAGCGAATTCAGTGACTTGTGCCTGAACTATTTCTCCAGGTGGGTCAGAATCCTCTTGATGGGACTTCTTAGACTTTGGGGATGTTGCTAACTTTAGAAGTAGAAAATGATAAGGAGGAAAAGGATAGGGTTTCCTGACTTACAAGATCACTCTTGGTCATCCCTTACCAGTCATTTCATCAACTTCCATTTCTTAAGGGTTACTGAACAAGTCACATCCTCAGCATTCACCAGCTGTGCTTACTAAGAGCCAGTGCATAGCTCGTGGGGGATTCGGGCTTCAGACTCAGGCCAGAGAGCCGTGGGCCAGCCTGGCCTCTGCCCTCGCAAACTTCCATGATGTCTATGACACATCATTGGATAAATACAGAGAAGCTGTTATGTGACTCCATGTCCACCATTCCTTGACTAGGAGACAAAGATATTTATCAGGCCATAGAGCAGAGCCAAGCTGGAGAGAATCCAAAATAAGTGGGGTTTCTGTAGTATAGAATCAGAATGAGGAGAGAGCAGCAAACAGAAGCTGGGAGATGGCGTAGCAGTGGTGTTTTGTGTCAGAGGGACAGTGTCTCACTCCCCTTATGTGGTGCCCATGACTTACAAGGAGACGCTGCCCTTAGTGGGCACGTTTCTGCTCTTAGCTCCCCTTTGGGTGGTGCACACACCTCAGGCACTGGGCTTCTTTAAGCTTGTGCCTCGACACTGCACTCAGCATCAGTGAAAAGTCAGGATTCAGGGGTGCTGCCTCTTAGGGGCCTACTTCTCAGCAGCTCACATTCTAAGCCACTTTATGTGGCTGAATAAAAATGTGTCTCTGCCTATACAGTCTCTGTCTAGAATGATGGGACCTAGTGTTTGACTCTATATACAGTCTTAGGGGTAAAGGTTTACTTCGCATGGGTTTATCAACTATCTACATATGTTGAAAGGAATAAAAAATTATGTAGCATTAATGGAGTGCCTACCACAAACCAGGCACTGCTGGGCACTTTTTCCTGCTTGTGGCATCAAATCCTCAGAGAACCTTCTAAGGTAGGTGCTATCGTCACTTCCTTAGAAGTGAAGAAACTAGACTTGCCCTGTGGGGGTGGCTCTTCCCAGACCACATGAGTAAAATGGCAAAATTAGGCTCGAACTTAGATCTGTGTGACTCTAGGGTCCGTATCCTTCATGTGACCCTGTGAGCCTTTCGGTAACAGATGATGATGGTGGCTTAGAGGGTCCAGAGAACAGATGGCCTCAGGAGGACATCCAAGCAAGTCAGGTCTCAAAAATGGGCAAAAATCAGATAAACTGAGGGAAAAGGAGGGTGATTCCAGGTGTGATGGAAGAGCAGGGACAAACACACGTCACCGGTTTGCTGGATGAGGAGTAAACAGGTCTGGCCAGAATCAAGCAACATTTCTCAACAGGGACACCACTGGCATCGAGACGGGACCATTGTTCAGTGTGTGGGACTCCCCTGGGCTTGGGAGGGCCATTCGTGTGCCCGAACTCTGCCCACCAAATGCCTGCCACCACCCCCATCCTTGTGACAACTAAAATGCTTCCGCAGACTCCCGAACACCTTCTAGGACAGCATTGGTTGAGAGCAAACAAGCACTGGAAATCCGGGTGGGATTTGGGATCCTACTGAAAAAAAAGCCTAGAAAGCCAGAGGAACGAGTTTGGCCTTGATCTTAAGACAATGAGAAATCACTGAAGCCTTATGAGCAAGGAAGTGTAGGGGGGTGCGGGGCAGTAAAGAGGAGGAAGTGGAGTGGAGGAGAAACTGAGGAAGGAGAGATCCCAGACTCAAATGAGAGAAGACTTTCAAGATGGCTGAGAGTCCCCGTGAGTCAGCAGCTGCCTATCCTTCTGTGGCCAGTCTGTATTCATGTAGGAAATGGGCCAGAGCCACATCCAGCAGAGGTGAGAACAAGACAGGAGTGTAGAGTTTTCCCTAAATCATCTTCAGAGCAATCAGGGACTCTGTGCTCAGGGCAAGTGGGAGCCGAGATGATATAACAAAGAGATCATTACCCTGATATCATCAACGAGGGGAAGAAAGGAAGGGAGGGAGGGAAACCAGAACGAAGACGACTGGGAGGCTTGCTAAAGATGATTTCTGTTCTGCCTTAGCCCTGTTTACACTCTCTCTGAGCCTACATCCCTTTGTCCAAGAGATTGGCAAACTTTATCTTGTAAACCTCACCCCAGAATTAATTTACAAAAAAGGAACACGCTGTACCAGCTACGGGTACCTGATCCAGAAATCTCAAAGAACTTGAGTCCACACTAACATGTCCTCAGAAACGTTATCCCTCATCCCCAGGCAGAGCCCATCATGGGCTCGGTAAGGGGGAGGAGGAAGACTTCCGAAGTCCATGTGTGAGATGCCCAGCCCGACTGGAGAGGTCTGAGAAGATGGCCATTTTCCTATGTGTCCCACATGGGGACAGCTCCACTGGGGAGTGAAATGTGAAACCCACAAGCCCGGTTGCGCTTTGGGATCACTGGGCATCACTCTTCGGCCCGGAAAAGATGCTGCAATTGCTCGCATTCCAGTTATCAGACAGCTTCAAGTTTTGTTTATAAAGAAAAACGCCAAATCACTGAGAAAATTCCCAGAACAATGATTATAACTCACGACAAGACAGAGCATGTGAAATTTTTTTCTGACGCATTGGCCTAGGTTATTGATGTAGAACTTTATGGGGTTTTCTTTTTCACCCTCTGAGGAAGTTATGCTTTTTTACCATTATTACTGATTTTTATTTTAGTTATTTTTTTAATTTCTATTTTATTTTTATTTTTTTTTATGAGGTGAGGCAACCCTTGGTTGACCTCACAGATTGCAAGGACCTTGTCAGCTTATGATCTCCCCCTTTTATTTTATGCTTATAGCACCTGGTCTTCTTAGGTAGTCTCCCATCCAAGTACTAATCAGGTCCAACCTTGCTTAGCTTCCGAGATCAGACGGCATCAGGCTTACTCAGGGTGGCATGGCCATAGACTTACCGATTTTTAAAAAATGAAATTTCATGGCTCCTTTAGGAGAATCCAAAGGAATACTAACCTGAGATCAATGTTCTAAAGAATTTCCTCTGCTCTTTTTCAGCTGGGCTGTTTTTGCTGGTTTTGCTATGTGTTATTATAGTGATACTGAATTTTAACTCACAGAATGAGGTGATGTGATCCCGGTTTAATAAAATTTTAAATCTTCCCAAGTGCTACCCCCACCCATAACAATATGACAGCAGAGCATATTTTGTTATGTGTTTCTTGATGAACAGCACTTAGGAACGTATTCCAAGCTTTCATCAGTTCTGAAAATTTGAGGCCATTATCTCTTCAAATAATGACGTTGCCCCATTCTTTCTGTCCTTTGCTTTGACTCCAATTAAATGCACGTCAATCTTCTAACTCCATCTTCCATATCTCTTAACCTCTCTTTCACATTTTCCATTTCTTATGTCTCTGCATTTCATTCTAGATAAGTTCTACTAACTGAACTTCCAGTTCACAAATTCTTTCTTTAACCTTTTCTAATTTTTTGTTAAAATGTTTGAAAAGATGATGGAGTAGGAAGTATCCAGGAATCTGTCTTCCAACCAAGACAACAATTATACCAGCAGGATCTGTCTGATGTGGCTATTTTGGAACTCTGGGGTCTGTTGAAGGCTTATAATTCCCAGCAGAAGATTTGGATGGTAAACTGCGGTTAATTTTGGTCACTATCAGCTCTTAGCTCAGTAGCAGCTCCTCGTCTCCCACCCCCAGCCACATAGCAAGCAGCTGTGCGTATGCTCCTGGAACAGCTTGTAAGAGACAGGGTGGGCAGAATGGACTGTGTGCTTTTGTGTGCCATCTGTGATCACTGATTGTGGTTTCTGAACACAGCGATGCAGCCATTGGGTTGTTCCGCCCCCATTGTTGGAAGCCCCTCCTTCTCTGGCTGGAATGACTTCCCCAGATTTAAAGGGCTGCCGCTCTGTTTTCCCCCAGTTATCTTTCACTTTTTCCCCTTTCAAGAGGCAGACATAAGATACCAGGACATTCAAAACCAACTGCAGATACAAGGAAAATTAGAAAGTGACCACACGTGGTTAGGAAGAGGCTCAGAAAGACAGGAGAAGATCTGAAATTTACAACTTGGGCCGATCTTACACACAGAGACAGCCTACAACAATAGGAAAAACAAACAAACAATAAAAAAAATAACAAAACAACAGCAAACCCTGGGGAAGTGGGTGGGAAATCAGCATTAACACATTATTAGCATAAACACATATTTCCAGTGTTTAACAACAACTTACAAGGCACACAGAGAAACGAGAAAGTAGGGTCCAATCAAAGAGAAAAAGAATTCAACAGAATCTTTCCCTGAGATCTAATGACAAAAATATTAGATGAAGAGTGAAACAAATGTCTTAAAGAGGCTCAAAGAGCTAAAAAAGGATGTGAAAAAAGTCCAGAAAATGATATGTGAACAAAATGGAAACCTCAATAAAGAGAGACATGCTCAAGAGATGAAAACCCTAAAAACTAGTACTACTGTAACTTTTTTTGTAATTCCAAATCTTCTTTTCTACATAATTTAAAAGACTCATGCATTTAAAAAATTGTTAGTTTATGTTTTTGGGCACAGAATATATAAAGACATAATTCTGCAACATCAACATCTACTTCTGGGTATACACCCAAAAGGGGTGGGGACAAAGCTATAAAGGATTACAGTTTTGTTTTTGTTTTTTTTAATGTTATCGACGTTAAGCTGGTATAAATTCAAATTGAGAGTTATAACTTTAGGGTGCTAAATGTAATCCCCAAAGAAAATAGCTGTATAATACATACCAAAAAAAAAAATGAAAAAGAAATGTAAACATTGCACTTAAAAAAATAAACTAAACATAAAGAAAATAGTAATCCAGGAAATAAGGGTCAGAAAACCTGCGGCATATAAGAAACAAATAGCACAACGACAGAAGTTACTTTTAATTTAAATGGATTAAACTCTTCAACCAAGAGGAGGCAGAGATTACAAAATGGATAAAAACACAGAATCCGACTCTATGCCGTTTACAAGAGACTCACTCGAGATCCAAAGACTGGCAGGTTGAAAGTGGAAAGACAAAAAATGACATTCCATACAAAGAGTAAACACAGGAAAGCAGGGGTGACTTCACTAATATCAGGCACAATAAACTTTAAACGAAAAAGGGTTTACGAGACACAAAAAAAGATATCATATATATATAAGTTTAATACTGCAATAAGATATAATAACTATAAACGTTTATATAGCTAATGACAGACCATCAAAATATAGAAAGCAAAAACTGACGGAACTGAGAGGAGAAATAGACAGTTTTACAACAATGGTTGGAGACTTCAGTAGTACCTTCAGTGTAATGGCTTGAAGAATGGAGCAGAAGCTAGTAAGGAAATAGAAGGTTATGTTAACACACTAACCCAAATAGATCTAACAGACATATGACTCCCAAAATTCAAACCAAAAAACAAACAACCTGATCCAAAAATGGACAAAGGGACTGGAGGGCACAATTCATCAAAGAAGATACACGAATGGCCAGTAGGCACGTGGAAAGATGCTCGACATCACTAATCACGAGGGAAATGCCAATCAACCTTACGCGCATTAGCAGCAATGCTATTGAAAGAACAGAAAACCACAAGCGTTGGTGAGGATGTGGAGAACCTGGAACCTTATGGAATCTAAAATGGTAACCCATTGTGGAAAGGCATATGGTGGTTCCTCACAAAATTAAAAATAGCATTATTAGATGATCCAGCAATTCTACTTCTGGGTATACACCCAAAAGGATCGAAAGGCGGGTCTCGAGGACATATTCGTATGACCATATTCTTAGCACAATAGATAAGATGTGGAAGTGGCCCACAGATGGAAAGAGAAGCAAGGTGTGATCTGTGCACACAATGGATGTTATTCGGCCTGACAACATGCTGAGTGAATCTCCATGTTGAGTGAAATGGCCAGTCACAAAAATGACAAATAATGTATGACTCCATTCATAGGAGGTACTTAGAAGAGTTAAATTTATAGAGACAGAAAGTAGAATGGGGCTCGTTAGGGGCCGGGGCGAGGGGAGAATGGGAGTTATGAATGAAATGGTACAGAGTTTCAGTTTGGGAAGAGGGAACGGTTCTGGAGATGGAGGCCAATGGTGATGGCTAAACAGCAATGTGAATGTACTTAACGCCACTGGATTGCATACTTAAAAATGGTTAAAACGGTATAATCTATGGAATGCATATTTTACCACAATAGAAGAACACAAGTTTAAAAAAATCTGTTTTAAATTTTGATTATTTTTAAAAAAAAATTTTTTTAAAAATTTTCTATTAGTTTCAGGTGTGCAGCATAGTGGTTAGACATTTATATAATTTATGAAGTGATGCTTCAGTTACTCTGGTACCCACCCGGCACTATACTTGGTTATTACAGTATTATTGACTATATTCTCTGTGCTGTACTCTTCATCCCTGTGACTGTTTCATGACTACTCATTTGTACTTCTGCATCCCTTCACCTTTTTTACCCAGACCCCCAACACCCCTCCCAACTTGCCATCACCAGTTTATTCTCTGTATCTCTGAATCTGTTTTTGTTTTGTTTGTTCATTTATTTTGTTCCTTTGATTCCACGTGTAAGTGAAATTATATGATATTTGTCTTTCTCTGACTGACTTATTTCACTCAGCTTAATACCCTCTAGGACCATCCATGTCATTGCAAATGGTAAGATTTCATTCTTTATGGCTGAGTAATATTCCATTGTCCATATGTGCTACAACTTCTTTATCCAAACGTCTACTGATGGGCATTGAGGTGGCTTCCATATCTTGGCTATTGTGAACAACGCTGCAGTGAACATGGGGGTGCATAGATATTTACGAATTAGCGTTTTGGTTTTCTTTGGATAAATACCCAGAAATGCAATTGCTGGGTCAAAAGACAAATCGAATAAATCTAATATTTAGCCAGGCTTTGGATGTTTTAAAAAATGCTTCTCCTTTATCCAGCATTTTTTAATGTTTTCAGCAGGGAAGATTGGCCCAGATAATCTAATCTGCCAAATTCCCAGAAATACTTTGTCTTTCATCTCTCCCTGATAATGGTTGTGGGAAGACTTTTTTCCCTCCAAAGCCAGCTCATCCATGTGTGATCCCTGTGATCTTTCTCCCACATATTATTTCCTTATCATGAATGACTACAATTTTTTTCAGCTAGCTCCTCTCCTCTGCCTTTTTTTTGGTTAATAGTTCATGTTTCTTTCTTCACTGGAAAACTTTTTCCAGCAAGTAGAACTCACCCTCTCTTTCACACACAATCTACCTTCTATCTACTATAGGAAGTAAGGCAGGAAAGAGAAAGAGTGGAAAATCAGAAATAAGTGAGCAGGAAACACAGTCGAGAGACAAAGGGCTATCGCGAAAGGCCAATATGAATGGAAGTCCGGGATGACAGCCATGTGGTCGGCTGTCACAGCAGCCTGTCCCTTTTGGGGCAGGAAGATAGAAAGATCTCCAAAAAAGAAACAAGAGTAGTAGATTACTGGATGTGTTTAAATGTCTTGAGAGGAGACTATATCCAGAAACAATACTGGTAAATTAAATGAGCATAACAAAATAATAACATACATGCATACACATGTAAAAAAGCAAAACAAAACAAAAAACAAAACAAAACAAACAACAACAAAAAAACTAAAGCCATTATTAACTCCAGGGAAAAGAAAAGCTGTAAGTTAAGATGGTTACAGTTATTATGTATATGGCTCAGTTATAGGTAACATTTACACAGACATGAATATGTAAATATGAAAATTTGTGACAAAACTATATCAGGAGAGTGAGGAATATATGTGTGGGTGATGGGATGGTGTAAGAGCTAAATGCTTTTTTTCATTATAGGAAGTCAATAGATAGTATCTAAACCTAAAACATAAATAGATAGTAGAATAAGCATGTGATATAGAAATATGGCATTGTGAAAACATTAGGAGAGAGCTAAAAGGGATAAAAACGGCTGCATCTGGTTTATATAAACTACATAAATGTCTAACCAATGTACTGTGTACATGAAACTAATAAAATAAAATTTAAAAAATAGGAAAAATAAGTAAAAAATAAACAAAAAAAGTGAGTGTAGCAAGAAACTGCTGTTTTTAATTGTATTCTAGTATAATTTGACTTTTTAAACTATGTGCTTTTATAACTAAGATTAAAAATAGAAATTAAGTCAAAATATAAATATTAGAAATAAAGATAAAATTATATTTATATGCTGCTGTGATTGGATAGCTTCAGAACACAAGAGACTAATTAAAAATTAGTTTTGATAAGAAAATTTAGTGAACTTGCTGGTTATAAGGTAAATATATAAAAATGAATAGCTTTTCTCTGTATTAATAAAGTTTAGTTAGAAACGAAAACGGAGATCCTACTCACGTTAGTGACAAAAATCCAGCAACATTCATAGGAATAAATATAGCAAACAAATTATCACACTTACTGAAGAAACCATAGAATTTTGTTAAAGGAATTAAAATAACATTGAAAAAACATACTATCTTCCTGAACACAAAATTGTATAAAAACAAAAATAAAATACTGTTTTAAGTGAAATAAATTCCAATGGTATATCTTGGAAATGAGCAAATATTTTACAGGTAATACAAAAGAATAAAATTTGAGAACACCCCAAAACACTTTATAAAAGAATGGTGTAGGGACAGTGGTTTGCCTCATCAGGTTATTCAAAGTTATTTTGTAACTAACAGTTGTCATAAAAATAATAACATGAATGAGGAACAAATGCAATAAAAGTTCCTAATTAGTAACATTTTCTTTATTGTCTTTGGCTTATTTCACTTATTACAGACAGGCATTACTTCATGATTTAAAAAAATCTAATAAAAGTAATTCAATAACAATCTAATGAAATATTTTTATTTATCTGTGTTTTGTAATATTTCTTTAGAAAAACAACAGTATTTCTGTTAGATGACTTTCTCTTTTTCCACATGTGTTTTTCTTCTTTCTAAAACTCTAAGGATCATCGTCAAGTTTGAGGTAGAAGTCCACCTTTAAGTCCCAGTGCCATTTCGCTCCTCAGAGGAAGCTTAGCCTGCATGCTCCCTTTTGACTACAAAGTCACTTTACGTGGTTTCTGTCACAGTCACTCTTACAGCCCTACGATTCCATGCAAAGTGAGGCCTGCTGTCTAAGTATTCAAGTATTTGTCTTTTAAAAGCTAAAATGCAATAATCTGTACTTACTGTTCTTCTACTTTTAAAATATAATCATTTTCAAATGCCCACTTCAACAAAAAATTTAGATTATTAAAAGTAAAAGTTCTCCATTGCAGATCCTGCCTCCCCACCTCGCCCCCAATCTCATTTCTCTTTCCAGAGGAATGAATATTCGGTGAGGCCCGTTCCAATTCTTCGGTTTATAATACATTTTTTCAGCACTTGCACGAATGGGCCGTAATAAATGCTCTGTCTTTTGCATTTAGGAATAGATCTTCGAATCTCCTTCCACGTCTGTACATCTAAGCCATAAGTAGGAATACACCATAATTTATTTTTCCAGTCCCACCCTGACGAACATTTAAGTTCCTCCAAGTTTAACTATTATCAGCAATACTGCAAAGAATGTTCCAGAATGTATGGCCTAGTGTACGGTGTGAGGATATGGGTCGGTGACATTCTGAACCATGGGATTGTTGGCTCAGAAGGTGGCCCCTTGACAGACACTGTGTCATGCCCTCTCTCCTGCACTCAACCCTCAGGGGACAGGATCAACCTTTAAAAATTTTTTACCAATCTGGTAGATTTTAAAATGTCATCGCATTATTAGAATTTGCTTCATGGTCCACTGACTGTTTGAATTTCTTCTGCGAAATTTTAAAAATATTTTTGTCTATTTATTCTATCAGGTTGTTCTTTTTTATTTATTGATTTTTAGAAATCTAGTATAATTTTTAAATTGAACATTGCCTTTTATAGATATTATAAGTATTTCCTCCCCAAGTCTCTCTCATCATTCAACTTTCAAATGTTTAATTGATGTACAGAAGTTTAAAAAAATTGTAGCTAGTTAAATCTGTTAATGTTTCCTTCTATGGCTAAATAGATTTGGTACCTTGCTTGGGAAGAATTTCTTGCATATTGAATATGAAGATATGATTATATAATTTTATAATATTTTCATAATTTTGTTTTTCTGTGTTTAATGGTTTAATTTGTTTGGATTTTATTTTTGTATATAGTGGTTTAGTAGGAAATTACTTTGTATAAAATAGTTTATTTTTGAATAAATATTCCCAATTAAGAGCTCAATATCTTTCTTCATTTGTTAAAATTTTATATTATTGTCCTCAATATCATTCCTAGCTTTCTCAACAGACCCTGCTTTCTTTCTGGTAAGTTTGTTCCTATGTATATGTTCATTTTTAGTATTGTGGTAACGAAGTCTTATGTTCCATTTTGTTTTCTGTAAAGGAAAGCTATCAATTTCTCTGGGGTGTCCTACTTGTCCCTTTGAAAATGTCTGGAACTACTATTTAAGGGAATACGTGGATATCACATGAGAGTGAGCAAAACCCTTTTAAACTGTAACACAGCATGCGAATATCACTCATTTTTGTTATTGTTTAAATTGTTCCAAAGTCCTTGGCCAGTTGTATTCATCAGAGAAGCCTACACGCCCTGTAATAATTGACAGCATATTTCTTGCTCATAAAGTCCAATGAGAGCTGGTAGCTCTTTCCACCTAGTGACTCAGGGATCCAGGCTCCCTCTATTTGTCCCAGATCACTGTAGCAGAGCGAGAGGGGAACAGAGGACACATACTGCCCCTATTGCTTGATCCAGAAGGAATACACATCACTGGTGCTCATAGTCCACTGGCCAGGGTTAGTCATGTGACCTGACTAACTAAGGGGCTAGGAAATGTAGGAGAGCTCACGGACGGGGCATGGACTGCTTCCGCAAAACCCGTGCAGCCATGCACAGTCAACAGGCTGATGTGTGTGGTCTGAGGCCTTCGCTGAGAAGTTTCGGCCACAGCAGGCTGACCTTGCAGCTGCTGACAAAGTGTGGGAAAGTATACTGAGCCCAAACCAGCTCCTGGGGCCACGGGCTGTTTCCTGGATTTTTCATCCTCACCCTTTGTTCTCTCTGACTCTATACTTCGGTGTGTAAACACAGCCTCGCTCGCTCAATCCCTTGGCTTAGTCATCACCTCTAATTCCTCATGGGTGGTTTCTAAGGAAGTGTCTTGCTAGGCCTTGAGCTCAGTGGAGAGTCTGTCATGGAGGGCCACCTGGAAGCAAAGGAGAAGGACTGTGTCTCTGTGCCAGGGGTGGGTGGAGTCCTCATCTCCGGTTCCAGGCTCATCTTCCCTGTGCTCTTTCTGCCCTTGCTCAGTCCTTCCAGGCAGCCCCTCCCACCATGATCCCAGGACTCGGGGGCTGGTGGATGGGGCAGCAAGAGCTCAGGCCTTGCTGGGAAAGGCGAGGCTGCTTCTGCTACCCGGACAGGCCTCAATTCTGGAAGGGGGTTTCTGTGGCATTGGCCTCTTCTCTCCCAATTCACAGGCACAGGTGAGACTCCATCTTGGTAGTCCTTCTCGCATGTTCTTCCAGAACTTTCTGTTTACTTTCATCTCAGCCTAATGTTACCATCTCGCTTATGTTCGTTTATCCGACCCCTGAGATGCAGTAAGTCCTCTTGCGTAGAGACTTGCCTTGTCACCCCTGTGTCCCCAGGACCTGGCACATTCATAGCACATAGTAGACACTCAATCAGTACTTGGTGCATCAATGAATGAACAATGCAGGTGACAGAGCCCGCGGGTGAGTGCTTTAGTTAAACGGGGACAGCCACATTTCCACTGGCTAGCACGTGTGGTCCTCACCCCACGCCTGTCCCCGTCACAGTGACATGCAGCATGCTGGGAAGTCTTCTTGCCTTTTGTCTTCTTGACACCTTCATCTCTGCAAATCAACACTCACCCTCCTGAAACTCCCTGGAGAAGCTAGGGGCTGTGTCTTTCCAGGACCGTTTGCTGGTGCATAGCCCCCTTCGCTAGTCAGGTCACATGCCTAACCCTGGCCAGTGGTCTATGAGCACCAGTGATGGGTTTTCTTTCTGGGTCAAGCAGTAAGGGGCGGTTTGTGTCCTCTGTTCCCCTCTCACTCTGCTACAGTGATCTCGGACAAGTGGAGGGAGCCTGGATCCTTGAGTCACTAGGTGGAAAGAGCTACCAGCTCTCGGTAGGACAGGAGCGTGGCCTCAGCGCTTCTAGAAACTCCAGGAAACATGGCTTGACATAGGTTCGGCCATGTTTTCTGGAGGCGTTTTGGGTTCACGTGCTGTGCCTGAGGTTTTAATGTTCTCCAGTTCTCTCCACAATGCTAGGAGCCCGAATGGGTGCTGAGCTGGAAGTGGGGTCACGCGCCCCTGGATGAGACAAGGTCCCTGAGCCCGGAACCCATAGGAGCAGCAGGTCGCAGTGTGGGGCCAATGACCACCATCCAGACCACCGGGTGTGCTCGTTAAAACGCACATTCCTGGGCCCCCAGATCAGACTCTCGGGTTAGGAGTCAGGCAGGTGATCTGCTATTTTATGATGTTGCCAGGTGATTTTGTACACACTGGAGTTTGAGGGCTTTGGGGACTCTTATGGGAGAGACTCTTAGTGACGGCCTATCGGGAAGGACAAGGCTCCGTTGTTGTCCCCTCTCCCAGCGCCAGTTGGTGAGGAAGGACGTGTGTGCCAGACGGGAGTGACAGGCCCTCCATCTTGGTTCCCTTGTCTGCACTTGCGTTGGCGGGTTAAGGGAGCTAGGCCTGGCACGGAAGCAAACGCTGGCTTTGCTGGCTCTGCTTGCATGCCAGCTGGGTGTGTGTTCATGCCACTTAGGTCCTTTCCTCCAAGCCCTTGGGACTGCACCGACCTCAGTGTGGCGTCAGTGGCCTCCGCCCTCTTAGATTATTAGACAAATATCTTGGCAACTGGCATGGAACAGAAGGCCAGAGGCCCGAGCAAGGTGCCTGACACCTCTTTGGCCTCTTTAAACTTTGATGAAGTGCCACATGTCCCCACAGCCTTGGGTGCCGCCGTCTGGAGGGGACACAGGGGTTAGGCAGGGAGATGCTGGCTCGTGGCCTTGCATTGTTTGTGGGTCTCAGCTCCTATGCTTGGAGACACCATGGGAGACAAGCTTCCAAAGACATACACATTTTATTGAAATATTGATTGAAATAGAACCACTTCATTGAGGTTTTCACTGCTGAGGTCAAAGTCCGTTTTAACCTAAAACAGTTACATTTGATTCTCACTGATATGTAAGATGTCCAGGGTTCCACGAAGCTACAGGTCTTAAAAATTTCTGATGGGAAGCAGCCCTGAGGGCTGGCTTAGGGCTTCCATTAGCATACACGGGGTGGGGGGGCGGGGACAGGCGAGGGATTCAGGTTTGGGGAAGAAAAAGGGAGATGGTTGCTTGGCGTTTATGCAGAAACCCAAACAAGCAAACCAGCCTTGCCCCTAGTTCGCCTTAGCCATGCTGTGATGGGCCTTTCTAACTTCGCTGGTGTAGACGAGGTTTGGTCCGCATCAGCCCTGCACCTGCTGTGCCCAAGGCCGTGGGGAATGTTCTCCCGGACTCCGTGCCCGCCAGACCCAGGAGCCCACAGCCAGCGGGAGGAGGCTGGACATTGTGTGGCCCTGATGTTCAGGTCGCAGGTAGCTCAGGAATGCGCACAGTCTTGTGGGTGGGGCCTGAGGCCCAAGGAACTGGGTGGGGTCTCGACCAAACCACATCCTGGTCCCCCAAGGCCTCAGAGCCCATCCAGCCAGGCTCAGTCCCGAGGGGCGCGTGGGCGCGACAGTGTGGGCCAGGAATTGCTGGAATGATCCCGGGCCTCTTGTGGGGGCAGGGTTCTGACCCTCGCCGACTGGTAAATGGGAGCAGGATGACCTTGTAGTTGAGAAGAGGCTTTCGCTCAGTTCCTCTTGGAGGCCTTTATTTAATGCTTATAAGAGAAATAAAGATGAAAATAGTTAATAGGTCTATTCCTGCTCTGATGGATTTTCAGCCGCTTCTCTCTGTGGGTGGCGTATCCTGTGCTCTGTTCTCGACGGATTCTGTGGTTGGTGGGACTACGTTCGTTGGCCCCGGATGTCACAGGCCGCGGCTCGGGCGCTGTGGGGTTCCCGGCCGCTCCTGCCCGTGGCCTGGCTGGAGGAGCAGGGGCGTATCTGCAGACAGACCCGGGTTCCAGCACCCACTCAGTGTGGACAGCGCCCGCCGGGCGGAAAACCTCTCCAGCCTGTTTCTTCTCCTCTGGCGGAGCTCAGGTGCTTATCTCGAAGGTCGGGCGCTGACTCATCAGATGCCACAGCCGAGGTGCAGCCCTGGCACACTCCGGGGCAGGGGACCCAGCGCGGAGGGACTCGGAAGCTGTCTGCAGACTCCAGTTTCCTCAAAGGGATTATCCACGGCTTAGTGACGGCCTATCGGGAAGGACAAGGCTCTGTTGTTGTCCCCTCTCCCAGCGCCTCCAGCCAGAACCATGACTCACCTGCCACAGGGCTCTGCCAGGGAGACCTCGTCACACGCTACCTGCCTCGCCCGCTGGCGTCTGGCCTGGGTTCCCCTGCGCTCACCTCACATGGCCCAGACCAGGGGTGCCCGTGGGTGCCCTCGGCGCAGGCATGATGGGACCCTGCCAGCTAGACAAGCAGACAGAGGCCAGGGTTCAGAGACGGAGGGTGGCAGGAAACCCAGGTTGGGGGCTGGGTCGCCATCCAGACGAACACGCCAGCCCACGCTGCAGCAGGCGGCTCGGGGGAGGCCGTCATGCACCCGTGGCTTCTGAGAGCTTCTGGGGTTTACCGACCCACCGTGCAGCCCGTCAGCGCACCCGGGCACGGGTCAGGGCTCAGGAGAGGGATTTAAGGCTGGGTCAGTCCTAGCCCTCCTGGGAGCACATGTAGGGGTGACTCCAGAGCCCCTCCCAATGGGGCTTCCTCTCCCACCAGTGGGCAGCGGCTGGAGGCCATAATGACTGCATAGAGGGGGCCCTGGGGACGCCTGGCGCAGAGCCAGCACCCCTCACCTAGCCCCCCGGTCAGACAGCGCAACTTCCGGTGGAGGAGCAACTTCCGGTGGGGGAGGGTGTCTGGTGTGCTCCCTGTCCCTTCTCACAGCTACCCCCAGTTCAAGGATTCAGCTCTGGGGCCCTCAGCCTTTTTTCTTTTCTGCACAAAAACACCTGGGAAAAGGCAGCGAGAAAATCTCCCGTTCTGGGACAAAGACGCATTTTAGGCCTGTGTCTTCTGGACAGCACTCAGCGTCCCTCCCTGTGACAGGCAGAGGTTCTGTTTCAGGGCGAGGGGCCTCTGGCATCTGCCGTGGCCCCAGGGTCAAGGGCATGGGGGTCCTCGGCGTTCCTCGGGCCAGCCTGTCCTTGACGTCAGCTTGGTCCACTTCTCTGCCTTCCCGCTTCTTTTCTGTTTTTTTGTTTGTTTGTTTTTTTAAAGCCGTGTGTAAACATTTAGGTAAACTTAAACAGATATGTTCTTAAGAATGTCACAACACCTTTTGAGGACTTGGGTGTCCCCCCAAGGGGCAGCAGGAGCAACGCCTGGGACTGTCCCTTCCACGGCAGACCTGTGCCTGCTGGGATACCGGAGGTGGCAGATTTTGCCTTCCATGCATTTTTTTTCACCTGATCAGGAAAATGTGGAAGAGAAAACACCAATATTTGTCAGGCACCCTCTCAGCGTTTTTCAGAGATTAGCCTGTTTACTCCCTGAGGGTCAATATAACGACCGAAGTGAACAATAACAATAATTAGCTCTGTTTTAATCACTTGATGCTAATTCACTCATTCACTGATTGAAAAGCCTGTGGCAGGTACGTCGGTGACCCCCTACTTCATGGGAGAGGAAATCGAGGCACAGAAATGTTAAGTGGCACAAGGTGACACAGCTAGCACTGGGCAGCGCTGGAGTTTGGACTCGGGCAGTCCGCTCAGTCTAAGCTCTCCGCCATTTCACATCATCCTCACCAGGATCTGAACCCGGACCTTTCTGAGATCAAAGACCTGCTTCTCAGATTAAGAAGGAGCATCGTCCCCCTGATGACTTACAGACGTCTGCTGGGGACAGATCCCAGACGAGAGCATCAGTTTCTTACTACAAGAAGAAACAGCAGGTAGACGGGGCACAGGAGGAGGGGGATTTCGTGGGGGGGGGGGGCTCACGGGTCGTGCTGTCCCCTTGTTCCCTGGGCGCACTGACCACCAGGCTTTCCTGTGCTTGTTGACCCAGAGACACCGGACATTTCCCCTTTAGGAAATGAGCTGGGCCAGGCAGGATGGAGGCAGCTTCCCACGGCACTGTGTGTGGGACAAGCCACCAGGCTCCTCACATCCCCTCTTCTTCCCTGACCCCCACCCTCTGCCGTCCAAGTGAGCACTTGTTTGGGCGTCTGTCTCCCGACCAGCAGGAGACACAGCCTGGTTTCATCTCACATACTGGCTCAGGGCCTCCTGGCAATCAACATAACATTTGTTGAAAGAATTAATGAAACTTGAAGCATTCACTGGACAGAGGCCATGAACCCCTGGTTAGAGAGGTCCATTGGTCTGACTTCTATCTTCAAGTGGGCTGATTGGTCTTCTGAGGAGACTCGATGGCCCTCGGTGCTGAATCTGCGGTTTCTCACTGGTCGGTGACAGAGCTGAGCTGGCCCGATGCCACTGGCTCTAAAAGCAGGGCGACGAGCAGGCTGGGTGTTGCTTTCCCATCCGCTGTCTCAGCCGCATCCCGCCAGCTTCCGGTCAGTCTGGTGTCACCTCTGACTGGCTCTCTGCTTCCCGGCTCATTCCTCCAGCCATTCGGACCCCAGATCCAGGTGTGCCTACCGAGGTCGAATGGGGTTGAGAAAGACAGCTTGAAGAGAAAGGCGCCATGCTCCCTGGGAAAGCGGTCGGCTAGACTTTCTGCTCAAAGCCTGGTCCACTGCTTGTCACTGGTCTGCAAGGCTACAAGCACTGGCGTTGAGAGTAAGAGTTTAGAAACATTTAGAGCAGCTCGACACTGCCACAAGGTCCAAGCAAGTCATCGGTGGATTCTCTCCTCGAACCCCTGAGGCATAGATCAGTTCAAGCCGGTCCTTCACCACGATGGCACGAGAGGCACCGGTTGGGAAGAGGTGGCCTCAGAAATGCATTTTCCTTGGAAGTCTCTTCTGCCCCTTCCTCTCCTCAACCTCTTGCCCACGAAATCCGAGAGCATGCTAAGATCATTCTAGACTCCTATTCCGGTTCCATCACCTACCCGCTGTGTGAGGCTGGGTGAGTTCCCACATGCCCCAACTTCTCAACTCTTGGTTATTGTGAGAGTTAACAAAACCAACACAGAACTGGGCCTAGCCAAGTCTAAACACCGTACAAGGGTCAGTTCTTGCCATGAATGAGTATGTCCAATCCTGTCCCCGGCACTCGGGGGCGTCAAAGGAGCATGAGAACCGGGCCCTGCCTTTATGTCGTCACTTTTTGGAAAATAAGACCCATATGCACTGGGACCAGAGTGACTGGACGCCCGCAGGGACATGGAGCCAGGAGCTGCCGTGGAGGGTTCCATGGTGGGGGGACCAGGGTCACATGAGTGACTGATCCTCAGAAGGGTGGTGACTGGGAGGGGACCTTAAAGATGGGTCCGATGGGGAGTATGCAAAGAAAGAGCTGAAAGTAGAATAAATATAGTTTTTGACGGGGACTATCATTGGTCTCCTTGGTGGCTGGGCTCATTTAGGCAAAGTCTTTTAGAGCCTGTGGCATCAGTGATGGAATTATAAGTGCCAGCACTTAATCCCACAGGCCATGGGGCAGGAAGAGGGCAGCATTTGTGGTGTTAGTGACATGATCTAGATAAGTTGCTAGCAGATGGATTAGTGCCTAGCATCTAGTAGGTAGGTAAGCGAGGAAATAAATAAATGAATCGATGCATTGATTAGAGTTCTTTGGCTTGTGAGCAAACTCATCCCAACTCAAGATGTTTTTGGTAAAAATAAAGATGGGGCATCTATTGGCTCCCCTACAGGTGCAGAAATGATGTGGGGTCTAGCTGGATTCAGGGACTCAATGTCACCTGGATTCTCTTAGCTGGAGAGCTTTACTTTCGCAGGAATTCCAAAATTCTATAATTTGGGTGTTTTTCGTTTGTTTTTGTTTTTGTTTTGTTGTTTTTTGTTTTTTTGTTTTTGTTTTTTGTTTGTCCTGGTGTGGGTCTTTTCCCTCAGGGAATAAAATAGATAGGTTGGCCGTGTGTAGGCCACTGGCTCAATGTCATGGAGCCAGGAAATAGAGTCACTCTGAGCTGAGACAGGCAGACCAAGCCTGGAGGAGAAGCAAGTTCCCCGTAAGGAAACGAGGGTGCTGCTGACAGAGAAGGGTGGAGGGTTACGGGGCAGGCAAGGCTGTCAGATCTGCACCACCGACAGTCACTGGCAGCCAGAGGCCAGGAGCTCAGAGAGAGGCTGAAGGGCGTGGATGAGCGTGAAGATGAGCATGGGACCTTAGTGGACCCCAAGCTCTTTTCCTCTTGACCTTTCCCATCGAAGACCATAATGGCTTGAGATCTGACTCGGGCAGCTGGGGTCGAGAATCCAGGGGTGTTCTTTCTGTAATGGGCACCCGAAGACACTCAGGCTTGGGAGAGGGATATTAGAAGGTCGGAGAATAGATGTGTTTGTTTTGCTTTGTTTTACCCAAGGAAAGATAACATTAACAGCTCCACTTGGACTGTATTCCATTTCAGATGTCCTCTAGACACCCAGGGGTGAGCAGAGAGTTAGGGGTCACAGTGATGGAGGGGTGTGAAGAGAAGGAAGTGAGGAAGTGCCGAGGCTGGGGGAAGGGTGGGAGAGTGAATTGCAACAGTGGGGACGCTGAGTGAGTGAGCGGAGGCTGGGGGTGGAGGGTAAGGGACAAGGACCCTGGAGTTGGAAACATCAGACTTGTAGCAGCTATTAGAAATAACAGGGTGGGGCCATGTAAGAGGTAGGGGTGGTGGGGGGGAGGTCACAGGGGATGGGAAGGTCAGGACCTGATTGGCCATTGGGTAGCCAGCTGGTCATCCACATGGGTGACAAGAGAAGAGCCAGTGAGCTGGCTCAAGTCCTCCATGAATGAGGATTGGTGGCCAGCAGCAGCAAGGAAAGGGAGAGCAATGGAGGAGGAAGGAAGATAGTGGTGTGGGAACAGCAGTGGGAGCTTTCCACCTTGCCCCACCCCCACCTTCCCCTCCCCCACAGGCCACAGAGCAAGGGGAGCGTTCCGGGCAGGGGAAGCCAGGTTCCAGTGAAGGAGAACACTTAGGGGAAGATTTGGACATGAGGGGAAAGAGGGAGGGGAGTTTCAGGGAGCATGGGGAAGGGTTTGGGGTGTGGAGGGAATGCAAAGTCAGGTCGGATTAAGGAACGAATGAGCAAATCTCAAATGAATGAAGCTCTGAGTGATGCCACACTGGTTAGCTGGAAAGAGGAACCACACCACACCCGCCGTTCACCACCGTTCATCGCTGGTATTGCTGGTGGGGGCGGGAAGGTGGGCGGGCGGCATGACGCCCAGATGGTGCGTGCCGTGTGGCGTGATGCGCTTCAGTGCTGTACGTTTCTGTTCTCATGATCTTGTTTTGAGATCCACAGAATCTATTTCCTGAAGCTGTTTGTATCCTTATTTATATAAGTGACTAATCCTTTCGTGGGTAGAGCCAGGCCTCTGTCTCAGTTACATAGAGATACTGAGACAAATTACTCATGAACATTCCAGAAGATGTGCGTATCTATAAATGGTCGAGACAGTTTCAATATGCAAATAGTATTATGGGAAGCCTCGCAACCAGCTAGGTTAGATTAGACACGGTAAGTGGGTAATTCCAAGCCAGTTATCCTCTTCATAGATGGCACGGTGCCCCGCTGCGTTCCAGCCCTCTGCCTGTCCATCCCACGTCCACGTGGCTAGGAGCCTTCCAAAGGCAGCCGAGGAAAAGAAAGAAGGCTGCAGACTGTGTCCTGAAGACAGAGAATTTAATGTCCCTCTTACAGAACTGTCACAGCTTGTTGGTAGAACATTATCCACTTGATGGGAGGTGCCTCCTGGATTTACTTTGTGGGTATGTTTGTTTGTTTGTTTTTATTTTGTTTGCAATACCCCTCTGAGGAGCTAATTGGCCCTAATAAAACTTGCAGAAGAAAGGCCTTGACTAAACAGGGAGAATCGTTTGCAGTTAGGAGTCACCCTGGCTGAATCGCTCACCCAGGAAGGGACTAAGCTAGCAGAGCGAGCAGAAAGAGCTGTCCCTTCCGCTGAGTGAGAGACGTACACAAAACACTGAGCACAGACCGGACTGAGCCGACATTCAGGCCTGAGTTGCCTGACGACTTTGAGTTCTGAAAGGGAAATAAAATGAGCTTTATGTGAACAGAGAGGTCTGCGCTCTGTTGCAAAATCAGTGAATGAGCTATTTGCGTGGATCATCGCTTCAAACTGCTGGTTTTGGGCATTTGAATCTTGATGGCAGATGAGAAGTGTTTATGAAAGCCAAGGAGATTTTTTTATTTATCCTCACTAGCTACATTCAGGTAGGTCATTTTAATAATACTTGTCCACGCAAGTGGCTGTCCCCGGCAAAAGAAATACAAATAGGAGTCTAGTGAGCTTCAAACCTCCCTGTCCACACTGGGGACACCTGCCAAGGGCTCACTAAGAGGTGTGACAAGACAGCCAGCAGGGCTCAGACTCCCGATGGCGGGAGCCCCCTTCAGAGTCACCTCCCTGTCCTTGGATGCAGTGACCACACCAACCTTGTATTTTTGCATCTAAATGAGTGTTGCTGTTGACAGTTGGCCTCCTGGCGAGGTTCACGCATGACTCTGGGGACAATGCCAAAGCTTCTCAAAAGCCATCTTTGGAACTGACTTCCAGGATTCTCCATGCAGAATGAGACCCTTGATGATAGCAAATGTGGGTCCATCAAGGGTGCATCTGGCTGGTGAAGCGAAGCCACTGGAAATCAAGCCAAAAGCAAAGAGTGAGTCTAAATCATTCAGAATTGTTTAGGTGACCTATAGAACTGACCCTATAAAGATGCTTTCAAATGGGTAATTCTATTTCTTTCATTCATTCTTTCATTCATTAATTCATTATTGGCAGAGTGGGAAATAAAACCAACTATTGGAATCAGAAACACCTGGAAGGCCTAGGCAATGGTGCCTTCCGTCATACGAGAGGCGCAGACACCAGAAGCACATATGTGCCACTTGGCATGAGCTGAGTTCTGCTCCCGACACAAACTCAGGTGACGCCCACAGTGACCGACGGAGACCATGCTACGACTGTTCCAAATTTATTTTACTTTATTTATTTAATTTTATTTATTTATTTTATTTTATTTATTATTTTATTTTAATATTAGGCGAGGCAACCCTTGGTTGACCTCACAAATTGCAAGGACCTTGTCTGCTTACAATCCCTTATTTTTTTTTTTTTTTTTAATTTTTCACGCCTACAGCACCTGGTCTTCCTAGGTGGTCTCCCATCCAAGTACTAACCAGGACTGACCCTGCTTAGCTTCCGAGATCAGAGGGAATCGGGCTTGTTCAGGGCAACACGGCCGTAGACTATTCCCATTTTAAAGAAGAGGAAGCCAGAGCCTGAGCATGTCTCATGGGACAGCTGAGGAAACCGAGCCAGGAGAGATGAAATGACTTTCTCAAGGTTGTGTCGTAATAATCATAACAATAACATTCTCCCATTTAATTAGTGCATATTTGCGGCTCATTTCTGTAACAACTCTGCCAGGGAGGTGACATCACTCTTATTTTTCACATGGGGACCCTGAGTCCCTACAGTGGCTCTTAGTCAAGGTCCCGAGCGACCGCTGCCCTTCAGGGGTGCCTTGGGGACCTGGGGCCAGGCCGTGTCTCTCCAGCCATTTGCTGCAGAGTTCGAAGTTTCTTCCTCTGGCTCCCGTGGACTTGTCCGAACAGCTCCACCTTCTGAAAGAGCGTGAGGAAGCGGGCCGGGGAACCCCGCTGCTTCTCAGCGGAGAATCCAGGCACTTGACTTCCCGCCGCCCACGTGGGAAGGAGCCACCTCAGCCCTGTGCTGGGTAGGCCAGGTGCCCTTCTGAGGGGCCACCGTAAGGGGAGAAGGGGATGGGGGTTGGAGACAGAGGGTTTATTTACAACTTCTCTTTAAATTCAGACGCCAGTGGGCACTGCACACTAGCTAGCCTGCTGGGATCTGAAGGGACCTGGGTGGGTTATGCGCCCCCTGGCCCTCAGTATCCCCATTCATTCATAAAGGGAGAATAACGTCTGAAACTTAAGGATAACAAGGCACACACCTGGCAGGGGAAGATCGAGTGTGACAGGGGAGAGCCCTGGCATGTTCAAAGGCAGCATGTGAACTTGGGGTGCTCAGAACACCCTGTTCTTGTCCATTCTCAGCAGGCCTTTCCGAGCTATACCTTCGAGTCTGGGCTTGCCGGTTAAATGACTGTATCAGGTCAGATACCAAAAGCTACAGGTGACTTTCGGGGGGTTTTCATGGTGGCTCCCACGAGTAATCCTCCCTCAGCAGGTATCGCTGCCACTGTGCCTCCCAGGTAGCTGCTCGGGGACAAGCCAGTTTAGGACACCTGACATTCGCCCCTGTGGGCCAGGCGGACCTCCCCGTGGGGCTTGGAGCTTGAGAAGGACGTGCACTCCTTCTGCCAGGTATGTCTCCCCAGGTAAGCCCTGCCAGAGCCTGTCCTTCCCCGGTGGCGACCAAGCCGAAAGTGGAAAGGTCCCATCTCGACTGTACTCTCTACGTCCACTGGATGATCATGTCATTGGTCTCATTCAGGGGCCCGGGCAAACACCTGCGACAGGTGTGAGCTCAGAGACACAGCGGTGCAGCTCGAGGGCGCTCTGGCTCTGCCTGCTTGGTGGGAGGGAGGCCAGGGCAGGTCTGGTGGGGCGGGCGCCCCTCCCGCCCATGGCGCACCCCCAGAGGTTTGGGGGTCAAACCACAGTTCCATGATTCTTCCTAGCACTTGCAGAGCATGACATCGTTTTATGTATTTGTTGGCTTTTTGGGTTTTCCCTGTCTCCCCCATCAGAAAGCCCGTGGTGGGCTGAGGAATCTTTGCCTCCCAAAGACATCAGGTCCTAAGACCTTGAAACCTGCGATCTTACTTTATAAGGAAAAGGAGTCTTGGCAGATGTGATTAAAGACATCTTGGGGAGGGGGGATTATCCTGGGTTATCCGGAAGGATCCTAAACCAAATCCCAAGTGTCCTTCTACGAGGGGACTGAAGAGGGGGACGTGACCGCGGAGGCGTGTGTGGGAGGGATGCAGCCGCAGGTCAAGGCATGCCGGCAGCTGCCGGACCCTGGAAGAGGCGAGCAGCAGGTGCTCCCCCCAAGTCCCCGAGGACAGCGTGGCCCTGACACCCTGATTTCAGCCCCGTGGAACTGGCTTCCGGCCTCCAGGGCCATGACAGAATAGTCCTGCTGTTTTAAGCCACCACATGTGTGGTGATCTGTTACCATCGGCCACAGAAAGTTCACACAGCACCATATCCCAGTGCCTGGCACTTCACAGACCCATTGAAAGAACAGATGGCGCTCGCTTTAGCAGGAGATCTACTAAAATCAAAAAGAATAAATGTTCCCAGGCCACCAAGACCGAGGCTCCCGGCTCACGCCCCCTGTCGCACGCCGGCCTTCAGCCGGTCTGTGAGGCTGCCCGCCAGAGGTCACGTGTCTGACCGAGCCCGTGCCCACCTCTCACAGAGCCACTGCCTCATAGACAGAGGGACAGCAGAGGCCGCAAACCGCTGGCCAGCAGGCCACATCCAGTCAGCAGAGAGTATTTGTTTGGTCGGCATAAAATATTGTTTGTAAATTCAATTAGCTGCCAACATTTTTAGACATTGGGCGATTTCACACAAAATCAGAATTTTCATGTTCTGTGGAAACATCAAACGTCCTTCCTAGCCCCGGCTGTACTCCCATGGGGCTCGGTGGGCTGGACCTGCGTGGGCTCAGCCCTGCCCGCCAGGCCGGTGTCACAGTCCCCTTGGACCCCCTCGCTGTCCATCTGCACACCTGCCCCCACGTTTGACATGACGACTCTGGTTTTATCAACTTCGCATGACGCGCGGGAGCGTCTCAACCTCACAGCCCCCTGGCCCACTTGATGGCCCTCAGCCCCTCCTTTACAAAGGTCCTAAAGTGACACCTTGCCCACTCAGGGACTCTGCAGCTGCCAGCCAGGAGAGCTGCTCTCAGGCCCGGGCCTCTGCAGCTCCTGGCGGTCACTTAGTTGTCCCTGGGCATCTTTGCTCTCTCAAGCGGCAGGCCAGGGAACTCTCCAGAACTCTCCAGAACTCTCCAGAACCACATCTGCTTTCCTAAGCACTCCCCCGACGAGTCAGATGGTGGCTGAAGCCAGAAGCGCGGATGAAGGAAAGGAATGTGAGCTGAACACTCAGGGGCTCCCACGAGGAGGACTTCGGCTCAGCTGGAGGACGTGTGGTCCTCAACGTCGGCCTCCAAAATGATGCCCAAGTCTGAAGTTCAAGTGTGCACGAGACGCTGCGTCTGCCTTTGAACATGCACATCCCAGGACGGACGTCGGCAGGCTGTCAGTCACCCCATCTCAGAGGAGACGCAGAGGGAGGTCCATATTCGGGGCGCATGCCCCTGGTGGAGGAGCTGGGGGGCTCTCCGAGGCAGGGCCGTGCCTCCCTCTCCAGGAAAGAGCCACAGCAGCACAGGGGACCGACGTGACGAGGAGCGACGCTGAGTGAGGCCCCTGGCAAGTGGCCTGTGGGCACAGCAGCTGTCTACCTTGCTGCTTTCCCAGGGCTCGCGAAAACAAAATCTAAGACACATATCGATCAATCGGAGCCTTCACGGGTGTAGTAGACTCCCTGGAGTCCTGCTCTGGCTGAATTGTGTTAGCTCCGAGCCCTGGGCTGGGAGGAGCAAATAACACTGAACTAGCAGGAGCTGTGCAACTGCAGCCCAGTGGATTAACCTCTCTGAGCCTCAGCGTTTTTACTTATAAATCAGGTATAGTAACTGCCTCCGGGGGAGAGTGTGAAGACTCACCGAGGTGGGGAGATGCCTGACTGTCCGCCATTGGGCTGTCTCCCTCGTTTCCATGACCGCGCCCCATATTTTAATCCTCAGGTCGGGGAATTATGTCTGAAGTGGTGGCTCCCACATCCTTCTCTCCTGCCTCCCGGGGGGTGGGAGTGGGAGCAAGTCGGCAGCTCTGTGAGTCACGCATTCAGTGACCGCTAGCAGGAACCCACACAGTCGGGCGAAACACAGAAAGCTGTGTAAATGGAGCGCACTTGTTATGAGGACACAGGGAGCCCAAAGAACCGTCTGGGCTCAGGAAGACGCTGACCCAGGAATGGGGAGGGCCCCGGGGAACTCAGGCGGCACCCGCCCCCCTTTCTGGGCTCCCTTCTCTCATCGCTGTTTCCCTCTCCACATGGCCTTTGAAGCAGACTGTGGCCAGACCCACAGGAGAAGGCAGCTGATCTTGAACGTCCTTGCTGACATGTCTTCGCTCAGGTGAGCAACAGAGATTGTCCATCTGGTGGATCCCCAGAACAACCAGCTGTGAGGAGGGGCCCCCACTCTGCCCAATAGGATTGTCCTCAGAACAGCAGGACAAGGGGCAGCAAGAGGCTCCTAAAGCCATCAGTCCAGATGTCCACCCCCTGGAGTTTGCATACCCCAAGGCTGTGTGGAAGTGTTTGGGGACAGGGGAGCAAGCCGAGCACCCACACAGCTTTTCCCAGCTACCCCGAGCTGCATCTGAGTCCTCAAGAAAAAGACAGGCGTGCTGTACAACAGCCAGAGGCCGATGCAGGAGAAAGTGGACGATGGTGGCTTGGACATGTAGCACTGTGGGAGGGAGCCGGGCCCTCGCGGACGATTCTGTGTGAGGTTCAGACGCAGCTCTATATGCTACTCCCAGCTCCTGCTGGGAGGAAGCACGAAGCTCGCTCTTAGCTATGCTCTTGGCTCTTGACTCCGTCTCCTTGGGGATCCTTTGTCCCAAGGATGGCGGGCGCTGGCACAAAGATGGCTGGTACTGGCACGTACTCTAAAGACGGGAAGGTGGGCCCCAGTTTACATCACGCTGCAAAGCAAAACCATCTGTCGGTGGCTTCTCTCTATTGGAGCGAGGCCTTGGAGAGAGCGTTTACCAGCAAAGGGTTGGCCCGTCAGAGTCACAGTCCTTGGCCCTGGTTCCTGCCTGTCCCCCAGGCCAGCGCGTTCTGCAGGAGGCGGGAACCTGCCATTCTCCCCGTGTCTGTTTCTGCCAGCCTGGCGACGCATGCAAGAGTCTCCAGTTAGAAGACATCCTGGGGTGCAACCCTTAGAGCCACAGGTATCCCTGCTCTGCTCACAGGGACTTTGTGCAGACACCTGCTTAAACCTTCCCTCACAAAACCATGAGCTAACCAGCCCACCGCACCGCGGAACCGGGGGCAACATTCACACTGTAGTCTAAGTGAATGGCAGCTCCTGGAGTTCTGCAGTGTGCAACCTGGGCAGCTGTATGCAGTGGTCCCGCAGCACGTGTTGACACGTGCTCAGCTCACAGACCTAACGGATGACAGTCACCAAGACACACTCAAAGGACACATTTCAGCAGGTACTACCAGAGGGTTTGGTATCAGTCAGGGCTCTCTAGGTAAACAGAACCAAAAGGCTGTGTGTGTTTCTCACTATCTCTGTCTCTATTTCTGTCTGCGGAAAAATTTATCTGGAGGAATTATAACTTTTGCGGATGGGTTTTTTTCACTCAGCTAACTTTGGAGATTCATCAAGGGTGTCGTGTCTCTCAACAGTTGTTCCTTTTTATTGCTCAGTCATATCCCACAGCATGGGTGTCCCCCAGCTTGTGCCACTATTCACCCACTGAGCAACGTTTGGGCTTTTTTTGTTCCTTTTTTTTTTTTTTTTTTTTTTGCCAAAAAAGCAAAGGAAGCTGCTGTCAACATTCATGTACAGGTTTTTTTTTTTTGTGTGTGTGTGTGTGTGTGTTTTTTTTGGGGGGGTCAGCATTTCTCTGGGATAAAAAGGTCCAGGAATGCCATGTTAGTTGCATGTTTAAATTTAAAAGAAACCGCCGAACGACTTTGCAGCGTGACTGTACCATTTCACATTTGCACTGGCACTGTATGAGTGATGCAATTTCTCCATATCCTCACCAGCATTTGCTGTTGTCACTAATTTTTCCTTCAGCCATTCTGGAGGGATAGCTTCTTGTGGTTCCAATTTGCATTTTTCTACTGGCTAATTATGTTAAATATATTTTCATATGCTTATTTGCCATCTATATATCCTCTTTGGGAAAATGTCTATTCATGTCTTTTGCCCAATTTCTAAGGATTGTTTGCTTTTTTACTGTTTACTTTCGAGAGTTTCAAAAAATATACTCCAGGTACTAGCCTTTTATTTTATTTGTGGTTTGCTAATATTTTCTCCCACTGTTAACAGGGTCTTTTGCAGAACAAAGTTAATTTTGATGAAGTCTAATTTATCAATTTTTCCTTTCATGTACCATGCTTTCGGTGTCAAGTCTAAAAACTTTTGGTCTAGTCCTAGACCCCCAAATTTTCCCCTATTTCTAAAAAAGTTTTATAATGTATTTCACGTGTAATTTTGAGTTAATCCCATGATCCACTTTGAGTTAATTTTTGTGTAAAGTTCATTTATTGGCTTATGTCCAATTACTCAAATACCATTTGTGGTAAAGGTTTCTTTATCCTACTGAATTGCATTAGCTGCTTTGTCAAAAATCCTATTCATGTGGGCCTAATTCTAGGTTTTCTGTTCTGTTCTATGAAGCTAAGTCTATCCTTCCACAAATATTCCAGTCTTAATTACGATAGCTATAGGTAAGTTTTGAAATTGGGTAGACTGATTCCTTTCACTTTATCCTTCTTTTTCAAAACTTGCTTAGCTCTAGAAGAAAAAAAAAGGAATCTAACTAAATTCATAAATTATTATTAGGGTGAATTGGTATCTTATTGATGTTCAGTCTTCCTAGTTACAGACATAGCGTATCTCTCCATTTCTTTGAATATACTTTTGTTTCTTTTGAAGAGGAATTTTCCACTCAAATGGCTAACCGTGTTTTCAGCTCTTTGTTCTGCTTCTATGGACATGCTTGCCACATAGGTCAAGAAGCAGGGTGACCTCGAGATCAACTAAAGACTCACTCTCCCCTTTTGCTTGTTCTGTCTAGATAACAGATGTATCCCCTTTGCTTTTTAAGCTCTATAAAAGCAAGGTTACCTCTGAGTTTGGGGCTCAGATCTTCAGTGCACTAGCTCTTCTAGCACCACCAGTGTAATAAACCTGAGTTCTCCAACTCTCCAAGTGCTGCTTGGTTTCTCACCGGTCTGATTTTTCTGCGACACTTTCACAAGAGTTTTATCTCTTCCTCAAATAGAGTTGGACATGTCTCATTAAGTTTATACACATGGTTTTCTCTTCTGTCAGGAATGAGATCTTCCCTTTCACTGTTTCTTCCTGATGGCTATTGTTTATAGATATTTAGGCCATTGCTCTTGCTCTTGAATTTATACCCTGCAACTTTACTGACTTCTGTTATGGTTTGTGTTAGTTTTTCCACCAATTCTTTTGGGTTTTCCCAATATATGATCATATCATCTGCACAGAGGTAGCTTTATTCTTCTCGTTTCTTTTCAAATTCTTCTGCTTCTCATTATTTCCTGGTTTTGTCACTTTGCCTAATACTTCTAGCATAGCTTTATACAGTAGTGGGTCTATCTTTGTCTTGGTTCTAATCTCCATGGGAAAGTATTTTTAGCACAAATGAGTATTATATTTCTCAGATGTCTTTTCTGCATCTTTGAAGACTATCATATGGTTTTTATACTTAGCTCTATTAACACGATGAATTCTATTACTGTATTTTTTGTATTGAACTATACTGGCATTAATGGAATAAACACTATTTGCTCATAATGTATTATCTTGAATTTCCTGCTTGATTCTATTTGATTAGATTTTTCTTTAACATTTTCATATCAGTATTAATAAGTGAGATCGGGCTGTAGTTGTAATATTTTATAAAATCTTTGTCAGATTTTCAAATTGCTGATATTCTGGTTTCATGAATAAGTGGAAATTTTGACTCTATGTTATAGAATAGCATAAGTAGCTAGCATTGCATTTATCTAATTTTTAAAAGTTTGCAAGAATTCCCCTGGAAAACCATTTGAGCTTCATGTTCTTTTGAAGGGTAGGGTGTGGCTCTAACTACTTTCTCTATCACTTCTCTGATAATTGATTGGTCTGTTCATGTTTTTTAAGAAAAGGTGCCACTTCTAGTGGGTTATGACATGCAAGAATGAAAGAAATGCAAATACCGTTTGTCACTCTGAAATGACGGATCCTGGTTTGATTGGTATTTGACTTTATTTTTATGTTTCAAACACTTAGAAAGAAAAAATAGTTCATCCTCACAACTTGCATTAACTCTTCTGGGAATTAGAATGCCACTGATAATATTTTGTGAGACAGAGTGTGTTCTCAGAGAACTTTCTTTGCTTAGGGACAAAAGTTTGTAAAAATACTTTGGTGTACACATATCACAGAGGAGCTGGAGTCCCCAGACCATTTGTCATAGATTTCTACTTCACGTCAATTCAGATATTAGATAAAAATGGAAATGTTTGATTTTGGTTAAAACTTCCAGTAGAATTAATTATTCATTAAAAATGCCAACTCTCCTGTTGACATGTGCCAAATTAGGATGGTTTCAGGTGGGTTGGGGGTTGCAATTTTGCACTGAGAAGAACTTCACGGGATTTTAAGTGCCATTTCTCGTCTTTCACTCTTGAGAAAGCACAATCTTCCTCTCTTATTTCTCACTTACTTTTTCTCTAGATAATATTTTCCACTACAACTTTGGGGAACTAACCAGATGTATTTGGATCCTTTTGTCCAAACTAATGACTGATTTCTGGACAGAAAAATGTTATCATCAACAGGATTTTTTTTTGCTAAAAAAAATATATTATCCAGCGTTTGGTTCAGGCCAGAAGTGTGGGATGGGGACTTAGTCTCTGGGTTTGCCAAGATGTTTATGCAGCAGGAATGTTACTTATGCAAGCCTGGAAGTGTGCTCCCGATGTGCTTGCCTCTCCTCCCATCTCAGCCTTTTTTCATTAAGAAGTTGATCTTCCTTTCATGATATGGTATTAAGTGGCTAAAAAGAAAAGAAAAAAAATGTTTACTGTACGAAATAATGTAACTGTCTACAAAACATCTATTTAGTTAATTGAACTGCAGGTTTTGGAGAAATGGGCTGCAAATTGTTTCTCTTTTTTTGGCTTGGCTCCCAACTCACTTCCTATTGCTCCCCAGAAGTGATTGAACTCAGATTTGGGAAAAAATTAAGCATTTTCAAAGTAAAAGAAAAATGAATAAATAAACAAACAAAACACACTCTTTTACATTTTTCCGAGGACTGCAGATAAATGTCCACGGAACAGAAAAGTGTAAAAGTGAGGAGAAAATATAAATGTTAGACATAAATTAAACATGCTATAAATAAAACTTAAGCTTAACAATTGTGAAACACTTACACAGTATAGGGTTAAAACTAACCTTGACACAGGTAAATAAATATCTTCATGCTTATAGAACCAATTGACGAAACTCATTGAGAGCAAATAGGGCATCTGGGGGTGAAAACGAAGACGGCTGTGAAAAATCATGAGGCTATTATCTCAACCCTCCCTGTTGACCTCATCCTCCCGTTTTTCTGTGTATACTGCCCTATGAGTCAGGCAAGTTGATAAAGCTAAATGATTTTAAGCAGATGTGTGTCAACCCTCCTTGATAAAAGCATGCCAGAACCCTCCACCGGTCTGTTCCGGCACCCATCCCTTGACAAAGCAGTGGTTCCCCACCAAGGCTGTGATACCTCATTGAGTACCCCACCCCTGGGGACCTCTGGGACGTGGACAGCTCAGAGGTGACATGTCCTTCCCAGAGGAGACCCTTAGTCTAGGTCTCAAAGCATCGGTGGGAGTTTATCTTCTGCTCATACCTCTGTGAAGCTCCTGGGTGAATGTTGGGGACACAGTTCTCACTAATAGGGTTTTCACACCAGAGTTCTGAGACGCCACACGTGTAATCGGAGGGGAGGTGGGGACGCCCGAACACGCCTGGCAAGGGGTGGAGGGCTGCTCCCTCCCTCCCTCGCCAGTTCCTCCGACACATGTGCACAGAGCAGACAGGTTCCCTGCAGGGCTGTGAGGGCCGCACATCGCATGGGGTGCTCTATCCCAGGGGCGCCGTTCCCACGGCAGGTGTCACGGAATTGCACGTTTCTCGTGCCAGATTTTGGGGGACACCGGTCTGCATAGTAAGGGACGCCTTTTTCCGAGTTACACAAAAGTGCTATCTACACTTGAGGTGCTGGGCAAATGGTTGAGAGTGGTAGAAATCCAAAGATGCAGGGGACCCTGAAGCCGCGTGGTTGGGGGTTCTGCTGTGTGCGTTCTGGGGTGGCCAGGGCGAAGATGCCGAGTGCCAAGGCAAGACAAGGACTCTGGCTTTCAAACCCAGCCCCTGGAGGAAGCCGTATCGTGTTATTAGTCACACTGTCCAGAAGGACGCGATGGAATACAAACATAATAGGTGCCACCAGTGGAAGTCACAGATCTTATTTCAAATTTTCCAGTATCCACATTTTAAAAAAGTCCCAGGCGGCAGCACAAGAAGGAGGGTGCCTCTAACCACCCGTGACCCCCGTGCCACCTCACACCACCCAGTGCCACCGCTAGCTGCCTTCCCATCACCCTTCCCTCGGCGAGGAAGCCTGGGTGCCCCAGATGGAGGGAGTCAGCACTTTGGCGACAGGTGAGGCAAACAGACCTGGTGCCGATCTCATGTGAGGAATGAACCACGTTCTTTGGGGAGCCACGTGAGTGAGCAAGTTCAGAGGCACGGGGCCGTGGAGCTGGGTGGCCTCCCGCCGGCTGCGGATGCTGATGGTGGTGCTGCCCCAGCCATCATGGGCAGTCGGAGGATGAACACTGTGGATCAATTCAGGCCAGTAGGAGCATCCTCAAGACTGGTTTGCAGCCCCTGGTGTAGGCCTGGAGGGTCTGGAAGGCTACTATTCCTGGGAAGAACCTACCGGAGGGGGAAGCCAAGCCAAAGGAAGCAGACCAGGAGAGTGACAGCTCCCCGATGGCCGCCTTGGAGCACCTGGATCCAACCAGGCCTGAAGCTACACCTTAAAATTTTTAATTACATTCATTGCGTTTCCTTTTTAACTTAACACCATTTAATTCCTGTTTGTATTATTCGAACCTCATGAGTTCTTGCTCACGAGCATCATTGGCCGGGCCTCTTGCCCTCCTCATTCTCCCCGTGGCCACTATAGAGAACAGCACTTTCCTGAGTCTTTGCCACAGCACGTGGCTGTTCCACTCACCCCCGACCTTCAATCAGGAGGGTGTTGGTTGAGAGAATCTCATTTTTCTTTGCAGAGCCCTTGACCTACTGTCCTCTAACTTCTACCAATTTTTATCAGCCCCACGTGGCGTGTAGGACACACTGCCAATCCCCAGGGCCTGTGCACGCCCAGCCTCAGACCCCAGGGTACACGGGGTCAGACCCAAGAGTGGACAGACTCTGAAAGTCCCACTGCCTCCTGAGAGGCCCTCGGCCTGCCAGCACACACTGCGGGGGGTGCGGGGAGGACTGGTTTTTCCAGGAGCCTTTTCTAGTCCAGAGAAAACTGAAATGCAAACATCCTCTGCTTGACCACTGCAAAGTCGCCAAAGCGCCCAGGCTCCCTCTGGTGTGTGCTGGAGCAGGTGTGAGCACGTGTCTGCAACAATAGGAAACATCGTGGGGGCAGCGGGAGACCCCAGGGGCTTCCTGTGTGAGGAACAGGGACAACACGGCCCTGAGGGGTGGTGGCGGTGGATGTCCACTGCACTACCTTCTTCAGTGACTCCGAGGCCCTCAGAAAATACCTTCTCTGAGCCTCGGTCTCTCTACCCACACAGCGGGCACACAAATACTTCCTCCCATGGTCACTGAGATGAAGAAGGAGATAACCCACATGGAGGGCCTAACGCAGTGAACTATTCTGCATCCGTGATGACCCCGCGAGGCAGGCACCTTTGTCACCCCCATTGTGCACAGAAGAAAGTAGAGGCTCAGTGAGAATGGCAGCTGCCCAAAGTGACAGTGGCAGCTCAGGTCCGTGTGACAGCAACACCCAGGGCAGTTGGTTTAAATGGGAAGGTACTGCCACAAGGCCGGGAAGAGAATAACTGTTACTAATGTTCTCGAGTGATCCTCAGGCCTTGTCCACTTCAGAGGATGGTCTCTGAGCATTACAGCTGGCCCCTTCATCTGGGGGACAGGGCAGCTTGGGCCGAGGGGACTCTGGGAGGACAGAGGAGGGGAGGAGGCCGGTCCCCAGGGCTGCTGGCCGTGCAGATGCTCTCTGGAAGGAGGGGGTGGGGGTTCGAACTCGTCTAAAAACAAAAACAAACGTTCCAAGTCAGGTGAGAGTCAAGACTTTGAAAGGAGAGAAAACCCGTAAGCCCCAGGACCTGCGCTGTTGGGTGAAATAATGAAGAAAAGCTGCCTGATCTCCCACGGAGACATAAATCATCCCATGCCACTGGGGATACTCACTGTCGAGCTCCTAATTCTTCACAGCTGTCCCAGGGAGGCAACTGGGTTGGGGAGGAAATGAGACTGTGAGGCAGGAAGGGGGTTGCTGAGAGACAGGCAGAGAATTAAAGACAGAGATGGAGATAGATGAGAGAGAGAAAGAGAGAGAGAGAGAGAGGCAGGCAGTCAAAGGCAGAAGGATGGAGGGAGGAGAGAGAGAGGAAGGACAGAGGAAGAGGAATGGTGACACAGAGGAAAAGAGAAAGGAAAAGTGAGACCAAGACAGTGAGAGACACAGAGAGTGAGACAGGGATGGAGAAGTCAAGAGAGAACTTGACTTTTTAATTAAGAGAATCATGGAAATTAAGAAGATTGAGCAAAACCTGGGTGTTCCAGGTCCAGGAGAACTTCATCCTCACAATGGCCTGTAGCCCTGTGTGCCTGGGTGACACAAGGCAGGGAGGGCAGGAGGCCACAGGCCCAAATCCCACCTACATTTCCCCCTAAAAATCACTGTGGACTGTGCCGTCTGCAGAAGGGCAAGACCTCACCATCCAGCCTCCTTGCAGCTGACCCTACAGTTGAGGAGCATGAGGCTGGAGCGGGAGGGACTGACTGGCCTCAGCCTCTGCACGGGGCAAGCAGTTCCCCTGTTCTTTGGAGCCCAGGTCAATGCCGTACTTGTCTCCTCCCATACCCACGTCAAAATCACAACGAAAATAGAACAATCAACCTGGAGAATCATCTGAAGACTAGCTGAACAGAAGTCCTATAACTAAGGATATAAAGGAGAAGTCATGTCGAGACTGGTAGGAGGGGCAGAGGCACAAAAGGGGCTGGTGCCGCACCCATGTGCGGCCATTGAGAATCGGGAGGGATGTCTCAGCTGAGGAATGAGGGGTCCCAGCCCCACACCAGGATTCCCACTCTGGACACCAGTGGCAGGAAGAGGAGACCCCATGATCCTTGGCTGTGAAAATCAGCAGGGGATACTGTCAGTCTAGGTGAGTTGGAAAGCTGCTGGAAATCCAAGTATTCTCTTAAGGGGCCCATGAACAGACTCTCTAACTCACAGGTACTCACCCTGGGCTCTGGCAGAGGGGTGGTGAGTTGGGAGGTACCAGAGACATATAAGGAGAGACTGAGTTGTGTGGCTTCAGGGAGAGAGCTAAAGGGACAGTCACAGTTGTCCCTGTATTGAGTCCTCCCCGCACACGGTCAAATCTGAATCTGCATTGGCCTGGGAACTCTGCTCACTCCACCCTGGTGATTCCCTAGGACCCCGCCCCACCCAACATGTGCACTGCCGGAGGCTCTTTTGGAGGAGGACTGCCAGCATCGCCCGTGCTGCATTCTTTCTTGGACACCTCTGGGGCTCTGCGGGCCCCATCGACCTACTACAGCCTCAGCACTGGCACCAAATCTGAATCTGCATTAACCTGGAGAATACCACTCCCCTGATCCCCTGACCCCACCTCACTCAACTTCCATACCACCAGCTCTCAGTCTTACAGGCAGCCAGAAGGCAGCATCAGGCCTTGGGGTGCCCTGAGCCTTTTGCTGAGCCGTCCCAGGCCCAGTGCTGGTGGCAGCCGGCCTCGGTTCACAGCGTGGCCATTCCCACATGCCTCCAGGTCCAGCACAGGTAGTAACAAACTGTGGATCATTTTGTGGCTCCTACCAGGTAGTCCTGGGGCAAGTTACAGGCAGTGGCTGACCTTGACCTCCATAAGAGGCCTTCCCAGGGCCGCCATACCTGGGACCCAGCTTCAGACCACAACAGAGCACCATTGGATCAGCCCTACAAGCTGAACACTGAAAGGGTGGTCCTGGCAGGCAAATGAGCCCACTAAGGCTCCTGCATGGCAGCTCATATACTGTGGGCATAGCCAATCCTTATGGCCAGTCAGCCTAAGAGTCAATCCCAGCCACTTATGTGCTCAGTACAATAGGAGGACACAAGCCACACAAAGGACACACCTGGAGCACCGGGCTCGCATGACCAGCAAGGTTGCACCACTGGGCGTCACAGGACACCTACCACATAAGGCCACCCTGCCAAGCCTGGGAGATGTAGTAGATCGACCTACTGCCTAGAAATGAACACAGAGAGGCAGCCAAAATGAGGAGACAAAGAACTATGTCCCCAATGAAAGAACAGGAGAGACTTCCAGAAAAAAGGACTAAAGGAATGGAGTCAAGCAATCAGATACAGAGTTCAAGACACTAGTTACAAGGACGCTCGACGAACTTGATGAGAACTTCTACAAAGAGATAACGAACATAAAAAAGGACCAGATCATGGGGGACCAGAGGAGGAGCGAGAGAGCAAGGAATTGAAAACCTGCTTATAGAAATAATGCCTGAAAACACCCCTAAGCTGGTGAAGGAGATAGACATACAACCTCAGGAAGCTCAGAGAGTTCCCAAAAAGGTGAACCCCAAGAGGCTCACATCATAATTTTAGTCATAATTAAAATGCCAGAGGTTCAAGACAAAGAGGGTATCTTAAAAGCAACAAGAAAAAAAGCAGTTATCTACAAAGGAGCTCCCATAAGATTGGTGGCTGATTTCTCAAAAGAAACTTTGCAGGACAGAAGGGCTTAGCACAAAATATTCATCATGATGAAAACGCAGGATCTGCAACCAAGATTACTTTATCCAGCAAAGCTATCATTTAGAGTTGAAGGACAGATAAAAAGCTTCCCAGACATGAAAAAGCTAAAAGAGTTCATCACTTCCAAGCCAGTATTACAGGAAATGTTGGAGGGACTTCTTTAAGTAGAAGAAAAATTTATGTACCAAAAATATGAATAAAAAATGGAGATAACTACATATCTATCAACAAGTACCTCAAACGAAAAAGAATTAAGCGCTCTGATCAAAATATAGCGTGGCTGAGTAGAAAACAAGACTCTTAAATATACTGCCTATAAGAGACTCGCTTCAGATTAAAAGACACAAAGAGACAAAAAGTCAGGAGACAGAAAAAGATATTGCATGATGGACTTAGAGAGTATTGTGCTGAATGGAGTATCCCTGAGAGGCAGCCTGTCACCCCATTTTACAGGAGAGGAGAGCGAGGTTCTGGGATGCTAAGCATCTTGGTCCAACTCTCCAGCTGGAGAGAAGAGGGACCAGGAACCCTGAAATCAGACGTGCTTGCCCTCCCCTTCCTCTTTCCTTATCCCCTCCCTCCACCTGTCCCCTTTCCTTCACTCACCTGTTCCCCCCATTCATCGTTGACTGAAAAGAGGAGAAGGCAGCAGACACAGAGCAAGGCAGGAGGCACCCTTGGCCTTGGGAGACAATGGCAGGGCCCCTGTGGCTCCAGCTCCAGCCCCAGCCCTGGGCCTCCGGTAATGAGGGCGCTAAGCCCACTTCGTATGGTCACCTGAGTAAGTCTCTGCTTCTCCACATCAGAGCCACCTGAGGTGGGGGATGAGGGAGCTCACAGGGTGTCTGGGGGGAAATGGAGTCCCCTCCAGAGCAGGGAGCCTCTAAGCCACCAAGGCTCACGGGACAGGGACCTGGGGAGGAGCTTGGGCTATAGGCGCCCGTACTTCCTCCTTGCCCACCACACCTGGCAGGCAGGAGGAAGGGGTAGCCCCGCCCATCCTGAGACCCCACCGCTGACCCAGCTGAACCAGTCAGATGCCCAATTTCAGCCCTTCTCTCCCTCTATCATCGAAGTTGAGGGGCAGAGAAGGACTGGTCCCATGGGGTTGGGGCTGCTGGAATTCCGAAGTGGGCCTCAAACTCCAGGTGACCTGCGTGTGAACCCCAGGAGCATTTGGACCTGGCTTCTCTGATCAGCAGTTTCCTATACACGAGGATAATCAGAGCCACCTTGAAGGCAGGTGACAGCGGAGGGGCAGCACATGTGCGGGACGCCCTTCCCGAGCCTTCCTCTCGCTGACGGTGGGGTTGAGGGGTGCAGCTTAGATCTCCTCCAGGCACCAGGGAGAGGGCTGAGGGAGGCAGGGACGTCCTCAAAGTCCCCAGGGACCCGCCGGGACTGCTGTGTGCACAGGACAGGAGTTGGCAGACCCCCTCCCAGCCTGACGGGAACAGCACCCTTATTCGGAGGCTGTCCACCTTTGCCAGCACCCACGCTGCTTCCCCGAGGGTCGTCCTGTCACCCTGGGGCCCCAAGCCTCACCCACCAGAGGCCATGTCTTCCACCTGGAGCATGGGGTGTAAGGGGATGCGACCCCTTTCTAGCCTCTCTTGTGCCACTGTTGCTCTCAGTCGCTGTGGCCCAGACACGTGCAGCACGCAGGCATTAGATCAGCATCTCAGCCTGGGCCACCTGCCAACTCCATTACCGCACTGCCCTCCCGGGACGGCCGGCGGCTGCCCGCCCCCATGGCCGCCTCCACGAGTCCTGCCCTCCCAGGGGCTGCCAGAAGGACCCACCCAGGCCGTCAGAGTCCAGCCACTGCTGCAGGCAGGAGGCCCCCTCAGAGGGACCCAGAGTCCCCAAGGATCCCGCCCTCCACGGATACCCAGACTCCGAGGCAGAGCGATGGGTGGCAATCCGGTGGGCGAGGCGGGCTTCAGCGCCAATTCCAGCCCCTGAGCCCACGACAATAACAAATGCTTCAGTGGCATTCTTCCTCAGTGCCAGGAACCCGCTCTAAGGTCTTGTGTTAGTTCTCAAGACACCTCTGTTTTATAGCAGAGGACACCGAGGTACAGAGCAGGTAAGAAACGTGCCTGAGGGTCGATCATGCCTACACGATGGAAACAGCATGTAATATGTGCTAGCGCCCATCTCCACCCAAGTCCAAGTTCAACGCTGTCTGGTCAGCAGGACTATTTATACCATAAACACTGCAAATGAGGGGCTTGCAGCCTCTCAACCCCCAGGAGTGCCAGCTCCGAATCACCTATCAAGTTCCCAGAATGCAGCTTCCTTTCTCACTTATCACATTGCCTCACGTGTGCCAGGCGCTCGACACGCAGCTCACCTCGATCCACGTGTGCTTGTAAACCAGGAGAAGCTCGGTCTGTGTTCACGGCTGTCGTGCTGTGAGTATTCCCCCTGTGGTCAGACTTGGGGCTCAGCTGGGCCTCAGAGCCGGTGTCAGACTCATCGAGATCACTATGAGATAAGTGGATGGTGACTTGTCATTCTCTCTCTTTTCTCCATCCCACAGCACCAATCTCTCTTCTCTTCATACATAAATTTCATTTTTAATCCTTCCAATTTAGGTCAGAGGTACCTCAAATTGCCTCCTTATTTACAGACTTCAAGATCTAATGCTAAAACCTTGACGGGAAAGAGCTGACCTGTTCCAGGATCAGATCTGAAAATTAATAATAGTAATAATAATAATAATAATAATAATAAACAATCATAATACAACTCTAAAACATTAAAAATCCATTGCCTAAAATAGGCAGTATAGAGCTCGAAATTCAAGTGACTCACAAACCATGCAGCTGGTGACCCCCACTTCCTCTCAAGCTAATTAAAAAAAACTTGGAAGATGCCTGGTCTCTCCAAGAAGCAAGCCCTATGCACTTCCTCCCTCAGCCACACAAGGCATATAAAAACCCCATTTAGAGAATCACTCCTCACCCACGTGACAATTCAGTCAGCGTAATTTACAAAACATGCAGTCGACGCACCCAGATTCGGAAGTCACCACCGGTACACAGCTGATGGTGTTTAAGCCCCTGAGCTGGCGTCTTGAGTCTCCAAACGCTCTACAGAGAAAAAGTTGATCTACACACAGGGAGAAAGGTGAGCCACAAATTCCAAAGGGGGTCCCCAGCCTACAAGGCCAGGAAGAGTTTGAGGGAGAAACGGAAGGAAATATACTCACACCTTTCTCGTTTCTGAGTGGTGGGGTTGGGGGGTGGTTCATTTTCTTCTTGATAGTTCTCTGAAGTTTGCAAATGCTCTATGATGAACACAGACGGCATTTTGTTTATCGGTGGGGTGGCGGACATTTCTTGCTTTGTAAAAAGAGAACAGAGTGGTGTCTTCCCCTCTTCTAAGAGCTCCTGTGCTGGGGTCATTGGGTGTCTCCATGAGCAGGCCCACCCAGCCGTGCGTGAGTCACCCTAGCCCTCTGCTCGTTATTTAATTAGCCCATGAGGGACTAAAGTTAAAAAAAAAATGGTGATTTACATGATGGGACAAACTAGGAGAGCGATTTTCTGCAAACACAGAACTTTTAATGGTATGGAAATATTTATACAACTCAAGAATCCCCACATTCACCTACAGTGGAAGGCAGCTGGCCCTATTATGCTGTCCACAAAAAGTGCTGCTGGTTACTAATCCAATTGCTAATTTCTTCCGTTGCTAACAGCTATTCTAGTTTTCTTCATTCCTTTCTGATTCCAATTAGGGTATCCTACACCCAGCAAAAGCATGTTTACTTCCTGACTCTCCTGCTCGTCCGCCTTCTTCATTCCTGCTGGCAAAGTGATTGAGAACTTTGAGGTGTTCACCTCTGTACTTGTCAGCCCTTCCTCCCAGAATATGACCTGCCTCAGGTGACATAGCCACTGATGGTTTGGTTTCCCCGAAAATGAGTTCAGCTTTTACCTCTGGCCAAAAAGAAAAGTGCTTTTGTGGATTCTAGTTTTCGGTCACTTCATTTCCAGGACCGTGGCACTGAGAACCCCCTAGATACATGCAACTGATGAAGGAGCCTCTGGAGTCTCGACATGGCCTTCCTAAACATGATGAGGTTGGGGACATCAGTCTCTGCGATCTATTCCATGCCCAGTGCAGATCCAATCGCCGATTCATTTATTCCTCCCACAAATGCCTCTGACCCAGGCAAGGTTAAGCATGAACAAGACGGTATGGATTCTTGCAGAGAAGCTAGATGATAAACAAACAACTACAGACATAGCAATTTCAGGTGATAATAGTGCTGGGAATAAAAATTAAACAGGGCAGTGAGATGGGAGTGGCCACTGAGCTAGAGTGTTCGGTCAGGTGAGGGGCTATCATGCCTTGTGATAGATAAGCAGAGACATGACAAGAATGAGGAGGAGGTGAGCAATTTGGAAGTTTGGGTGAAAGACATGAAGCAGTGGAAACTAATGAAGCAGAAACCTAAGTTCTCTGGTCTCCTGGGTAAACCCTAGGGATAGAATTGCTGGGTCACGTGGTCATTCGAGGACCTAGGATGCAGCTTTGTTATTCTCATGCCACTTTCCTCCAAGGACTGTGCTCATGCCAGAGGGCGAGTGTGAACCCAGCCCCAGCGGGCAGCAGGGGAAGGGGTGCTGGTTCTCACAAAAGTTGGCTCACGCCCCTGATCATCTCCTTGAGCCAGAAACATGTTCCTTAGCAAACCGTTGAGGAAGAGGGCTTCTAATTAATGACACTTAATTACTAAAAGCTATTTGGGGGTTTGGCCTCATTTTGCTACTGCCTGAAGCAGTAACTTCACACACACACACACATGCACGCATGCACGCACGCACGCACCCACCCTGTCTGGAAATCAGACCGTCAGAATTAGCCATTTGGTTTATCCTCAGTGGGAAGAGAGAGTCAGAATGGAAAGGAGTGGATTTTTCCTCTGTAAGCAAAGGCCAAGGAGCTTTGCTCCCCTTCTCAGAGTCAAGGCAAATCCGCCAGTCCCCTCATTCATTATTGCTGACCGCTAATGACCCACGAGAAAGGCGGGAACACACTGCCAAGCACAGGGCATGGGGTCATCAGCACCCAACTGTGGGTGTAGGGCTGCCCCACAGCATAGAAAGGCCCAGAAGAGGCTGAACAGGCTCCGCCTTCTCCCATCCCGCACCTTCCCCGTGTGTCCTGTCTGTGGGCCCCTCTGAGGAAGTGGGCGGGGCCTGACCAGGTGCTCCCTCTCCCCAGTCAGCCTGGGCTTACATGATGGCAGACTTCCAGGTGGGAAGTACAATATCCTGGTGTCTTCGGGCCATCCAAAGCTCCAGATGTTTGGCGTCGACAGCCCCCAGACCTGGGTGATTGAATCTGACACTTTTTTTATAGAGTGTAGGCACAGCTGTCCAAAGGAAGTCATCTGCATTCATTCTCCCTCTCCCAGCTTGAGAGCACTCTGAGTTCTGATTCCAGCAACCTTTTGGCAGCTCTTCCTTCCATTTCAACTCTGGGAAAAACACAGGAGTCCCCCAACCCACATGAGAAGGTGGGGAGATGGGGCCCCTGGCCTTTTGGATGGAGAGATAGGGAAAGGTACAGATGAAACAGTGCCATGAGAGAGCACCCTCCCGCACTGGTTGTGGGTTCAACTAGACAGCCTAGGCTTCTGGGCTTGGGGACCCTAAAGCAAGCTCAACAGCTGCACCACCCCAGGAGCCAAAAAGAGACACTTCCTTAGAGGAGGCAAAAGACAGACAGAGGATGAGCGCTGGAAAATGTCCCAGATGAAACCCTGCTTAGTCTCTTCTCCCAACTGTCCACATCCCCAGGGTCCCCATGTGACCCACCGCACAGACCACCTGCCTTTCTCAGAATGCGCCCCGCGCTCTGCTGCCTCCTTCTCCCCTGGTCTGTCTGTAAAGCTTCGCCATCCTCCTGGGCTCAGCTCCGGTGTCCCCCCTCCCTGTGGCCTTCCGTGGGCACCCCAGTAGAGCAGCTGCCTTCTCTTCTATAAGCTCAGCAACTGGGGATACACTACCATAGCACCATGCGTCGCCTAGCATGTCCTTAGGGACAAGACAGGGACCATCCATCGCTATAGCTTCACCCCCAAGCCCAGAGCCTGGAAGAAGACAGCAATGTGACAGCTCAGAGAAAGTTTGTCAACAGGAAATGAGATGGGAATCTGTTGGAGGGCAAAGAGATGGCACCACAGTGAGGCAGGAGGGGCACACAGGAAGGAGGAGAGGCCATGAGATGGCACTGAAGCCACAAGTGGGGTGCCTGCAATTTGGGGACCCTATACCTACATCCCCTGGGGTGTTTTTTTTTAAAAAAACATTTAATCGTAAACCTTAAGAATCAGGAGATTGTACTTAAAAATCTGGATATTCGATGTCTAGTGAAAACATCAGGCTATCCCACACCTTTTCCCTTGGTGGCTTCTGACCAGACCCTGTGGGCACCGAGTGTGCCACCCTCTAAGAAGAGCGATGCCTCAGGAAAGGGCAGGACAGAAAAGAACCTTCCCCAAATCTTGCTGGAGCCTGACCAGGATCTTAAACCACACCGCAGCTTGCCCTTTATCCTCCCAAAAGGAAGAGAGACCTCAGAGGGTAAATCAGAGCCACTCCCACACCCAGGCACCTGGATCTTAGGGTCTCCGGGCAGACTTGTCCCTGCAGGAGCTCTGCACAGCGCTTCCGGTCCCCACCCCCTCCAGAAAAACTGAGCCAGCAGTCTGCCAGGCCCTCACCTATGTGTGTCGAAGTTGTGACTGTCCCCAGCCTCCCCTGCCACAGACCAGAGAAGCTTGTCCTTCAGTTTCCACTTCCTGCCAATTTCTGTTCATACAAGTTTATTCGATGAACTTTATTTTAGTTAGTTAAAAACCACAGACTGGGGGTGGGGTGGGGGAAGATGGATGAACGAGTGGGAAGGGGGAGGGAGGATAATGGGGGGCTCCAAGAAGCTTGGATGGGGTGACAAAGTGCTCGCTATCTTGATTGTGGCAGTGGTTTCGAAAAGGGATACCTGAGTCTAAGTTATCAAATTCTGCATATGAAATAGGCACAGCTTGCTATATGCCAGTTATTCCTCAATGAAACTTTTTTTTTTTTAAGAAGCAAGTGGTGGGTGTTTATAGCTCTCAGCTGAGGAGGACCCCCCCCCACACCCCGATAGATTCTGGATCGCAGAGGTACCTTTCTGGAAGCAAAAGGCATGGTGGCCACACAGCCTTCTCCTCCTCTGCACCTGGCCTGCGTCCTCTCGGAACGCCTGCCAGCAGTGGTGACCAGCTCACCACTGAAGCCGTTCCCTGGGGCTCTCGGTGCTGTTTCTGTCTTTGCTGAAGCCCACATGTACAAATCAATAACAAGTGTCTACCAGATAACTTCTCTAAAGAAAGCAAAGTGAGCAGGCTTATACCAGCAACAAAAGGTTAACTCCACTGAGACCTCTTTCGGCCCCCTCCTCCTGCCTGCCTGGTTGTTCTTAGGCAGGCAGGACATGAAGTGGACCAGCTTGGGTGGTCAGCCTGCCAGGCGGGCCTCACTGTTCCTGTTACTGTGGGCAGCCTGGGGATCCCTGTTCTCCATCTCCCTAATGAACTCTGACTCTCCTGGAAAGCATTTGTTTGCACGAAATGTGGCTAGGGGAAGAGTGGGCGAGTGGAGAAGGAGAAGCTTCTGCAGAGGCATGGACAGTGCCCTCCAGGCAGTTTTGCCCCTTTTGCAGCAGGGACTGCAAAGGAGCCCAGGCTGGGCTTGGCTGCAAGGCATTCTGGGACTTTCATTGTGGGTGGCCACAGACCAGCAGGAACTGATCTTGATGCAGGACATGCCTTTAGGGATGGAGACATCTGTCCTGTATCTGTGTCCAAAGGGGATGGATGTCCTTGGCCTTATTCTGGCCATCCCATTAATACTCAAGGGGTCTGGGTTCCTGGAGGTGAGGCGGGATCAGGCATCAGGCGGGGACAGCTCGGGGCTCCCAGGGGTCACTCTCCTAATGTGAGGGTAAAGTGCAGGAAATGGGTACAGCCCTTGGGGTCTTGGAAGAAGAGGATGACCAGGGCATGGCAGAACCTGGCTAAGATGCTACGTTCGGCTCAGGACATCTAGGTCCATGTAAGAATCCTTTGGTTCTGCTCTTACTTTCCGGCCATCTGTTCCATCCTTGCACCCCAATCACCCATCATCCCAGCAGTCACCCAACACCCCAAGTCTGCCCTGTACCCCTTTCCATGTTTGAAGATTAAAAATCATACTTTTAAATAATTCATGGATTATAAATGAATCATAATGATATTATCTTTTCTCAACAAAACAAAAAGGAAATGACTACCTATCAAAAAATATGAAATACAGCCAAGATAATACTTAGAGGAAAACTTGACAGTTTGACTATATTTAATAGAAAATAAGAAAGACTGAAAAAAATGACCTAGCATAAAGGTAAAAAATATGATATAAATGAAAATCAGGGCAGTGGAACTGTACATAATAGAGATGACTCATACAACCAAAGGTTCATTGAAAAACCTAATAAAAGAGATTATCAAGATGGTGGAGTAAGCAGATGCTGTGCTCACCTCCTCTCACGACCGCATCAAAATTACACCAAACTACAAAACAAACATCATTGAGAATCACCTGAGGTCTAGCTGAACAGAAGTCCTACAACTAAGAATATATAGACGAGGCCACCTTGAGACAGGTAGGAGGGCAAAAATGCAGAACGGGCAGGTCCCACACCTGCATGTGGCGGTTCAGAATCGGAAGGGATGTCTTGGCTGTGGAGGTCCCCCCAGAGGAGCGAGGGGTCCCAGCCCAGGATTCCAGTGCTGAGAAGAGAAGTCCTCGCAACCTCTGGCTGTGAAAACCAGCTGGGTTGGTGACTGAGTGACATAGAGGGCAGCAGGAGTCATGGACATTCCTCTTAAAGGGCCAGGATGGACTTATCACTGATAGACTTGCTGCTCTGAGCTCCAGCGAAGAGTGCCAGGGAGGGACATATGGGGCTTCAGAGCCAGGGCTGGAGGAGTAGCTTTCTCCTGTATAAAAGTGCTGGCAGAAGACGCTGTACCTTTGTTGAGCCCTCACCTCTTCCAGTGTACAGACACAGGCGGCACCATGTGAGTTTCCATCAACCTCGCTGACACTGCTCACCCCACCCACGTAATTCCCTGAGGCCCCACCCCTCCCAACCTGCAGGCCCACCTGATCTGCCTCCAGTGGCTTTTCCACACAAATGGCCTATCTTGGCTCATGCTGTGGACTTTCCTAAAATCTCTCAAAGGTTCAGAAAACCCAAACAAACAGCATCTGGCCTCGCTGGTCCCTGTACCTATTGCTGAGCATCCCCTAGTCCAGCACTAGCAGCAGTTGACCTTGGTTTGTGGCTTGGCCTTTCTAGGTATCTCCAAGCCCAGCACAAGTGACAGCCATCTGCAGATTGCTTGATGGCTCATGCCAAGTGGCCCCAGGCAGGGTTCAGGCTGTGGCTAAACTTGGCCCGGGGTGGGTTGCCTTTCAAGAGGCCCTGAACCTTATTACTTAAAGCATTATACAGATTTTATGCAATCTCCATCGAAATCCAATCCGCACTTTTTAAAGAAAGAACAAAAAGTCTTCAGATTTGCATGGAAGTACAAAAGAGCCCAAACAGCCAAGGCAATCCTGAGAAAAAAGAACAAGGCCGGAGGTATCACTCTGCCTGATTGCAAATTATACTACCAATCAACAATAATCAAAACAGCATGACATTGGCAGAAAAACAGACACCCAGACCAATGGAACAGAACTGAGAATCAAGAAATAAACCTTCACTTATATGGGCAAATAATTTTCGACAAAAATGCCAAAAATATAAAATGGAGAAAAGAAAGCCTCTTCAATAAATGGTGCTGGGAAAAATGTAAAGCCACATGCAAAAGAATGAAACTAGATTGCTATCTATCACCATACACCAAAATTAACTCAAAATGGATCAAAGGCCTAAATATAAGACCTTAAACAAGAAATTCCATAGAAGAAAACATAGGTACTAAACTCATGAACCTCGGATTTAGAGAGGATTTTATGAACTTGACCTCACAGGCAAGGGAAGTAAAAGTAAAAATGAATAATGAGACTATGTCAAATTCAAAAGCTTCTGCATAGCAAAAGAAACCATCAAGATAAAAAGGCAACCATCTGAATGAGAGAAGATGTTTGTAAATGATGACTCCGATAAGGGCTTAATATCCAAAATATACAAAGAACTCATACGACTCAATAATAAAAAAAGAACAATCCAAATAAGAAATGGGCACAAGACCTGAACAGACACTTTTCCCAGGAAGACGTACAAATTGCCAACAGACATGTGAAAAGATACTCAACTTCACTAGCTATTAGAAAAATGCAAATCAAAACTACAATGAGATACCACCTCACATCTGTTAGAATAGCTACCATCAACAAGACAATTAATAACAAGTGTTGGGGAGTTTCTGGGGAAAAAGGAACCCTCATCCACTGCTTATGGCAACGTAAATTGGTAGAGCCACTATGGAAAACAGGATGGTGGTTCCTCAAAAAACTAAGAATGGAATTACCATATGACTCAGCAATCCCTCCTCTGGGATTTGAAACATTTATCCGTGAAGATATATGCTAAGCTAAAAATAAAAATTAGAAAAGTAAACAAAGTTTTTGATGATATGATCATCTTCATTAAATAAAAGAAAAAATGGATAAAATAATAGAATTAGTAAGACGGTACAGAAAGGTACACAGGTAAAGAACACAGTTATAAAAATCGATCATGCTGCTTTAACTGTGCAATAGGTAACTAGAAATATAATATTTAAATTTTCACAGTCACAAAACATAGGCATATAACATCCAGAAATCAACCTAACAAATATGTGCAAACTTTACCGAGATCATTACAAAACACTGAAAGACATGGAAGAGAAAAATAAAGAATTTCACACATAGAAAGACTCAGTATTGTAGAGATCTACTCAATCTCCCTCCAGATAAATAAACATGGACATGAAGTGCAATTCCAGGTTAAATTTTTTGGTTCTTTCATTCATCTGGGAAAACTGGTTCTAATATTAGCATGAAACACAAAAACAATTTGAATCTCTAAATCGATTTTGAACACTATCATCAATGCAAACCTCACCCTACCAGACATTAAGAAATAGTGTGGCACTTGCCTGCACACTGACAAATGGAGCGATGAAATACCTAGGTGTGCTCAGAAATGGGCTCGGGCATTTATTAGAATGCAGCGTTTAATAGAAGAAACATTATGAAGACTGGGGAGCAGGATCTCAGACACAAACATACAAATGAATCCCATGAAAGAAAGGCAAGAAAGGCAATGGCTATAAGGAGATGTGGGAACAAGTCAGCTTTGTTTTGTTGTGGGTTTGTTTTTGTTTTTGTTTTTGTTTTTTTGCTTGTTTGTTTGTTTTAATGGAGAGATAACCAAGTGCAAAAAAGCCAATGGGAAGGACTCAGGTGGGAGGCAGAGTGTAAGCTTACCAGACAAAATGGATGACTACTCTTTCTGGGGTAAGATTCTGGAGAACTTGGGAGGGGATTGAGACGTGAGAAGTTTGCATATCTGGCCCAGGAAGCAGAGGAAGTTTCTGTCTGATTACTCACCCTCTTGCATGTAAACTTTCCTGGTATGCTGCACCTCTGTATTTTAGGACAAGGATGGGTAGGAATCAGCGGTGCTATGGGAGCCTTCATGATGGCGAAGGTCAACTCAGGAAACTCACCAGCTGCTGGAGGACAAAGACCCATGGGGAATCGTCGGCTTCCAAATAAGGGTGGAATGCTACAAACAGGAGTCACTGAGGGCCCATCAAACGTCTACCCAGTCAGCATGTCGGTGCGTGTGATGCAGCCCCACCTTCAAGCCGTGAAAGGTGAACCGTCCAGTGAGTGAGCGGTGCATTTAGTAGGTTTGATTTAAGGAGTGGTGGATCCTTATAAGCATGATTCCGCTGAAGGGGTGAGGTCTTAAACGAGCCCGGCTTGGCTCCTCACTGCTCTTTAATTTCATGCACTAAAACCAAGCAAATAAACTGCATGAAAGGGACTGAGAAGACACGTGGCCCTCATACATAAAGAGTCAACCTCACTGGGCGGCGGTCGTGGGACTGGACTAAACACGTGGGGGACAGGTAGGGGGTTTGGGGAGACAGGAGGCAGATATGTGACCCAGCCAATGACAATGGAGTTAGGGAGTGAGCAAAGGCAAAACCAAGTCTTGAAATAGGCCTCTGGGGTCAAAAGTCAGCCTGACCATTTTAGTAAGCATAACGGAAGAGTGGGCAGAGTAGGAAAGCAGGCAAGAAAGGACATGGCAGGAAGCAAGGAGGCAGTTCTGGGCTTCAGGGTGAGTGGGGGCGTGGGTCTGGGGCTCCTTTCCATCCATATGGCCAACTGGGCAGGCCCGGGTGGGCCTAGGAGTGAGGTGCAGCCTAGAGGGGGCATGAGGTGCCAAACAAACTGAGAATCCTTCTGTGCACAAAAATCTGGGGCTTCTGGAGCAAAATTAAAAGGAGCCAGTGGCTGTCCAGTGTCCAGGAAAAGCAGCTATAAAATGCGAGCATCTGTTAGGACTCAGAGTTAATCTGGCATCATCAACAGGGGCCCCGTGGAAGCAGTAGTGGGGGCGGGGTTTGAGTTTGCTGGAATCTTTAGGTGAAGTCCCCAAATCAAGGTGCTTAGGCCTACGGAGGATATAATTGCTAGCCACGGGGTTGAGTGTTTTCTGCTCCTTTCGTGCATTTCGGCCATTATATCTGGGCTCTCACAACAGCTGGAAAGTTCCAGAATAGTCTCACCATAGGAAAGATCCCAGGTCCTTGGAGCCAGATTGCTACAGCACTATGTGAGAGGCATTAGTGCCTAGAACAACCTTTCTTGGACAAGAAACCTAGATGCTTGTGAACTGTTTTTATTGTTATCTCTGTGATGGTCACTATTGGCAGACGTGAAAAGTTTCCTGTAGGTAAGTGGCTTGGTACCTGTGAGGCGCACAGCAGATGAGTGTGTGTGTCCCACCACCCTGCTGTGTGGTGTTGGGGGGTCTGCTGGTGTACCCCTGTCCACAGTCTGCCTGGGACAAGCAAGGCCCGCAGCCTGGGGTCTAACAACATGGCATGAGCCCCCTCTGCTTTCACATGCCTGGGCCTCTCCAGCACCCACCCCCTGGGGCACAGGGGTTGTAAGTGTTGGGCCACCCAGCTGGAAACCTGGGAGCAGCGGTTCTGACAGAGTTCCAAGGTGCCCTGGTCACTGCGGATGGAGATTAGAGCCAGTCTCTTTCCCCAGGACACACAATCCCGCAGGCTTTTTTCAGTCAGACAATCGACCACTGTCCTCGCCGGTTGGCCGCTCGGCCACCTGCCCAGGCCAAAGCCGAACAGGGAGCAGGAGTCCCAGGAGCCCTCCCCAGCATCGCCATCCCCTGGTCCCAATTAGGGAGGGTGGATTGGGCTTCCAAAGACGTCCTTGCGTGACCGGCCCCTGTGTGACTGGCTCCGCTGTCCAGGGCTTCGTTCCAACACACATCAAAAAGGCCAGGTTAGAGCCCACTTCCTCTTAGTCACAGGCACAAGTTAAACAGTCTCAGGTGTCCTTGGATGTCCTCTTCCGCCTGTGCTTGTTTTTGTGTTTATCCCTACAAATAAGTCACAGCGTTTCCCACGATGCTGAAAAAGAGCAAGCCATGGCGTGTAGTGAACAAACACCGTAGGAAACAAAACCAAATAAACAAAGAAAAAAAAAATGTCATCTTTGAAGTCGATATCAGGTATGGAGACACGAGGTGTCGGCTTTGAGCCCACAGGAAAGGCGTCCTTACAGCCAGTGCCGCGGGGCGCGGTGGAGCGGGGCGGCGGGCCACGCCCACCTCCCAAGCCACGCCCTCCTCCCGTACCTCACCCACCTTCTGCTGCGTGGCACCGTCACTTCATTATGATGAGGGCTGCCCGCCACGTTGTCTGAGATTGGCGGCAACATATTGGTGGCCCGGCAGGTTCTGGTCCTTGCTCATCTCCAGAAACGGACGCCAGGAGCATAGAAAAGGAGAGTGGAATGAAACTTTGGCCTTGGGGTTAGAGTGCGTCATTCCCAGCATGGCCAGATGATAGGACTCGGGCACCATGACAACGAACCTAGCATTGGATCCTGGGGATAGCCAACTGGGCGCGCCTGTTCAGTGTGGCTCTTTGTCCACAGTGAGGTGTGAAACTCCCTGTCATACCCAGGGAGCCCTGACACCGGAGAGCACTGAGCCTCTTGGGGTCCCGACCACTCTCTTGTCCTACTGCACAAAAGACCTACTAATTTCATTAGGCAGGTCCTGCCCTCGGGTCTACTTAGGCTCTTTATGACCATTTCTTAAGAATATATGCTGTGGCTTGCGCCTGGCTAATTACATGTGCATGAGGATCTGTGAGCTCGAAGCTTCCTGTGACCCTAATAGTGGAATTGGGGACTGTCTGTTCACCCCCAGCCACCAGTGGCAAAAGGCACCCAGAGTTCGCTAAGAGCCTTCAGTACAAGAGGGCTTTCTCTGCTGCTGGGTTTTCATTAACACATTAATTCAATCCCAGCTAGTTGGAGGCATTATACTTATTTATAGGGTTGATAAACCAACCTGGAAAGTAGAACCCGAGTTTCTACCCTCAGACTTCAGACGACCTTGAGATATTGAGTCAGAAGGTATTATTTCTTGTCACCAACTTCAACTCAAATCCAACCAACCGGGAACAATGTGAATAAACACACGGACACCTGTCGATCGCTGAACAGTGGACATAAGTGAGCTTGTTTTTCCCCAAGCCAGGTGTCAGGTGTCTGCGTCCCAGGTTTTTGGGGACCAAGTAACTAGCCTTGGGGAATTTCCTGCCCTCGTGGGTGACAGTGCCAGAGCCTATGGCCACTGAGGTTGAAAGAATGGAGAAGGCCCACTAAGTAAGCTGAGTGGGAGAGAATTGCTCCAGGGACTAACCACTGGGCCCCAAATCTACCCACATAGCACCTTCTTTAGGTTACAACTAAATATGAAAAAATGTAAAATGCTCTTAAGTGTGTTGTTTTTTAGCCAGATTCCAACAATGCTTAGAAAAGCTTTTCTGAAGAAATCTTTTTCTCAGTCTGTTTTCTAAACTTCACCTTCAGAGTCAAAACCTTTCTTCTACGCATCCCCATCCTCACCTCTCCCTGCCACGGCTAACACTCATCACATGTTCTTGCTTTGGAAAATTCTGGAAAACGCACATCCCAAAACTTGTTTCAAAAATAACGTGGTGAGGCTGCAGGTAAAAGCGGAGCTTTCACAGTTTAGTTTCAGCTTCAGTTGTGTTTGTTCTTTCCACAGGACCTGGAGGAGGGCAGAAATGATAACTATACGAGCAGGAATCAGTGTGATACAGAACGAAAAAACAGGAGACAAAACCAATGAAAGCAAATACAGTTCTTCGAAAAAGTCAATGAAATTGATTAACCTTTAGCCACACTGACCAAGAAAAAAGAATGAAAGAAGCCAAGTATCAACATCTTCTGGGGAAAGGGCTTTTAAAGACATCAGAAGGATAATAAAGGGGTATTTTGAACAATTCTCTGTACATAAATTCAATAATTTAGATGAAATGGACCAATTTCTTAAAAGCCACAAACTACCAAAATTAAATTAAGAAGAAATGGATTATCTATCTACATGTATAATTTTATCTATATACACATACATATAAAATATATACACACATATGTAAAAATACACACACACATAGAAATATATATAATTATATATAAACATATATATGTATATATATATAAAATTAAAGAAATTGAATTTACAGTTTAAAAATCTTTCAAAAAGGTGAACTTCAGGCCCAAATGGTTTTACTGGAGAATGTGGCCAAACATTTAAAGAGAAATAACACCAATTCTTAACAATCTCTTCCAGAACATAAAAAAAGAGAAAACTTTTAATAATTCATTTCAGACCAATGTTCTATCATAGTAAAACCAGATAAAGACAAGTACAATAATAGAAAACCACAAGTCAATATCCCAATGAGTATAGATCCAAAATCCTCAATAAAATATTAGCAAGTTGAACCTAGAATATTGAATAGAATAATACGTCATAATCAAATGGAGTTTATCCTGAGATAAAGATGGCTCGAGATTTGAAAAGTAATAAATGTAATTCACCAAATTAACAGATTATATTAGTCAGGATTCTTCAGAGAAACAGAACCAATACGATACATGTGTATACACACACACACACACACACACACACACACACACACGTATTCATAACGAAATAAAGAGGAACTATTTCTGACAATGACAGTCCTTATTTCTATAACCAGTCATAACTACCTTCTTCCATGGACCATTTTACATCCCTGTGCCTTCAGCTAGTCACGACTTCAGCCAGTCATGGTTTTTCACCTGGCGGGGTAACCCAAACCTTGATACCTGAAGTGTCTGGGCCATTAGTAGTACTGCCTGGGTTGGGTTGTTGTAATTTCCCACTGATTCTTAATCCCAGCCACTGTAGGAGAGCTGTGTATCACAGACACACTCTTTCCTGTCTCCACTGTCCAGCAAAGGTCCCATCTCCCCTTGGTGACCAGAACCAGTCACCCCAGCCAGCACAGTAATGCCCTTCCTTGCTTGTTGATTCAGACATGAGGAGTTCAAAATGGCTGGGTGTCAGTCTTAACTTCCGGGTCAATGAAATCATTATGGTATCTCCTTGTGAAAGGGTTCCTCCCTCTTCAACAAAGACCTCTAGGCCAGCAAAGCATACGGTGAGGACAGGAAACAAAAAACTGGGTCACTAGGGTTAATAGTGAGTGGTGCCACTTTCATTTCTACCCCCTGATTTCTAGACCCATGAATCAGGCTATGGAAGACACGGCATCTTGTATCAAATGCAGATTCAGAGGATATGCAGTCTTCTGAAGAACCCTGCCTGCCACCTACCTGTCCTTGTAACTGAGTCTTCAAAGGGCCATTCTATCTTTCCATAAAGCCAACTGACTCAGTATGGTGGTGGGGGGGGGACCTGGTGAGACCAGTGAATTCCACAGCAGGGACCCATTGTCACACTTCATTTGCTGTGACGCGAGCAGTGTTTAGAAGCAGTGCTATGTGGAATACCAAGATGATGACAAATAAACTGTTCTGTAAGTCCATGGATGGCAGTTTTGGCAGAAGTATTGTGTGCAAGAAAAGCAATCTGTATCCAAAATGACTATTCCAGCAAGAACGGAATCCTATCCCTTTCGAGAAGGAAGTGATTCAGCGTAATCAACCTGCTGCCAGGTAGCTGACTGATCACCCCAGGGAATGGTGCCATGCTGGACATGCGGTGTCAGTCCCTGCTGCTGGCAGGCTGGGCACTCAGTCTTAATGAACGGAAGCCATGCTGCTGATCTCATTCAGAACCCGCATCCCCACCACCACGCTGTTGAAGAAAGAAATGACAAGTCAAAATGGAGTAACTCTTGCTAAGTCATGTCACCAAACCAAAACTTAATCGCTGTCCTAATTGCAGTTCCAGATTCTCCCAGGAGTCGAATTTTAAACCAAGCGGTCTGGAATTTTCTGATCAACACTAGTAAGTTCATCTGCCCAAAGAGACAACCCAGCCTTCTCCTCAGGTACGGTATTCTGGCCTGAAATAATCCACTCTTAACTTCTTAGCCTATAAAAACCCATTCTGCCTGTAAAAATCATTCATTTTGTGCAACCCACCGGAGCCCGCTTCTGGTTGCCAAATGAATGCTGCCTGATCCCTGAATCGCTTAATAAAGCCAATTAGATCTTCCAACTTATTTGGATGGATTTTCTTTTTCTTTGACAATGGCCGCTTTGTTCGCGAGTCCACTGAGCAATGACAAGGTGGGTGGGGAAGGAGGCTGACTGGTCTCTGCAGAGAAGGTCACCTGATCCGCTTGGTTATTAAATTCTTCTCTGCAGAGGTCACCTTTTCGTGGGCACCAACACGAGACGAAATACCTTCACATTATTTACCGATTCAGAGACGTTTATCCACATAACTCTTACTTAAAGAGAAGGGTTGCTAGGGAAACAAGGTTACAAACTTACGCCATTCATTTTTTGATGGGTGGAGGCAACTGAACTTTCAATGTTAAGACGCTGGGTAACATGTAAGATTAGGCGTTTTATCGATGTCCTAGTTTGGGTTCAGGCTCTTGATCAAATGATTCCAGTATAGAGGGTGTCGCTTATCAGCCACACAGGGAGTACGATTTACCAAGCAACACAGCTAGGAGAGGGGGGCTGTTCACCCCGCAGGCAGTTCTGGAGTTTAAAAGAACAAAGTCATGCCTTGTAAGTCACTGTAGAGTATAAACCACAAAATATCCCAGTGTTGGGCCACAAATTATGATCTTAAAGTTCTTATGGGTCCTCAGCATTTGGGCCATTTCTTCACGTAATTTACTGGTGACTTCAGTGCCTGCTCTGTCCCTGTCACATACACACTGCTTCCCATTTGCAGATAGGGAGCTGCTATGCTACTTAAGGGTTCAGTGTGTCACTTAATACCCAGTTCATGATGGACAGCTCGGGCTGGAGCCTGTGATTAAACATTCAGTCTCACAAAGGCCCAGTGACAGACGCATTTTTCAAAAGAATCGTGTCCTCATACAGTGGCAGGGGTTTGCTCCAAACTTGAGGCTATAAGAAAAAATTGATAAATTGGACCTAATTGAAATTAAAATCTTTTATTCCACAAAGGATCCTGTTAAAAGAATAAAAAGACAAGCTATAGACTGGGAGAAAATATTTGCAAGTCACACCTCAAGGGACGTGTATTAGAACATACAAGAACTCTCAAAAATCAGAAAAAAAAAACAATAAAATGAGCAAAACATTTGAACAGATACTTCATCGAAGGTGATATAAGGACAGCACATAAACTCATCAACAGATAGCATTACCTGTTAGAAAAATGCGAATTAAAACCACAATGACATCACACTATACCCCTATTAGGATGGCAAAAATAAACATACAGAAAACCAGAAATGTGAATAATACCAGTGTTGGCAAGGATGGAAAGCAACTAAAACCCTCATGCATACGCCATTGGTGGAAATGCAGAATGGTGCAGCCATTCTGGAAAAATAGTCCAGCAGTTCTTTAAAGCAAACTATGGATATGCACGACCGCCCAGATGCATCTCAGAGGGCATTATGGTTACCAGAAGAAGACGTTCCCGCGAAGTTCCTGCTTCATGGTTTCATTTATGTGACATTCAGGAAAAAGCCAAACTTTGATGGATGACAGCGAAGCAGTTGACGCGGGTTAAAGGCAGGAGGAGGGTTGTATGACACAAGGGCAATGAAAGGGATTTCCTTGGGGCATTGAAACGGGATCCTCTCCGTGATGTCGCTTGTAAGAATCTACACATGTGTGAAAACTTACAGACCTTAAAGCAAAGAAACGGTAATTTTATTGTATGTAAATTAAAGCATTAAAATATGTGTTTCAAGTTATTATATGTTTAACATATATCAAAGAGATAGATGATATATAGATAGGTGATAGATAGATAGATAGAGATTGATTAGATAGACAGATAGACAGATAAATAGATGATAGATGATAGACAGATAGATAGATAGATAGATAGATAGATAGATAGATAGATGATAGATAGATAGATAGATAGACAAAAGATTTAAATTTCTGAAAGTCATTATGTAATATGGAACTTTTACCAGTGGGCTAGAAATTTTTTAAATGAGGGAAAAAAGAGAAAAAATTACTTTAGAATGCTTAATTACACATAATTTATTGGTGAATAAAGTCTGTAAGTTTGACAAAAATGTCTGTGGGCACCGGATCCCTAAAATTACAGTTGTCCCGTTCCCCGGGTATAATTAGATGTACAATAGCATTTTACATTGTTTACAAAGAGAGAGTGGGAGGGGAGACGTCAAAACTTTTCAGTCTGGCTTAATAGGCCAAACTGCGCAGAATTGTCTCTGGTTTTGGAAACCGGCATTTGGGCTCAGATTGTCAGGTTACCTGGGCCATCAGCCTCAAGTCTGAGCTCTCCCCAGGGATGCTTTATGGGCCCTCCCCACTGCCAGGCCTCTGCCTCTGGCTCAGAACAACCCTCACTGACGTCAGGGGGCCAAAACTGGAGAGGAGGATAGGGAATGATGTCCCCAGGGTCCCTGGCTGCCTTGAAGGGGATCTTCGACCTGCAGGGTTCTAGATACAAATTTTAACCTTTTTAAATTAGTTTAGTAGGATTGGGCATGTGAGAACTCAGAGAAAAATCCCGGTGCCTGCTTTGGAAGGAGCCCAGGGTCATGGAGCTGGAAGGCTTCCGCCTTCCTTCCTCCTGAACAGAGCTCACCAGAAACCCACCCCCTCCAAACTGTGTAACCCCAAGGGGCAAGGCCCCCATCCATGCCAGCATGGCAGAGGCAGACCCAGTTGTATCAAAGATGGTAATCAGCTTGGGACTCCAGTTTTTCAAAGAGGCCCCCATATTTCTTAGGACACTGGGGAGACAGCATCAGAACCTAGGACTTTGGGCTGTTCTTAGTCGGGGGGGCGGGCATTGCTACAGCCACATATGAGGGGCCTGAGAGAAGGGGAACAGCGAGGGGCAGGTGAGGGCACACCCACTGTCTCACTGCGTTCACCGTTCCTTTTACAAAGGGGGCCCTTCTCACCTGAAGCACCCGTCGGGCGCCTGTGTGCCTTTCTTCGAATCACTTGCACAGAGTGAGTTAAGAAAACCAGGACGATTCTCAACTCCTGGCAGCTAGCGTCATCAGCACAGGCCACACTGTGCCAGATCAAAATATTAGAAACAGACATTGATTAATAAACTGGGGGTTTACGTTTTTACATTAATGAAAAGCAAATGGGTCAGTGTGTTTGGCGGAGAAAATGTATGAGGAAGAAATTATGGTGGCAAATCAATACCTCTTATCTAAATATTGGGGGAATTTCTTCGTGAGTATATATCTCAGAATCGGTTTAAAAACTGGGAAGTAGAGTGCTTTAGTGAGCTGGCAGAGAAAGAGCATTTCAGCATAGACATGGCTTTGGAAAAATGGAGCAGGAACAGGACGAAAAAAGAATATGTCAGCGCCAGGTAGGTACACGCAAGAATACAGGATGGAGAACAGAAATGGGAAAAAAAAAATACAGCCCAGTGTGGAACAGGCGTCTGTTTAGTTTCCTTGATGTCCTCTTGACTTGGGGTGCCCATCTCAGGTCTCCAGCCCCTTAAGAGGGATAACCTCTTAAAGAGGCCCCCCTGGCGGATACAGATCTCGTAAGGTGTGGGGTTCCAGGCACCCTGGACTGAAAAGCAGACAAGCTAAGCCACAGAGGGTGGCGAAACTGCTGGTTCATGCCCTGGACACTCAAAACTCATTGATACTTAGTCGGCCACCCACAGCGTCTCCCCACCCAGCCCTGGGGGTACTTGGTTGGCCTCCCTTCCTCCCTCAGGCACATGACTTCTCTTTTCTTTCCAGTTTATCTTTGGGAGTATTTAAAATAACATTTTATTATGGAAATTTTCAAATACACCCAGAAGTGGAGAGACTAGATGAATTCATTCACGTAGGCCAATCCATAGCTTCAAGTATTAAGTCATAAATTAGCTCATTACAGCTACAAGCTGAATCTCCTTCCATCTCCTATACACACTGGATTATTTCAAAGCAAATCTCAGATATATCATTTTTGTCTGTAAATAACAATAAATATATATCATAAAAGTTAAAGACTTATTTAAAATAATAATAACAATAATAAGAACAATATCATTAACGCATTAAAAATTTTTTGTATACAGCATTTCTCCTGAATGTGAGCACTGGATTTAGGTAGATTGAAAGCAAAATGATAGGCAGCGAGATAGGCAGGGAACAAGCTGATGTCTTGTGGGCCAGGACTCGGGCTCTGAGTTTCAGGACGGGACCATTCTAGAAACTGACGACCTAAGCCAGAACCCACATATCTAACCTTCAAGTTCTCTTCCTTGGTCCGCTCGCCTGGCCCTCCAGCTCTGCTTTAAATCTAGAATTAACCTACTCATGTTTGGTGACAGTCCCCATCTCTTACTTATTTGCTACCTGGTCTTGGGTCAAGACTTAGAGAGACAATTTTCTCACCAACGAAACGGGATAATAGCATGGCATCACAGGACAGTCATCATGAAATTCTTTCTGGCTTTTACGCCAGCCAGAGGCGTCCTGGCTGCCTGTGTGCCCACTGCCTGCCCCTCGGTCTGCCAAGAAGGTGGGGGTCGAGGCCAACCACAGTGTCCTCTCCACAGGACTTCTGTGCCTGGAACTCCGCAGCTGTGCCACAGAACTGTCCTGCCGTTCAGTCTTCCTCGGTACCTGGAGACAGCAAAAGCCAACCGCTGGGAAAAGATTTCACACCCCAGTTGCCATTTCGATCCCGCTGAGCAGTCACTAACTCAAAATGGACAGCCCGGATGATAAGAAACACAGGTGCCCGCAGTGTTTCTTTATCTCTACTTTGTCCTAGAGCAAAAAATCACACCTAGGTAGTGAAGAACTTGTTTTAAAAAGGAAAGATCATTCGAGACCAATAATTACATTTTTTTTTCCACAGAGGAAACTATTGCTATACAACAGTAATCTTTTTAGGTAATCTTTTATTCCTTTGCCTTTTTTTTTAAATTTTAATTGATGGATTTTGAAGTTATTTCTCCTCAATGTTCCATATCAGATATTTGAAAAGCTGCAGAATTTAATCCCACAATTTGTAGATGCGTGCAGGGGTCCTAGTGACATCCAGGGGTGGACTCTGGGCTCGCTTCCTCTGGCTCTTACGGAAATTCGTTTTCTTTTACTCTGTTCATTCCCCAGGAATTCTAAAAGTAACCCTCACTCGAGAATTATGGTGACTCAGGGATCCTCTGCTTATTTCCATTATATGGGAGTGTGTGGGCTCTCATGACCTCTACACCCTCCTTTTAGGTCATATAGGTAGACAGACAGCAGTAGAAAATGTGTCCTTTGGGGCAGAATAAAATCAAGACTGGAGTCCTTCTGTAAAATATCATTAGTGTCAGGATAATCTCTAGCCGCCCTTGGCTCTAGAATGTTCCTCCCGCCTCTGAGAGGAAAGGGGAAGAAGATCTCAAAGGAAAGAGGAGAAGAAAATGGATTCGTGGCAAATCAAGCCTGGTCACTGATGGCTGCACCTTCATGCTTCGTTTTGGGGGCGTAAAAGGTGCCCAACTTTTCTTTGTGAGCAAAACGTTCCCTAAGCAACCTTGAATTCCCTTTATAATTGATGTAAAACTTCAGGATTTCCATTAATGGAAAAGTGCATTTCAGCCCCAGGCTGGTAAATGTGGATAATTTGACTTTGTAATGGCATAAAACATGTAATCAGATGGCCATGGGTAAACCTGAGAACCATGCTGGTTTCTGACTGTGATCTTTTGGGGATTGTCTCCTGGGGCCATCGAGGTAAGACAAGGAGCCTCCTGATCGTCTTGACCCAGGCAGGGAGGGCTCCCCCTCCCCCATTCTGGCCAGGACCATGGTGGAGGGAGTGAGCGCCGAAGCTGGCTGGCCGGGCGATGCCCCCGCCAGGCTGGGGATGTGTGGACACTTGTGGGTGGACACCGGAGCCATGTGATGTCAGGCTGAGTTGGGAGCCGGCACCCTGTGATGCCAAGGTGAGGAGCTGAGTAGGCGAGGGGCACGCAAGCCAAGCGCCCCCATCCTGGAACAGACAGAGAAACCTTGAACTTCCACGGGAACGGGTGTTAGGCGGGAGCTGGGCCAGCAGTCCGGCTATCCCATGGCACACACGCAGGATGACAGGTGGGAATGGAACAGCAGTGAGTAAGGGATGAAGGGACAGAGAACTGCCAGTATTCAATAGGCACAGAGGCAAACACCCTCAGGAAGTGGGTCCATCCCTACCTGGCTTCATTACCAGGGTGGCGCCAATTGCTACAAGCGCAGGAGACTGGTACGGAGTTCCCCGGGTAGTCCTAACACTCTTGTTATCTTGTGGGATGAGCCCCAAGGACGATTGCCAGCAACGCTGACATCTTAATGCTTCCCATTGGTTCCTGATCCTCAGGATATAACTCGCTGAATAAACCAATCATAGGCTCAGCTGTGATTTTCTGAAATGTAGAGGAATTATTTTTCTCAAAGTGTTTGGAAATCCATAATTTATTTGTGAACATTCCGGTTTGAGTAGACCTTTTCATTACACATATTCATATCAAGCGATTGGCTTCCTGTGGTCTTTCCTACACCATCAGGTCTCTCCTTCCTTCTCTCTGTCTCTTTCATTTGCACAAATTCCCTTGAATATAGTCATCCACAGATGATTCATAAAACCGAATTCTCAAACTTTACACTGAGATGTTTCCAGACTGACACTAAGTCACATGCCTTCATTTTAAAGAAAGAGATTAAGACATAAATCATGAAAGCTGGGCAGATAAACGATGCTTTGTCTCAGCTAGCCATGCTTTGGAAACCAGCGCACAAGCCACAGCAGTCAGACATTAGAGTTGTGTTCAAAGATGTTATCGCACAGATGACACATTATAGTGAGGATTTGAGACAAGAACAGGAAGGAACATGAAGTCGAACAAGCGTGGAATGACTTGTTTGATGATGGAATTTGCAAGCTAAAAATATCAAAGCTGAAGCCTCGAAAAGCATAATACTCCATGCGAAGGACTTTAAGTAGCAAAAAGAAAAAAAAAAAAAAGACAGAAATAGTCAAACATAGTAGAATCTCGATATTGGTTGAACAAATGAGCAGAAATGCAAAAGAGTGAGAGAGATGGTTTCTAACTAACTGATAACGAAGCATTTCTCAGCCAAAGAGTTAACACCTGAGACGCATCATGTTTAATTTGACAGGTGCCCAAATGATCTGAAAAGGAAAAAAAATTTTTCCTTTTTCCCAGGAGCTACTAAGGATGTGCCAGAAACACAAGAGAGTAAGCCAAGAAAGAGGAACATGACATCCAGAAAATGAGACCCAGTAAAGAAAAAGGTAAAGAAAAGACGAAGGTAAATCTGAGGCCGACGGCTGTCGGCAAGACCTCGAGAACCAGCTGTGAAAATTCGTGCAGGATGGAGGATTCTAGTAGATTCTGCAGTGGTCAGCATCGGCACATGAGAGCCAACTATTAGATATTCAGCAATTTTGCAAGCCAGTTGTTAAACATGGCCACTATTAAAAATTAGGTTATATAAACTAATAATTAAATTATATTTAAAACAGAGGTAATAAATATTCAAAATTCATCTCTTCATAATGACCTTACTACATTTTATTAATACTTATGTTCTTGAGGTTATTTACCGTCGTTTGTATTTGGCTCATCTCTGTATTCAGTGATGTCGTATTGGTAACTTGAATTTGCCAAGGCGGGAGTATTTACACTGTGGAAATTGGCAGAAGCTACAAATCAGGCCTCGATATATTATTTTATTGTCTGCACTTAAGAAAATGATGAAGAAATGATTAGTAATGCAGATTAAACTCTAAAGTGTGTGATGTCTGAAGTCATCATTTGTGAATAGCAGGGGGAAAAAAACAAGAAAATATTTATTCTTTTGGCATTTGAAAACTAATGTTTGACACAGCAAAAAAAGTTGCTCAAATCATTTCTGAACAAAACAAAGTTCCAAAATAATTCTTTGTTGTTTCACTCTTAACTTACTAACATAAATAAAAATATTAACTCAATCATGTAAGAACTATACTCATTTATTATAGATACAAGAATTTGGCAAAAGCACTGAAAGCACTCTGTGACAACAGAAGGGCTATGTAGGAGTTACAATAAAGTGTATTGCAAATTTTGTCATTAATTGTAAATTGTGTGTTATGTTTTTTATGTCAGCTCAGACGCGTTTTGGCCCAGGACAAGCAAGCTACCTTGCAGAGCCAGCATGATTAGGAGCCTGGAGCAGTAACAGGTCTACCAACTCGCCTTTATGTTTATTACATGCGTTAGCCTGTGCATAAACTGTTGGGGTGCACATAGACTTTTGGGGCGCCCATAGACTTTTGGGGCACCCATAGACTTTTGGTACACCCATAGACTGTTGGGGTGCACATAGACTATTGGAGTGCACACAGACTAGACTGTTAGCATGCACATAGATTGTTGGGGTTCACATAGACTATGCCCTTATTTATAGTATTTTCACAACAGGGCAGGCACTATTCTTATTACCCCCGCCCCCATTTACAGATGTGGTTCGTGCACCCACAAAGTCATACGGTGCAAGCTTGCCTCACTGTGGAGCCCTCCTTTGTGCCCTGCAGAGCTACCGGCCTCTCTGGGGTGAGGAGGGGGTGCTGGAAGGTCTAGCAGTGGCTGGGAGTGTGGGTGAGCACCACCCCCTGCTTCATCTGCCAAAAAGGCTCTCTGTTCTCATAATGACTTCATCTTCTGCTCCGTGTGATTGTGGTAATCCTATCTGCCCCATGTTCTCCCTAGGAAAATAAATTAAAGCAGGCCCCCCTTGGCCTCCAACCCACTTAATTGTCTTGCCTTCACAGTCTTTGTTTGAGAAACAGTCCCGACGTCTTAAGACCCTCCAAGCATGTATATGTCTATCATTGGTTACTTCTGGAATTCAGGCTTTTGAAATTCTACTCGATTTACCAAACGTGTTTGATATGTTTTGAGATCTCATTAATTTACACACAGTGGTCGTTCTGCCCAGAGAAGATTCCAGCCAATCTTACAACCTCGGCCTTTCTCACATGCCTCCTCAGGGACCCACAACCTTCATGGCAGGTAGAGGAGACTTGTAGAACACCCCAGAGAGCTTGGGGTTACAACCAGCAGGGCCAGTGAACACAAGGCAGGGGGACGTGCAGACATTTGCCTGCCCTCAGGATGCTTCATCTGGCCGTGTTCCAAAGAGTTAGGGCAGAGTCACCTGCAGCCACAAATCAACCCCAGAACCTTCCCTGAATCGCATTAAGGCTCTGAAATCAACATCTATCACTAGCCAGATAAAGCCCCTCTCCTGCCTTGTTTGCAGGAGGAATTATAGACTTCATGCAGAATGTTTTAATCTTTATCTAGATCAGGGCAATGCCCATCTCACTGAGCCCTAACCTACGTGATGACTAGTGCCAGAGCACTGTGATTGGGAGCACTTTCTGTGACCCAGGGTGGCCTTTCTGCATGACACAGGTACCATGGATCAGATTGTGATACTTTCTGTGGGTGCAGGGGATTGATCACTGGGAATGGCCACCATCGCCTCGGCCTCCAGGCCCACACCTGAGTCCGATCCACCTCCATGCTATTCGTAGTTCCCAGCCGGCCCCCAACTCCCAACCTGAACAGGGAAAGCAGCCCCCACAGGAGACCAAATCCCATGCATTAATTTGTGAGATTGAAGAAGACACTAAAAAAGCAAGTGGAAAAGTCATTTTAAGAGCAACCACCGATGATAACATCGAGGTGTTCTGAGAGTTGAAATTTATGCTCATTTTAGCTGTAAAGGCAGGTAGCCGAGGTGTGACAAAAGGTGAAATCTGAGAAACCAAGATGGAACCAGCAAGTTGCATGACCTTTGGACCAACCACGCTTAGAATAGGGCTAGTTAGTGCTCAATAAATGTTCCTCCAAATTGTGTTTATTTTCTTTATTATTAATATTTAAATTTTTGTGCCGTAAAACTGAAGTTTATTTGGTGTACCGTTCTATGAGTTGTCACACTCGTGTAGATTTTTGTAAGCACCGCCTCACTTGGATTACAGAGAATTCCATCACTGCCAACAACTCTCTCTCTCATACTGACGCTTCATGGACAAAGTCTTCTTCCACCCCGACCCCCGGAAACCACTGATCTGTTTTCCAACTCTCTAGTTTTGCCTTTTCCAGGATGTCCCATAAACGGACTCGCACAGTAGGCAACCTTTTGAGACTGGTTTCTTTGACTCATCGTAATGCCTTCGAAACTCATCCACATCACCATGTGCATCAATAGTTCATTCTTCTTGTCAGGTGTTCCGTGGTATGCATTTCTTTAGTTTGTTTATTGATTCATTCATCCAAAGACATTGGGGTTATTGCACTTTGGGGCGATTGTGAATACTGTGTCTATAAATGTTCATGAACAGGTTTTTGTGTGAACGTGTTTTCATTTCTCTAGAACAAACGCCCGAGAGTGAGATTATTGAGTCACATGGTAAGTATGTGATTGCATTTGTAAGATGATGACAAAACTCTTGTCAGCAGTGATGAGAAAGCCTGTTGCCACATTCTTGCTGGCTCTTGGTATTGTCTGTATTTATTTTTATTTAAGCCCATTTAATAAGTGTAGAGTGGTCTCTTACGGTGGTTTCACTTGCATTTCTCTAGTGGCTTATGACGTTGAGAGTCTTGTCTTGCACCTATTTGCTACACTTCTATCTTCTTTGGTGAAATAAATGTCTGTTCAAATATCTTGCCCCTTTTTAACATTGGGTTGTTTATTTTCTTACAGTTGGGTTTTGAGAGTTCTTTCTACATTCTGGGTGAAAGTCCTTTAGCTAATAAATGACTTGCAAATATTTCCTCCCAGTCTGTGTCTTGGTTTTTTGTTTTCTTAATAGTTCCTTCTGCAGAGCAAAAGATTTTTATTTTGATAAAATCCAATTTATAAAGTTTTTTTTTATTTTTGTTTGTTTGTTTGTTTTATAGATCAGCCATGCTGTTGATGTCACATGTGAGAACTTTTTGTCTGATCCAAGGTCACAAAGATGGTCTTCTGTTTTCCCCTAAGAGTTTTATAGTTTTAGATGGTCTGTTTTGAGTTAAATTTTTATAAGATATGAGGCTCCGGTCAAGGCTTAGTTTTTTTAGGTGGTTTTCTTTCTACTTATGAATGTTCAATTGTTCCGTTGGCCAGTACTAACACAAATTCCCTCCCCACACTTTATATCAAATTTTCTCTCTATAAATCAAGGATGATTTTTCTTATCTAAAATGAGAAGATGTTTCAAAGTGGCTGGCATGTAGTTCATGGGAAAAATAAGTGAATAAATATTGTTTTAAAATACACATATACACATTTCGTAGAAAAAACAATTGCCAAACAAAGCCAAAAATTAAAATGTATCACCTGAAATTAAATTCTGGACTCACAAGGTCAAGTTTGCAGCACTAACTCAAAGCCATCACTGGCTCAAAGGTGGCCCCTCTGGAGACCCTCCTGGAGAAAAATGACTCTACCTTTCTATAGAAACGAAGTCTGTCCATCATCCACATCAGTTACCCATCAGATGAGCTTGCCATTCAAATGCATCGACCTCAGCTGACGTCGAAAACTGTCCTCATAGGTCATGGAGTGTAGCTTGTGTGCTAGCATGTGTAGACGTGCGTTCCTGCTGTGTAGGCTTCTCATGGGAGCTGTATTCGGGTGAATGATTTACCCTGGTGACTTCAAGGCCACAGAACTCACCCAACAAAGGAGCTCATTTACTTTCTGACATGGTTAATGTCCTGATTTAATGACCCTTTCATATCACACTCAGCACTTAAATTATAGGGCAGCCCAAGCAATTACGCTGCAGGATTTCAGACTGCATCTCTCCCTTAGAGCTGCAGCATGGTTGTCACACAGCCGTTCTCAAGGGCTCGTGTGACAGCAGTGGGGGAAAGCTTCATCCCCTCGTGCGAGCCGCGAGCCTTAGCTCTCATTAAGGTAATTATTTGTGCCTCCTTGTTACCCCAGATCGCCATCTCCTGAGATTTTTCAGCCACGAGAAATATTATTCTGAACATAAAACCGCACATGTGAAAGACTCAAAGTGTCTTTCTTGTTGTTATTATTAAAAGAACAAGTTGTGCGCTTCTTGGTTGTGTATTCAATGCTTGAAATGTCTCTGTTAGGAAAGAACATTTTCCATAATGATACTTTGGGTGAAAGTGGTTATGGCAAGGATTTCAGAAGCGGGAGTCCCCAGACTTGCTCCTACACCCTGCCAGGATCAGGACACTGCTGACCAGGTACGTTTATCCCCAAGCAGAAGTTCTGTCCGGTGGTTTGAGAGATTTTCACATCCCTAGCTTGAACTGTAAGGTTAATATTAAGATAAAAAGTAAAACTCTGATGCACAGACCCCATATTTCAAGGGTTACATCCTAGGAAAATGATGGCGACTTACGAGTTGAAACTTTCTAAGAATTTCTTAGCTTTGATCTACCATTTATTCAGTAACTAAAGAATGACCTTCAAGTAAACTAAATAGTCGAAAATGTAAATTGTCTACAAAATGAAATTTCACTTTTAAAAATAATGTTGCACTCTAAAGCGTAGATTCTACTTTCTAAGTATGAGAAATAAAGTAATGTATGTTTTGATGAGACAAAATAAAGAATGGCAGATGATAAAAATTAGCATTCATAAGAAGAAAAAATAGCCTAAACTTCTGGAATTATGTCAATTTGATTTGCTAACAATGTATTAGGTGGGAAAGAGGACCCACTTGAAAGAGAGGAATTATAGGTGGCTAACGAGGGGACCGTATTTTCTACTCCAAACTTTGCTTTACTCCATTCTGAATCCTCGAACTCTTTCCTAGACTCTGGAAGGGGGTGTATTGCCGCTTTGAGGGAGGGGAGTGGGGGTGGAAAGACTCCTAGAAAGCTCTAGAAAAGCCTTAGTAACCATGGGTATGTCATTCTATGGCATTCTAACCATCACTGGTTATAGGGTCTTGGCTTTTATCTTATTCCCAGATTAGATAAGTTGCTGAAAGTCCTCAGTTTCCTCGTGTGTAAAATGGAAATAAAAACTTCTATCATATAGAATTGTTGTGAGGACTAGCTAATGTAACCTATGTAACGTGCTTAGCAAAGAGAGAATTGACATAGATGAAGATTTGACAAAATTTAGCTAGTATCAGTATTGTCCTGGTCATTATCTGATGAATGATTCCTTGAAGGTGTTCAAACTGGGAATGCTGTATGGTGATGATGGCTGAGCTAATCCATGCCACATTAGTATATTCTCATTCCCTCTCTCTCCATCTCTGTCTGTCCCCTATGCCATCACACACACACACACACACACACACACACACACACACACACACATACACATATAACCCATAGAACTGAATTTAATTATAAGCTATTTAAGCATTAGAATGCCTAAGTTTTTTTTTTTTTTTTTTTTTGGCTAATATTATAAAACAATAGTAAGTACTCTAAAATAATAATTAGTATTGCTCTATGGCACCGAGTCAAGTATGGTGGCATTTATAATGAACATGAGCACGCTGCCCTGAACTCCGTAACTCAGCTGCGTTGGCTCTAAGGAGAAGAAGCAGAGGGAAAAGAGAAACCAAAAGACACCAAAGGCGAAATGCAAGGGGAGGGCCGGCAGGTAACGAACTCTATCCTTAACTTCCAGCCAACTCCCTCCAGTTCTGACTCACGGGGCAACTTAGAGATGTTAATGGAAAACACCCTTCAGCCCTGTGGAACTGGCTCGTTGCAGTTGGTCACATGTAATGCAAAACACATTTGTTATCTTCCCTTATAGCTACATAAATGAAAACCCAGGGGAAGAGGAAGCTCATGACAGTGTTCGGATTTGGTGATGTGTCTCAAGAAAGAATGCACAGCCACAAGCTGACACAGAAGATGTAGACTGGGGACAGGTTGGAAGACTGCGAGGGCTATGGGCGATGGAACCAAATGAATCCCTCCAGAATTAGATCATTTTCATTGGATTGAGTCATGGTGGGAAGGTTTAGGGAAGAGGACAAGTCAAACTTTATTACTTAAAGAAGCATCCAGGGCTAAAGTCACAGTTTTATAGGTTGTGAGTGAATATTCATAAAAGGCATGTTGGGTTTTATACACTGTGTTTCTGAATGATTGGAAGGAAAGCCTTCTCTTGAAGACAAGAGATGAGGAGGGAGGCATTTCATGTCATAGAAACACTGGAGGAGGCTCTTGACCTGTATGGTGACACAGAGAAGCGATAAGAAATGAGAGTGACCACTCTCAAGGCCAAGGGGTGGGGCAGGGAGCATCGTTGTCTGGCAGAAGTAATGTACCACAGCAAGGTCAAAGTTATCCATCTGGGGTTGTCGACTAGATGCTCCATTTCCTTAACTGGGAAATGAGGCTGAAAGGGCCGGCCGCCGCTTAGTAATATAAGTAGGGTCGACTTGCGTTGCACCAAAGGGCCTGTATTACTTCTAACGTTGAGTCCAAGAATATTCTAGCTTAATAGTGGGAGCTAGGATCAGTTGACTTCTAGTAATATGAAATTCACGGATTCAGAAGCATATTTCATCACTTTATGTTTGATATGTTTCTATCGATGTATTTTTTTCTAAATCCTCATTGAACCTAGACTTATAAACCTATGTGACCTCTGCCAATGATATGATCAAACTGTGCATTTCCTTTGATTTAACTGAAAGCTTAATCCGACCACTTGTAAATTGTGAAAATAAGGTTAAATAAACTAGTGAAAGGAATTTGAACTTCTCAGTGTATGGAGGAGGCATGACAGATATGATGATAAAGAGTTTCATTCTATCTGCTTTTCATTTATCCTGAATATTCAACATAAAATAATATTCATAGAGAAAAAGTTAACAGTGTTCACTCACCTATAAGGACTTTTTCACAAATAAATATCATCGATGTAGCAAGAGTTGTTTATAAAAGCAATGGATTTCTAAAAATTTTAAAAACTTCTCTTTTATAAATCTTAGGTTCAAAATGAAATAGAAAACAGAACCTCAAAATATTAGAAAATGAAAATAATAAAATATGTGTATTATAAACTATATAATATAGATAAAGCAATACTCTGAGGACATTTCAAAGACTTAAGTACTTAAATTTATAGTATATACACACAGAGATTAGAGAGAGAGCATTAAAATATATTTAAGGATATTGTAGAGTGAGAAATGATAAGAATAAAAAGAGAGAATAAAAGATTGAATCTCTAAACAAGTCCAAGAGCCATTTCCCCCCATACCAGGAAAAAGGAGTAAACTAAATCATTATTAAATAATTAAATTGTAATTATTTAAAAATCAAAACAACTAGATTATGGAAAAACTACAAAAAAGAATCAAGGCATAGAAATGGGAAAAGCCTGAGCTATAAGGAAATTTGTTAAATGAATAATTACCCTGCTCAATTCTAAAAAAAGTAAAAACCTAAACGATTTAATAAAAAAATAAAAAATAAATACATTAGCAAAACTAGAAACCAGGAGAGATAGAAACAGAAACAAAATGATTTGCATAGTAAAAATTTTTAAAGTTATCAGTAAATTACTTTCCAGAAAACGTTTAGTCCAGTTAGTACTATAGATGGATTCTATCAAATATCCAAAGTAGATACCTTTGGTGCTCTTTAAACTGCTTCGGATCATAAAGAAGGAAAACTTCCAAATTACTTTTTATTTCAGAATTTTTATTGTGAAATACTTTTAGATTTAGAGAAGAGTTGCAAAGATAATTAGTTTCCCCTAATTTTAATGTCTTATATAACTAGAGTCCTTTTGTCAGAACTAAGAAATTAACACCGGTACAAAACTACTAATTAGACAACAGACTTTATTTGGATTTTACCAGTGTTTTCACTAATGGCTTTTTTTTCTGTTCTAGGATCCAATTCAAGATATTGTGTTGCCTTTAGATAATTATTTTTATGAGGCAAAAAATTAGATACTGAAAACAAAACTTGACAAGGCCTCCCATAAGAAAGCTATAAATCAAGCTCACTCACACACAAACCTCTATAATCCTGCCATGATTTAGAGGGAAAACACACCACAGCCAACTGGAGTTCGACCTAAGATGTGTGACTGTTCCAATTTAGATCATCTATTAATACAACATGAAGTAGGAGCTCTGTTCAAGATGGCGGAGTAGGTGAACCCTGTGCCTGCCTCCTCCCATGACCACGTTAAAATTGCTATTAAATCATGACAAGTCGACCTGGAGAATGATCGGAAAATTAGCTGAGCAGAAGCCCTATAACTGAAGATATAGAAGGATGCCACGTGGAGACCTATAAGAGGGGCTGGCCCTATACCCACTCATGGTGGTTGAACACTGAGAGGAATATGTCGGCCATGGAGGTCCCCCTGGAAGGGCCAAGGGCCCCAGCCCCACACCAGGCTCCCCAGCCTAGGGTTTTAGTGCTGGGAAGAGGAGTCCGCATAAAATCTGACCGTGGAAACCAGCAGGGACACCGACTCTCAGGTGAAACTTACAGCAGCTGGAAATCCGAACATCCTCTTAAATGGCCTGTGCACAGACTCACTCTCTCACAGGCACTCACCCTGGGCTCCAGCAAAGGGACAGCAGCTTAGGAGGTGCCAGAGACATACAAGGAAAGGTTGAGTTGTGTGACTTCAGGGCGAGGGCTAGGGGCATGGGCACCATTGTCCCTTTGTTGAGCCCTCCTGTGCAGCCTACAGGAGGGCGCCATCTTGCCTTTGTTGAGCCCACCCCCACGAACCAACTCCGAATCTGCATTGGTCCAGTGGGGTCGGCTGGCTCCACTCCATGACTCTCTGAGACTCCACCCCACAAAACTCACAAATTGCGGGGAACAATTTTGTTGCTGGAAAACCAGCCCCACTCCACGCTATCACAAGAGACTTGTTTGGAATCAACAGACATTGGCTCGCACAAGTCAGTAGATGCTATCTATGTCAGGTAACCATCTCCAGCCCACACTGCAGTATCTCTTGAACAAATCTTGGCGGTCCATGAGCCGGAGGTAGGCAGCAGCTAGCCTCGATGCAAGCTGAAGTTTTGCAAGAGGCAACAAAGCTGAATCTGTGCAAACCTACTGAATTTCACTTGCCTGATGCTGGTGATCCCCCGATACCCCACCAAATCAAGGATCACCAAGGGTCATTCAGCTACTGAGCTGCTCCAGGTCCGGTACTGGTGCCAGTACAAGGCTCATTCAGCCTTGGCTCACAGCATAACTTCTTCCATATTCCTCTAGGTCCAGCAAGGCAACAACCAACCATGAAAGCTTTGTAGCTATCTACCAGGTAGCCCTGGGCCAGTCACAGGCAGCAGGTGACCTTGGCCTACATGGGAGCCCCTCCTAAGGGTCTCCAGAACCAAGACACCTCAAGGCTAGCATTAGACTTCAACAGAGTCCCACCTGACTAGCACCACAAGTGGCACACCCAAAGAGTGGTCTCAACAGGTACACGAGCTTGCTGGAACAAATCTCACTTACTGGGTGAGCCCACACACAGCATCTCATACCCTGTGGGCATAGGCAATGTTCAGAGCCAGCCAGCCCAAGAGTCAATCCCACCCACTGATGTACCAACAGCAATCAAGTCTCAACCACAACAGGAGAGGACACACAGCCCACACATGGAACATTCCTTGAACAACTGGCACAGGTAATCAGGTGGATTGCGCCACTGGACCACACAGGACACCTACTACATAAGGCCACCTGGCTTAGACTATGAGATGTACCTGATCTACCTAATATAGAGAAACAAATGCAGAGAGGCAGCCAAAATGTAAAAACAAAGAAATGTGTACCAAATGAAGGAAAAGGAGAAAACTCCAGAAAAAAAGGACTAAATGAAATGGAGACAAGCAACCTACAAGATACATAGCTCAAAACATTTCTTATAAGGATGCTCAAGGAACTTAGGGGAGGAATAAATAATCTCAGTGAGAACTTCAACACATAGATAGTAAGCATAAAAATGGAGACAGAAACCATAAAAAAGAACCAGTCAGAAATGAAGAATGCAATAAAAGAAATGAAAAATAACTAGAAAAAAATGAACAGTACTTTGGATTAAGCAGAGGATGAAATTAGTGATTCTGCTACTTTGTAGCAGAAAACACCCAATCAGAACAGAAACAATAAATAAATAAATAAATGAGAATTTAAGGGACCTCTGGGACAACATCAAATAAAACAAATTCGCATCATATGGATACCAGAAGGAGAAGAGAGAGCACAAGAGATTGAGAACCTATGTGAAAAAAATAATGACTGAAAACTTCCCTCATCTGCTAAAGTAAATGGACATACGTGTCCAGAAAGCAGAGTCTCAAACAAGGTGATTCCAAAAAGACTCACAAAAACGCAACATAACTAAAATGCAAAGGTTAAAGACAGAGAGAATCCTAAAAGCAGCAAGAGAAAGGCAGCTAGTTATTTACAAGGGAGCTCTCACAAGACTGTCAGCTGATTTTTCAGCAGAAACTTTGCAGCCAGAAGAGATTGGCATAAAATATTCAAAGTGAAAAAAAGCAGAGACCTATGACCAAGGCTACTCTGCCCAGCAAGGCTATAAATTAAAATTAAAATTAAAGGTGAGATAAAGAGCTTCCTGGACAGGAAAAAGCCAAAGGAATTGACCACCAACCAAGCCAGTATTACAAGAAAGGTCGAAGGGACTTCTTTAAGAAGAAGAAAGGGAAAAGGGGAAAAAAGAACATAAATATGAATAATAAAATAGCAATAACTATGTACTTATCAATAAAATGCCTAAAAATCAATTATGTCTGAAATATTACTCAGACATAAAAAATTAAATCTTACCACTTGCAACAACATGGATGCTCCTAGTGGATATTATGCTGAGTGAGATAAATCAGACAGAGAAAGACAAAAGCCACATGATTTCACTTATAAGTGGAATCTAAGGAACAAAATAAACGAACAAACAAGACAAAAACAGACTCAGATACAGAGTACAAACGTGATGGCCAGATGGGAGGGGTTTGGAGGAGGGTGGAAGAAAATGTGAAAGGATTAAGAAGTACAAATTAGTAGTTAAAAATAGTCACGGGGATGTGGAGTATAGCATAAGAAATATAGTCATAATATTGTAATAATTATGCATAGTGCCAGGTGGGTACTAGACTAATCAGGGGGATCACTTCATAAATTATATAAATGTCTAACCATTGTACTATACACGTGAAACTAATATAAAATAATATGGAATGTCAACTGTAATTGAAAAATTAAAATTAAAAAATACATATAGCACAGAATATGTCAAAGGAGAAAAACTAAGTTAATTCATTCAGAGCTTTAGAAAAGGCACTTATTAACATAGACATAATTCATATTTTAATATTTTTATGAAATAGAAACAGGCACCACTATTTTACACACATGCGGCAGCATTTTGCTTAATGAGAAAACATTGCAAGTATTTCTGTTGAAATCAGGAAAGAGACAACGATGCTCAAAATTACTACAATTATGTAAAATTGTACTGGAATTACTAGTCAAATAATTAGATGAGACAAGCAAAATGCATAAAAATTGGGAAGGAAGTAAATTTTTGATTATTTGCAGATGACGGTATAGTATGCCTCAAACATACATACACACACACACAAGCATCAACTGAAAAACTATTATAAACATTAAGGTCATTTCATAAGATGGTTGGTGACAAAATTCTACAAAAATTAGTAGTTTTATTATGTGCAAGCGACAACTCATTAGAAAACATAATTAAAAAAACAGTTTAAAAAAGAGAGGGAAAACGTGTGGGACAATACTTGAGGAAAACTATACAGTTCTTAAATTAAAAAATCTTTATAAATACCGATTAACATAAAAGATTTTAAAATGGAAAAAACTACCTTATCATTGGGTTAAAAAAAAAACTCAATGATATGGTCATAAATATGGTAATTTCCTAAAATTTATATGACCTTAATAAAAATACCACAGATCTCTCTCTTATTACCTGAGTACACATGCTGGTGCTAAATTCACACAGAAAAATAAACATTTGATTATTTTCAGAAAAATTTTTATAACTCAAGAGCAGTAAGAGAGGACCCGACCTACCCACCACATGTAAAAATATTATCAAGCTAAAGTTTGTTTTTTGTGCACTAGTAGACAAAAACGTCAATTAAACTGTATAATGAATTCTGAAACATGCCAAATGCATATGGGAATGTGACATAAGATCTTCTGATTAGTATATAAAAGGGTAGATGATTCAAAAGCAGAGTTGAGGCACCAGACTAGCAATTTGCAATAAATAATATGGAGATCTTTATCTCATTCCATTTAACTGAAACTTTTTCAAAGAATTACAAATAATGTAATTTTTTTTTCAATTATAGTTGGCATATATTAGCATATTAGTTTCAAGTGTACGACATAGTTATTAGACGCTTATAAAACTTATGAATTGATCATCCCGATAAATCTAGTACCCGTCTGACACCATACGTAGTTATTATAATATTATTGACTGTATTTCCTATGCTATTATTGATTATATTTCCTATGCTATATCTTACATCCCCATGACTATTCAACTCCCAATTTGTGTTTCTTAATCTCTTTCCCCTTTTCACCCACCCCACAATCCCTTTCCATCTGGCAACCCTCAAAATATTTTCTGTATCTATGAGTTTGTTTCTATTGTGTTTGTTTATTTTGCTCTTTAGATTCCACATGTAAGTGAAATCATATGGCATTTGTCTTTCCCTGTTTCACTTACTCCACTCACCTCAATACCTTCTAGGTCCATCCATGTTGTTGCAAATGGCAAGACTTTATTCTTTTTAACTTTTTTATGGCTGAGTAATATTCCATGTACCACCTCTTCTTTATCCATTCATCCATTGATGGACATCCAGACTGCCTTTATATCTTGGCTATTGTAAATAACGCTGCAATGAACATATGGATGCATATGTCCCTCTAAAGTAGTGTTTTGGATTTCTTTGGATAAATGCCCAGAAGTAGAGTTAACTAGGTCTCTTGTTACAGCCTTTTGTTTTAAAGTCTGTTTTGCCTTTTATAACTATTGCTACCCCAGATTTTTTTCATTTCCATTTTTGTGAAATATCTTTTTCTATTTCTTTACTTTTTCAGTATATGTTTGTCTCTCAATCTGAAGTATAAGCAACATATTTAAGGGTATTGTTTTCTTATCCATTCAGCCACACTGTCTTTTGATTTAATCCTTTTTCATTTGAACTACTTGTTGATAGATATGTAGTTATTGCCATTTTATTATTCATATATTTAATCTTTTTTCCTCTTCTTCTTTTTAAAGAAGTCCCTCCAACATTTCCTGTAATACTGGCTTGGTGGTGATGAACTCCTTTAGCTTTTTCTCTTCTAGGAGGCTCTACATCTGTCCTTTGATTGTAAATGATAGCTTTGCTGTGTAGAACAATCTTGGTTTAGGTCCTTGCTTTTCATCACATTTTTTGCCAGGCCTTTTCAGCCTGCAAAGTTTCTGTTGAGAAATCAGCTGAAAGATTTATGAGAAATCCCTTGTAGGTATCTAACTACTTTTCTCCTGCTGCTTTTAAGATTCTCTGTCTTTAACCTTTGCCATTTAAATTATGATGTGTCTTGGTGTGGGTCTGTTTGGGTTCATTTCGTTTGCGACTCTCTGTGCTTCCTGGGCTTGTACGTCTATTTCCTTCACCAGGTTAAGGAGATTTTCAAACATTATTTATTCAAATGTTTTCAATTCCTTGCTCTCTCTCTTCTCCTTCTGAGACCCCTATGATGTGATCATTGGTATACTTGATGTGCTCCCAAAGGCTCCTTAAACTATCCTCACTTTTTTGGATTTTTTTCTTGCTGCTGTACTGATTGAATATTTTCTGCTACCTTATCTCCTAAATCGCTGATTTGATCCTTTGCTTCATCTAATCTACTGTTGATTCCCTCTAATGTATTCTTCATTTCAGTTACTGTATTCTTCATTTCTGACTGGTTGTTTTTTATGTTTTCTACCTCCATTTTTATGTTTCCTAGCTCTTTGTTAAAATTCTCACTGAGTTCCTCTACTCTTCCCCTAAGTTCATTGAGCATCCTTATAACCAGTGTTTCGAACTCCACATCTGGTAGATTGCTTGTCTCTATTTTGTTTGGTTGTTTTTCTTGAGCTTTCTTCTGTTCTATCATTTGGGACATGTTTCTCTGTCTCCCCATTTTTGCTGCTTCCTTGTGCTTGTTTCTATGTATTAGGTAGGGCTGCTATGTCTCCTGATCTTAGTAGAGTGGCCTTATGTAGTAGGTGTCTTGTGAGGCCCAGTGATGCAGTCTTCCATGGTCACCTGAGCTGGGTGCTCCAGGTGTGTCCCTTTATGGGTTGTGTGTGTCTTCCTGTTGTAGTTGAGGCTTGGTTGCTATTTGCACATAATTGGGAGGGATTGACCCTCAGGCTGACTGGCTGTGAGGACTGGCTGGTGAGGGCCTGACCCCACAGAGCAGGATTCACTTTAGCCGGGCTCTGGTTTCTGCCTAGACTGCCCTTTGGGTGCGTCATCCTCAGACGAAGCCCTGTGTGGTGCTCCAGCTCAGGCAAAGCCAGCCACTGAGCATGTTGGCCCCAGGGCCTTTTTGGAGGGGCCCTGGCACAGGCCAAGTTCAGCCTCAGCCTGTGCCTTGCCTGGGGCCACCTAGCAAGAGTCACCAAGCAATCCACAGATGGTCACCACCTATGCTGGATTTAGAGATGCCTTGAGAAGCCAAGCCATGAACCAAGGTCGGCTGCCTCTATTGCTGGGCTTGGGGCTACTTGGCAGGAGGTACAGGGCACACTGAGATCAGATGCTGCTTGTCTGGGTTTTGTAAACCTTTAAGAGATTTTAGGAAATTGTGCAGCATGAGCCAAGATAGGACATTTGTGTGGAAAATCTACTGGAGGCGGCTTGGGTGGGCCTGCAGGTTGGGAGGGCTGGAGTCTCAGGGAATCACGAGGGCGGGGTGAGCAGCGACAGCCAGATGGATGGAGACAGATATGACGCTGCCTGCGTCTGCATGCTGGAAGTGGGGAGGGTTCTACCAAGGAACAATACAAAAGATGAATTGGCCAAAATATTAGAATAAAACTCAGGAACATTTTATTTAATTTATTTATTCATTATTATTATTATTATTATTATTATTATTATTATTTATGCCTATAAGAATCTGGTCTTCCTAGGTGGTCTCCCATCCAAGTACTAACTAGTCCTGACCCTGCTTAGCTTCCAAGATCAGACATCAGGCTTGTTCAGTATGGCATGGCCATAGACCATGGACCATGGCTCCACTGGGGCGTGAACCCAGGACCTTCTGTGTGTAAAGCAGATGTGCTAACCGCTACACTATGGAACCACATCCAGGAACATTTTTAAAAAATACTCTTGGATGAGTGGATTAAGAAAATGTGCTATATACATATAATAGAATATTATCCAGCCATAAAAAGAAAGAAATTTTGCAGTATGCAACAATATGGATGAACCTGGAGAACATTATGCTGAGTGAAAAAACCATTCAGCAAAGGACAAATATAGTATAATTCCATTTATTTGGAAATATCTAAAATAGTCAAACTCACAGAAGCAAAGAGTAGAATGGTGGTCGCCAGGGGCTGGGGAGAGGGGAACATGGGAGTTGCTAATGAACGTGTATAAAATTTCAGTTGTGTAAGATGAGTAAGTTCTAGAAATCTGCTCAACTACATTATCCCTGTAGATAGCAATACTGTGTAGTACACTTAAAAATCTGTTATAAGGGTAGATCTCATGTTAAGTGTTCTTACCACAATAACTCAGAAAAAAGAAATTGCAGTATAACATAAAATGATATTAAGAAATTATCATATATAATATATAATAAGTAAATATCCTGAGTGTTTCAGAAGGCCTCTCTACACAAAACATAACATCCTGACATCATAAGAGTTATGAATCTAACCATACCATTCTGTTTAGGAAAAATGATCATAAACAGAGTCAAAAAATAATTGACAATCTAGGGGCAAATATTTTTTATAGATAAGGGGCTGATTTCCATAATATGCTATGTTCTGTTGAGATTCAATAAGAAAAGACAATTAACAGAGAATTAAGCAAGGCTATTTGCACATAGGAAGGAACACAAATGACCACCCCACCTTAATCACAATGAAACTTAATTTAAAAGTATGAAGCTTTTACTTTTTGAACTAGCCATTATAAATAAGTGTGATTTTTGCACACTTTTGTGATCTAGCAGGGTCCTCGCTCATCGGCCATGAAAGGTGTAACTCCTTGGGAGGTAAATTCAGCACCATCTACTGTTTGACTCAGTTGACGTAGGAATTTTCCCTTCGTTGTACTCACAGAGGTGTGCAAGGACACACGTAGAAGGAAGTTTGCAGCAACGATATTTGATCTCGACAACCCGAATGTCCGTCAGTTAGGAGACTGGTTCAATAAGTCACAATGGAATACAATGGAATACAACACAGCTGTGTAAATAAATGAGGAAATATGACACCATTTTTATAAAGGACAAAAAAAAAGTAGCAAAACTAAATGAGCAATGGCTTAGAGAGCATTACATATGGAATAAAATGATTTTTATGAAGGAAGAGAGTGGGCAGGAATCCCTGTGGATTTTGGCGGGATCTGGTTCTGAGCTGGGTGTGTGGGTTCAAGGTTCTAGGTTTTTCCACCGTGCTTACTACTGCATATTCCTTATATATTCCATAGTATCTCCCAAGTATTACGTAATCATAGTTGTTTTTAAGGAATGAGGTGGCTCTAGACACCATCAGTGGCGGTCACACACAGGTTCTGGGCTCAGGTTCCTGGGCTGGCACCCTCGGTCTGGTGGCCTCGGGCGAGTCATGTAATCCTCCATGCCTTTGTCCCCACACCTGTAAAATGGGCTTAATAATTGTCTTCGCCTCATAAGATTGATGAGAGAATTAAAAAGTGCATCGTAAGAAAACATGAGAGTTAAACATTATACGGTGAAGGAATAACCTACAAAACACATAGATAAGCAAAAACAGCAGGAGAAAGATGCACACAAGAGACCACTCCCCTTGGTGGAGAAGGTCAGGGACAACCATGTTTTGTGAACCCCTGAAATATTTATACCCACATAAGCTGGGCAACAAATAATGACTTCCCTGAAGAGGGGACATCAACTCAGAATTCAGGACAGAAGGACATTTCCCTTTCATTGCATAGTTTACCTGTTTTCTCCTATGTATATGATTTCTCTTCTTAATTAAAAAAAAAATTAATCTAGTATTAAGCCAGTCATAAGCTGAAAGCTTTCTTGCTCCAGCGAGAAGAATTCCACATGCCCACTGCCTTTCTCTCTGCCCACTGATGCTTAAGCTATTGATGATAATGGTAGAGCTTGATGCCGTGCCAATCCCCACTGGCGTTGACAGACTCCAGCTCAAAAGTCCCTTTATTAGAACTTGTCCCTCAGCAAAGCTTGCAAATTGCTCTGATCTTTGTACACAAAGCCATTGCTCATTCTCTGAATCTCTGAGCATCCTACACAATAATGTAAGAATAGGTGAAAATTACCCGAGATAAAGCATCAAAGTCCCTGATTTCCAGGCTGTAGGCTGCAGGTATGTGACAGGCCAGATGGAAAGCAGAGATAAAGCAAAAAGTGAAATTCTCCAGCCAGAGCTGTCTCTGTTGGGTTTGCGGCTAGGTTTTCCATGAGGAGATTAATGTTGTCCTAAGTGGTGTGAGCACATATGCTTTTTCTTTCAGAACCAGATAATCAGCAACAGATAAGAATCAGAAAGGGACACCTTTAAATCCTCTGAGCTGCAAGCCTTCTCCCGCCAGGTTTGCTTAGTTCTGGACTGGGTCATTTCGAATTGTGCACACACGTCTTCCACGTTTCAGCTAAATTCTTTGTTTCAAAGTTATTTATGATAGAGCATCTTGCCATTACTGCCATGGCCAGTGTACTTTCGGGAACAATGACAGCCTGGCCTGCGTGTTTGAAGACAGACTCTGGCAAACTTACACTTTACTCGGTGGACATTAATATTATACGAAAATACAGCCAAGATGGAAGCTTGCATACATCCCCCAGAATACATACATACCTAGTCTGAAATCAGCAAATGACTTAGAAGTTTAAATATCCTTCTTAGAGGAAAATGGTGCTGTCTTCCAACACACGGAGAAGCGACTTAGCTTGATGGCCGAGCTCTAGCCGTCTTTCTAGAAAGGGGAGGCATGAGGGACACTTTGTGCTTCACAAGGAGCAGAAGCTTGGACACACCAAAACCTTATTTTTAAAAAAATTAAAAATTGAAGGAAAACTGTTTGTTTTTTTTTTTAATTATGAATTCATGCTCACCAAACCCACTTCCGCCCTGCCCACCTCTTCTCCAATGCAGACGTAGCACCTGAGGGTCAAACAGGCAACTCAACAGAGAAAGGTTCGAGCTGGGACTAAGGCTTGGCTCTGTCTGACCCAACGCTCACACGTTTGCCCGCCCCATGTCCCCTTGGGGTGGACCACGTATTGGAAAAACTGGGTGACAGTGACATGGCCCTGACTTTCTTTCTTTGTTTATGTCTTTTTTATGCTCAGTGTTATTAGGTATTTTTTAAAGTAAATAACTCTCTTAATGCATGCCTTAAACTGAACAGAATTGTGAACCAAGCCTGAGACTACCTAGTAATTAAAAAAAGACAGATTTCAAGAAAAGGTTTAAAAAGATATGAATAAAAAATATGAATTTCACTCTCTTACCCTAATCACTCTCAATTTTTGCATATTTCCTTACGTATACTTACACAATTGTGATCACAATGTATATAACTGGGATTGTCTCTTTTTTCAAAAGGTGTTACATCATAAATATTTTTTCCATTTATAGCATTTTCATAATGTTTAATTGCTGGATATCATAATTATAAATATGACCTGTTGACATATATACTATTCTCAGCTTTTCCACTGTTATACTATACACTGTAATCAATACCTTAACATATGCAGTATTTTTGATTATCTTAGTATAAATTCCCATTGGGGAATATTAGCCAAACAGCATGGAATATTTTATGGTTCCTGATACATAGCACCAAGTTACTTCCTCAATAGGAGCAATTCACAGTGCCGCCTTGCACACCCAAGTGCACAAAACTTGCAGATACTACAAACTGATTCGTACGATCCTTAGCTCTTCAAAATATTCTCTATTTTCTGAAATTACAGTGGAAAACGATAAAACACTGAAAGCAATAGAAAACAGAAGTTAGACATGATCCTAGTCATGGATTGTTAGAACTCAAAAAATATCAGGAAGGGAAGAACAGGAGACACTTCACACTCACCCTTGATTCCACACGTGAAACATCTCAGACTCTTTGCCTAAAGTCACGACTTGGGACAGTAACAAAACAGGATGGACAAACCCACTGCCACCTGCTGAGGCTTTTGTGAAGGAGGCCAGAGCAAACAAGATGTCACCTCTTTCTCCTTCTCAGGCAAAAGCCCTCGGACAAGATCAGACATTTCCCTGTGGTTTCTGGTGACCTGAATCAGAGCGCTCACAGGCATTTCAGAGGTGGCCACAGGTAAGTGTCTGAGTTCCAGCGACAACCAGCTGCTGGACCGGCTCGGGCCGGCCTGTTTCTCCTTCTTCCTCCACCCTGCTGCTTCTGTTTTTAATTAGGACCTTGGAGCTCATTAAGGTCAGAGCCAAGTCATTTAAAAAATGACTTTCAAGTCGTATCTTTTAGGGAAAATTGCTCTCGGTCTCCAGCCTCTGTCAGTACACCTTTGTGTGTCTCAGAGAAATTAGCAAACTGATTCTTCCCCCAGCTGTCATTTAAAATAAAAAAGCTTTCTTATTAGCTATTCAGGAAAAAGTACAGTAAACCTAGCAGCAGGCGGACAGGGGTAATGAAACATAATTAAGCGTATCCAACGGTTCCCAGGATCGTGTTTTCCCGCATGTTTCTCAATAATGTAACTTGGGGATGATGAGTATCGACAATTTGCAGTTACGCTGCCCATGCGACATGCATGTGAGTGTGTTTGTGTCTGACCGAGAGAGTGGTGTGTCCCATGAGATGAGCTTTTCAACACAGAGCCTTCAACGAACCCCATCGTATATGTGTTGGGGTCTCTTTATGGAGCCATGAGGAAGTGCCTATATCTTCTGATGATTGATATTCTCTGACTAAATGTATATTTTTCCAAAGCCCACGTTAGCCCACACTTACTGTGTGCCCGGCGCAGTCCTGGGAGCTTCCACATGTTCATACAGCGAGTCCACTCAACAAAGCTACAGAAAGACTCTGCTACGCTCCTTGGATGGGGAAACTGAGGCACAGAGAGGCAGGTACCCCAACCAAGTCAGTGCAGGAGCCACGTTTGAAGCCAGTCGGGGGGGGGGGTCACACTCTCCGCGCGGCCTGTGCCACCTCTCCTGTGGACAGTTTTCTGGCTTAGCCTCTCAGAGTGCTGGGAGCACCCCCAGAGACCCACCCACACACCCACACACAGCCTCACCAAGGACAGATTCCAGTCAGCGTACAAAACCCAAATCTAAGTCAAATAACTCTAGGAACAATATAATTCTACAAAGTATTAAGCCTAATCTCTTTAAAAAAAAAAAAGAAAAGAAAGAGAAGAGGAGAGGAGAGGAGAGGAGAGGAGAGGAGAGGAGAGGAGAGAAGAGAAGAGAAGAGAAGAGAAGAGAAGAGAAGAGAAGAGAAGAGAAGAGAAGAGAAGAGAAGAGGAAAGGAAAGGAAAGGAAAGGAAAGGAAAGGAAAGGAAAGGAAAGGAAAGGAAAGGAAAGGAAAGGAAAGGAAAGGAAAGGAAAAGAAAAAAGAAAAAAAGAAAAGAAAGAAAGAGAAGAGAAGGGAAGGGAAGGGAAGAGAAGAGAAAAGAAAAGAGAAAAGAAAAGAAAAGGAAAGGAAAAGAAAAGAAAAGAAAAGAAAAGAAAGAAAAGAAAAAAGAAAAGAAAAAAGAGAAGGGAAGGGAAGGGAAGAGAAGAGAAGAGAGAAAAAAAAAAAAAAAGAACCGATGCCATGGGAAAATACTGCAGAGGGAGGGTGGCTGTTTTAGATAAAAAGAGATAGACATCGTATTTCTTCGTAGATGATATGACAGCATCACAGGGACTATAGTCACGCGATATCTCACCATCACTTGTCTTCTTGGGGGTGATTATGTGTGTGTCACCCAGAAGAATGCACATACGCGGAGGTCCTTAGGAGTAAAGGATCACGATGTTTGCAGCTTAATTTCGAATGGTTTACAAGGACGCACACGCACGGAGCTAAAGCAGCCACGCAAACGTTAATTGTGGGATCTTGGTGGTGAAGACAATTATTCATTGTATTGCTCTTTTAAAATTTTCGTATGTGAACATTTTTTCATAATTTAAGTCAGAAAAAAAATAGATTTGGCCATACTTATTTTGGAGTGTGCTGACTAAAAAGAGACTCGCAACCAAAATCTTAGAACATAAAATTTTAGGGACAGAAAGAACTGGAAACAGCCTCTCTCAACTCCTCTCACTTTCAAGAGGAGCAAATGCTAAAATAATATAGTCATTTATAATTTAAATTATTTATGATAGTTCAAAGCTATTCAAAATAAAGCGTTATAACTCTTTGCGTTGTGTTTAATCCTTTTAATGGTTTTCACGATTTTGATAAAATTGGAAAATATTGAAATGCAGAGCATCTAAATATTTGACTAATGATTTTTTAAATGTTTAACCATTTTTGTAGGTAAATAATATTGATAAATAATCGTTCAGTATACATATAAATGATCAGTGTATTCGGCCTATATTATAAATGAAAGTAGAGAACAGAAGGACCTGGGACTTCAGTGGATGAGTAAATGGGACCGGCAGGCTTGGGTTTGGTCCCACATAGCTCTAGTAGAAGAAAGGCAAAACATATTAAAACCTAGGAAAAGGGGCAGAGAGCGGTGGCACGTGATGGCTTTATCGAGTACCTGTACTTGACTTATACCAACCAGGCAACAGCTACTACACCAAAAAAACTCTGGGAAACCGGGTCCAATGTGAATGGACCAAAGCAAAACTCAGCAGCCCATCGCCAGATTTTCCAGATGGCAAGTCTGTGACCTGACAAATGTGACAGAGTCTGAACAGCATCGATAATTCAAAGTCCCCACGTTCATGGTTCTCATTCTCGTCCCTAGCCCCAACGCCATGCTCAAGCCCGACCATCCTGCCCCATCTGCCAAATTGGTGACCGCGGGTCACCAGGAAGGGCCACCTGCCTCCCCAAAAGTGGACCCGAAAGAGTGAGAAGCAGAGACACGATTGTTAGAACTGTTAGTTTCCCATGACACCTGCCACCAGCTATTTTACAGTTCTTCAGATGTCGCTCCCTCTTCTCGGAGAACCCGGCCTCGGGCACCTCCTGGAATGGGGAGCGGAGTCAGTGTGGGGACCTTGAGAGTTGCTCCAAACAGCCCTTCAGCATCTCATCGCCCTGGGCAGCAAGAAACAGCTCTACAGGTGTCCAAATAAATAAGTCATTGCATCTGGGCTGATAAAACCTGTCTCCAGCCCCTTCCATGTGTCTGCGTTTCTTGATGCTCTTAATCTTAGATAAACTACATTGCGATAAATTAGATTTATAGCCATTCATACACGGTGTCGGTGGAATGTCCAATTATATTAATTTCATTCTTATTCATTGAATATGAATTTTTATTAATATATACTAGCTTATAAATGTATTTAATTGATATGGTAGTGCTGTAAATAAAATTCCTGGGGAGATATAAATTAATGTAATATGTTTAGGAAAATCTGTCAGTATCATTTCAAGTCACTTTGGGTACTTTATAAAATTATATTCTTAAAAGTGTCAAATACTATCGCACCCCAAACAAATTTGTAAGAATTGACTTTTGACGCCCTTACGTGTTCGATTTCGTTCTGCTACATAAGGCTATTAGTTCTGGCTTTAAAGTTGTTCATTAACAATCACGAGAAAGATTAAATCAGATGGAATAATGGGGGTCACAGAAACTGTTCGGGGCGGTATAGTCAGAGCAGTGTCAGTAAGATGCCCATGGTGACCTTGACCTCAGAAGGCAGCGAGGCACCTGGCAGCCTATTGTGAGAGATTCTGCTCAGGGGGCTGAACACTGACCCCGCCAAACGCTGCATTAATGAGCCGGGGTCTCACTCCCCGCGGCTCCCTGCTTCGAGTTTTCCCAGTTCCTACATGCATCAAATTACGGGCACCTCTGCAGGGTTTCCTGTGAAATAACAGATCTTACTGTAACCAAATATTACCATTTCGGAAAAACTTTCTTCTCCAACTAGTGAGGACTCTTCATTCTCAGGCAACAGAGAAAAGCTCCTTTGTTTTTGGTGACTGAGCACCTGGAACACATTATTGGTGGGGGGGGGGGGGGGCGGGCTCCCTGGGCCCACAGAGGAGAGGGGGCACCCAGGACGCAGTCACACCGTGGCCTGCGGAGGGCCACCCGCCCAAAGCTTCTTCCCAGCTCTTTCTGGCCCATTTTCCTCCAACCTGTCCATTGGCTATGGCCAAATGGCAGAGGGAGATGTGTATCTATAAAACAAAATGCCAAGGCAAGGAACATTCCACGACACAGAGGAGGAAGGGCTAAGGATCAAAGGGGGAGAGCTTGCTCCCTGACCCCTCTCGCTCCCTCCCCACTCCTTCCTGCAGCAACGACCAGATAAGAATGCCCGCTATGTCTGCACAGCAGCAGGCCAGCTTTGGCCCGGGATCAGTCAGCATATAAAAACCCACATTTCTACTTTTGCCTCGACGCACGTCCTTTCTGGAAGAAAGCCTCACGTTGCTTCCATTATCTTTACACCAAGGCTGATCCAGCAGCCACAGAAACGAATCTCACAAGGGACAGTCTGGAGGTGGCATCGAGGCTGGCGTGTGGGCGTCGGGATGTGGACCGCAACCTCGCCCCTCAGAAGATCACCCCTTAGTGTGAACCCCGGATAGCCGTGAGGTGCGTGCCCCTGCAAACACACTTTTGAGGATGATATTCATCTTCATTCACATCTTCCAGTCTCATCTTAAGATACAAGGTCCTTGCTGGAAGGGCCCCGCTCGTACTCACCGTTGGGCTCCTCATTTGCGAAGCCAGGATGCGGTGTGTCGTCATCACCCCATGTCACTACATCTAGTCTCAAATCCTCATGGGCACGGAGGATCGTGAGTTATCAAGGGGATCACACCCGATGTGGCACTTTCGCGACCAACCCCAAGCGATACTGAGGCCACGGGTTCGGGCACACTGAGGTCAAAAAGGGGGTCTCAAGTCATGAGGCACAGAACAGGCGATTTCTTGCATCCCAAGAAACGCCAATCTTTGACTCTCTTTGACTCTGAGCATTGAAAATAGTTGTGTGAACATAGTTTTTCCCCCCCACTAAACAACAAGTTGTAACTGTGTCTGTGCGCTAATTCTTGTCATTAGTTCAATTGTGGGAATAAATCTAAGGCTTTGGGGGGAAAAAGTTGAGAAATGAGCACTTTTTAATAGAAGAATGGTAACTACATGCACTACGATAACTACTGGTATTTTTAATCATTTTAAACAAATTTTAATAAAACTATTAACTTTTGCTGAATACATCGGTGTTTTTAAAGGGTCAAAAAATCGGTGGAAGCCACTCTTAAGACTCTATCGTTTGCACAAGTTATTGGGAGTCTACACTTGGTTGACTCTTTAAAAAAATGCATTTCTTTACTTCTTAACTGTTGATAAAGGTTTCTGTCCACTGGCAAAGAATTTCTTAATATAATAAAGGATGCCATTAATGATTTCCTGCCCAACGTTCTGTTTCAAGGGCCCTGGTTTGTTCTTACTCATCTAAGCCAATCTCTCCAGCGAGGTGCAATTCGGCTGCCTGATGCTGCTTTGAAGCGAGTTTAATTTACTCAATTAAAAGTACGCCAGTGCCCGACATGTCTCCAAAAGGGCCGGGGAGAGATATTCACGAAGACTTTCCCTTTGAAACAAAATACACAGATTTTGTTTCCCAGCGTTCCACGCTGGTCTTCCTTGCTGTCTTGGTTTTCACGTGGTATCCGATATCACAGGGATTGGCAGCAGAATGACATGGAAATGCTTCGGATGGGGGCCCACTCTCTGGGCTCGTAGGTGTAACGTATATTGCACAAGAACAATGAGAAATCAGTTAGGGATCCATTTTTCCCATCCTCACAGAAGAAACGCTCTCTGCGGCAGAAGTAGAGACAGTGAGTAGATGGCTGTGACTCAGAGCCGTGGCCAGAAAGACAAGCACCCTCATTGCTTGTCACTTTCTGTCACTACGCTCTCTTTCACAAAGCTCCTTTGCCTAGACCATTCACACAAACCATAAAAATTCACGAAGAAAAAGGAACCCCATTGACCAAAACTCATTACACAACTTTTTTTAAAAAATCGAGTGTTTTATATTTAATTTTATATTTATATCTTTCACAGGAAAATATATGACGTGTGTTATGTTTACCACGATGTGCAGAAATTCCTTTAGCAAATATGTGATTAGACATTTTAAAATAAAAAATGTATTTATTTATAACTTGCATCCACACATTTATTTTTATTCATCCAAAAGATTGACACTGTGCTTACTTGGTGCTTTCTTTGGTTTCCTGTTAAAATATATAATTAGGCAGATTTTTAATGTACCTAACAGCCTAGAAGACGAAGCAGTGATCTTTTGGAAAGCTTAAAAATATTGGTAGGAAGCGGATCTCCTCTTTTCTTTCTTCCCAAGTTCAATAGCTCACCTCTTCGTTTCCTGTTCCCAATAACCAAGTAATTAGTCTCTAATGAGGACTCTTTGCTGGAAAATGACATCTGAAAGTTAAAACTATTTGCTGTACGAACCTCAACACAGAGGAGGGGAAGGGAATGGTCTCCTCAGGGGTAGAAAGTTCTACCACTAGGACGTTATCCCCCTCCCCCCCAAAAAAATTACTCCTTTTTGGAAAGACTCTGGTGTCAGGGAGATAAAGTACTGTTTTTTATGGAGTGATCAATTCTTCTTTTTTCAGGAAATATAGCTCCAGAAAGAGCCAGAACATAAAGAAAATCTGTTTACCATGGTTTTTCTTTCTAGGCATAGCACATATGCACACACTAAAACACCCACATCCTAAACGTACAGCTTGAGGGATTTTTCACGTATGTCTGTACCTGTATAACTTCCACCAAGGTAAAAATTAGAACATTTCCAGGCCATGAAGTCTCAACCCCTTTCTATCAACACCCCACCCAAGTTAGCCTCCATCCTGATTTCTATCCCCCAGATGTCTGTCCTCAGATTTCACATACAGCTGCCCCCCTTATCTTCAGGGAGTACATTCCAAGACCCCCCAGTGGGTGCCTGAAACCCCAGAGAGTGCTGAATCCTATATATACTGTGTTTTCTCCTCTACATACACATGCATGATATAATTTCATTTCTAAATTAGGCACAGTAAGAGATTAACAGCAGTAATAATAAAATCGAACAATTATAACAACATGCTGTAACAAAAGTTATGTGAATGTGGTCTCTCTCCCTCCCAAAATATCTGGAATTTTCTAGGTAACGTTTTGGGGCCACGGTGGGTTGACACTGTTGTAAATGGAGCCCGGCTCATTTCTCTCAAGGTCGTGTGTCACATGCGCCCGTGGCGGTCTGCGTTGCTGGGCTCTTGCGTTTTTGGTGCCGTGCAATTTTCCTTTGTGTCTGCCTGTCATGGCCATTTGGGTGTGTCCCAGTTCTTAGACAGGAAGCTACGGTGAATGTTCTTATCCACGTCTTTGGGTGACATCACAGACCCTCATTTCCCTTGAGTGGGAGAGGAATTCCTGGGCCATGAGGTACATGAGCCTTTGGTCAACTCTGCCAAACCTCTTCCCAAGGAGGCCCTATCAATCACCCCGCCAGGAGTCCCTTGAGCCCCTTGGAATGGCAACAAAAGCAAAGTCTCAACTGTTCCCAGTAGGGAGTCCACTGAGACAGAGCAACAGGAGAAGTAGGAGAAAATCATTCAAATAGTGAAAGCTACTCCCCGGGAAGGGTCTGCCGCTGCTGAGCGGGCTCTGGCCGAGTTCCCGGCACCTCTCTGAGCGAGGTGTTTTCCACCCACACGGGTCAGGGAGTGAGGGACAGTGACAGTGGCTGGGCAGCTCACCTCTTCGGGGCTTTTGGTCTCACTCACGGTGAAGGGTCACCTGGGACAAGCTTTCTCGGGTCAGGCTGCCTCTAGCACGGCCCCGCCCCCCGGTGTGGTTCACGGCCCCAAAGAGAGACACTTAGGTGACTTTTCCATTTGATCCAGTAAGTCACCTGAGCCCTTCTCATTTTGGTCAAATTCCATATGTTCTCTTTTTCCAGGATTTTTTCAAATTATTGGCCAAAAGTAAATAGTGGAACTATTTAAAGAAATCTGCTGCCCTTAGGGCCAGCGATCCCCCAGCCCCCAGCGGCCCTGCTGCCATCAATGTGTCCTTCCTGCCCTCGGGGACAACACCTTATCCTCTCTGCACTTATGCACAGATCCTTGGAAAGGCCCAGAAGGGAGCCCGCAGGCTCTGGGCTCTAAGTCAGCCAGAATCCCAGGGGACACTGGGGCGGTCCCAGCTGCCACCAGAGAGGCTGGGCCACTCTGCGGCCAGATGGACTCAGCCTCGCGGATGGGTCCCAGGATTCTGACAGTTAGCTGGCGGGCTAGTGCAGGTGTGTGGGGTGTTCGTATGACCCCAGATTCTTCAACGCTCCTCCCTGACTCCCCTCTGCTTACGTGTGGGGCTGGACTTAACACCTTCGTTCTCACGAACAGAACAAAGCAAAGCGATGAGTGTGACTCCAAGACTAGGTCATAAAAGCTTCCCGCTCATTCTCTCTCTTTCTCTCTCTCTCATCAGCAGCTTTGGGGAACATTCAGCTGCCATGTCCTCATGTGAGGGCGCCCTCTGGCCCCAGTCAAGCCTTCAAGTGACTGCAGCCCCGCCCAGCATCTCGAGGGAGTGCAAACTCAGAAGAGACCTTGAGCCAAAATCGCCCAGCTAAGCGCTTCCACATTCCTGAGTAAGGAAATAGATATTTATTGTTTTAGGGTAACTTGTTACGTAGCAATAGAAGTGATTAGTGGTACTAACCAAATATTTCTGGTCCTACCTTCTAGAAAGATGACGGAAGACGGATATCCTCCTCCTTGGAATTTGGGTATACACTTAACTTTCTTTGGCTAATGAAACGTGAGCGGGATTGACGCGGGTCACCTCTGTGAGGACACTTCACTGTCAGCACTCTGTCACTGTCTCTTTTTCCCTCTACCAAATCAATCATCAGTATTGCTGATGACAGGACAATGCGTTGTCGGCTTAGGGCCCGGAATAAGGTGGCGCCGAGCTCCCGACTGACCCACCATGTCCACATAGCAGAAGAAGAGATAAAATCTCAGTGGGTTTTAAGCGCCTACATCGGGGGTGTTTGTTACTGCAGCATAACCTGAACTATACTGCCTGATACAGGCAAGGACCTGCAGGGGTGTTCCACTCTTCCACCTCTATCTCTTCCCACCATTTGAGCCTGAGAAAGCCCACATCTCCATCAATATCAGGGAAACTGCACCCTAAGTGTGGGTCCCCGCACCACTTAATGGAGACTGGCATTTGCCTGAGTCCCCGCCTGGCTCGGGAGCGAGATGGCAGCCGGGGCACAGTCCCAGTGGCTCGCCTCGTGTACAGCCCTGTGGACGGGGAGAGCTTGCAGGCGAGGTAGAGGAGGCAAAGCTGAAGGTCACAAAGCCAACGCCAATTGATCCTTTGCTCTCTTTTCCAAAACCATAGAGAATCGGGAAGGGGGAAATTACCGTCTGGCCACCCAGAAGACAAAGGCCAGTTAAGATCTGTTTTATTTTCTTTTCTTCCCAGATCAATCCCCGGTTCCCCAAGGATCCGGTGTGGCTTGGAGCTTCCTCTGTTTCGCTGCCCGCCCCTCCCGGCCCTCAACGGTCTGCTCCCCGCTCCCGCTCCCCCTTCCCCACTCCCCCCTCCCCACGGTCCTCATTAGGAAGTGTTAGAAAGTTGCTGGAGTGAGGAGTGACCCTGTGAAAGCTCCTTGTCCTAATTAAACTTCAACAAGGAGAGTGACCAGAGGCGACGGGGAGGAAACGGGTGCCACGGGGGTCTCAGCCCGGGCCCAGGTCCCCCAGGCCTTTGTCCTCAGAACAAAAGCCGCTGTTTGCATGTGTTAAACCCAATCAAACTTCATCAGACCCAGGTGCAAAAGCCCGCAGCCCCAATGCCATCTCAGCTTACGCCACCTTCCGAAGCCCTGACGCCCCGGCCATCAGCCCGCATCAGGACAGGGACCCACTTCAAAAGCCGCGGTCCCTCCACAGACGGCTTCTGCTCTAAGATGCATTGTTGTTACGACGTCCTGTGCTCAGCCCTGGCCTGACCAATTAGGGCACAGAGCCCCCCCACGGCCTGGCCGGTCCCTGCTGGCGTTGTTAATGAGGTAGGAAGGTCACCGGGGCTGGCCGGGGACTCACGTCACCGCAGAGAGTCCTTCTCTCTCAGCGCAGCCCGGGGCGGAGCTTCCCGGGAGAAGCACAATGCCACCCATTGTCCCTGTCACTGCTTCCCCAGCCTTCCCGCGTGGAACCGTCCACTTGAGCGGTGGCCCATCCGTCCGAAAGCTGTGTGCCAGTCGGTGCCCAGCCGTGGTCTCCAAAATACCCAGGAGAAGCGGTTTCTCCCCGCAGCCATTGTCGCCGGACCCGCCAAGCTGGCCGGGGAGGAGAAGCCAGGCCCAGACAGAGTGACTTCCCGGTGCCGGCAACACAGGACCCCGGCGGGCAGCCGATGGCATCTCAGGGGGTGCTAGATGCACCCCCATGTCTGGACAGAGGCAGGGCGGTGCACGGCCCCCGGGGAGCAGGGTCCCCGGGTGAGGACAAAGCGGGGATTATCCAGCATGCGCTCAGCACGGTGCTGGGCCCCTAAAGACAAGCTTCCTGCTGAGACACTGGGGTGGGGCAGGGGGTCTCGGAAGTGGCTTAAGAGGGAGATCCCCCCACCCTACCGCAGTTTGAAGACTCGAGGGTGGGAGGAGATGGGTGGGGGTAACCCGGGGTAGGCGGAGAATGGCCTGGGGTGGGAGTGGATGCAGGATGAAGTGACGATTGGGGGAAACCTGGATGGGGTGTGGGTGCTGGTCTGTGCTGGGCTCCAGGTGGGGGGCCGGGGGTCACAGTGGAAGCCGCGGCTCCATCTTCCCAACTGTGCGTTTGGGGTTCTACTGCATTCACTGAGTCACCGAGAGACCCACTGAGATTCTAGGGCGGTCATGACACAGACTGTCTCAGTGGCCGGAGAAAGTGACATAAGAACAACCCCACAGAACCCGACAGAGAAGGGACAGAGGCACCTGCTCCCTCCCTAGCATGGTGTCAGCCTGTCTCTCCCAGTCCCCGGGGAGTCCCTGCAGCTGCCTATCACCTCCCCCAACCCCCCATTTTGCAGTCTGCTGTGGGAGGGGGCACTCAGAGAATACTTTGACAATGAGGCCACACCATGGGGCCCTGGAAACCAAAGGGCCCTCTTATGACACAGCTCACTCTTGGACGCTGGCAAGGCTGAAATCACTTGATAGGTATTTTGTCGTGTGTTTCTTTTTAACTGTACAAAAAAAAAAAAAAGAGGATGGATGTACAAACCCAACCCAAGAATACCTTGGCTCAGGCTCAACTAGATGAAACTTTAAAAAATGATTTAATGTTTTGTTAGACTGTTGCATATTAAAGCGATGTAATGTCTTCTAGGAGATGAGAATCAGATTGTGACAGCGGTGACTTGGGCACGTTTAAAGAGTCATAGCTCACTTTTCAAAGCAGAAACAATAAACGTTTCACCCGAGATGGACAGCAGCCTAGACCCCTAGTGTGAGTATGGAAATACTCTTTCATTCCCAGATTGCGATGCTACCTTCTCCGTCTCTTCCCAAACCACACATTTCCAACTAGGTGGAGGGTGGGAAGCTCCCGAGAGAAGGGCACGGTCAGGGCTGTGTGATTACACGTTTCAAAGTCAAGTTGCTTCCCAGGAAGCACGGGTTTCCAATGGCCATCTGACCAGGGTTGGCGGGGGCCAGGCGGCAAGTGTGTCTCTTGGGTACATTGCATCTCAAGCTGTGCAGCTGTGTAGCCTCTGAGTACAGAGGCCTTCATGGAAAATGATCAGGCACTCGGCCCACAGCGGATGGGACATCAAGCCAGGAGGAGCCGGAATGCAGCCGGAGCAGGACGCGGAGGGCCCGAGGAGCCTCACCAGGTATCCGTGGGCAGAAAATCTGAAAAAAAAAGGGAATGAAGACATGACACCAGTTCCAGAGAATGGGACTCATTTAAAATGCAGCTCTTTTCCTTGAAGTGGGCTTGGCAAGCCCAGCTGTTGAAAGGCAAGAGAAAAAAGAAAAAAAAAGAAAAAAGAAAAAAATCAACAAGTTTTACATTTCTCTGGCCTGTATATCTAGCTGAGTCTCCTCCAGACCCCCGGGCATGCTGAATGGGTGAGTGGGACAAGAACAAAGGAAATTTAGAATATTTATTGCTACAGGGCCCAGTGCTAAGGAGGCTGTAATATTAAAATATTGTTTCATGCACTTACGATGGAAAATCAGCAAACAGGTAGCAACATGGCTGGCCCCTCTCAGAAGTTATAGAAGTCTCACAGGCGTAACCTCCCCAGACTCTGCTTTAGAGGGTCACCTGTGCCCCCTGACATCAGAGGCCACCTCAGTCTGAAAGAGGGAGGCAAGGGTCCCCTCCCCTTGCTTCTGGAGTTCCTTTTTCCTCATTCATGTTCCAATTTCTCACCTCCTCTCATCCCGCAAGTCAGGCTTTCTTCATTGCCTTTCTCCTTGGATGCAGCCATGATGGCTGGGGCTCCAGCAGCCATCTTGGGACCAACTCGAGGATGGCAGTTACAAGCTAAGACAGCCCAGCAGAAAGAAAGACAGGATGGCAGGCTCTCCGATGAATGAGCATACTGGCCTTACATTTCCCATCTCTGTACTTCTTTTAGGTAAAAATAAACCTCTATCTTCTTTAAGTCACTGTGGTTTCTAGTTTCTTTCACTAGCAGTTGAACGAAAACCTAAGTCCCCTCCTTCTATACTTCTTCATACCACTATTCACACTTGCAATGTCTCATGTCATGTCCGGCTTCTCCCTGGTCTGGAAAAGCAACGAGATCAGTGACATACTTTTTTTTTTTTTTTTTTTTTTTGCCTCTGTAGCCTCAGTGCCTGACTTGGAAGCTGGCACATAATAGCAACCCTATACATGTTTGTTGAAGGAGAGGCCCCTGAAATCCAGCTCCGCCTTTCCCAAAGTTAAACAAGATTCCAGGAGATCAGGAGTCAGCTCAGGCTAATTAGGGCTCGGCAGAGGGAAAACCACCTATTTACATTGATCACAATAACACGTCTATTTTTGAGCACCTGCTATGAGCCAGAAGCTATATTGGGGCTTAATAGAAAGTCCTTGCCGTCCTCACAATGTCAGCAGCTGGCGTTCCTCACTTTAGGGTATGTCCCAAGTCTTGCGATCTGTTGCTGCAGAACCAACAGCCCAAAATTCAGCCCCAAAATGCTTAAAGCAATAAGCGTTTTATTATTATGATTCTAATCGTTGTCTGGGGCTCAGCTAAAAGATCTTTCTTCTGGTCCTGTTTCTTCTGGTATCTCCCATGCGGCTACATTCAGGTGGCAGTGGGGGCTAGATGTCCAAGATGGCACTGGTCATCCAGGATGGCCTTGGGACTGGTCGTCCAAGATGGCAGCTGGGCTTGTCATCCAAGATTTCCTTCCCTCACCTGCCTGTGTCCTTGGCATGGGTGGCTGGAAGGCCAGGCTCAGTCAGGACATTGGCATGACAAGGGTTGTCTCTCTCTGGGGTCTCTGGGTCCCTCCCTCTCTACATGGCCTCTCCACATGAACTCCCTGAAGGATGAGATCTGGACTTCTTACATAACGGCCCAGGGCCCCAGAAATGCAGAGGCGGAAGCCACCAGACCTTCAGGGGCAGGCCCAGAACCAGCTGAGTGTCACTCAGCACATTCTAAAGGCAAGGCAGCAACAAGGGCAGCCCAGAGCCAGCGTGGGAGGCAACTGCCAGGCCCTGAGAAGCTGTGAGGAGAGGGGGGTTTTCCCGAGGACCCACCCCACTGAGAGAGGAGATGGAAGCCAGGGCAGCCTGCCCCCACCGCCTGTCCTCTTTGTCACTCTGCCTTCCTCACTTCCTGGTCAGAGCTCTGTCTGAAGCACACATTGTCAGGGCCACACATGTCGGACTGAGGACGCTCCTCTCATCCGTGTGTTTAAGATCTGTCATGTACAGCAGTGAGGGAATCCTGGGGGGAAATGGTGCCAGGAAGAAGGGTGACTTGACAGAGCGGCTGACACACTGAGGCTCAGTGACACCCACACTCTCCTCACCCACAGCCATCAGCTCCTTCTGTCTACTCCATCCCATCCTTCTAAGATGTCCGCATGTGCGTCGTTATCGCACATTATAATGTAGCCCGCGTGCACCGTACCCACCTCGGGCTCTCTTTCCTCAGCCAGGAATTTCCCAGTTGAATCTCTGCAGGTGCCACAAGAACTGGGGACCTCAAGGGCCAAGGTGCTTAGGAGGGGGAGATGGAAGCATGACTCCAGGGCCAGAAGGAGTAAGGTCCCTACAGAGCTCACCAACTTTCCTTTGTTCACCCTGCATCTATTTTGCCCAAATGTGTTTCAGGGTGCACTATTGTCAGGGACGGGCAGCCTGGGTCCCCCTGGGGTCAGTGCTCGGCCCTCGGGGTGGGGAGAGTATCATCAGAATTCGGGCTGAACGAAGTGAGCCATGATGACCGTAAACGTAGAGAACGGGATTCCGTTTGTTATTTTGTACAAGGCAGTACCTTCCGACTGCAGCTGGTGTGAGGGTCAAGGTTAAACATTTTCCCAACAGAAAAACAGTGGTGCCATTGTTACAGTTCTTTCCCACCTTCAAATGGGATTGCTTCTGTGGGTTGAGACACTTACCAGAAATAAGCTCCCTCCTTCACAAAGGTTAGCACAAAGGAACTTGCTAGATCATTTGTAAGACGAAAGAGGATTGTAAGTAGATAAGAGCTTTTGCAGACAAGAGAAGGCAGACCACCTATATGCAAACTTCTTGTATAGTTTACGCATATAATAGACAATAAATCCAGTGCGACCGAAGAAGAAAAAGTAAGTTTATTAGTCTCCATGTACACGGTAGAGCCAAAGATGCTACATGTGATAATGCATAGCTGCATCTGTGTTTCAAGAAAAACAGTAACTAAAAAACGTTCACCCCCTCGAGAACCAACGCCTTGAGCATGGCTGTGCCACGCACTCTGACAGCTTCCTGAGAGCCATTCACAGACTGGGGCGGGGGAGGGCACTGTTCTCTCTCCCTCTCCTTTGTAAGGGAGTTTGTGACAAGTCAGTGGCCTTTATTTTATATCCGACATACATGAGCGATGCCTCACATGGAGGTACTGGAGCCAAGCAGAAATGGCAGGCCCATAAGTTGACAAGGTGGCTAGGTGACATGCTGGGCTGTCACTTGCCAGGACAATCTTTGCAGCCTCGCCCAGGGGCGAAGCTCTGACTTTCCGGCACCTTCACTGAGGCTGAGCCAAAGCTATAGTTATTAGTTTCTCAAAGTGAGGTGACGATGTAAAGGTCCAAGGGGATGACCTTGACTATTTCTCTCTTTTTAAAAATCTCTCCTGTACCTAGGAGAACCTTCTCTTCCCTCTGTCCCTTCGTCTCCAGGAAGCTTGTCTGTAAAAAATAAATAAATAAATAAATAAATAAATAAACAAACAAACAAACAAACAAATAAATAAATAAATAGGTTTTGGAGACCTCTACCATATTTATCAGTTCTACAACATGGGCTAACCATTGGTGATATTATTTCATCTATAAATGCCCCAGAAATGAATGGGAGAACAAGCAGAGAACTTGTTTTCTCTCTCTCTTTTTTTATTACTCTAATCCAAGGCCTCATAAATTTGTTCTGGAAAAATAATTGGTCCTAATGCATTCACTGCAGGCCACCAATAAACTATCCAATTCACAGTTGGCGAATACGCCTAATCTATAAATGGTCATTTGCATTTTGCATATCGTGGGGGCCCTTGGGGATAGTGTGCACCAAGCTGTCCTGGGTCAGTGACGCCACCTGGTGGCTGGTGCAGGGGTCTCTGCAGTTAGGCATTTAGGTTCTAGAAGGAAGAGTCTAGAGAATAAACCAACAACTGGAAAAAGTAAGAACATTCTATAAAAACGATAAAACAGGATGCTACGAGGGACGCCTGGAGCAACGCATGGACTCAGCACTTAGCAATTTTTTTTAAGGGCACATTCAGGATGCAGGCGACTCGTCTGGGCAACAGTGGAAAAATGGTGTTTCTGCCCTCACAGAGGTCAGCATAGTGGGGGAGACCAGGGCCAAATTAACGACTGCTCGAATAGATGCATAATTACAGTTTTACACATAAAAATCACATGTCTATTAGAATGCAGCTACCCCGTAAGCTGGAATATGTAAAGTGACAGTGTCATAACTGAAGACTGGGACGGGGTGCCTGAGACAACCTTCCAGCCCCTCACCCGCCCACAGCCTTCGCCTCCAAACACTCAGCCTGAGTCAGAGCAGCGGCTCCAGCCGCCCTGACCTGCCTCACCCCTCGGGCCCGAAGCTTGGTGCCGGCTCCCTGCCTGGGCCTCCCGTGGCTACTTTGATCACCTACTGTCCACTCTTGTTCCTTTGATGTCACTACTTCGGCTATTCTGGGCAAACACATTGTCGTGCCCTGCTGCTTCCCGGGGAGGGGGTCTCATATCCCAGGTGGGCCTCTTGTCTGGGTAAGAACCACTGCTGCTCCTCAAGGGGCACAGGGCCCACCCCACAAAAGCTCCCTCAAGACCCCTCCTGCCTTCCCCGAGTGTGCATCTCACTCAGTTCGACCCGCTTTCCTTGAGCCCTGGAATTCGAGACAGTATATGAGCGATTTTTATACTATGTAATGAAAATATAACCTCTTCAGAGTAGTGGCCTGGTGTTTCTGGGCTTTGATCGTAAGTGTATTGATTAAAGTTCTGCAAAGCCATTCCCTCGGGATAGTGTTGCAGAAAAATCAGACAGGCGAGAACCCAAGCAGCACTCAGAGAGTTGGAGAACTCAGGTTTATTGCACCGGCGGTCCCAGAAGAGCTAGCGCTCTGAAGATCTGGGCCCCAAGCTCAGGGGTAACCTTGCTTTTATAGGGCTTAACAAGCAAAGGGGATACATCTGTTATCTAGACAGAACAAGCAAAAGGGAGGGTGAGTCTTCAGTTGATCTCCAGGTCACCCTGCCCTTTGGACTATGTGGCAGGCATACCTACAGAAGCAGAACAAAGAGCTGATTATAAGGTTAGCCATTTGAGTGGAAAATTCCTCTTTGATAGCTGTTAGGAGCCTCTGAGACACGTGGGCAGGTGGCTCGTGGCTGGGACAGGTATTCGACTGTCCTTGGGCTCACAATGAAACGTGAAGTCATCTCCACTAAAAGTAAACAGAGAAATATAAAGAAAAGAAGGATTCATTTCAGCTATCCTGACAAGGTGGGCTTCAGGTTGTGGGGATGTTGAAGATGCCTTTCGCGAAAGGCCAGGCATCAGCCAACCAGAGACCAGAGCCTGGCACAGTTCTCAGGCCTTGATGTACATTTGAAACTCCTGGTTCACAGGCAAGTTCTGTCTCCATGCGTCTAGGGCAGGGCCTGAGGGTCTGCATTTCTGAAAAGCTCCCAGGAGATGCTGATGCTGCTAAACTTACAGAAAAGCTAGTAGCTTCTTAGGAGTGCAGACTCCTGAGCCCCACCTCACAGCTGTGAATGCAATCTGCACATACTGTGTGAGAAGGCTGGAGTCCAGGCTGCCTTGCTGGCTGAGCTGGCGGCAGACATGGCTAATCAATCACAGCACTGAAGATGAATGGGTCTTGTCTGCCCAGAGCTATGAGGGTCTCTCGTTCAAGCCTGAGTGTCAGCCCGGGAGAGAAACCTTGTATCTGGTCTAGACTGCAGCGAAGGTTGAGAAGAATCAGCCCTAACACATGGCTAATGAAACAGGAGAGAGAGAGAAACAAGTTAGGGCAAAGTCTGGCTTTCAGAAGCCCCAAACCAGAAAGATTTCTGGAAGAAACCAGAAAGTGCCCGCACTGTTGGGACGAAGCATGAATATATGTGAAGGGGATGTGTGTCACGGAGAGTGGGCCTGGAGCCCAGGAAGGAGAGGGTCTTTATCCCCTGCGATCTGGAGCTGCTTCAAGTCTCGTGTGACATCGATCAGGGAGAAAACTAGGAAGAAGTTTCTAGAAGGGCTGAGAAGCTACCCATCTGGCGAGAGATTTTCTTGGCCAGGGCTGAAGGAAGAGACTGGGCCTGTCTGCCTAGCAGGCGAGTCTCAGGTGACACCAACGGGGAACCCACCGTCCACCAGGCTGGGACTGGCCCTGTCATGTTGGTGATCTCATTGAGGTTTCTCAACCCACGAGTGAGGTCCTGCCATCCGCTCCTGAGGACAAGGAAATGGGCCCGGGGAGTTTAAATAACAAGGCAGCAAATGCCTTAGCAGGCATCCTACCTTCTGTCTGTCTGTGAGGCTGATCTCCTAAGCTCATAGATATTTAATCCTTTGACATTAAAAAAGTCTATGTCCTGCGGTCTTGGCAAATTTCCCTGACTGCCTCACCTGTGAGAAGGGATGAGGATGGGGGCACGCAAGTAGGGGCGATGCCTGACAGCTGAAGGCAGGCAGACGGGGCTCCACACGGTGCTGTCAGCTCAGTAAAGAGGTGGGCGGCGGTGATGCCTTCTGCCTCACTGCACGTGTGCTCCTCACGCTGCACCTGCTCTCTCGTTTATTATCCCCACAACGCCCTCCCTGGGTAGGAATCATCACCCCCATTTTCAGAGGAGGTGGGGGCTCTGGAAGCTCAGGTGCCAGGCCCAAGTGTTCTCTGGCCAGAGAGACAGTCACCCCACCCATGTGTCCGGACTCAAAGGTCAGAGCCCATTTTAGGCTCATTAAGAAGTGACTTGGGGAACTCCTGTTTCTTGAAGAACTTGGGTGGCAATTTCCTACTCCACTTGGCCCTGACACCTAGTGGCCGACTGGAGAAGTGCAATGGAACCCCTGGGCCCCGCAAGCAGGTGCAAATGCTGTCACTCTCATGTCAAATGTAGGCTGAAACTCATAATAACCCATAATAACCGGTGTCCATGGAATTTATGAGATGCCCATTTAGCCATGAAAAGTCTATACTTCTATGTTTGGTTCTTGATATTTATGCTTCTTTACTACCACTGGTGGAAAATACACTTTACCCAATCCAGTGTCTTTTGATTAACTACGTTTGATGATATATTATAATCATATGTACTATAATACAAACTCAATGCTTGCAAACAGGCTCAAAATGAAAAGCATTGCAAACTGGAAGATGCTATCGATCACCAATTAATCTATTCCTTTGGGAGTGGGGTGGATGTTTTAGATCATCGTAATATCAGATTTAAAAAAAAAAACTAGATAAAAAAATATATAAATGGTCTCTCCATCTGTTATGCCTAACCTTACAATAAGACATGATGCTCTCTATGGAGACTTTCAGATTACAGGGAAGCCAAGACTATTGCTTGATACCACAAAGGCACAACTACAAAAGGATCCCAGGCTTTCTCGCGAGCACACAGATTTTAACAATCTCCCCATTCCCCACCTCGTATCCACCCCAGGCTTGGAATAATGGGAAACAATCCAAAGGAAGATTCTTTGGTAATTTATGCTTCTCTTCAGGGAGTCCAGCTAAAAGGCAGGACGAAAGTCTTGTCACTGTGGAGACAGGCTAGATGAGCCCAAGAGCGATTTGCCAAACTCACGCGCTCAAATTCGTTTTCAAGCATTTTGGGTTTGGCAAACTGTATCTTGCTAAGGCCCCTTTCCTGACATTTCTATGCCCATGTGGATTTCAAGGGAAATTTAATATGTATGTTTCTGATTCACTTAGGTTTCACTCAGCACGATTGTTTAGTGAGAGCCTCTTTGTGTCCAAGAGTCTTCCAGAACCCTTTTATAAGCCCCTTAACCAACTTTCCTTCTAACAGGAAGTGTATTTTGTCTGGAGTAGATTGAACTCAAATCCCAAACTATTCAAATTTAGTTCAAAGCTAAGAATTCCCTGAATCCTGAAGAGGGTTGGAAAGTTTGCCAACAACTATCTGTGTCGCTGAGAAAGTCCGATGGTAGCATGGAGGAGTGTACAGTGTTATGAGCAAGATGCAGAGATTTAATGTGGTGGACATTCTGTATACTTTAAAACCGAAAGTCTGACTTCCTGCTGCCTGGCCGTGCAGCTTCCAAGCCTGGGTGGCCCAGGGACCTGGGCTCTCTGAGCATTGCTACCTTCCTGGAGGGTGGGGGTTGGAGTGCAGCCCCAACAGCTAACACCCCATGGGTGCCATACAATGATGGGATACCTGCCTGGCTCCTTGAGGGACTTTTTTTCCAAAAGGATTTTTCTTCCCTAGGTAGGACCTCACCATCCAATTTAGGCAGTTAAAGCTGTGAACGAATCAATGAGCTGGCTTCATTCATTAATTCATTCCCTCTCAAGGTGAGTTTGGTCGTTGTTTTTTAATGTGCTATAAACCTGAGCAGAGAATGTTCAGAGCATTTGATTAACATAAAAAAAAGGAGAGATGGTGATAAGATGATTTTTTAAAAAATTTATTATTATTATTTATGCCTACAGCACCTGGTCTTCATAGGTGGTCTCCCATCCAAGTATTAACCAGGCCCGACCCTGCTTAGCTTCTGAGATCAGACATTGGGCTGGTTCAGGGTGGCATGGCCGTAGACCATAGACCATGGCTCCACTGGAGTGTGAACCCAGGACCTTCTGTGTGTAAAGCAGACATGCTAACTGCTACACTATGGAACCACATCTCAGAAGATTTTTATTTTTTGTAATGCACTGCTTTTTCTATACAAAAATGACATAATATTTTCCACCTGAGTTTATAACTTTGTTTTTCTAGTCATGGTGATGGGTCAGAGTTTAAATGACCAGCTGTATCACTTAGAATTAGGTTCAGCCACATATAACAAAAATCTCAAATAGCAGGCTTAAATAAGGGAGGGATTCACCCTTCGTTCATATGAAAGAAATCTAAGGAAGGAAATTCAGGGCAGAAAGCTTGGTTCCAGGTGCATTGGGGACCTGAGCTCTTCCTTATGTGCCTGCTCCAACTTCCTTATCATGTAACTACCATTCTCAGAATTGCTTTGTGGTCACAAGA
>CM053516.1:21137941-21153311 GCA_028627145.1 Eidolon dupreanum | reverse complement strand
TTGACCCTTTTCATTTTGAAGTCAGACCTTTGCCCCCTGCAGCTCAGCTTCACGGTGGTTCCCAGACTCGAAACCTTCAGAGGTGGCTGGATGGGCTGTGTTGTATCCTGGTCCCACAAGTACATTTATGAACTTGATTTTTTTTTTTTTTTACATAAACTCCCTTTTAAACTTAAATTTAACCTCATTCTAAGCAGCAGTACCCATGAGTCATGGGTTTAATGTGCTGGCTGTATTTTTTAGAATACTTATTAAAATCAATGCCACTACTTAACAAAGAAAAAAAATTGTCTCCACGTGACCTGAAAATCATCCCTGCCTCACCCTTGAAATGGTCAGTGCTGAGCATGTGTGGAGCGAGGGCGAGAGCAAAGGACCCTGGTTAGAATAAACCTCAGATTACGAAAGACCTCGGTTCAAATCCCACCTCTGCCACTTCCTAGCTGTGTGACTTTAGACAGGTTGCTTAACCTCTCTGAGCATATATTTCTTCATGGAAAGAGTCACTAATAACGATATCCAAGTGTCATGAGAATGATCTATTTAAAATTCGTAGCCGAGTCCCTGGCATGCAGTAAGCATAAATAGATGAAAGCCATTATTCGTAGTAGCAGCTCTCATAGTCACGCTATCTGAAGACCCAGGTTCTAACCCCAGCTACGTGCCCTCCTGGCCAGTGATTTCTAGATCCTTAATTTCTCTGCCATGAAGCAGGGGTTATAAATTCACCTCTTCCCTGAGGTTGGGCTGTCCCAGGCTGGGGAGCCATGAAGACGTTTGTAAGCTGTAAGTGCTTATTTAACGGGCTCCTCAGACCTTCCTTTGGTCTTGTGGTAAGTGAGCTGAGGACATCTCAGGTCCTCTGCAACCTGCACAAACCTTCAGACAGCTCGGACTCCTGTTCAGAACTTGCTCCAAAGCTCGAGGCCGGTTGGTGGGCGGGGACCTCTTTTTTTGGCCTCTGATTTGGAAAACCAGTTCTTTCCTTTTTCGATCTGATGTCAGGAATACGCAGCAGAGTGGACACGCTGGTGGAGGACAGTATCCGCCAGGACACAGGCGCTGTGCCTGTCCCTGACTGTGCGTCGTGGGGGGGGAGGGGGGAGGGGTTCGCGACTCTGTTCCACTCCGGGCACATGGTCCCACGGACACATCTGCCCACGGCCTCGAGCTCTCTTCACCCCCGTCGGCCAGTCCAACGCGTTTGCCCCAAATCCGCACGAGGGGAGCCTCCTCCAGGGTCAGCGTTTCTCTCCCAGGAGCCTCTGGTTTCTTCCTGCAGTGACAGCCAGCCTCGACTCTCAAGCTGCCAAACTGGCTTTTTCAAAAACATTTCTGTTTTCACCCAGCATGAGCTCATCAGTCTGCAATGTGTGTGTGTGCAGGCGAGAGAGCATGTGCCCAGGGCAGCCCTCCTCACCCTGTCCTCAAGTGTCAGTGTCATCTTCGGGAGCAGGGGCTGCAAGGCCACCTTCACCCCGTTGTCCGCAGGACTGCGTCGAGACAGCAGACGGAGCAAGTCGCCTCTGCCGTCGGAATCTGGCTCCCCCAGTAGATAAGATCCAGCCCTTTGCCGCATCGTTAAAGGGACAAGACAATTCCTGACAAACACGGTTTTTAAAACTGGGACCACGTCTCAGGGGAGCGGCCCTCACTCGCCAGCCTGATATGCATGTCCGCATTTTCGTGCAGAAGTGCTTCTCACCATCACATCCTGTGTCGCCTCAGTGGCTTGGACAGAGCTGGGTATTTACGTCTGTGTCCAGCCCAGCTCTCTCCCCCTTCCCGAGGTGGTGAGGCCCACATTCTGGCTGCTCGGGTGCTCATTTGGGGAGCCCCCAAATGGGGGCCCTCCCTGTTTACTCTTTTCAGCCTGGGCGCACTGGCAGCCCAGGAAACAGCTCCCCGACGCGCTTCCTTCATTTTTTTAGCATCTAATCATTATGATGCTGGCTTTTCAGAAGGCATCCTTGACTCCTCAAATGTTAAAGGAAATAAACTTACAAGCAGCTGTGGTTTAACTCGTGGTCCAACCACAATAACTGTTCAAAAGTCTCCAGTAGCTAAGACTTGATTTCTCAGGTTCTATCCTGTCTACTCACCTGTGAATATTATTTATTTATTTTTTTTAAAGAATTTCTTGTCTAAGCCTATTGTGACCTGGTTTTGCTTGGACAGGTTCCATAGAACCAGCCCGGCAAATTCGTGTTGTCACTGCCATCAGCCACCCTGCCCGAGTTATAATGACCAAAGCCAGTGCTTGTTGAATGCTCACCGTCTCCAGGCTTGTTGTGGGTGCTTCTCCTGTAGTGTTTATCATCCCATTTCAGAGATGAGGATCCTGAGGCACAGAGAGGCTAGGTAACCTGTCCAAGGTCACCCAGCCAGAGATGCTTCACGACTGCCCACGATGTGACATCGCAGTCCTCTGCCTTTCTCTCTCTTTCTCAAGAGGGCCAAGAAAAAGCTCCTGGTTCCACCAACAGTTACGCAGATGCTGCCTGGCGTGGCCTGGTCGTGGAGACCTTTTGGCATGATTTGAGATCTTGGGTTCCCCCTGGAAAATAAAAGTGCCAACTTGCAATGTAAATGAATAGGAGCCAAGGTCACAGGGTGCGGGGTGTCCCCTTGGCCTGGCTTGGTCCCCGAGCAGCACCTGCTGCAGGTGACACGCAGCCCACACCTGGACCAGCCCTGTCACCTTCAGCAACGCACAGTCCTATGTCCTTGGTGCCTCCGAGTGAGGATTGCCAAGCACCTGTCTAGTCCCCAAAGGGACAGTGACCATCATCATCATGGCTGTAACTGTCATCGTTCGAGGAGTGAACAGGGCACTTGCTGTGGGCAACTGTCGTTAGTGCTTTGTGGATATGGGAGTAAGTCATGACTGCTTATCCCCATTTCACAGGCGGGGAAGCTGAGGCAGGGAGAGGCTCAGGGGCCTGCCCATGCTAGGGAAGAGGCCGCCTCCTGGTTGGAGGATGCCGAAGTCACCCACAGTCACCCAGCATCTCACATGGCCACCCCACAGTCGTTCCAGATGCGAATGTCCGGGAGCAGTGGCCTAAACCGCAGTCACTGTGCTGGCTGGATGTCAGGTGCCCAAGTTCAGAGCCGGCCGTGTGCTGGAGAACCTCGGAGGGGTCACGGCCCCGCCGGCCTCCGCATCTGCACCCCGCAACGGGAACTTGGCGGCCGCGCGCAGGCAGGAGGCACACATGCGGGGCCCTGCCTGACTTCCTTTGTGAGTCGCCATTGCACCGCAGCGACTCCAAAGCAGGAATCCAGCCCCGGGCGACGTGTCGGGGCGGCCACTTCCTGCAGAGACGCATGGCAGGCGGCGTCAGCCCTGGGCCTCGACTGCGGCGCTCGTCTAAGGCACAAAGGGGCCCTCTGACAGCCGGGCTGGAAATAGAAAAGCACCCTGGGCGCTGAGCAGCTGCGCCTCGCCCCGGGTGGCCACCTCCCTCACCGCCAAGGGCGCGTCCTCTCCCGCCACCGCCTCCCGCATCCGGCTTTGCAGCCCCGTGGGGAGGGTGGGGGCATCGTGTCTTTGTGCTAGGCTCAGCCGGTCACTCCCTCCACGTGCTGTCAGCTGGCCCACGTCCTCCCTTTCTCTTCTGTTGGAGGGAGCCAGTCCTCCCTCCTGCTAACCCTCCAAAATCTCCCCGGGAGTGTGCAAACCCGTGTGGCCAGGTCACGCCACGGGGGCAGCTGCACGCTGGACAGACGCCCACACGCTGGAGCGTCCTCCCTCCCAGCGAGGCCGCAAATCGTCCCCGTGTCCGCTGTCCTCCGTGGGGACGCACGCTGGAGCTCCGGCCGACCCCGGGCTTTCCGCGTTCTGAAATAAAAGCACCCCGGAGGGTCCAGGACGGCTCTCATTTTCAATATAGCATCTCGCTTTCTGAAGAGATGCCCTTGGCCGGGAGGGCCGGAGGGCAGTGCCCAAGCACGCTCTCTCCCCCCCGACCCCGTCCAACCGCATCCTTAACGACCTGCTGTAGAAGTGAAGGAACGCCGCGCCTGAGGCTGCTGCCTTCTCGTTGCAGACCCTGGAAACGATGGACACGGGCAAGCCCTTTCTGCATGCCTTCTTCATCGACTTGGAGGGCTGTGTCAAGACCCTGCGGTACTTCGCAGGGTGGGCAGACAAAATACAGGGGAAAACCATCCCCACAGGTGAGCCAGGGAAAGACCTCAGCCGGGGTCTTTCGGGGGTTCTGTCTTCCCATTCCTCCCCGTCCGTCTTCAGAGCACCCCAGGTCTTCTCCAGGCGCCCCCCCCCCAAAGAAACGGCACTCGAGCCGATCTTTCCTCTAAGGAGTTTTACTTTCGAAATTGAATTTGAAATCACTCTTTTGTCTCACAGACAAGACGTAGAGCTGACACCTTCGTGGGCTTCTGGGTTTTGTCTTGTCTTTTTACTGTTTAAAAAATTTTAACCGAGATGAATGCTAGCGTCGTTCTCCCCTTCTCGTAAACTCTCTTCTAGATGACAACGTCGTCTGTTTCACCAGGCACGAGCCTGTAGGCGTCTGCGGGGCCATCACTCCCGTAAGTAGGTGGCTTTTCTAGACAGAGCTGTGTGGCTCTCCCCTGCCTACCCCACTCCCCTCCGGCCCTCAGAACCAATTTCTGGTGTGTTTTGATTTGATTCCATCGAGATTAATTGAGCATTTGCTTCGTGGCATGGAGCTTGGTGCTGGGGGGTTAGCAAGATGGTTTAAGCATCATTCCTAGTCTCAAGAGGTGACGCCAGGGGGTGCAACAGACGGCACTATGGGTTCCTCACGGAGGAGGCGGGGACAGCTGGCACCCCTAGGGAGACTGTCTCTTAAATGGACCTTGAATAATAAGAAAGAAAGTTCAACAGGGGAAAGGGCTGACCACGCAGAAGGACCGGCCTGAGCAAAGGCGTGAGACAGCCTGGGCCGCTGAGCAGGCCACGACGGGACAGCTGCCGCGGTCGGAGTGTAGGGCAGACGGCGACGCAGACGGACACACGGGTCAGGTGGCGCCGCCCAGCTTCCAGCAGGCCTTGGCTGCCGGGCACCGGGGGCGTCATTCACCGGGCGGTGGCAGCCGGGCGAGTGGCAGGGAACGCAGGGACCCTCCGTCTGCGGAGGAAGCCCCAGGCGCCCGCGGCAGCTGCTGGGAGGGAGCTGGGACAGGGACGGCCACATGGACAGAAGCTTGGAAAAGTGCTCCCTGGAGGCAGGAAAGATGTGTCACTTCAGCAAACGGACTTGAGGGTTTGAGAAGCCGCTGTTTGCCAGGCGTGGCCCTGGGGTGCTGGCTACTGAAGACGTGGTTTGGTCCCCAAGGGAGCTGCTGGTCAGTTAGAAGGAGGCGTCCACTCCAGAAGCAATGACAGCGATCAGACAGAGTCGTTTAAGGGACAGACAGACGCCTGGGCTGGAAATCACGGGTGGGGTCTTGGCTGGAGCTGGGCGGATGGTTTGGCAATTGCTGAGATGGGAAGACTAGGGAAGCAGGAGGCTGGGGTGACGTGACATGAACGACCCCGGGCAGGCGCAGTTGGGGGCTCAGCCGAACCGTCAAGCCGAGGGTCCGTGTGCGTGGTTGAGTCTGGGGCTCGAGAGAGAGGCCAGAGCTGGAGGTACCCAGAGGTGCTCCTGCCCCTCAAGATGGGGAGTCCCCCCAAAGAGGGGTGCAGACTGAGGCCACCAGGGACCCCACCGAGAAACCTGGGCAGCCAGGGGCAGGGGCATCCCAGGGGATGAGTACGTTTCTAGAAAGAGACTGTGGTCAGTGGCTTCCTATCCCACCTGGAAATTAAAGACAGAGACACGACTGAGGGGTTTGCTCATGTGAGCGGGGTGCCAGGTACAGGCAAGCACAACTCGTGGGGGATCCCAGAAAGGGAGCCAGGCACATGGCTGGTGGCTCTTCCAGGAAGTTTCGAAGGGAGATGCTGAGAGACGGGAGGCCAAGGGCAGGGCGTCTGTGTGGAATGGCGAGGTGATGGCATTTCTGTGCTGAGCAGCGAGAATCTAGGAAGAGGAGGGGACCCAGTCACCAGTGGGGGACCAATTCCTGCTGTCCCTTAGCCGAGCACACAGGCTCTTTGGAACCGGGGTCTTAGTGTCCAGTGGTAGGAATGTCAGATGGAGCTGGGGGGAGAGGTGGGGAGAGAAATTCAAGTGGCACCTCCAGTGGGCTTGGAGGTGGAGGTCCTCGATGAGCCCCTCTGTCTGCGTCTTGGCCGACGAGGGGCCACAGGGGCTCTTTTGTGGGCTGGAGTTGACAGACAGAATCAAGCTAAGCACTCTGCCAGAGATGGTCGGTGTCATCTCCTCTTATGAAATGTGATACTCTGAGTGTCAGAGTAGCAAAGAGGATACACGCCTGGCCTTCGCCTGCTGGCTGTGACCTTGGGCCAAGGTGACCTCATTCTCCTTCACCTCATCCCCGTCTGTAAATGGGAGCGGTACTATGAGTACCTCACCACGGTCGCGGGGATCAGATGAGTTCGTTTTGCAAAGTGCTCGGAACAGCGCCTGGTCTCCGGCCTAAGCTGTGCAGGCATCGGCCCTTGCTAGGCTTGCCGTCCTGGTGATTTCAGCATCCTTGGCCTCTGTAGTTGAGTGATGAGAAGAAAAGCACTCCCCAAAGTGAATGTCACAAAGCGCCAGTTCATTGGGGGGGGGGTGGTGTTTGTATGTATCCGGTGAGAGGAGAAAACGTTCGTGTGGCGTGTGAGCTTAGGAGAGGTGGACTTGGTTCCTGCGGGAATTCTCAGAGCCTTTAACCAGCCGAGGGCATGGACACCTCCAAGAGGATTATCGTTTCCTACCACAGCATCCTCTTTGCCGAGAATAACTGCTAGCGTCTCCCAGAATACGCTTCGAAAGTGCCGGTGGGAATGCAGTTTGGACCATCTCACACTCCCGTGTCACCCCTGACGCCCCAAACCTAGCCCGCTGCAAAGCCAGCGTCCTCCCGGGGGGCGTGGGTGGGCGCCAGGACAGGGCGGCGGGCTGCGCCGGGGCCCCCATGTCGCCCCGTGCTCTGTTGCAGTGGAACTTCCCCCTCCTGATGCTGGCGTGGAAGCTGGCGCCCGCGCTCTGCTGCGGTAACACCGTCGTGGTGAAGCCGGCCGAGCAGACGCCCCTCACGGCGCTTCATCTCGGCTCCCTGATCCAAGAGGTAAGACGTCGACAGGACGCGTCCTCCATAACGTCCCCACTCCCCCGTCACCAGATGGCGCTGCCCCGCCCACCGTGCTGCGTGACGGTGCGCCCCGTGACATCCAGAGGTCACGTGTTATCTCCTGCTTGCGGACACACGCTATCCCTCCCTCCGGTCCCCGTGAGCAGGCTTAACTCTCGTCCGGGGTTCAGACCTCCACTGTCGGACTCGATGTTTTCTCTGGAGAATTTGCAGGCGAGTCGCCTGGGAGGGGACCGAATACTCGGAGGTCCCCGAGGCCTCGCGTTTTGCGCTGTCTGAAACGGCCCGTGTTTCCTCGGAGTGGGGTGATCTCGGCAGCTCTCCCCGAAGCGGCTGTCACCCAGCGGGACTCACCAGTGCTCTGCTCTCGGTCGGGCCAACTCGGGGAAGCAAGTGGCCCAAAGGGACACCCCCTTCTAGATGCACTTGGCAACACATTTCGGTCATTCCGTCCCCAGCTCGTGTGTCACAAAGATTTTAAAGAAGAAAAGAGGGGAGGGAGAAAAGATCTGTTCAGGTCCCTTCTCCATGGACCTGCGAGGTCAGACGCATGACCTTTCTTGCTTAGGTGTGAGGTGGGCACAGCCAGAGATTGCCTAGGTCCCCGTGCCCTTTGACCAGAGACATAGGACATGATTAAGTCATGTTAATGAGACTTAGAGATTCTAAAATTGTAACTGTTAAAAAAACAGTGTCTAGAAAAAGCAAAGTCTCAAGCACCATCCCCTAAAAAAAAAGCTTGCCTCCTGAAATGACGAGTTTCAGGTGGGACCCCGGGCACGTGGGGAGGAGCAACCTCACCCTGTCCATCCTGGTGTCCTTGTTTAGCCAGGGCATGAACGTGACAGAAATGGCAGCTGCCACCTCCAGGGAGTGCCAGCTCCCTGTGTGGCCCAGGTTCAACAAGCAGGAACTCCGAAGCAGTGACGTCTTGTTGCCATTTGGAACATCAATGGGGCAGATTTAAGAAATGAAAACAGAAGCTCAGAGATGACATTTTGCAGGTGCCTCTGAGCCTTAGGCGTTGTGACAAAGGTGTCCCTTCACCCCAATACACAGACGCACACACATAGACACACAGAGAGACACACACACACATAGACACACACCCCGAATTGTGCTCTGCTGTGGAGAGCCACCCCCTCCTCTGCTGACTGAATGGAGGGGCTTATACCTCACCCTGGCCCAGCCTGCACCCCGGCCCCAGGGCCAGCTGGGTGCGGGTCCCGCCCATGTGGATGGACCACCTGCACCCAAACGCCCCCTTGCGGATGCCGCTCTGCCCGAACACATGGCTTACCCGCGGCTCTCTCAGCCCAGGGCGGGCCTGTGGCAGACCCCAGCCCCTTCTCTTCCTCTGAACGCCCCTTCGCTCTCCCCCAGGTCGGCTTCCCGCCAGGCGTGGTGAACATCGTGCCAGGATTTGGGCCCACGGTGGGAGCGGCAATTTCTTCTCACCCTCAGATCAACAAGATAGCCTTCACCGGCTCCATCGAGGTAAAGCCTGCTCGCTGGCTGCTGGCGGACGTGGCCAGCCACCTGAGTTTCCTTTGAGAGGCTAAACTAATTTTCCTTCTAAATTTGACTGTGTTTTAGTCTTTAACAATCAGTTTTGAAAAGCCACTGGTCCAGCTTCTCAGCTAAATAAATACCTCATAGAACTCAGAAGCCTTAGGAGAAACGATTCGTAGATAAGATAAAATAAAAATATAAAACATCCATGTGACAAACCACATAGCAAGCAAGGTTAAAAGATAAATAACAAGTTGGGAGAAAAATAGTCATAATTTCTGCAGTGCTCCAAGGGTTAATATCCATAATATGTAAAGCATTCCTAAAAATCAATAGGAAACTTCACAAAAAATAAAAAAATAAAAAGACAAAATGGACAAGGCAGAGAAGAGAAATTGAGCATCCAGTTAACTCAGCCTAGTCCATTGCTAATTGGGAAAATGCAGAATGACGTGAAAATCAGACTCTTCTTCTATCGTCTATCAGATGGGTGAACATGGAAGTCTGGTGTAAACTAGGCTGAAAGAGAACAGGAACCCCCTGTTCTTCGGGCAGAGGGCAACGTAGCACCCACCACGAATTTAAAAGTGTAAAATCTTTGATTTAGAAATTCCATTACAAAGCAACTACTTAGAAAAAGTTTCTCATGTGCATTCACGGACGTCCTTTCCAGTATGTTGTGTCCGTTCTATACCGTGTTTTATGGCCCTAACGATAAGAAAAGCGATCTGTGATGTATGGTTGAAACACACACACATACACACAAAAAAACCAAAAACCAAAAAACAACAACAACAACAACAAAAAACAAAAAAAATCGTAGTAAAGCTTATATCGAATGATCGGTTAGAAGTGTGTGGGGGCGAAATAGAAATTGTCTGAAAGGACACCCAAGAAACTTACCATGGCCACATCTGGGGCAGGTCCCAGGATAACAGGAGTTGGTAGCTTGTCCCCCTTAATTTACACCCATCTGTGCCTGGAATTATTTTTAATGAGAAAGTACTTCCTCTGTGATTAAAAAAGAAATCAATGAACACTTTTCATACAAACAATGTCCTTGTCTCCTCCTCGCCCCGTCTGGCCAGGAGCCCGAGCCCCCTCCTGTGGCCTGCTGGACAATGCTGCCACCGCCTCCTTTGCTGGCCAGGCTGGGCACTGGTACAGAAGCATGGTCAGTGCGCCCTGGGGTCCTGCTTGGCAGTGAGGCGGCCGGCGACAGGCAGCTCGCTGAATGGCGCAGCAGTTCCATGGCCAGCCCTGCCGGGGAGACAGAGGGGCAGAGAGGCGCCGGGCGTGGCTCCAGCCCTACAGCTGTCCCCAAGTTTTTCCAGTCTCCTCCCGCAAGAGCAAAATGGGCTCTGGCCCCTCCCAGCTTCTCCACAGCGAGGCCCTGACCCTCTCCAGGCGACAGCAGGGCGCTCAGGGCCTCAGCCAGGCGGTGCCCTCACCCGGAAGCCAACCTCATGGACAAGAAAGTGGCCTTTGTGTCCCTCCCTAGGTCCTCCTGCTGCAGCCCCACCACGGAACTGCCAGCCTGTGGCAGGCTGGTTTGACATGCCTAGTCTTCTCGGGGACAACCATTGTCACTGTGGGCCTGCCCCAGACCGCATTCAGGCCATCACCCACGAGCTGGCCGATTTGTAAAATGTGCTCACAGCTCAGTCTGGGGGAGCAGCCTCCGGCCCGGGGGAGCCCAGCCCTGCCTCCTGCTGGCCCCCCATCCAGGCCTTCGTGAGCGAAGTGCTCTCTGAGCATGGCACATGGCTTTACCCATCACCCAAGAGAAGCCAGCTCAGTGTGCTGGGCCGGGCCCACCCCCAGCAGTGCGTGAGACAGTGGGAGGGACCTCAGGTGCACGTGGGAGGTCGAGGGTCAGAGTGGGGCGAGTGGCCGTCTGCACGTCCAGCCCACCCCCGTGGAAGCCTCAGTCCAGCGAGTGTTTCTGGAGAAGTGAAGCCGCGCTTCCCTGTCCTTCTGGTTCTCGTGGGGCCCCCCGGTCTCCCCGGAGCCCTGCACAATGGTCTTCCTCGCTCACAAGGGCTGGAAGGGCCCTTTCTCTGACCAGTGGGACCAGCCTGCTGCGGGAAGGGGCGGGGCAGGACCACGCCAAGGTGGCCGCCGGCTCCGCCGCTAGCCAGCTGGGCGGCTGTGGGCGAATCGCTGGGCCTTCGACAGGCCCCGCTCCACCCTGTGAGTGGAGCAGCTGAGACCCAGGGTTCCGGCGATGTCGGGGTCTCACAGGAGCGAGGCGGCAGCACGGAGGCCCATGGCGCCTGAGCAGAGCCGCAGGGGCCGTGGCTGCTCAGAGCTCACTGACCCCTGGGCTCGTTCAGAAAGTCTGGGCCACATCCGGCCACGGCCAAGGTTTAATCTGGTCTGTTTTGTATCCTGAAGGTTGGAAAGCTGGTTAAAGAAGCCGCCTCCAGAAGCAACCTGAAGAGGGTGACTCTGGAACTGGGGGGGAAGAACCCCTGCATCGTGTGTGCAGACGCTGACCGTGAGTCTCTCCCCACTGGGTTCTGCTGTGGCTCTAGGGCGGGGGTCCCTAACCCCCGGTTTCCGGTCCATGGCCTGTTAGGAACCGGGCCACACAGCAGGAAGTGAGAGGCGGGCAGATGAGCCAAGCTTCACCTGTATCTGCAGCCGCTCCCAGCCCCAGCATCACCGCCTCAGCTCCGCTTCAGATCATCCAGTATTAGATTCTCATGGGAGCAGCGGTCCCTGGTGCCAAAAAGGTTGGGGACAGCTGCTTTAGGGGATTCCTTGCCCAAATCCAGAACCAAGTGAGACACACATACACACACACACTCGCACACACAATAGCAAAGCTTTCCCACCCTGGGCCATCCTGCCATAAATAGGCAGATGGAGATCGCACGCCAGCGTCAACTGCTGATGACAAGCTGCGTTGGAGGAGAAGGCTGTGTCTCGGGTGGTCCCGGGGGGCCACCTGTTTCTGCCCGTGAAGATTGAGCTTGCTTCCCCGAGCCATGGAGCAGGCAGGGGCTGTGAGGGCAAGGCAGAGAATGGGAAGCATGGCAGATGCACCCACTCAGAGACGCCATCACTCTGCCCTCTAACCCGGTGTTCCTGTAGCACTTTCAGGCTCTCCAAAGACTGGAGATGTTTCTTCCTTCTTTGTCTCAGGCCTGACAGATCGAGGGGGACAGCGGCAGCTGACCCTTAAAAATCCCCATTGGCCTGGGTACTGCCTCTCCTTCCAACCACCTCTTCCCTGAGAAAGCAGCCCTGCCCAGCAGCTTAGGGGCAATTTGTGCCTTGCTAGAGCCTCACAATGTGATATGGAAATATACGCTATTCTTAGCAGCCATGTTCAGAAGAGGGAAGACAGGGCCAGCCACATCGGCATTCCTGACAGGGTCAGCTGTCAAAAAAAAGGTGTGACTTCCCCAGTACCTTTGAGCATCTTTGCCTGAAAGAATAGCCTCCCCCACCTGCTCATGGGTGCCAGAAACTCTTTTCATGGAGAAAAAGCCTTCCATTCCACACTCAGATAAGGGATATTTGGAATTGCAAATATCCCTGAGAAAGATGGCATCAGCACGATTTCTCACTAAAGTGTAAATGACTGATACCCTTCCCATCCTTGAAGCTGGGACAGAGGACTAAGTGAGGAAACAAGCTCCAAGGCGGGAAAGGTGGACCGCTCTTTTTTTTTTTTTTTTTTTTTTTTTTTTTTTTTTTTTTTTTTGCCTGAGTCCCGCTCCCTTGTGGAAGCAGCGTGAGTGTCGCTCATGGTTTCCGGAGCCACGGGGAGCAGCCCTGCGAGTCGTCACATCGCGACCCACGTTTGGAGCTCCAGACTCCCGTCCTGAAGAGCCAGGACCCCTGTTTCACTAGGTGCCACCGTACCTGGGTGCCCCAGCTGCAGCTCAGCTCATCCCTTTTTCCTCCCAGTGAAGAAAAGACGACTAAATCTCGGGACGCCTTCGTCTGAGGGCTGGTCTGATGAGGGTCAGAAACGCCCTGCCCCCCACGTGGGCAGCGCCAGCCCTCAGACTGAACCCTGACGTCCCTGGCATTCCAAGCATGACGTCAACGATAGCACACCGCCCCGGCTCCTACCTCGAGATGAATTAGTTGTTTTGGAGACAGGGCATCGACACCGTCCTGCGGCCACAGGTCCCCGAAGCCAAGGACAGCGGTGCTGGGTGTCCTGAGTCGCCCGCCCACGCCCAGAGGGGCCTTGCTTTCGCTCTGTGCAAAGGACAGCTCCTTTCTTAGTCAAATCCTCTGGGCACATACGTGAGCTCTCTCTTAGCTTATCCACTGAGCAGGTCCCCAGAGGTCGTGCTCACCCCTCTGTTTTAGTAACTGGTTTTCATTCAGTGCCAGCCCTACGATTCAGATTCAGCCCTCGTCAGGCAGAATCAGTGCTTTTGCTTTTGCTTTTTTGACTCTTCTAAGTCATACACGCATGGTGTTATGCTACTTAATAAGATTCTTCTTTACTCAAAGTGGAAAATTTGGGTTCCTTTAAAACAGCGGTCCCCAACCTTTGTGGCACCAGGGACCGGGGCTCCTATGAGAATCTAGTGCCTGATGATCTGAGGCGGAGCTGAGGCGGTGATGCTGGCACTGGGGAGCAGCTGCAGATACAGATGACGCTTTGCTTGCTCGCCCACCACTCACCTCCTGCTGTCTGTGGCCCGGGGGGGGCGTGTTGGGGACCCCTGCTTTAAAAGTTCTTGCCGATTGACTCACATCAGTACTTAGCAAAGGTTATTCTATAGAACATTAGTTCTCCAGAAAAGCAGAGAGAGGGAGGGTGGTCCATGAGCAAGTGAAATGGGAACCATGACAACTCTCTGTGCTTATTAGCACAGTAAGAACACTTGAGAAGTCCCACAATCAGAGCCTCTTCAGCCCCAAACGCGGTGGACCCAAGAGTCCTTTTTCCCCGTCCTCTGCGTTCGGGAAATGCTGAGAACAAGATGAATTTCCGAAACCCCAGAGCCTGTTTTCTTGTGCGGGCAATTAGAGTTGCAGCTGTTGCCAGCCCCACCCTAACGACATAATCGCTTCCCGTTGCCCCCCCGGCCCCCCCTCCAGTGGACTTGGCCGTCCAGTGTGCCCACCAGGGAGTTTTCTTCAACCAAGGCCAGTGCTGCATGGCCGCCTCCCGGGTGTTCGTGGAGGAGCAGGTCTACGCCGAGTTTGTCAGGCGCAGCGTGGAGTTCGCCAAGAAAAGGCCCGTCGGAGACCCCTTCGATGTCAGAACGGAACAGGGGCCTCAGGTAACTAACGGGAGGACCCCGTGGGCGGAGCCAGGCAGCCGCCCAGGTGCTGTGTGATTCCGGGTCCCTCTCGAAGCTGAGGGGAGGCTGTGGTTTCCATGCCCACCCATAGTACATACAGTTCTGTCAGGTCCCAGCGGGGCCATAAAGTGGGGTGGGACGCACAGAGGCTTTGCTCTTCGCAGTAGATAATGCCGAGCTCGGGGCCTCGCCGGCAGGGAGGCGCCCCCAGTTCATCGGGCGATGTGCCTGTACCCTCCAGTCAGAGGATTGCTCCTTCTCTGAGCCACCGGGGTCCCCAGCACAGAGGTACCTGCAGAAAAGGAGTTATAACCGTGGCGAGCAGGCAGCAGAATGCAGGCGGGAGCCCAGGCGGGGGCAGTGCCCGGAGCTGGTGGTCTCAACCTAGATGTCCTTGAGCCTATGTGTGTGTTGCAAGCCAAGGTGACTCAGAAACCACAAAATCCCCTTGCAGAGAGCTTGGGGCGCTGGAGGTGGGGGGGCGTGCGCATCGCCAGGCACATGTCTCTGGAGGCCTGGTCTAAAAAGCCAACAGGATGAAAACGATCATAACCATGAGGTTTTATAACCTCTTTAAAAGGGCACATCCTGTATCACTTTCTTACTAATTATGCAGTCCAGCACATGGATAAATATTTAAAAGAGGGCAGCCTGACCGTCCCATGCATTACGGAAACGGAGCTCGGCTGCAGCCCGCCGTGCTCGGAGCCAAAGTCTCGCCCCAGCCACGAAGTCTTTAATCACATGTCAGGACTCGGCCCCTCGCGTGTGTCCCGGGATTTGCCGCTTTCCCGCTGCCTGGGCACGCGTGTTTACACGGGAAGCTGTGGAGCTGAGCACACACTTGGCTCTGTGACCTTGTGAAAGTTCCAAGCCCCTTTCAAACCTCAATTTCCTCGACTGGAAAATGGGAGTAATTGATGACTATTAAGAACATTTCAAGGCGCCCATTAAGTTCTTATTTTTTAAAGGTGGGGGGAATGTTAAATGACAGACTCTTTGATCTAGGTGGCAGTGTAGGACTGCATGGCTTGCGGCTGTTTCTCTCAGGTCTTGCTGGGCTTGGGGGATGCTCTGGCTGGGGACGGGAGGGGGTGGGGGAGCAGGACCACCCCATTCTCCATGCCACTCTGCTCTGAGGCTCTAATATCACATGACCCTGGTGGAGAAAAGCATCTCTCCTTGGGACCAACACCACCCCCCATCCGTCCAGCCTCAGCCCCACACCCAGGGGCCAGGGGCACAGAAGTCATCTAGCAGCTTTGGTTGGGTTTCAGATCTGAGTGCAAACATGGCCACAAGTCATTATCGGATCCACAGTGATTTTAAAACGAATCCAGACTCCATGGGAAAAGACGTGAGCTGATCCCGTGCTAAAG
>CM053516.1:21061645-21137441 GCA_028627145.1 Eidolon dupreanum | reverse complement strand
TCTGCCCAGTGGGTGCTCTTTGACAGCTGGTTGGGTACTGTGTCCACAGGCTGGGTGTTCGGCTAGTGGGATGGGATACACTCTGCCCAGGAGATCACAAGACAAGGTGCCAAATGGTGGAACTTCCTGACAAGCTGGCTCCCTGCCAGCCAAGGAGCAGCCCCTCCACCTCACCTTGACCTTCATCCGCTCTGTTTCCGGGGCTACGGGGTAGGATGGTCGCTTCTCCTCTGCACCACGGATGGAGAATTCTAGAAGCTGTTACCCTGATCCAGGGTGCCCTGGGAGCAGGGCACAGCATTGCCAGATAAAATGCATGGCACCCAGTTTGATTCGAAGTTCAAGTTCAACAATGAATACTTTTTGAGCATAAGTGTCTCCTGAAGATTGTTTGGGGGATGCTTCTACTAAAAAAAAAAAAAAAAATCATTCCTTGTTTTCAGAAATTCGAATTGAACTGGGAACACTGTAGTTTAATTTGCTGAACCCTGGCAACTCTTGCAGGACGCAGAGAGTTAGGAGAGCAAAGGGACCACTTCAGGTCGTGTTTCGCCCATGAGTTTGCTTAGCAGCACGACAAGGGTCAGACATAGGAATAAAGCCCACACCTGGCGAGGAAGAGCAGAACCTGCTCCCCTCCCCCTCGCCTGCTCCGAAGAACCTATTTTTATTTGTACGTTGGCAGAACGTTTGTTCCATGAATTACTTGGCCACAACATCTAGGGGTGAGACAGCGGACCCTGTCGAAGGCTGTCGGCCACGTAAGGTGGCAGCCCCTGTCCACAAGGAAGCCAGGATGTCCACCTCGTCGTGTCTTGCAGATTGACCAAAACCAGTTCGAGAAAATCCTCGATCTCATCGAGAGTGGGAAGGAAGAGGGAGCCAAGCTGGAATGCGGGGGCTCGGCCATGGAAGACAGCGGACTCTTCATCAAACCCACAGTCTTCTCGGAGGTCACCGACACCATGCGGATCGCCAAAGAGGAGGTACTGGCTGGCGGCCACAGGGAAAGCTTTGCCGAGCCAGGGCGGGGGAGGGGGAGGGGGCAGGGCAGTGGCCGGGTCTTCTCCGGGGCTCAGTGGTCTCCGGAAGCCTTTCTGGGGCATCTTTTATCCCCCTTGGGGGTCCTTAGGGAGGCCACCTTGCCTCTGGAAACCCCAGCCGTGTGCAGAGGGAACAGAGCACGCCTTCCCCCGTGCATCACTCGTGGGCCCCGTCTCCTAACACGTCCTAGGGCGCAAGGCCGTTGCTGCCTGTGGATTCGTGGCCCACACCGGAGTCAAACGAGAAGTGTGCATTCAAAGAGCAGGCCACAGAACTCTGTCGTGGCCTCGCCGGAAACGCTGGAAGCGAAGGCGACCCCCTAAGAATGACTCTCTAACTTTGTCTCCCAGTTCTACTGTTAAGCTAGAAGGACAGTGGCTCCCACACCGGTCCCTGGTTGGCAGATCCTGGGACGTGGCCCTTTGGGACACACGCCAGAGTGAATTGCTGTCGAGGGCTTCCAGCATGGGCATTTTATAGACTGTCCCCTCGAGATTTCTGTGGGTGACTAGTCTCCTTGGGAACCTGGGAAGGTATTTTGGCAGGCTGATGCCATCCCGCGGAGCTACAATCGTCCCAAACGTGGAATCAATTAGAAGCTCCTTTCAAAATTACCTTTAAATATTCAGCCTTTAACTCTTTCATTTCCTTTTTTTTTTTTTTTTTTTTTTTTGCTATGTCATAGAGTCTCTCCCCTGGGAAGTTTAGGGAAGCATCTTTCAGCATCTCCAGGGGTGAAAAATGCAGCACCCACTGGTCAGGGTGCACAGTCCTGTGACCACCCTGCGAGACAGCGTCCCGAGGGAAACGTGTTGTCTGTGCATCCCGCAGGCAGGGGCTGTTCCCAAGTTCAAGGGCTGGGGAGTCTCAGGAGCCCTGACACCAGGGAGAAATCCGAAACGCAGTATCTACGTTTGGCCATTGTTTCTTATCTCTGTTTCATTTTCATCTTTCCCTTCGGATTTCAACCATCACGCACCCGAAAGAAGCTTTGGACACGCTTTCTCGTCCCGTCATCATTTCTCGTGCGCCCGAGAGCTCAGGGTACCTGCAGAGACACACGTCTTTCGTGGCAGCATGCCTCTCACTGCCGTTCTTGTGATCCATTGTAGATTTTTGGGCCGGTGCAGCCAATCCTGAAGTTCAAAACTATGGAAGAAGTGATTAAGAGAGCAAACAGCCTGGAGTACGGACTGACGGCCGCTGTGTTCACGAAAAGCCTGGACAGAGCGCTGGAGCTCGCCTCCGCGTTGGAGTCGGGGACTGTCTGGTGAGTGGAGGGGGCGTGCGTCCCCACTGTCCCAGCGGCTGGCTGGCTGGCCGGGTTCGCGACTCCTGTGAGCAGAGAGCTTGGCGGTCATGTGTTTGGGGCCAGACGCTCTCTCTGCTTGGCTCGACCCTCCCTGAGCATCTCCTGAGATGGGGACAGTTATTATCTCCATGTTGTAGGTGATGGAATGTGCACGCAGCGAGGCAGGGTGACCTGCCCAGGGTCACACGCTAGCTAGGACGTGACAGAGCGGAGCTCTTCACCATCACGTGTGCTGCCCCTCAGACTTCACTCCTGATGGCTTTATTTTCATTCCCTAATTCTAAAAACAGCTCTTGCTGTTGTGCTCATATGGATGAAAGTCCCTGCTTCACCAATAATTCTACAGATTACGTTGTCCTCGTTTATAGACAATATTAGATGAGAGTGATGAATTAGGGCTCAGGGAGGCTGTGGCCGAGAAGCAGAGCTTTGAGGTCGGGTCTGTCTCGTTTCAAAACTAATTTTTATTCCTCTATGCCATATTTTCCATCTCCTTTCTTCTCCATGTGTCGTTTCCTTTCTCTTCCAATGAAAAGCTTTATACTTAAGAATATTCAAATTCCAGTGTCTGGTGAGAAGAATGGAAAGGTAGAAGTCAAAAGCACGATGTTTTTATTATTTAGACTTTGACAGAAAGTTATCCTTCGGGCAACACTCTGCGTCAAGCGCCGTTTAACCAGAACGCCCAGGACACAGCTGAGGCCCCACCCGGTAACCGTGAGCATCCTTTCGTTCTCTCTCTAGGATCAACTGCTACAATGCCATCTACGCACAGGCGCCATTTGGTGGCTTTAAAATGTCGGGAAATGGCAGAGAATTGTAAGTGTTTCTGTTCCTCCGTGCCTGTTGGCAGGGCGAATGAAAGACATGCTAGATTCGCGGGTGCTGGCACGTGCTTCAGGCCACTGGCTCTTCCCTTCCCTCCGGTGTGTTCGTCTGCATCCCTCCCCACTCCTCCCTGCCTCCTGCCCCCCCCATCTCTGCCCATCCCCACCCCCATTCTCACACTGTGCCCCTTCCGCCCTGGGACCAACCTCTAGCCTCAGCTTGCTTTCCAAAGTACCCATTCCACGGGAGGACGTTCCGCAGATACTTGGCCATAGGCTCACCGGATGAGGACATGGGCAGAACTGGGAAAGAGCATTTGTTTACCAGTCATAGGATGTAATTACTTATGCAAACCCTGGGCCTCAGCAAGGAAGATAGGCTGTCTCCCAGGTCGGGCTGTGGTCCTGTCTGCCACAGGCAGAGGCCCTGGGGACAAACCGTGGGTGCTTCTCCCTCCTTCTTGGTGCCTCTCTGGGAGGCGTATGTGACATTTCCAGCAGATGCACTGTGTACTCTTCTCCATTCTTTCTTAAGCCTTGGGAAGCGAGCTCCGTAGACATCTGCGTCTGCCCCATGGGGCATGGCCCAGGCACAGAGCTGGGTGGAGCATTCTGGGTTGGGGGGTGGGGGGAGGGACATCTGCCTTCTCTCCCGAGTCCTCCTGGTGGTGCTTGGGGTTTCATTTGCCTTTGTGGACGAACAGCTTGTAGGATTAGCCTTCCCAGGGGGGCCCTCTCTGACAGGGCACAGGGCCATTCCTGGGACATCTCGAAGCGTTCTGCGCTCTCCCTCTTATTGAAACAGCCTGTGTGATTTATATGTGACGGCATCGCCTCCTAATCGCGTTGGTCCATCCGGTGATGGCGCTCGAACGCTGCCCCCTGGCTGGGGCCTTCGTGCCATTCCCCTTCCGGATTCTTAAAGCAGTTGTGAAAGAACAGGGCAGTTTCCATCACTGAGTAAAAGCTGTCACCCAGTCTGCATGGAATCGGGGTCCCTCCCCCCATCGCGGCCCTTCTTTCGAGTCCGTTCCTGACTTGTGGCTGACACCGCGGAGCCATCAGAGCATCCGAGTGGAGTTGTGTCCAGTGGCGTCCCCCTCATTCCCCATTCCTGGGAACCTCAGTACATTCTCGGCCATGAAATCCCTTTACAGAAACCATGCTCTGTCTCCCTAAGTGGCTCGCTCCTGCTTCGTTCTCTGAACCTCTACTTCATTACCTATTCACACCCGCCTGCTGTGAGGGACGTGATGCCCGGGCTGGGGCCGCCCAGGTCCCCTCCAGGGCCCCCGACAGCACTAGTGCTGGAGGACAGCTGGCACCTGCTGAGCACAGACCCCGCCAGGCTCTGTGGGAGCACTCTGAGCGTGGTGCACGGCTGGTCCCCATCGGCTCAGGCTGCTGTGACAGACCCACAGGCTGACACCTCTTTCTCGCGGTCCTGGGGGCTGGGAGTCTGAGATGGAGGTGCCAGCAGACTCCGTGTCTGGCGAGGACCCACTTGTTGCTTCGTAGAGGGTGTCTCCTCGCTGTGTCCTCGCGTGGCAGGCGGGGTGATGGAGCTCCGGGGTCTCCTGTATAAGTGAGAGCACCATGTCCCTCATGTGGACACCACCCCCCGGACCTAGCCACCTGCCAACACCGTCACAGCAGGGGTGAGGCTTCCACACGTGACTTTCGGGGAGACGCGCAGTCCGCTGAGGGTGGGTGCCGCTTGTTTACAGATGAGGAAACCCAGGCATGGCAGGGAGGTCCTGTGCCTTCCCCGGGTCACATTGCCACTGAAGGACAAGTTGGAACTGCACCTGGTGCGAAGCCCTCCAGGGCACGCGTGGTCACTGGCCTCTGGCTTCCTTCAGCCGGTCTCGGGTTGTGGCAGCCGGGGAGGGGGGGGCAAGGGGACACACAGAACCTGCACGTCCCTCTCGCAGCAAGAATGTCAGTCCCCAAAGCAGATGTTTTCGGATGTCGCAGCTGCGGGAAGGGTGTGTGGGGCCCAGCTGACTGCCGCTGTGTGAGGCGTGTGAACTCACACTCACTAGGGCCGGTCGCTTATCGCTTTCCCCTCCGCCTCCCCTCCCCCTCCCCGCACCACCCCCTCCCCCTCCCCCTCCCCCTCCCCGCACCACCCCCTTCCCCACCGCGTGCAGCGCCGCCAGCTCCTCAGCGCCCCCGCCTGGCGCCGAGCGGCCACAGCCCGCGTTTCATCCCGCCGACTGGCCAGGGCCGGGACTTTTGGGAATGTCTGTGTTTCTGACCCTTGGCATATGTTTTCCCAAGGCTTTTGATAAAGTGCTTTACCATAATTCACAAGGGGCCTGGACACGGACTTGAAAACCGATTTCCGTTTTCAGTTGTCTCTAATTAATGTCTTCATGTTGCAATAAGTTCCCCTTTTTCATCCTGGAACACTGTGCGGTGGATTCCATGGTTTTCTCCATCCCCGGCCGCCTGGGCTGGGCTGGCTCTCTGCCGCCCACCCACGGGCCCCTCCGGGACCTGTTCCTTTGCAGGTCTTGAGAAGAAGCCTGCAATTTCTCTTTTGGGTGCTTTTTATTTAAAAAAAACTGCAATAAAAGTAATATAGTAACAAACTAATCCACAGAAGTGGAGACATATAGAAGTCAAGGCCTCCCTCCCCGACCCTCGATCCCATTTGGTGGTGATCCGTTTCGATCATTTGTTCATTCATTCACTTGGTGAATATTTACTGAGCACCTCTGATGGGCCAGGCACATGCTAAGCTCTGAGCGTGTAACAGTGATCAGTATTGTCACCGGACCCTCTTCCGTCCCACAGTCTGCTGAGGTCTAATGGGAGACGGGTTGGGCTCACAGAAGGCCCTGAGTGCGAAGCAGCCGTGAGTGGGTGAGAAACCAATTAGGAGATGCCACAGGGGGTCGAATAAGAGTAGCAAAAGCTTGAACTTGGCCAGCAACTGCAGGAATAAAATGGGGGCGATCCGTGTGCTTTATTTGACAGGAATGACTTAACACTGGGCTCTGTAGTTATGTGTTAATTCGACATGATTTCATCACTCGGTTTGCTTGTCTTTAGTAAACTGATAAATCATTAACTACTTTGAGTTTTTACAGTGTGACGCTGTATGCTCACTGCTCACTTTTGAAGATTATTGTGTATTTTCTATGCCTACAGTGGACGTAATATGCATTTTCTTTTAAGGGGGAAAAAAACTACTTTTTGCTCTTAAGGATGAGCTTTGGAGATCTTATTTTTCTTTCTGTTGGACTTATTTGTTATTTCTAAGGCATTTTGCTATTATAGGATGTGCTGACATTGTTCCTTGTGCATAAATCTTTATCTACTCATGGGAGATTGTTTTCCTAAAATTGGATAATTGGACAGGTGAAAAACAAGCTCCCCACTCTTTTGATTTGCATTTCTTTAATTGTGAGGGGCTTAAGTACCTTTTTGCACTTATTAGTAATTGGTACATGTTCTTCTGTGAACTCCCTACTCATGGGCTTTGATTTTTTGGTTAGTTTGTGGATTTTTTTATTGGTTTTTGAGAACTCTTTGTATATTAAGGAACACAATTCTGTTTCTCACAAAGGGTTACAGATGTAATTTTTGTGTTGTTCGTAATTTGTCTCTGGGTGTTTTTAATGGAGTTTCTGCTCTACAAAAATTGAATTTAACATTCTGTGTAAAGTGTTTATATTTTGTTGTGTTTAGAAAAGATCACAAATGAATTTCCCATCATCATGGGTTCTTGAACTATTTGTTTTAGGAAACTACCAAAAAATCTCAATGACATATTCATAATAAAATATTACTTTCTACCATTTACTTTTTACCTAGCAGAGAGTAGGTGCTCTATGTGAATTATCTGTAGTTATTATAACTACAAGGACATGATGGCATTCCCATTTTAAAGATGATGAAACCGAGGCTTAGGGAAGGCAAAGAATTTGCCTAAGCTACCTAGACTTAGACCAGTGGTCCCCCACTTTGAGCATCGGAATCCTCTGGTTTGTTAAAACAGAGATTTCTGGGTCCCACCCCTGAATTCAGTAAGTGAATAATTCATTTTCTACTGCTGCTACAATGAGCGCAGAGTTAGTGGCTTAAGCGATGTAAACTTATTATCTTGCAGTTCTGTAGTATAAAAATCTGACACAGTCTCACCAAGCTAAAATTGAGGAGTTTGTGGGGCTTTGTTCCTTTCTGGAGACTCTAAAGAGAGAATATGTTCCCCTTGCCTTTCCCCTCCTTCCTTGGCTGGTGGCTCCACCCTCCATCTTCAAGTCCCATCTCTCCTGCTTCTGTAGTCTCATTCCCCTCTGACTCTTTCTTCTTCCTCCTCCCTCCCCCATTCACGGGGAAGGAAGGTGATTACACTGGGCCCACCCAGATAATCCAGGACAATCTCCCTAAGCGAAGGTCAGTTAATTCACCACTTTAATTTCATCTGCAACCCAAATTCCCCTTTGCCATGAAACCTGACATATTCACAGGTCTGAGGGATTAGGACGTGGACTTCTTGGGTGGTGGTGAGGGAGGGGCGTTATTCTGTCTACCACAGTAGATCTGGGGAGGCTGAAGGATCTGCATTCCGAGTAAGCTCTGAGATGAAGCTGATGCTGCTGGTCCAGGACCACACTTCTGAGTAGTGATCTAAGGGATGAGATGCAGTTCTGTTGCAAGTCCTTCTGGGTATGGCGCCTCCGGCGATCATCTCTGCTTTCACCGCTTTTCCTAAACAAATTTTTATTTACTTAACATCAGAGCAGGTGTGCCGGAGGAATTTAAATCTGCCCAGAGCTGCCTCTCGGTTCTGAGAAAGAGAGCACCCCTGAGGATGGCCTTGGATGCCTCAGAAGGGTCACCTGGCTCCCTCAAAAGCTGTGGTCTCCCCCTGTGTCCAACCTGTCCCCTCAGCACTCCGCTGGCCCTGCTCTCCTTACAGCTGGTCCCCAGCTATGTGCTCCACGGCCAACTCCAGGTCCTCCGTGCCCTTGGCCCTCACGGATCCTGCGGCCACGTCCTTGTCCACGGTGTTAAGCCTCTGTCTCTTCTCTCTCTTCAAGTGGCTCCAGATGGCCAGCTAAAGCCCGGTGTCTTGTCTGTCCCTTTGCTCCCCTCCTCGTTCACCCACAAAGACCCTCTCCTCTCACCCTGTACCCCGAACCCAAGAATTCACCTCCTTTCTTGTAAGGCAAACTCTAGTCCTTCTGAATATTTCCAAAGCAACACACGCAGAAATCTTGGCATTTAAACTTAATTGCATATCCAGTTCCTTAAACTTTCTTAGCGGTATTATAATCCTGGCTATCTTATATCATTGCATTTTGGCCTTTTGCATAAACTTCCCAGCAGAGTCCTCACAGACTCAGCTTGAGAACACAGTCCCTGTGGAACTGCTAAGTGACATGCTCAATTTAAAATTTCCTCTTTTTTTTTTTTTTTGGTGATCGCAGAGGTGAATATGCCCTGGCCGAGTACACAGAAGTGAAAACTGTCACCATCAAACTGGAGGACAAGAACCCCTGAGGGAGAGGTGGCCTCTTCCCTCAGACATTTGACAGCTGAATGTGGCAGATCAAACTCGCTGAAGAAAAATCTGCATCTCTGACCTCCGCTGCGTACTTTCTTCCTGAAACCTTGCATCTGCTGGATGTGAACCGTTTTTATTCTCCTCTTGCATTCCTGTTATATTGACCAATATGTTGGGTGTGACATTACAGTGTCTCCTGGGGATAAAGTCATTGGCCATTTCTGTTTTCCCTTTTCCACCAGGTCCCTGGGGACAGTGAAGAGGCTCAGGGTGTTGTCAACAGGAAGTGGTATTTGAAGTATCCAGCAGACAATTAAAAATGCTTTGCTGACTCCAACTTTGAATTTTTTGGGAAAAAAAAAAAAACTACATGTATGTTCTGGAGAGTCCTGTTCCTGTGGGTTTTTCGGGGTACCTGCCCACAGAACAAGCCCCTCCTTCTGCTGTTTGGTGGGAAAGGAATAGCAGTAAGTTAAAAAACAAAAACAAAAAACAAACAAACAAAAAAACGGAGGGGATTGCAAAGATCCTGTCTCCAAGGACGGCAGCTTGACCATGGGACACAGCTTAAAACTAATTCTGCCTTTGCAACATGACCAAACCACCAACCCAAAGAGTTTAGCACAAACTATGTCGCAGGCAACCTTCATCAAGGCACTTCCTCAGGCAGAAAGCACCTTATTATCACCATCTTTGCTGGGGACCTGGTGCTCTGACAACTCAGCAGCAGAAAAGTAACTAAGTCCCACATTTTATGAACTTCGCTTTTACAAATTACGCATTTCTACCACTTGCATTCAATGGTTTATATGATTATGCTTTCCTTTTCTTTCTTCCAGTGGGGTTATCCATTTTAGGTTAGTCAAACATACACAATTGGAAAGACCAATGTTATCATGCAGCCCTGGTTTTTTTTAAAGTCCTGTTTTGATACTAATTCATGATTAATTAACAAATAACACTTGGACTTCATGGAGGACCTGGTCTCCCACTAAAGTGACTGATTCGTGCACTAAAAACGTTGTGAGTTGCTGTTTCCTCTTTGTGTGTCCAAATGTTGTGCAATTACGAGTTTTAACTTGGAAAATGGAAAGTGTTCCCACATAGCTTTAAAAAAAATGAAACCAAACTTAAATTGTGCTCTTCGGATACTTTGATTGTTACTAATACTTTCCTGATGGTGTTTAAGTGGTAGAATTAAATTGTTGGGGGGGGGGGCAATAATAAAATGAAGATCTGTGTCAAAGCCAGTTGTAAGTATAAAAAAAGTCATATATGAAATGTGGTTATGATTCTTGTCAGAAATATGCAATATACCATTCATCTTCTCTTTATCAATTAAAACTTATCACTTATACTGTCATTAACTCGTTAAATCAGGATTTGACTCATACACTGAATTTTCAGGATTTTATCTCAACTAATTATAGACACTCAGCTTGATCGTAATAGAGGATTCTTATTCTTCCATTGTACAATAAGGCCTTTAATATGAAATGCTACTTTATTTATAAGTGGTATAGATAATGTATCTTTTTATAGTTGTAAGTAAACAGAGGTTGTATATTTAACCTTCTGTAATATACTGTATTTAGAAATGGAAATCTATATAGTATTAGATTTCACTTCTTTGAAGGTTTACTCCTGTGTATGGTTTAAAAATATATTGGCCTGGGAATTCTGATCCTGACTGCAGATTGTGTTTGCAATGCAACAATGATAAAATAAATTGAATATTTCAGAAATGTTATATTTTTTCATTTGAAGACCAAAAACATTTTAATTCTGTGGCTGACTTTTCTCTTTCTTAGACCTCTGTATGAAATGGCTTGTGAGAAAGTAGTATCAATAACTTAAAAATAAAATTACATTTGCCCAATCGATCAGGCCTAGCGTTTACTCTGAGTGTGAAAACCACTTCTATCATTTGAAGCCTTCACCGGGTGGTGAGTTTGGCCTCAGAGGCTCTGCATCTTAGCTGGTAAAGTTTAAGCTGCCATCTAAGCTGCCGGATTCTTTTTTTATTATAATTATCAAGCAGTGAGGATATTAGTGTGGAAAATGGTGGAGAAGATTGTATGGGGAATTAGGGAACACATTGCATTTCGTAACTGTGTGACGAGTCACTTTTATTCACGAGGATCTAGGTGTTAGGGCTTAAGTTTCTAAGTCTTCGAATCAAGAAGTGGAGCGCTGTCCCTGAGGTTGGGTCAAGAGCATTCCCTGTAGTTGGTTAGCGCATGGTGCTGGACCTGTGCACTTGATGTTGAGTCCAGGCCCTTTGGGCCATGCAGATCCGCTGGTGTGGGTGCGTGCGTGCGTGTGTGTGTTGGGGTGAGACTCAGAAAGTGGGCGCGTTCTCCAAAATGGACCCTTTGGAACACCCAAGCTTCTCCTGATGGCGGACAAAGCCCTGTTGCTGTCCTTGCTCCTAGTATGTGGCCGACTTGAACTGAAGGTGAATAATAAAGGAAGGCATTTTAAAAACAGTCCTAGACGGAATGTCTGAGGAAACTGCGTGCCCAGCTGAAGAAAGATGGGGGGGCAGCCACTATGCCTTCAGAAACCTTGGGTCAGGGAGTAACTTCCAGCCACCCCCAGCTTAGGAGGGGCCGTTGTGACCTGAGATGCTGAGGATCCGGTGGGATTCGGAGCAAGACGTGAAGGATCATGGGTCAGCGAGGGTCAAGAGGAAGAAACCTGTAACAACCTTCGCACGGAGATCTGTGGCTTAACTCGTGCGTAATAGGTAGAGTCAAATGCTGGGATACAACTAGCTCAAAGGAGTCTGCCCGTGTGTCGGCTGTCCCCGCAGTTTTCTACACTGGAGACATTCCTGGCCTATTCTCAAGCTCATTTAAAAGGGAAAATTGAATTGCCCCCACCCAAAAGGCCAGGCAGGTCCTTATCTGCCTGTCCCGGCACTGGGCGTGCGCTTCCTCGCGGCGCCGCTAGATGGCGAGGCCGCGCGCCCTGGAAGGCGCAGCACGGCGGTGGCAGCGGCTCACTCAGCGCAGCAGACGCCACGCCCTGCAAATTCTTAGGGACTTTTCTGTGGCACTCGTACTGCCGCCTTTTGCATACTGAAATAAGGACCGCAGGGATGAGGACAGGATTGCAAAACTGCATCCACTCTTTTGGAAGAGCGTCCCGTGGCAGGAGAGCTGGAGGGGCAGCCTCTTGGAAGCAAAGCGAAGCTGGACAGGGGTTCCCTCGTCCAACCAGCGTTCAAAGAGCTGTTCCAAGTGGCCACTACCCGGCGTGTCCGCGAGGTCCAGGCCTTGCGTGGGACTGCCCAGAGTTTGTGAAATGGCAGCAAGGGTGGTGGCGTTTTGTTTCTGTGCCTTGCGGTGAAGCCCTGGAATGCTCCAGCCATAACATCACACGAGAGGAGCCTGGGGTGCGGGCCCAGCCAGGGGGTGGAACCGTCCGCTTGGTTCCGAGCGGGCTCCTCTTCCTCCCCTGGGCCCATGGAACCGAATCCGATGACCTGCATCTTTACGATTCTCGTTTGGATAACGGCCCAAATGGTGTGATGAACACACTTATTAGGTTGAAACATTGCCAACATCCTACCATATTTTATCCACACCCCAGCACTCAAGGAAAAAAAAAATTTTTAAATGATTCCCCAAATAGCGACATCCTATTATACAGCTATAGTTAAATTAGTAAATTCATGTAGCGAAAGTGGAACAGTTTGCAAATAATAAAGCTTTAAAAATACATATTTCTGGACTGCTTATAAAGAGTCGAACACAAATGAATGTCCCCTCTTTTTTAAATATCTACCGCCAGAATATCTGGCCAACTTGCGCCAGCCATGCGTGAAGCTATAGATTTAGCAGAGTGGAGGGGCAGCGAGATCCCACCCATCTCGTCGCGTCGCCTGCCACGCGTGGAGGGACCAGGGTGCCCAAGCCTGGAAGGGACAGCGCGCTAGAAACGCCCGGGGGCCCCGTCGTCTCGCGGGCGGGAGCGGTGACTGTGACCCCGCGCCGCTTCCGGCTCGGGAAACTGAGGCGGGCCAGCACGGAGCCGCCCCCGGCAGGTCCCGGGAGGGCCGGCGGCGACCGACCTTCGCCCTGCGCGCCGTGCGCGCCGCCCGCCCGCCCCGCGGGATTGAGGAAGTGCGTCTGGCCCCGGCGCGCGCGGCCGGAGGCTCGGGGGTGCAGGGCAGTGGCACTGCCAGGCCCCGGCCCCGTGGCGCCCACGCGGCCCGCGCGCCCAGCACCGCAGGTAAGAGCTACCCCGGCCCGCGCCCCGCGCCCCGCAGCTCAGGCCCGCGCTCCCGCCAGCGGCGCCGCCCCGGGGGCCACCGAGGGCGCAGGGCGACCCCAGTCTCCTCGCCCGCCGGCCTCCCGCCGCTCTCGGACCCCGAGCAGCCCGCGGAGTTAGGGGTGTGCGGGGCCCCCTGGAATGGAACCCCGAAACCCCGCCCGAGACGGTGCAGGGGCGGGAGCAGCAGAGGCAAGAAACAAAAGTAGGAAAAACACGGCAGGGCGTCTACGCGGCCCCGCAGCCTTCGCCGCGCGCCCCTGCCTTCCCCTTGGAGCGGGCCGTGGCCGAGCGCGCGTGTGCACGGGAGCGAGTGTGAGCGTGAGTGCGTGTGCGTGGGGAAGGGACGGTCCCGCGTCTCCCTCTGCCCCGGGGGCGGCCTGGCAGCGCGCGAGGGCCAAGCGCGCCATCGCCCGGCTCACAGCCTCGTACCGCCAGCTTCCTGCCGAGGGTCGCGCGCCAGTGGCCAATGAAAACCCGCATCGCTTTGGCGGGATCTGTGGGCGACCTTCCCTGGCGGGGGGCGCGGGAGGAGAGTGCCGTCGGGGGCAGGAGGGAACCCGGGAAGGCTGGGAGACAGAGGGAGATAGTGATGAACACTGGGGGGACTTCTTGAGGGTTGGAGGGAGAAGCAGAGTGTGGGGACCTTTGCTGCTCCTTCACAGTTTGAGGCCAGGAAGTTTTTCTCCCACGAACACATCCCCACGCAGGGGTGAGGGAGGTCGAGGAGCAGGAGCCTCTCACCAAATACACTATTTTTAGAGTTTGTTACTCACATTGCATCGAAGGTCCCCGGAAAATTATCAAGGGACAACTAGAATGTGCACAATTTTAGACAGCATTCGATGCTTTTTGTGATTTGACTTAATTATCTTCGCTTATGTCCTGGAAGAATAAACCCATTAAAAACAGGCCAACCTCACAGCTGATTTTGTGCCTAAAGGTTTGGGGGTCTGCCCACAGTTTCCCACCCCAGTTTTCCACATTTTGGGGAGCGGCCCCGTCTCCGCTTAGTGGGTGGCTAGAACTCAGCCTCCTTCCCATGCCCTCATCCCTTGAATTCAGTCTGTTAGTAAGTCCTGCTGGTTTCCCTTTAAAATGTGTCAGGTCTTCCCCCCGTTTCTCACGGCCCACCCCCCAGTCCAGGGTACCAGCATCTCCTTCCTGTACTGTTACAGTCCTCCGCTGTCCCCATTCTGTATGGCAGCCAGAGCGATATTTTTAAATTTTCTTTATTATTATTTTTTAAAATATCACATAAAAGACTTTATCGATGTCTAAAACAGTGGATTTGTCATAGAGAATCTGACAAGTTACCATAAAAAGTGTTTCCTGAGAGAGAGGGAAACACAGCATTCTTCTTGAATTGTTTCGGTTCCATATTTTCCACTTAATAAAATAGCTAGGATCTGAACTGGGAAAATGCCTTTGAGTACGAACGGCCTGTAAAACTTAATTTTTTTTTTTTTGTGCACCGTCAGAGGGTACCCCTGAACTCACCACTGGCTTGCCCACTCCGTGTGCAGTTCGGATGGGAGACTTTTCTGTGCTGGCTTCAATCCCATGGTTGCAGTCACTCAACATGGGCAAACAGTTTTCTCCCCATTTTATAGTAAGTTAATATTTCTATCAGCAGAAGAGGTAACCAGCCCCAGGGACCGAAGAGTCTCAAGTCACAAGATGGGGATTTTCTTTTCGTATTTTTTACTTTGATGATTCTAGAGCAAAGTGCTTGGGATTTTTTTTTTTTTTTTTTTTTTTTTTTTTTTACTTGGTATCTAAAGATGTCACTCTTCTCCTTGGAACCCTTGCTTCTCCTTGCAAGTGGCATGAAATTCAGAATACCCCCCTCCCACTCCCCTGGTTGATTTGGCCTCTGCCATCTCAGACCACCTGGCCATTACCCCCAACCACCCTCTCTCTCATGTCCCTTGCTGTGTCCTACTTCATCTATTTAACTTCTTTAATCACCTGAAGGTCTCACTGGAGCTCCAGGGGTCAGAGGCTGCTCCTCTGTGCTACCTTGCTCACTGCTGCATCCTCACTTCCAGAACCATCCAGGTGGTGCCCCATTCATACTGGCCCAGTGACCAGTGGTGAATGGAGAGCCTTAACTTGATCGCATTTCATAATCATGAAGGACTCTCTTCCCAAACCCTTGGGCGCTCCTCTGGGAATGAGAAGTAGCCGCTTCTCCAGGCTGCAGCTCTATGATATTTGCATGTCCACACAGCCATTAAATACATTTTGTAGGCAAGCCAGGATTGGTCAAGGGACGCTAATAGTGCCAAAGGGGTGTCTAGGACCATGATGACCATCTCGACCAGGCCTTAGATTCAAAAAAGAGATGGGCAACGTGAGCATTTCTAACAGGCATTTCTAAAGTGCTTTCCAACTTTTTAGTACCGGCAACCCCTTCTAAGGCTCCTGAAAATACAGGTCCATTATGCCCCCCGTTTCTTCCCTGCTGGAAACTTTACAGCAAGGTCTTGTTTAATGGTGCCCTCCCCACCAGCTCTAAGTTTTATGCAGTTCACTCTTCATGGAAACGGCCCAATAAAAACATTTGTAGAATGAATATAAGGTTCCTTTTTTTTTTCTTTTTTGTTAAGTGTTTGGATTCATTCATTAGGATAGTTATAAAGAGTTGGCAAGAGAAAATCAGTGAGGTTTTAAAAGTTGTTAGAATAACGATTATTGCAGAAAATTCTCGAGGCCCTCTTTGAGATGGATATACCATAAGGAAAAGAAGACACATGACTTATAATCATGATTTGTTACACCGGTCTGAACCCAGGAGAAGAAGGAAGAAGCCAAGATCCGTTTGAGGGCAAAGATTGAGCAAAACTTAAGTTACCTCATCTTAAAAACTCTACCTTCGCGTCTAAGCCAAAATACAAATTATAACTGAAAAACTCCAGGGGCAAAATCCTCCACTTGGTAAAGTGATTATCAAAAGGAAACTGAAAATGAAAAGGGGAACGAAATGTGCCGGGCGAGGGTTGGCCTAAAATATATGAAAGGTTTTTTTAAACTTGAGAACATTATAGGGTAAGACACTTCTGTTTTCAGAAGGAACGTCTACCGGCATTTGGATTTTTCTGTTTCGTTGGATACGTGTATTTGGTGTCTGAGTTTGAGAGGCGTTTGAAAGCAGATAGTGACTCTTCTCCTTGGTTTCTATAAATTGTGTGATGTGGAGCCTTTATTTTAAAACAGAGGTTCCGTTTGGCTTCTCCTTGTCCCCATCTCGTGTGGATTTTGCTCAGTGCCCAGCCTGCTCAGGGCCCTTTCTAGAACCCTTCCCTGGAGAGACAGCACATTGCCTTCCGGCACTGACAGCCTGAGCTCATGAATCAGAGGGCAGGTGGGCGACCCCGCTGACCTTCCCGTACCCCCCGCTGCTACTGTGGGTGAGATCCACTCTGACACGTGACAGGGACAATCCAAGCCTTTGCTTTTCCGTTTCCTTATTGTCTTGGGCATCAATTATATAACGTTGACTATTATTATTGTTGTTATTATTTTTGGACTACGCTATCACTCTCCATTTCAGAGTCGTCTCAGAGAATGGTGCTAATCACCCCATACTTTATATATCGTATAGAAAAATATATGAACTGTAATAGAAATGCTTGTGTTTCCCATGCTAACACCCTTCCCATCAAGCAGTTTAAAGCCTGAGCCGGGCCTGGGATTTTCCCTCGAGGCATTTTTGGTCATTTAATCACCACGGCAGGAAGGGCACTTGTGTTGGGGGGACCCCAAGCTCGGTGGAGACCCCAGCACGGGGTAGCAGCGCCTTGCCACAGCTGTTGTCATCGCAGCCTTGGGAGCGTCCTCACCTAAGTCATTGCCTCTCCGGCTAACAAACTGTTTTGGGCTGGGGAATTCTAGCTGCAAGCAGCTGCCCCGGGCATGGCCTCTACCCGCTGGACACCCACAGCACTCTCCCCCTCAGCCGTGACAAGCTGAGACACCTGCAGACGTTGCCCGATGTACCCTGGGTGGGGGGCTCCCGGACCTCCCCGGAACCTCCCTCATGCTTCTCTTTGGGCCTCTGCCTCCTCTCAGCGTCACACCCCCCTCTGGGCTTCTGGAAGAGTCTGTCCTGGGCAAACGGAAGGCCTGGTTTTGTGGCTGTGTGTCTGCCACACCCCAGCCGGAGTGTAACTCCCCCCAACCCCTGAAGGCAGCAGCCTCATTTAGTTGTCTTGGTGTCACTGTGCAAGTGACAGTGACTGTGTATTACGTAAGCAATAGTCCCACCCTCCACGAGCAGGTGTTCGGGGTTTCTTCGAGATTCTTCTCAAGTGGACCCCCGTTGGGGGGTAGGGTCAGGGAGCTCTGTCCTGTTACTGTCCCCCCAGTGGCTGGATAGATGGAATGTGAAGACGAACGTTATGAAACAGAGGAGAAATACCAATGAACCAGAATAAATATATGTGAGTGGACAGGAAGGGACTCGACGATTAAGAAAAGTTTTCTGATTTTGTGATTTTTTTTTTTTTTTTTTTTTTTTTTTTTTTTTTTTACCACCAGAATGAGACAGCTTTCCGCTCGGCCATGACCGTGCGTCTGTGCCTTTATCCACCCCTCGGGCAGCGGTGACGGCGGTGACCACGGCCGGAACCGACTTGGGAGAGCGAGCACCCCAAGGGTCAATGGCTGGCATGTCGCAGCGACCACCCAGCATGTACTGGTGTGTGGGGCCAGAGGGGTCAGCTGTGTGTCCGGGAAGCGCCATGGAGACATATAACGGTAAGGTCGGGGCTGGCCAAGCCTGCCATGCATGTCCCGTGGGGAGCCCTAGGCCACACAAGATCAGGGGGTTTTCAATGGAAGGATGTAAAACATCAATTACTCGGTGAATTTTTCATTATAAAATATATCTTGGTAATGTCACTTAAATCTATTGTGTACTCAAAGATCTTAAGAATCGGGGCAGCATTTCATGTTGGTTAAAAAGATTTTTTTTTTAAGTGGGAATTTGATTTGTTTTCTCATTATAAAAAGAATACATGTTTATTAAAGAAAAGCTGGGAAAAAAAAAAAGGAAATAGAAGAAAATGTCACCCAGGGTCCCACCGCTGGCGTCTTGGTGTGTCTCTTCTGGTCTGTTTCTCTGGGCTTTGGGGACCGTGTTTTAATTTTATTAACTCTTTATGGTGTATATAGTTTTGTGTCCTACTTTTTCTCCTCACCCATCTCAGTCATCTAGCTCCTGTGGTCAAGCGAAACATCATTTTACGTGGGAGCACTATGGAAAATGATTAACCTTATTCTCCGCTTGGACGTTTTGGGACATTTGGGTGTCTTTTAGTTGCTGTTATCAAAACAGCAAGCATTTCCACCTTTTTGGTTTTGAGATTATTTCCAGAAAATAGATTTGCAGAAGTGGGGTTGTGGGGTCTGAACTTCCTTAAGCCTCTGGACATGTACGTAGCACTGGATCTTCTAGTGCCTTAGCACGGCAGGACACCATGTGTCACCGTCACCAGTAAGCATCTGTCGGACCCTCTGAACGCCGGGCTGCACCGCCAGTGCCTAACAGCGTAATCTCCTGTTGTTCTCTCAACTGCCTGTGCAGATGGTGTTTCTATCCCTCTTTTGTAGCTGAGGTCTAGAAGCTTGGTCAAGGTCAACAACTTAAAAATGGCAGAACTGCGGTTTGACTGTCTTAAGCCTATAACGCGCTTGTCCTCAAAGGCTCGGCCATCCTGCGGGTGCGGGAGGCCGGTACAGGGAATTGGGGGGGACCCTGTTTGGTTTTGAGGGAGCCCATGTATGGGTTTGAGGGGCCATGCATGGGTTTGAGAGGGCCCAGGCGTGGCTTTGAGGGGGGACAGTGTGTGGGTTTGAGAGGGTCCTGTGTGATTTGGGGGACCTATGTATGGGTTTGTGAGGCTCCCCGTGTTGGATTTGAGGAGTCCCATGGGTGGGCTTGTGGGGCTCCATGGTCAGCTTGAGGGGGGCCCGTGCATTGGTTTGGGGACTCGTGTGTGGGTTTGTGAGGCCCCCTGCGTTGTGTTTGAGGGGGCCCGTGGGCGGGCTTGGGAGGCCTGTGCGTGAGTTTGGGAGGGGCTATATGTGGGTTCGAGGGGCCCGTGTATCCTCAAGTCACATTAGCAATTCCACATTGTACCTAACTCAGCAAACATTTTGTTTTTTCTCCATTGAAAATGCCCAAAGGCTGGCTCCGCCGATGTCTCTGGAAGATTTCTTTGCTCATAAATCAAATTATGAAATGGGAAAAGAATTTGCTTCTTGGCACTGCCCGGCACTCAGCGTCCTCAGAGTGTCTGACTTGCGTCTTTTGAAAAACTTACTTCTTTTTTTTTCAGACGTGTGTCTTTTACCATTGGCTTGTCAGGGAAAAAAGCCTGGCTTTATTAGCGTCGGATCAGCAGAATGCTGGCCTCGACTTTTGGGGAGTGCCTCTGCCTGTCCAGGGCCCTCTCAGCTCCATCACCCCGATGATTCTAACGTGCAGCTGATCGAGAATGAACAGTCCAAATGGTTTGGGTGGTCTGGAGCTGCGTCTCTCAGATTGCAGGGTATGTGCACATTTCCCGAGGATCTTGGTGAAATGCAGATTCCCGGTCTGTAAGTGTGGGGCCCCAAGCATCTGCATCTCTAAAAGCTCCCGAGTCGTGCCCATGTTCTGGTTAACCGACAGAGTGGCAGGGCTGAGATGGTGGCTCGTCAAGGTGCCCAGGGGCCCCCCTGATTATTACAAGTCCCAGAGACCTGAGCGGATGGGCCAGCCCTGGACAGACCCGGAACCAACCCTGCCTCTGGACTTGATGTCGGGCAGGTCACTGGAAAATGTGGCAGTGTTTGTGTACACCAAGAAGCCCAAGCGTCCACTCTCCCAGCTTCTCACAGTTCCCTTGGAGCCTGTGTCTCAGCGTTACACTCCTCCACCACTGGGTCCCTGATGTCTGTGAGCACCAGGATGGAAGGACCCGGCTCAGAAAGGCTTTCTGCCCGGGGGCCTCTTTCTCCAGTAGAATCTGACTCCTACCACCTGTTCTGAATGAACCTCAGGACACACGCAGGGCGGAGGGGCTGATGGGAACCAGGCAGCCCCCTGCTGGGCACTGTTCCAGGTGCTCAGAGGTGGGGTGCCCGCGAGGGAAGGGGTGTCTTGCGAACCCTGATTCTGAGAGATGCGTTTATGCAGGAACCAAACACGTGAACCACACATGGAAGAAAAGAGAGGAAAGTGGCCCGAAATACATTGAAAATGTCTGTCCTGTGGCTTAGGCTTACGGAAATGTCACTCTCTATTAACGAATTATAATAGTAATCAAACCCTCCTGTGAAGGACTATGGAGAAGGTAGCATTTATGACCAGGCATTTAAAGGCCTCAGAGGAGCTGAGCATGGGACCCCCATCCTGGAACCCCACAGAGATAAAACTCTGCAACACCCCCTCCTGCTGGCAGCAGGTTGCTTATTTGGTGGCCTCCTGCAGTCACTTTTCAGCCCCCCTGAGCTCAGTGGAAGAATGAGGGCAGAGGAGAGCCTACCCCTGAGTCCTGGCCCCCGTGGGGCGGGCAGCGTCACCACGAGGACCACCGCCGGCACTGGGCATGCCAAATCCATCACCTACGGCTCGGGGTTAAGGATCCCCTACTAACTGTGTGTCAGCTAAAGCGATGGGCACTTTTCGGCACTGTCTGTCTAGAATCCACAGGAAGTTTATGACTGTATTTCCTTTCCCTGGGTAGGAAGGATTCGGGAGAAGCGTTGGGACTCACACAGTGTGGTAGAGGCTTAGGAGCCTGCCTCTGGCATTAGTCAGGACTGATTTCACTTCTTTTTTTTTCCTAATAACTGATTCTTAAATTACAGTCGGCATATGATATTATATTAGTTTCAGATATACTGAGTGTAGTAATTAGAACATTTATATACCTTATGAAGTGATCACTTTGATAAATCTGGTGATTTATCAGGTGGTACCAATCAGATTGTACCCATCCAACACCATACATAGTTATTACAATATTATTAACTATATTCCTTATTCTGCACCTTACATCTCCATGACTGTTTTGTAACTACCTTAATCCCTTCCTTTTTTCACCCACCCCGCCAACCTCCCTCCCATCTGGCAGCCCTCAAAATGTTCTGTTTCTATGAGTTCGTTTCTGTTTTGTTTGTTTATTTTGTTCTTTAAATTCCATATGTAAGTGAAATCTTGTGGCATTTGTCTTTATCTGACTTACTCCACTTACCTTCCATGTCTATCCACGTTGTAGCAGATGGCAAGATTTCATTCTTTTTGATAGCTTAGTAATATTTCATTGTATATATATACCACTTCTTTATCCATTCATTCATTGATGGAAACCTAGGTGGCCTCCATATGACTATTGTAAATAATGCTGCAATGAACATGTGGAGTCACATGTCTCTTTGAGTAGTGCTTTGGGTTTCTTTGGATAAATCTCCAGAAGTGGAATGGCTGGGTCTTTGTCTCTTTGTTATAGCCTATGTTTTAAGTCTGTTATGTCTGGTATAAGTATTGCTACCCCAGCTTTTATTTTTGTTTGTTTCCATTTTCATAAAACATCTTTTTCCATCCCTTTTCCTTTCAGTCTTTTGATCTGAAGTGAGTCTCTTGTAGGCAGCATATGTAGGGTCTTTTTGTCTTATTAATTTAGTCACCCTTTCTTTTGATTGGAGCATTTAATCCATTTACATTTAAAGTAATTATTGATAGATATGTAGTTAATGCCATCTTATTCACATTTTTAATCTTTTTTTTCTTCTTTTTAAAAAAGTCCCTCGAACATTTCCTGTAATACTTGGCTCAGTGTTGATGAACTCACTTAGCTTTTTCTTTATCTGTTTTTCGATTCTAAATAATAGCTTTGCTGGATAAAGTAATCTTGGTTGTATATTTTTGCTTTTCATCATTGGAATATTTTGTGCCAATCCCTTCTGGCCTGCAAAGTTTCCGTTGAGAAATCAGCTGACAGTCTTATGTGAGCTCCCTTGTAGGTAACTAATTGCTTTTCTCTTGCTACTTTTAGGATTCTCTGTCTTTAACCTTTGGCCTTTTAATTAGGATGCGTCTCGGTGTGCACTTATTTGGGTTTATCTCATTTGGAACTCAATTTGTATGCCTATTGCCCAAACCAAGTTAGGGATGTTTCCAGTCATTATTTTATTGTTGTTGTTGTTGTTATTGTTGTTGCTGTTGCTGTTGTTGTTGTTGTTGTTGTTGTTATTATTATTATTATTATTATAGTGACATTGATTAATGAAATCCAGTAAGTTTCAGGTGTACAAGTCATTATTTCTTGAAATAGATTTTCAATTCCTTGCTCTCTTCTCTTTCTGAGACCCCTGTGACATGATTGTTGATATTCTGCATGTTGTCCCAGAGGCCCCTTAAACTACCCTAATTTTGGGGGGGATTCTTTTTTTTTTTGTTGCTGTTTTGATTGGGTGTTTTCTGCTACCTTATCTTCTAAATTTCTGATTCGATGCTCTGCTTTATCTAATCTACGGTCAATTCTCTCTAATGTATTCTTCATTTCAGTTATTGTAGTCTTCATTTCTGACTGGTTGTCTTTTGTCTTCTATCTCCATTTTGTTTCTTATCTCTTTGTTGAAGTTGTCACTGAGCTCCTCTACTCCTCCCCTAAGTTCATGGAACATCCTTTTAACCAGTATTTTGAACTCTGCATCTGGTAGATTGCTTCTCTCCATTTTGTTTTGCAGTTTTTCTGGAGCTTTGTTCTGCTCTGTCATTTGGGACATGTTTCTTTGTCTCCCCATTTCAACTGCCTCCCTGTGTTTGTTTCTATGTATCAAGTAGGGCTGCTGTGTCTCCCGATCTTAGTAGAGTGGCCTTATGTAGTAGGTGTCCTGTGGGACCCAGGGGCACAGTCTTCCAGGTCACGTGAGCCAGGTACTGTAGGTGTGTCCTTTGTATGGGTGTGTGTGCCCTCCTGTTGTAGTTGAACCTTGGTTGCTATTTGTACATCAATGACAGCGATCAATCCTCGGATTGATTGGATGTGAGGACTGGTCATGACTACGGTGGAGGAGCAATTGTGCAGGGGCTGACCCTACGGAGCAGGGTTCACTGTAGCAGGGCCCTAGTGCTTGCCCAGTCTGCTCTTTGGGTGTGTCGTCCTTGGATGTGGCCTCCTGGGAGAGGCCCCGCCACAGGCCAGGTTCAGCCACAGCCTGTGCCCTGCCTGGCACCACCTGGCATGAGCTACTAAGCAATCCGCAAATAGCCACCACCTATGCTGGGCTTGGAGGTGCCTGGAGAGGCCAAGCCATAGATCAAAGCCAACTGCCGCTAGTGCCCGACTAGGAGCTGCTCAGCATGAGGTACGGGGCATGCCGAGGCCAGATGATGCTCGTTTGGAGTTTGTCAAACTCTGAGGGATTTTAGGAAAGTCCACAGCATGAGCCAAGACTGGCCATTTGTATGAAAAAGCCACTGGAGGGGGATTGGGTGGGCCTGCAGGCTGGGAGGCGGGGCCTCAGGGAATCGCGTGGGCGAGGCGAGCGGTGTCAGCGAGGGGCGGGTCTTCAGGGAAGCGAGTGGGCGGGGCAAGTGGGGTCAGCAAGGTTGATGGACACTCAATATGGCGCCGCCACAGAGGAACAATGGATACTGCCAGCACTCCTGTGTGGAGACAGCTGCCCCTCCAGCCCTCGCCCTGAAGCCAGACAGCTTAGCCCCTCTCCGTGTGTCCCTGGTGCTCCACGAGCTGTTGCCTCAGCGCTGGAGCTCAGAGCGAGCACATCCGTCAGCAGTGATTCTGCGCGCGGGCCCTTTAAAGAGAAATGTCTGCGGCTCCCTCAGTCCTCCGTCTCCCTCAGCCACCATCCCCACTGGTTTTCATGGTGCTGGAACCCTGGCCTGGGGACCCCAGTGTGGGGCTGGGACCTCTTGGTCCTCAGGAGGACAACCGCAGTTAAGACGTCCCTCCCTATTCTCAACCGCCACACGCAGATGTGGGACCAGCCTGTGCGGTGGTGCCTTCCTCCTACCAGCCTCAAGGTGGCCTCTTCTGTCTGTCCCCAGTTTTAGGACCTCTGTTCATCCAGAACTCAGGTGACTGCCAATGATGGCTGTTCTGGAGCTTGTGATTTTAATGTTGTCATGAGAGGAGGTGAGCACAGCGTCTACCTACTCCGCCATCTTGATCAGAAGCTGGATTCACTTCTTTGTCCTGGGGGACCTCAGCCAAGTGGCTCAACCTCTCTGAACCCTGATTCAGAGAGACATAAAATCTCGGTGAGATTCACTAATCGGTATTTGTTTCTGGCACCCAGGCCAGTGGTGGCCGGGGGTCTCCACTGCTTGCTGCAGTGTGCAGCTCTGCTCCATGTGACTCCCGAGACCAGCAGGCTGGGGGGGAGGGGGAGTGTCCCCTCACCAGTGGCAGAGGTGCACGTGCAGAAAACAGAAACATGCCATGTCTCTTAGGGCCTAGGCTCTGAGTGGCATGCTGGCTCCTTGCCCCCTATGCCTTGGCCAAAGCAAGTCATGTGGCTAAGCCCAAATGAGCTCTCTCCACAGGAAGGCCAAGGCCAGGCTTTGGATGCAGGCAGCCGTGAAGGATTCCATCCAGCACAATCAGAGTTGGAGGGCTTCAATTCATTAAAACAAAATATATCATACTTCTGCATTTTTAAAAATTTATTTAAATAGCTTGCAGATCCCTTTTCTCACATAAATTCTTTCCTGGAGCCTCAGCCTATGCACTATTCAACAGTGAGGTTGCTTCGATGGGCAGTGGTAAAGGTGTAGAAGTGATAAATCCCATCCACTGACCTTGACCTTGACCCCAGAGCTCGGCAGGCCCAACTTTAAAACATCCCATGTTGGGTTTCATTTTCACAAAATATAAATATATACATCAAGACCACAGCTTGGGAACAGGTGACAGTCAAGATGTAGCACAGCCACGTCTGTCGGGCTTCTAGCCACTGCTCTTTGCTTATCTATGGGGTTTGTTTTCTACGATGGCCACACCTTTTTTTGTTTGTTTTCTTTTGCATTACTTTTGCAACCAGAAGTATAATGTTGCAATCTATTTTAGAAACTGTTTTCTCTTTAAGTACTGATCTTTTTCGTGATTAGGATCTAACCATCACACCTTGGTACTCACATCCAAGGTCAAATTGGGTTCAACTGGCTTCTTTCCCCTTAATTTCTTTCTGGAACAGATGGGGGAATATTTGACTCAATGAGCTTGTAGCTTTGCCCATCCTCTGAGTTTTGTCTCCAGCAGTTGAGCTGGATTTGTTCTGCCCGCCTTCTCCCCAGACCTCCTGGGGTTACAGGAGCCCTGTTCCTCTTCTCCCCAATGCGGTCATCAGCCTCACCTGGGGGAAGACTGTTCCGGATCATTCTGGACTGTTCCAGACTGTTCTGGACTGTTCTGGACTGTTCTAGACTCTTCCGGACTGTTTCAGACTGCTCCAGACTGTTCCTAGCACTGCCTAAGGGATGGTGACTCCCAGAGGGAACTGCTGACACTCACGTTGTGCTCAGTTCAGGGACAGCTCTCACCTTTTAAAAGTCCTTGGAAGCTAGCGTGCTTTGGAAACGATAAAGTTCTTATTATGCTTCCAAGAAGAGTTTGGATCAAGTTCCAAACTTTAAAAAAGCACATTTTTTACTTTTGGGTTTTTTACTAATGGGTGTGTGTGTGTGCGTGTGTGTGCGCGCACGCGCGCGCTAGGTGTGCTTTTCTACTCTACTGCCTGTTTTGACCTGCATAACTCGCTGCATATTTGTGTACGATAGTGAACCCATTCAGAGCTTATGATTGTGTGTTTCATCCGCTGCCATGTGATGCCAGGTGGCCTGAGTGTGCCTGTGCTGTGTTCCTGCCACATAGCTGTGTCCCAGGAAGGTACACCGCAAGCTTCTGGGCATTGATTCCCACCCTACCTGTGAGCCGACAGAACTAGAGTCAGTGAGATACTGGGCGGGGGCTGCGGGGCAATCTGTTCTGGCAAACGTGCCATTAGACATTCTTCTGCGTCTGTCTGACACCAGTCAGAGTGGAATAACCTGTTCTGCCAGGTGAGGTGAGGTGCCCTGGAAAGGAGAGAAGTGAGGAGACTTCTAGATGCTTCAGTCTGGAACCTCTTCTGGACCATGGAGGGTGAAGGGCGCTCGGGTGGCTCCCAGCCCCCACCTCTCTGTGAGGGGCCCTGACTTCGGCTGCCTGCCTCTCAGAACACGGTCCTCCACCAACACAGCATGGACCCCAGGAGGACAAGGAACCTTCCAGAGGGTCTGCCAATCCCAGGTTTTTACATAGCTACTTTCAATGTCCTTTTCGTTTTCCTATTGGCTTTTTCAAATCTGTATTAAAAATAACTTCTTAATTTAAGAACCAAGTGGTTCGCTGATGTGGGGGGCTCTTCCTGCCTTCCAGAAATAGAAGTAGGAGACAGACAGAAATAGGAAATGTCCCCTGGGAGGTGGCAGGCTTTCTCAGCTAATCTGACAAGGGACAGAGATCCACGTTGACGAGTGCCTTTCAGGGCATAACGGTCGGCGTCCTGCTCCTGCCTACCAGGCCACATCCACACGCTGGGAGCGAGGAGGGGACAGGGCTTTGCTGCGGTCCGTGGGGCGCCCTCCTCCAGCCCAGCCGCAGGGGCAGCATGGGGACCGCCAGGGACCGTAGCCGGTGTCCAGTAAGGAATCCCTTGAGTGAGGTGAAAGGGAAGGAGGCTAAGCAGTGGCCTGGGGGTGGGAGAGGCAGCTGCGAGCAGCTACCCACGCGGGCTGCAGTCAACACAGCCACGCTTCATGCCCACACGGCCGCGCCCAGCCACGGGAGCGCTGGGCTTGCTGCAGCTCTCAACACCAACCTTAACCTGAGCCTCAGATCGTCTCTTGATTGTCCAGAATATGCTTGATTCCTTCTAGCAATGAGGAGCTGACTACCTGTCAACTAACACCAGCCTTTCTGTGAGCAGCTCTGATAGGAAGTTTATGCTGCAGAAACCCATCCTGCTCCCACTGCGTCTGGCTCCACCCACCTCGGCTGACTGCGGCCTGGCAGGCAGGAGCAGGACCCCTTAACCCCTTTCTTGACATAACTAAAACCAGGTGCCTTGCCCTCCCTGTGGATTCTTCTTTAGGCTGAGTAGATCAGCTTTCTACCTGCAAAAGCAAGCAGGCCGCAACCACACATATTCATGCAGGTATCACTGAGCTTCTGTTCCTTGGTCTATGGACTAGCCATTAAGCCATGGCCACCTGGGCCCAGCAGAAGACCTCCCTCCCACTTCCTCTCTCCACCCTGAGGCGGGCAGGCTCTCGGGAGCGCCGCATCCATCCACCTTTCTAGGTGACCAGAGCCTGAAGCTCACCCAGGACCCCAGCCCCCATCCACTGCCCCACAAGCTCCCTTTCAGAGGGATGGGCAAGGCAGCCCTGCCCAATGGCGTCTGTGCCTGCTGGCAGCAGCCCAGGCCCACCTGCCAGGCATTCAGTGGCCAAGAGAGATTTTCTTTCCAGCCGTGCGCCTTGGCCCCGGTAACAAGCTCAGTGGCATATGAGCAGGGAGGGGCCTGCATGGACGTCCCCAGGTACCACTGCAGAGGGACAGAGATTGTTTCCCACCTGCCTGATTTCTTGGCTCATGTGAGTCAGACTCTGAAGGAGCCATAATTAGGGATTTTTATGAAATTCCTTAGTTCTTTGGGAGTGGATTCTCCCCACCCACTAATACATGTAAATACGAATTCTAGTGTGCGAATGTCACACACGTTTTTGGGAACCCCAAGGAATAAAAGTAGGGGGCTTCCAGTCTTCTTTAGAAGACCCCATGTGGGGTCCCTTCATCATGCTGGCCGCCTCTGTGTTCGGCTTGTCCAGATTCACGTCACCATCTTGCCATGCATTGAGTGACATTTGTCATAATGAAAAAAAAAAGGAAAAAAAAAACAAAATACAGAAACATGCATCTCGAGCAATAGGATCCTTCAGAGCCCATAATGCTGATGTAATGGAGGGAGTTCCCATGGTTGTGAGAAATGATATTTTCAACTGTAAAGAAATATTTAGGGTTATGCTTCATCTCACTACTTCCTGCTAGGGTTGTGCCAGCACCTTTTATCTCAGTTACTCATTCGAGATCCAGCAGCCACGACATATCACCGGGTGTTGGCTTAAAATCACCGACCTGTTCATTTCTGGAAAAGCAAGAAGGGAAACCACTGTATTTTGGCACTTCGAATTCATAAGAAACTCAGAGATATTTCAAGCCACTGAAAAGTTGTGGTCCATTATTTTGAACCATATGGCGATGCAAATTTGAAGTTAGATTTTGAATACAAAAAGATAAGAATGGGACTCTTAAAATAGCTCATTTTAGATCTGTGTCGGCCACTGCAAAGTGAGGTGAGGTCATATAGACAAGTGGGTGGTCACAGGTGGCCCACACCTGTGGAAGTCAAAGATGGAGGGAGGTCAGGACAGGCCTCTCAGGCTGTCCCACTTCTCCCCCAGCTGTTAGGATCAAAATGCTCCAGGGGACAGTTGCACTTTTCTCTGTGCAAATACTGCCAGCACTTCTGGGTTCAAAAGTGGAAAACAAGCAGACAGTCTGTGCCTGACAGTGAGCAGGGTGCTCCCTAAAGTTAAGAAAAAGTTACGTGTAATTACACACATTCTTGTAAAACATTCAGATGTCACAGAGAAGGCCACAGTACTCCTTGGCTTCTTTCTGTTGTGCAAGGAGACCTCTGTTAGCTGAGTGTGTTTCTGCCCCCACCTCTTCCTACATCCGTGCACACGCGGGCACACAATTCTTTTCGTATGTGTTTCTGGTTTTATATGCGTGATGTTCTATCATCCGTGTGCTGCGTGACGTTTTTGCCTCGAGTTATGTCTTGGCGTCTTTTTCGCATGTATCAAATTCAATAGTGTGAAGACAACAATGTTTATTTAAGCCATCCCCTATTAAAATGCTGTTAGGTTCTTTCTCAGTTTTGCTTATTATCATGAGTCAAGTAATACTGCCTATGCCCCAGCAGAAGTGCAGGGTCAAAGGATAAGCATAATAATAATTACTAACGTAAGACACACCCGTAATAACATCGGGTGATACCGAGTGGACTGTACAGCACAGCCCCAGCCCCGCGGTGCTCGCTACTTCCTGTTTCCGGTGCTAGCTCTTCAGGCCATTGCCGTTTTCCTCTGTGAAGCATCTGCCCGCACATGTCACTTGCTCTATCCATGGGGACAGCGTCTGTAGCCTGCCTGCCGTGACGGACGAAGGTGTCCTGCCCTTTTGCACCGTGTCCCCCTGTCCCTCCCTCCACGTGTAATTCTCTTCATGCCGGCTCACCTCCAGGTTGCATTTGCGGCATGAAACCCTCTGTTCCCATCGCTATGACTTGGCCTGGAGACTCAGTGCCATCCGTGTTCTGTGGGGCGCAGGTGGTGAGCACCCCTCGGCTTCTTTTTACCTCCAGCCCCCTTACCCTGACCTCTTCCTTGGAGCCCTTGTTTATCTGGAGTGCATCATCAAGCAAATGCCTAAGAAGAGGCTTATGGAGACAAACGCGAGAGACTGGGCGTCCCTGTCACGTGGTCACTTGGCCCGCCCCCACCGTGGTCCCAACCGGAAATCGTCCACTGTCCGAACTGGGGAGAGCCCGCTCCGTGGTCCTCTGATGTGGTTCCATTCTCATTGTTTGGTGGGTGACCCGTTTTTTCCTCTCCGGAAGCTTTTAGAATTTTTCCTTGGATGCTTAATCTTCTGAAATTTTGGGGGGGGGAAGACTGGGCAAGGGTCTTTTTCCATTCTTGATGTTTAGCAACAGGTAGGCGGATCCCTTTCAGGCCTGGCAAAGTCCTTGTGTTTGCTTCTATAATGTTTCTTCCTCTGCTTTTTCTCTTTTGTTTGTTTTTATGGAACCAACGGAAACACAAATTAGTTAAGATACATATTGCTTAAGATACTTTTAGTGAAGATACATGTTGCTGTCTCCTTTCACATTTTCCAACTCTTCTTTCTCTTAAAATTAGAGATCCTTGACTTATCTTTCCACCCCTTATGGAGAATTTCATGCGGACACTCATTTTTCATTTCTAAAAGCTCTTTCCTGTTCTTCATTGTTTTCTTTTCATAGAGTTGTTCTGTTCCTGTGTTATATATGCAGCCAGTGTCTTCTTGAATTCCGAGGATCGTAACTGGCAATTTTTTTTTATATCATTCTCATTATTGTCTCAGTTAATTTTAAAATGTATTTCTTAATTACAAATTACATGATTAAAATCAGTTTTACAGAGAATTCCAGATAAATAGTAATTGTGTGATTTGAAGCATTATTAGGGAAATTCGCAATCAGCTGATTTTGTAAGGAAGAGCATGTCTGTGAGTTACATAAGGAAGCAATTTCCAACGATGTTAAGAGAAGTCCACAAAACGCTGGCAGAAAATTTTTTTTATTATTGGCACTTATTTTTGAGATTTCTATTAACGCTCTGCCTTACCTACATTTCTTCTAAGGCCTGGCTTTTTGTCTGTCTTTATTAATTCATCCTTATTTCCACAAGGATCAAGCATCTGTTTTTGAGAGATGGCTGGAGAGTTAGAGCTTGACCTCAGCTCTCATGGAGCTCATAACTCCAGCAGGAAAAACAAACAGTGAAGAACAGAGGAAAAATTCAGAGTGATGCTTGATGAAGAAACCTTAGGGCAAGGTGATGCGCTCGAGAGGCCCCCCGTGGCTGTTTTTCATTGTTATTAGATAAGTCCTCTTTGAAGAGGTGGCACTGAATCTCGCATCTGCTTGGTTGACCAGAAGGAAGGAGCCAGGGGCAGGCTGGGAAGAAGAGCGTTTCTCAAACATACTGAAAACAGCAGAGAACGCTCTGCCCAGCCCGCCTTCCTGTGCTCGTTCATTCACGGTGGCAGAGCCTGCTACGGACTGGGCACTGGAGAACCAGGAAAATGTCCTTGTAGTGCTTATATTCCAGGAGACTGGGGGATGTGATCAAAAACAAAAACAAAAACAAAACAAACAAACAAACAAAAAAAACACACGTTCTACCATTAGAAGTGAAAGGGGCCACAAAGAAAATCAACCAGGACGCAGGGATGGAGAGCAATGTGCAAAGGGCACTGTTTTAGATCAGAGATCAGGGAAGGCGTCTGGGAGGGGTGGCGTGTCAGCAGAATTCAGTGACACAGGGAGGAAGTCAGTCCCACAGAGAACCGGGGACATGCATGGTGTGCCAGCTGCGACGTGGGGTGAGCTTGGCATGTTTGAGGAACAGCAGGATGGCCGTGGGACCAGAGCAGAGGGGGAGACGCAGCGAGTGGGGCGGGAGAGGTGGCCTTCGCACAGGCCACGGCGGGGGCTTGGGTTTGTTCCGCCTGGCCTGAGCCCGGGAGCCAGGAGGCCGCCACCCAGAGCCCTGGGGAGAAGGACCCACACAGCCCAGGTGGCAGCACTAGTGGGAAGAAGAGGGTGCGCTGGGGACTGGTTTTGCAGGGAAAGCTCACAGGACTCACTTAGGCATTTGGGGTGTAACAGAACACCCCAAAACACTCGCTGGCTTAAAACAACAACGAAATGAATTTCCCACGATTCTGTGGGTCAGGCCTCTGTAGGGCTCAGCTGGGGGGTCCTTCTTGTGTCACTCACACGTCCGACACCTCATGCTTCTCCACGTGACTGTCCTCTCTCCACATGCTTTGTCACCCCCAAACGTCTAAGCCGAGCTTCTTTCCGGCAAAGCAGTTGAATTCCCCGAGTTCAGAAGCTGAAACTGCCCAGCCTGGCAGAAGGCTTAGGCCTGGATCTGTGTCTTTATCACTTCTGCCACCCCTGTTGGTTGAAACAGGTCAAAAGGCGAGTGGAGAAGTGGATTCCCCCTCCGGGAAGGAGGGGTGCAGGAAGTTAGCTGTGGGGCCCAGCCCAGCACCTGGGTGAGGTGGTGGGGTGCAGGCGAGGAGTGACGAATGAGCGCACAGCTCGATTTAACCAGTGTTAATATTTTGCCGTTTTTACTTCAAAACTTATTTTAAGGCATCAAATATGACAAGCATAGTTAGAGCCCCCTTCAGACCCCTCCTAGCTCACCGTTCTCCATCAGCCCCCAAAGGTAGCCATTATTCTGAGCTTAGTATGAACCCTTTGCCATGTTTTAAACCACTGCTAAATATGTGTGCCCCAAAATACATCATATTGTTTCTGTCCAGCCAGGCGGGTCCCCCTTGGACGGCTAACCTGGTAACTAGGGGTCAACATAAATTCCAGAACATCACCCACCTAGGTTGAGGAAGAGGCTTCATTGATAGGAAGTCACAAAGCCTGGGGACTGCATGTGGCCCCCCGCCCCTCATCCTCTCCCGGGGAGGTGGCCAGAGCCTCTGCTGGACAGGAGTAGGTTACAGTGCAGCCAAGGGTCCAGCTTGGGTGTCCCCTCCCAGAAGGCTAGCCTGTCCACGGTGTGCAGGGTGTGGGCACTGGCTGTGTATAGGGGACACCTCAGGGCCGTGGGACATTATAGCCCTCCAGCCACAAGACCCATAGAAGCTGAGCTTGGGTGCCATCCCCTCAGCTGGCTCGTCGTCCAAGTTCAGGGAGCGGCAACCAGTGTCACGTTCTGGAGATCCTGCACCTTTCTGAACATTTTCCATATTTAATGTTTTTAAATAATATTTTCATAGTGCGCCGGTCTCTTTGTAACTTAATTTTTCAATCGACGTTGTTTGTACAGTGTAAGAGCTGTGCAGGGGACCCTCGAACAAAATGAGGGTTAGAAGCAGTGACCCCACTATGGTCGAAGACCCCCAGATAACTTTCAACTCCTCCAAGGCCCACATTGACCTTACCAATAACACAAACAGTTGATTAACACGTATTTTGAATGCTATATATATATGTATATATATATTAAAATGTAAATACATAAATATGTAAACATATATAAATATATAAAAATATATAATATACCATATTCTTACAAAAAGTAAGCTAGAGAAAAGAAAATATTATTAATAATTAATAAGACAGGAAATAAAATATTTATGAAAAAATCCACATATAAACGGACCCACTCAGTTCAAACCTGTATTGTTTGAGGGTCCATTATATTTTCTGAGAAGCTGGATCAGATCTTTTGTTTATAAAACCATTAGGTCTGATGCTTATTTCATGCAAAGGATAGATTTTTTACCATTGTTCAGATTTCTTTAAAGGTTATAGGTTTATTTACATTTTCCATTCCTTCTTGGGTTAATCAGGCAATACATTTTTCCTGAGAGAGACAACCATTCCATCTAGATTTTCACATGTGTTATCATAAAGTTTGTAGTGGCTTCAGAATTTAAAAAACATTTTTAGATTATTAATTTTCCATAGATAAATCAGCTACTTGATATAAAATTCAAAAGTACAAAAGGGAACATAATAAAAATTATTCCCTCCCACCCTGGGTCCCAGTCTTTTAGTTCTCTCTTCCAAAAAATCAGAGAAAGTCGTTAGTTCCCTTTCTCTCTTTTTCTCTCAAAAATCACCTTTTTTAGACCCAGATTCAAAATGGATTTTTTTTCTTTACATAAATCTTGTTTTTAAAGTTTTGACCCAAGACCACTTAGGAAGATGAGGTGCTGTAGGCGTAAAAAATTAAAAAATAAACTGACGAGGTTCTTACAGTCTGTGAGGTCAACCAGGGGTTGCCTTGCCTAAAAGAAATAAATAAAAAAAAATAAAGTTTTGACCCACAAATTTTATTTTCATTTGTTTTCTTTTTTAAATATCTTATTTTTCAATTACAGTTGACATAGCATATTTTATTAGTTTCAGATGGACAACAGTGATTAGACATTTATAAAACTTACGCAGTAATCACTCCAATAAGTCTAGTACCCACCTGGCACCATACATAGTTATTACAATATTATCGACTGTATTCTCTATCCGGAACTATACATCCCCACAACTGTTTTTATAGCTGACAATTTGCACATCTTAATCCCTTCCCCTTTTCCACCCATCCCCCACAGCTCATGATCCTTTAGTCTCTTAATTTCCCCCTTCCTCCCTCACTCTCCTTTTCTTTGTGATTTAATTGTTGATGTAACATTGCTTGTCCTCTGCAGTTTCCCACGGTCTGTTCTGTGGTGGTTGCCTAACACATGCTTCTCTGGTGCTTCCTTCTGGAGAGCCAGAGGTTTAATTAGATTCAGCTGGATGTTTTGGCAAAACACTAGATAGCAAATTGCGTGCTTCCTGTGACATGACCACAGGTGTCACCTGATGTCTAATTGTCTCTTTGATGTTTAGATTTTTTCAGCGCTTTCACATACTGTCAGCTCGATAATTCAATATAAAGGTCCTCCTGGCCTTTCGGCCTTTCACCTAATGGTTTGATCAGCCATCAGTTGTTGCTTAGATCAGGTATTTCCGAAAATTCCGGGTTTTGAAGTGATGAGAATTTAAGTCTGTCGGTCCTTTTTCACCCAGCTGAAATCTACCCCTAAAGAAAGACTTTCGCCCATCAACTCTGTGGCACCTTGAGTTCCAGCTGGTATGGGAAAGCCAGGACAAAAGAAGCTCTCCTTTTTCTGAATAATGAATCAATTCCCTAGCATCTTTCAAAGGTGACCAATGAGAGGTTATTTTCTTCATATTGTTAACTCACGGATTTTAACTTATTTGATTTCTGATGCTAAAATTACCCGTCTTTGTCCAGCAGAAAACCCTTTGAGTCAGTTCCTCTGTCTTTTCACAAGGCCCAGGGAGACTTTTATAACCTCCTTGCCTTCCGAGTGCCAGTCTCACCGTCTGCCATTTCTCTAAGGAGCCCTGCTGCCTTCGATGATCTTATGGTTTAATTCTTCACCGTATAGTTTTGTCTCATTTCTCACTCCAGATATTATTGATCAATCTTTCAATAAGATTATTTCATGAGTCTATTGAAAGAACCAGCTTTGGGTTTTATCGTTATTCTTTTTTAAAATTTATTTATTTGCTTTCTACTTAAATAATTTCTGTTGTCTTTTACTTCCTGTTTTTTTCTAAATTTACTCCCCCTTTTACAGCTTCTCAAGTAGTATCCTCTTTCTTCTGAGGATTCATATTTTTTCACGTTGAAAATTTTTTTTTTTATTTATTTGAGTGCATGACTCTCGAATTCTTATTAGACACATTAGGAGCACTTCAAGTATCATCTTCCATGTCTCCTAATTTTTTATCCCTACTTTTACCCTCTGTGTGCCTTGGTGCTGCTCCCTCTGCTTGGTCTTCCAGATTGCCGATCTGTCCTTCAGCCCTGCCTGTTCTGCTCCTCCACCCATCTAATGTTTTATAGTTCAATCTTTCTAGTTTTAATTTCCCAACTTTTTAGTCCATTCTTATTTATGGATGCCACATCCTCCTGTATTTCTCTGAGATGTCATTCATATTTATTCTGGGGTCTTAGTCTTGCTTTACTGACACTGGTTCTGGATGGGGATGCATCCCTTAGATGCTGGAAAGTGGGAGCCTGACATTCTGCTCGGGCAGTGACTCCATCTTTTCCTCCCAGATGAGGGTGGTGGTTGCTGATATCAGCTTTGGTTGTGAACCATGAGAGCGCAAAGTTCACCCACTGTCCCTTACTTCAATGACAGGGTTATTTACGTAGGTTTCACCCCTGAGCAGTAATGTAAGGGTCCGGCAAGAAATGCAGGCTCTCAGATCTGATAAGATCATGCCTTGCAAAGGCATTGTCATTGTCAATTGCTCACTTCCCCTTGGAGACTCCGAGGCCCAAGCAGGGCTGTGGTAAGCTTTGCCACGTCTTCTCTTGCTCTGGACGGTCAATGTGCTCCCAGTGGTGCTGGATCCTTGGTGCATAAGCAGGAAACTTGATGTAGTTTTATTACATTTTGGATGGGGGGTGGGGGATGGGATGGAGGTCTCTTTCTTTCGATCCATCACTTGTCCTGTTTGCTGGCTCGGTTGGTATAGTTGAGTGCTTCTCCTTTACGGCGCTCTTCTTCCTCAAAGTTTGTGGGTGTGTGGTTTGGTGTCGACCTCTGTGTTTGGGATTCCCCACAGCTATCTGTGAATGCAGCACTGGTCACCACAGTCTGCGGAGAGGGGGGCGGGGATGGGGGGAGCTCCACATGCTTCCTGGCTATCACCCACAGCCCGAGGTTCCACACATCCTCTCTAGCACACAAGGAGCAGAGTCCTCAGCCCTTCGCTGTCTGTAACCGGCTGGAGGGGGGCTCACTTTGGGTACCCCTTGACACAGTCCATTGCTGGTGGCCTTGGGGGCACTCCTGTGTCCCATATACACCCCAGGCAGCCTCAGAGCACTCCCTAAGACTTCTTGTGCATCATGGTTTCTGGCTATCTTGGGTCACCTTCTTGTTTTCCTGTGCTAATATGGCTGGTTGGTAATTTTTAAAATACTTTCTATAATTTCGAAGGATTGAGGGCGAGTGGTGGTGGCTACAGCCAGGGCTCAGTCTGCTACCTTAATCCCATCTTCCAGCATGCCTTCGGTTTGCAGTTTGCAGGAAAAACTGAGTGATAGTTCCAGTTTTGCGGTTGGAAGAAGCTGAGTTCAAATCCTGGTCCTTCTGTGCCCTAGCCCTTATCTGCAACACAAGCCTGGTTAGCATCTATGTGCAGAACCCTTGGCACCATGCCAAGTGCTCAAGACAGGTAACCCCTACACAAATGTCTGTTTCTTTCTCTTGCCCTTTTGGGCAATCCATTTCTGTTAGTGAAAATGATTATAATATTACGATGGTAAAATGGAGCATCCTTTCATTTTGTTTGACTCTGAACCATTAAAAGAATGGAATTTAAAAAAACATGGCTGGTGCTCATTTTCAAGTGTGTGTGTGTAGCTGAAACGTGATGACCCCAAATCTAATCATTAAATTGTTTAATCAAAACTACTTAATTCAAGTTTTAATCGAAAACATTTCCACTTAAGTGAAAATCTTTCCTTTGCCTTACTTTCAGAATGCATTGGGGTGGGGAGGGGCGCCAAATTAGCAAACTCTGTATGCCTCATGGGAGAAAACTCCTAATAAATCTTGAAGTTCTAATATTCATGGGTAGCTCTTAAATTGTCCATAGAGAGGACAGGTCGGAGAGAAACCATGGCAGGAGGGGTGAGTCAGGTTTCCGCGAGAGGCCACAGTATTTGTTGGAGCCCAGACATTCTTGGGATATTTGTGGTTACTGAGGAATGGTGGAGCATCTCACTTTAATAATCAGAAGATCACTCATGAAAAGAAAGAGCCATATTATTGTCTGGCCAATGTTTGTGCTACACTCAAAGAGGTTTGTGCTATGCAATGGGCATTTCCATATAGGAAAAAAATAGCCATGAATGTGACAACCACAGAGTAGTGTGTGTCCGACTCCCAGGAATGTTAACTCTGGCTCACGTGGAAGATCTCCTCAGTGTTTTTGTCTGAGGTCAAAGGGACAGGGGAGGAGTTCGCTTCTGTTAAGCATTTTTATGCAGATGTGTTTGTGGCATTTGCTTTTAACCTTTCATTTGATTTTAACCATTGTAATCGTGGAACCCCTGTGTTCCCCCCGAATCTACACATTAAGTACATCAACTTTCAACTCTGCAAGCTACAGAGGATCCCCGATCCTGGCCTTATTGCTTCTTTTTGTGCATGCCTGCTTCCGGATTTGGAAGGCAGATGGCAGTTCTGGTATTGAGGCAAATCAGCTGGGGTTAATTTTTGCCGTTTGAACTTTTGGGTGTGTATCTCTGACTGAAGACTTACAGAGAAAAAAGAAGGGAAAATTACCTCATTTTTTTATTGCCAAATTTTAAAACTTTAGTTGTTTAAATGTGGTCACATTGTTGAAAATCCTCAATTTACAATTCTTAGATTCTTACATCCTTCCAGAATCTTATTTTTTTCCCTCTTTTAAACAAGATGTGGCTGATCACACACACTGTTCTGTATTTTGCCAGTTTCTTTCACACATTTTCACATGAAGATTATCATTACCATCATCATCATTACCATCATCTAAACCATGATCACCACCATCATCATCACCACCATCATCATCACCACCATCACCATCATCACCACCACCATCATCACCACCATCACCACCATCACCATTAGCTCCATCATCATCATCATCACCATCATAACCATCACCAGTATCTTCTGCTCCTTCGACTGCTAGGAATTTAACATGGAGACCTAGTCCCAGGTGAGCAGAAATACACACACACAAATGTTCAGGGCGGCACTGACGGGCATCACAGAGACCTGGAGTCCCTTCAGTGTTCTTCCAGTGAGGACGGAGCCGCCATGAGAAACAATGTGCTGGATCGCCACGTGCTGCTACGGGAGAGCTTTTAAGTGGGAAGGGTGAGTTACAGAACATCATCATGGTATAATCCACTTATTAAAATGAAGAGGAGGAGAAATGACTATGTATGTGAGATATGAGGAAATCTGAGCCACTTTGTGGTGGCCTCTGTCAGCACAGTAATGTAGTAAGGAAACCCCAGCCGAGAATCTTAAAATAAAATTAAAAATCAGCTTAAATCTTTACTGAAGTTTTTTGACAAGGCATCCACAGGGAATTCCATTTAAAACACACAGCTAAGCCTCCGAACTCCTTTGTCCAGATCAACTTCCCCAGAAGTTGGCAAAATACAACCTCTGACTTCAATGTCCAATCTCATATTCTCTACAGACCCCCAGTCCCTACTAGAATCGCCGCTGATATTTTCATAGAAATTAACAAGCTGATCCTAAAATCCCTATGGAAATGCAAGAGACCCAGAATAGCCAAAATAATGTTGAAAAAGAACAAAATTGAAAAACTCACATTGCCTGATTTCAAAATGTACTACAAAACCACAGTAATTGAGGCAGTGTAATGTTAGCATAAGGATAGGCATATTGATCAATAGAATAGAATTAACAGTCTAGATATAAACCCATATGTTTAGGGTCAGCTGTTTTTGACAAAGGTGCTAATACATTCAATGAGAAAATAATCATCTTTTCAACAAAGAGCTCTGGGACAACTCAGTATCCACATGCAAAAGAATGAAGCTGGATTCCTACCTACAAAATACACACACACACACACACACACACACACACACACACACACACACAAAACGCCTCAAAATGGATCATAGACCTAAATGTAAGAGCTAAAATTATAAAACTTTTAGAAGAAAACATAGGTTTACATCTTCATGACCTTGAATTAAGCAATGGTTTCTTAAATACGACACCAAAAACATAAATGACAAAAGGAAAAACAGATGAATTGGATTTCATCAAAATTAAAAAATTTCGAGCCTGAATGACATCATCAAGAAAGTGAAAACACAAATCACAGAATGGGAGAAAATATTTGCAAATCATATATCTTATAAAGGGCTTTCATCTGAATTAAATAGAGAACTCTTACAAGTCAACAACAGAAAGACAAATAAATGAGCAAAGGATGTGAATAGACCTTTTTTTTTATATCAAAGAAGATATAAAAATGGCCAATGAGCACTTGAGAAGATGCTCAACATCGTCTGTCATTGGGGAAATGTGATTTCAAAACCACGAGATACTACTTGACACCCTCTAGAAGAGATGATGTAAAAAATACAGACAGTCACAGTTGGTGGCGAGGGTGGAGCTGGAGCATTCGGACATTGCAGTGGCGTGTAAAATAGTGCAGCCACTTTGGTTCGGCAGTCCCTCCGAATTGTAAATGTCAAGTTATCACGCGACCCAGCAATTCCACTTCGACATATACACCCAAGAAAACTGAAAACGCGTTCACAGAAATGCTTGTACCCAGACAATCAGCGAAAAAGGAGAAAAATCCAAATGTCCATCAACGGATGAATGAATGAAATATCTAATGCGGTATATTTATTATTAGGCAATAGCAAAGGATGGAGTACTGACAGGTGCTAGAACATATTTTCAGGGGATGAATCTTGAAAACATGCAAAGTAAAAGAAGCCAATCACAGAAGCCACATTTTGTATGATTCCATTTGTATGAAATTGGCAAAGCTATGGAGACAGAGGGTAAATTCGTCATTGTCAGGGGCCAGGAGTGGGACAAGTGGAGAGTGACTACTAATTAGCACGAGATATCTTTTGGGGTGACAAAAATGTTGTAAAGGCAGAGGAGTGCTGAATTTTACACAATTCCATGAATATACTAAAAACCATTGAATTGTGTACCTTAAAATGGTGAATTTTATGATATATGAATTATAACTCAATAAACCAGTTGTGTTTAAAATATGGTGAGATTTGTCAACCGTTTATTGCTCCCAGATTCTGTCACAGTGAAGAGGGGTACACTCTCCTAGGCTGAAAGGACTTCATCCATTTTCTTCTGCTCGTGGAGTTTTGTTTTTTACATTCATGTCTCTGATCCATTTGGAATTATCCTGGTTCTGTGAGGAATGGGTCCAACCGTACAGTCCCATGTGTCTGTCTACTTGTATGCCGCTCCATTAGCATGCTCTCATTTTGGGGGTGCTCTTGCTGAACCTGACTCCTGCCCTGGTTGCTCTCTCCTCTGCGGGAGACAGCATTCTATTTAGCACCTTCCCTTAGAGAAAGTATCAAATTGCTTCTCAGGCTTTTGATTACAGCCAGTTTTTATCTCAGTAACCAATAATTTTACAGTGATTAACCAAACAATTAACTCTGAACACTGCCTCCAGGATTTAAAACTACGTAACTATGAGCTTGCCCCTTATTTGGGGACACCATGGCATTGAAGCCAGATCACTGCTGTCGTCCGTTTATGACTTGCTAGGATTCACATATTGAAACCTACCCCTCAAAGGAATGGTGTTTGGAATTGGGGCCTTTGTGGGCTGACTGGGTCACAAAGATGGAGCCCTCGGGGACAAGGTCAATGTTCTTATAGAAGACACCCCTCAGAGCTCCGGGGCCCCTCCCTCCAAGTGAGCATTTAATGAGAAGCCAGCCACCCAGAAGCGAGCCCTCACTCAAAATGCTGGCGTCCTAATCTCAGACTTCCAACCTCTATAACTGTGAGAAATAAACTTCTGTTGTTTAAACACCGCCCAGTCTGCGGTATTTTATTACATCAGCCTGAAAGGATTAACACAATCTTTTAAGAGGATCTACAAACCAAAATGAACTCAAGGCCACCCAATTGAACACTGGCTGATTTCACGCAGCGGCATTTTTAGGTCAGGGCACTGTCAGAGTGAACAGGTGGGACTCTTCGTTTCGGCCAGCTCCGTTTACATCGAATGTTTATTGAGTTTCGGCTGTGTGCTGGGCAGTGTGCCGGGGCCTGACGGTGTCCGCTGGCATATGCCGTGCTGTGTGGAGTTGATGTCCAGGCATTTGGGCTGTATCTGTACCTCACAAGCCCAGCGAGGGTGCTAGAGGTATGCCCTTTGTCTACCACATTTTGGTCTTGTAAAAAAATTTAAAAAACAAAAAACACACAAAAAAACGGAGTGACTTTAAAATGGAGTTAGAGCTGCCATCCCAGAGGACCGCCTTGCATGTCTTATACCTCAAACCTGTGGAATATTAAAATAGGACAAAATAACCTTTGGAATGGGCCTAATGCAGCATTGGATCTCAAGCAAGTGTTTTAAAAGATAAAAAGAAAGCAGATGTTATGACTACCAGACTGAAAATTAAAAACACTCTTTAGAATTAGCATCACAATGTCAGCTCCTCTGCACCTATAGGAAAGCCTTCCTTCTGTGATGTCATCAGTGGGGTAACGGTGTGATTGGTCCCCTGCCCTTGCCTTCACCTCCAAATGGAAAGGCCATTTGGGCTTCTGCCGGAATCAGTGCTTCCCAAACAGCTCTCCTTTTGGATCTCAAATAAATGCTTGTTGCCTCTCTCACTTTGGCCGTTTACTTGTAGGTTAACAGCCAATACTCACATCCGAGCTCAGCTCAGTACATGAGACTCAGAAAACCACCGACTTCTGCATTTGCACTGACGTGATGTGATCTCTCTCAGATGCCTGAGGAGCAAGGCGTGAACCCCTGGCCTCACAGTTTTGAGATGCAGGCCGAATTCCTGACTTCATTTCGAATAGCGATAATAAGAGCTGGCATTGATCTGGGGCCCACTGAGGGCCAGGCAGCGCCATAAGCACTTCCCATAGTTTCATTCATTTGAACCTCACAGCCACTCCCTTCGGTGGCGGGTGCTGATGTCATCTCCTAGGGACATAAGGGGACAATGTGAACACACATGCCCCACTGGGTGCAAAAGGAGGGTGACACAGCCCTCTGGGCTCTGGGGCTCCTTCCCTGGTGGGGTTCAACTAAGTCCTGGGATACTTTTATGAATGGGAAACCCCAGCATGATATGACCTTGCGTGAACCCTCCCACTGTGGGGTCCAGGCCAGGCCGCGGGGCCAACAGGAAGCTGTTCATGGAAAGGAACATCCAGAGGGGACTGCAGACGTCCTTCTCCTCTTTCCCAAGAGAATTCTGTGCCTTCGTGGCCATTCTCAGTGACCCTACAGATGAGCAGGGTCGTAGTTGAACCCCTTCCGGACATGTGGACAGCTCTGGGGTTTCAACAAATTGAATTCACAGAGCTTTTAATGAGCACCCGCTGTATGCGTGTAATGTTAGGCACAATGATGCTGAGTGAGCAGAACCCACCAGGCAGAAAGGAGGCAACAGACACCTCACCAGGGAGACATCTCAATTAGGCCAGGTGCTGGCAAAGCAAGGAGAAGGAGGCCCAGGGGAGCCCCCCACGTCCTCCCTGGGGAGACCACCTGTGCTGAGCACTTTTTCCAGAGGGGAGAGATAGAGCAGAGGCTGACGGAGCTGGGGTGCACAAGGAGATGACCGTAGCTTCGTGGCTGCCTGGAGTGGAGCAGGGGCTGGCCCCCTGGGATCAACCCCATTTGTGTGCTAGTTTTTTTTTTTTTTTTTTTTTGTCATGCATTTTGCAATTTTTCTTTATAAGAAGGCAAGATTTAAACATCTGAAATACTTGCTGAGACCATGCAGCTGGCAAGCAGTAGAGCTAGAACTTGAACCCGTCTTAACAAGATAGGATACTGTCTGTCTGTCTGTCTGTCATCATGTATTTCAGCGCAGTTCACAGTTCTTGGTAAAAGACACTACTGGGGAGATCTTGGTGCCTCACCCTACATTTCCCTTTGGACTGAGGTATTTTCTTCCTTCCCTTTCCCCCAATTTTGCCGTGAGCAAGTTGGATGTGTTTAGAAATTTTGCTTGATTAACCCGGAAAGAATATTTTTAAAACGATTTCTCTATTATAGCAGTAACAGAGAAATAACTGGGAAATGGAGAAAAAGGGGACAAGATCACCACAAATTTCACTATGGAAGAAGCCAACGTTATCATTTCGAGGTCTTTCTTTCTTGTCATTTTTTCCTGGGTGGCGGTCCCTCCATGCACTCACCATGATGAGCGTTTTAATGCATTTGATAATCTTTGCTATACTAAACACTGCAATCATCTTTTTTTTTTTTTTTTCATAGCGCTTTTTAAATATGTGGAATTATTCCCTTAGAGTTGGTTCCCTAGAAGCAGGATTACTGTGACAGAGTGGCCTAACGCTCAGTATTTATAACCCCAACCCTCTCCCCAAAGAACAGAGTATGACTGATTTTTTTTAATATCATCATTGTACCATTTCATTTTACTTGAGGGAGTATTAAATTAAGGAACTATCTTACTTATATGATTTTTACTTCCCCAGACAAAGGTTCTTCTTTCTTCACCAGGCCAGCGTTTGCCTATTGACCATCCTGTCTCTCGAGCATGGTTTCTGTTGTAGATTTTTAATAGTAAACTCTGGGAAAGAACAGAGCATCTCACTCCAGCTCTTCTGTCTCCTCAGGCTGTATCCCCGGGGTCTAGCTCGGCACACAGTAGCTATTTTGTCTTTGTAGAATGGATGAGCAATAAATAAATGAATTTTTGGAAGAGTAGCTAAGTCAAAGAAAGAATTCATCTTTGTAGGTCTGTATTTCTGTGTTTCTCTTCTGCTGCTACAGACAATTCATGGAGGGATTGGTTTTGATTTCCTCTCTGGTTTTTCCATCTCATGCGACAGGATCATCCTACCTTTTAGTTCCCACGTGTCTGCCAAGCTTATTATATTCCGAGTAGGTGTCCCCTGTCCAGTTGGAAGGGAACAGCCTGGGAAGCAAAGGGCAGGCATTGATGGCAGGTGCTCAGGGTCCAAGTTCCAGCCCCACTGTTCAGAGCTGAGCGGGAACAGCTTCTCGAACCACCCAGAGCACTTGTCACATCATGGAAAGTGCTGATGAGAAGCCCTGCCTGGCATGGTGGGTGTTGGGAAGAAGGTGGATTTTTTATAGTATAAGAAATGGTGCCAGTAAATGGCACCAATCACTGCTATACTAAGTATTATCACAGACATTTCACTTTGTCTCTCAAATTCTGGGACATCTCTGCCAATTGTTATCCCAGGAGCTTTTTTTGCTCTCTGTCCTTTTTTCCGGAGCAACCGAGTCAAGACTCGGTCTACCCAAGAGCAAAGAGTCGCTTCAATTTAATACCATCCAAAAACCAGTTCGTTAAATCAGGTTGAAAGTAGTCAGTTTTGTGCTGGATACACTTCCTATTTCAGGTTTTTTTCCCCCCTTTAATTTAAGTATCAATATAACTTGATGAGAGAGAAAAAAAAAAAGATACTAGAAATGCAGAAAAATACAAATAGAAAAAAATCTCCAATCCTTTCACGGGCTGAAGGCAATGGCTGATCTCATTTACACATATCCCTCAGGTCATGACAAAGACAGACAGACTAAATTTTTATAAACAAAAATAATAGACTGTACTCATTAGAAACCATTCTCCCTCCCCTCCAAAGCATTTTAATCACATAAATCTACCAACCTGGAATAAATTCTTTCACTTTGCATATTTTCAACTCATGTCAACCAACATTCTGTGTTCTGTACTTTTTCCATGTCGTTTAACTGTCTGTGCCCCATATTCCACTCTTTAGCTTCATGTCATATAAGTGTTTTTCGTGCTTCTCCATCGTCTTCATTTTTATTGGTTGGAATGGCCACGCAGAAGTCCTCATATTGAAATACCCAGAGCTCAGACCATTATAACAAATTGTCACTGACTGGGTGGCTTCAACAACAAACATTTACTTCTCACAGTTCTGGAGGCTGGGAAGTTCAAGATCAAGCTGCTGGCGGGTCCTGTTCTTGGTGCGGGCCCGATTCCTGGTTCGTAGATGGCCATCTTCTCCTTGTATCCTCAGGTGACAGAGAGGGAAGTCAGCTTTCTTGTGTCTCTTCTGTAAAGATCTCTTATGTCTCTTCTTCCAGCATGGGGTCTCCTCACTCACGACCTGATCACCTCTCCAAAGCCCCGCGTCTAATACTATCACACTGGGGATTAGGGCTAAAGCATAGGAATTTGGGGGGACATGGATATGCGATCCACAACAGGTATTAAATTGGAAGTCAGAGCAGCGGAAATTCTGTGGGCTCTGGGCTCAGAAACACTCTGGCCTCTGCCACTTGCCAGCTCTGTCACTTCAAACAGTGTCTTCACCTTGACCTCGTCTGTGAAGGGCAGCCATGACAACTGCTCATTACTGTGAGCGTCAGAGTAAATGACACAAGTCAGCGCCAGTCACCTAGGCATTTTCTGGACTGTAAGCCACCTCCTAATCCCTGATGATGGCCGTTTACCTGGCTGGTGGGTTCTTCCGTCCGCTGTCGTAGGCGACTCTGCAGGGCGCCATGTCAGAAATGTCTCATTTTTTGTTTGTACCACATTATTTTCCACAGGTAAACTTCTAGGAGAAATACCATGGGGGAACTGGCAGAACCTCCCCTGGGTCTTTTATGTAATATCATACTTTCTTTCAGAAACAGTCACACCATTAACAACCCCTCCCACAATGACAGAAGCACCCACTTCACCACACTCTGGCCAGCCACGGACATTAGAATTCACTCAATTTTTCACTGTGTCGGGTGGCTACAAAATGGCATCTTCTGATTAACTGTATTGTTTATTTCTAAGGAGAATAGCATTTCTGGGTGTGATCCCCCCCGCCCCGTGTGATTTATTTGTGGGTATAACCGCCCATCCATCCTTCATGAACAAAAATATGTTTCCGGCGATCAGGTGAGGATAGGGACTTTGCTGGCGTGAGGAACGCACGCCTCTGTCGCTGGAGCACTGTCCCCGTGAGCCGGGGCCCCTGCTGGAGGCCACCGCTGTCTGTGCTTTCTTTTGTGAAGCTGGCCTGTCCGAGCAGCCCAGCGTCGTGGGGCTGAGCACTAGCCATCTGGAGCCGGTGAGGAACTACCACCGAGGGTCACCCTGGGGGTCATGTCGCCCTTCACATCCCCCAACTTCTGCATCTTCCCTGAAGAAATCAAGGGTTGGATTTCACCGTAATTCGACCCACAGATGACAATTGCTGCTGAAACTCTAGAACTCTAACTGGCAAAGAAAGAATCGAAGGCCAGTGAACCCCGGGCTACAGAGGGCAAGACTCAGTGCCAGGAGGATGTCGCCTCTCAAGAGGGGTGGCCCCGTCCCCTGCTGCTTGGGCCACGTGGGCACTCGGTGGAAGATGGCACAGGCGGGTCGCTAAACAATCATGAGCAGGTCAGTAACACCCTAACGTGTACTTTCGTTTGTTCTGCAGTGAGCTGTAGGTTGACGGATATATTTTTACTTTTTGCTACTCTACTGAATGTAATGAAAAAATTCATGGCATGCAAATAAAACAGTGTCTTTTCTAAGATGTACAGAGGGTGCCACAGATTTTGAATTGACAGATAGCATTTTCCTTCCATTGTACGTGTTTTCTTTGGTGGGGATGAGAGAATTAAATATATATAATAATATGTTTATATGTAATATATATGTGGAAGAGGCCAACATTTACAGCTTATAGAAATAAAGTCAATGTCGTATTACCTCTTCATTGTCCTATATTTGTAGGAAAACACAAAAACAGTGGAAAGAGAATTTTATTCTGATTGTCAGGTCAGGAGGGATCATTTAACAGCTATTGTTCTAGAAGAAAAGATAATAGTGACAAATAGTATAAATACATCCCCTTGCTTCAAGTTTAAGTCTTCTTAGGATGAAAAGACAGAGTGGACTCAGAACTGACAGACAAAGGAGGGCTCTCTTTAAGAAAAGGCCACAGTGAACTGTTGGTGTAAGTGACATGGCTTTTATAGACGTCACTTTATAATATTCACGGGATTCTGTTTTAGGACTTCCCCAAAGAAAAGAGAAAAATAATTTTTGTCAGTTTTCCTGTCAAATAATTTGTTTCTCTAACAAACTACAGAAATGACGTTTAGAGACTGAGTTATTGGCAACTGAAAATATTTTTCTTAAAGATAGCTGAATATGTGAAACGGTGTTTCTGAAAGTATTCCTCTGTAAATAGAATATTAAATTGAAAGTGATCTTCAAGGACTACATGATTTTTTGATTCCACTGGGTTTAAATATTTTTTTAACCAAATATTTCTTCACATAATGAACCTTAACTTATTGCCCACGTCCAGCACATTTAAATAACAGGCTATGTGGATATTAATATTTATCGCTACCTGGAATATGTCCTGGAATATGTATCATCGCACGGCCTCATTGTAAGTGTTTCTTGTATTCTTGAATATCTCCACGTGTACCAGATCCATAACCCCAGCCACTCATTACATGTATAGTCTCCTGTGACTAGTTACTACTTCTGACTGACCCTCTCCCAAAACCAAACAAGCAACACCAGACAATCTTTAAAAAGTTAAGTAAATAACTGTGCTTTTGGTTTCCCCCTCCTCTTTTAGTTATATACTTTATTAAGCATATTCACTTTGCATTAAAAGCAGGTGAGATGCCTGTTTGTAGTTTACACACACACACACACACACACACAGACACACACACACGCACACACACACTCTCATACACACACACCCAGGTATACAGAAAATTTTCATTGCTTTATAGGAAAATAATGATACATTATAATAAAGAACAAAAAGGAATTCATTTGAAACTGAGTATTCTAATGTTCTATTATTATTTTTCTACTAGTTTACTTACTTGATATAGTAATACTTTATTGCAATAGAATAATTTAGGGGGTTATATTTTTTAAATGAATTTTAAATCTGTATAAGCAAAATATTTAAAGCTGTGATGTTTTACTGTATAAAAGAATAGAATTATGGACAATTGTTGATCAATAGGCACAAATAAATAACTGAATAATCACAAATAGTATAAATACATTCCCCTGCTTTAAGTTTAAATCAGAGGTCACCAGTTCTCAAATACAAAACTGTAGTATTTTGGCAAAAAAAAAAAAATTACTATAAAAGTAAAAATTTGCCTCTAAAAAGAAGTGTCTGATGGTGGGGAGGCGGGGCTTCTGCCTTTTACATGATATATTTCTGTATTATTTAATTTTCTTTCAATGAGGATGTGTTCTTTTATTTGTTATGCAATTCCTTTAAAGTTTTAAAGAAGAAAAATATTTTCTAACCCTGTCACTAATTCCTTCCCAGCCCATCCTTAACACTTATCATTAGCATTTTGATCTTTTTTTTCTTTCAATTAAAATACATGTAATATATTTTACACATATATTCTTTTTATAATTTCAGGAAATTAAATGAAGTTGGCAGGTTAAATTAAGTGCATATTCATTGACTGACATTTTCCCATAATGTCCATCCAACAATTTGATTAGACCAGACCCGTCAGTTCTTGGGGTCAACAGCAGTGGACATTCACTGTCCCCGCGACTTAAGAGAATCAGATTCAAAACTGAAAACACCACCACAGTGAAAACATAATAATAGGACTGAGAGTCTTGGCTTTTATTATGTCACTTCCTCCACATACATTCCATTATCTGAAAATCAAGTTAGAATAAAATCACCTGTGCAATTTCAGAGGCACCCTGTATCCTGGGTTCTACCTTCTCCATGTCACTTAACTTGGGCTTAAAGGTTAACTGTTTTTATTTACATTCCTAACGTAAATGAAAGAGGTAATTTTATATCTGCTCAGGTGTGCACACACACCCACACACGTGCACGCACACATGCATACACACATGCGCACATGTGCACACACACATCCATACACACACATGCACACACACACACACACACACACACACGTCTTCTATGGAGATAAGGGAGATACTTGTTTAACTCTGAAAAGTGACCAATGACATAATTAAGTGCCCCTTCTCATGAAGGATGCCGCCCTTGATTCTATCTCCTTCTCACGCCTGCCAGCGGCCTTTCTCCCTCTTGCCGGCTCTCAGATGTCCCAAGGTCTCTGAATGTGAATAATTAATGGAGACCATTACGTGTGATGGGAAGTAAAGCCACCTTATTCACATCTACAACCACTTACACATGAAACCCTTTTCCGATTTCTATTTCCAAAAATACACAGGGAAACAAACAAACAATAATCTCCACGCAGGCGCAGTGATCTTGCGCTGGTGTTTTGGCAACGATGCCAATTGTACGTGATACGCATCCACGTCCCTGGATTTCTCCATCGCTTGCTTTGGAATGGCGAAGGTCATGGCTTACAGTGAGCTGCCACAGCATCAGGGCCTTTACCGTAAGCGGCTTCTCCGCCTTTCCACAGGGCAGGAATCTTCCGTGCCGATGGCGGACCTCGCTCAGTATGACGTGTGGCAGGCCCTGCGTTTAGGGCGATTAATCAATTAACTTCTCCCAACGGTGTTGTTACGAACAATTTCGAACATACAGTAAAGCTGAAAAACCTGAGCCGTGCACATCCACCCACCCCCCACCTAGTGTCCACTATTAACATTTTCTAAAATTTCTCACTTGCATTTCTCTCCGTCTATCCATTCCTCCATCCGTCCATCAACCCATCATTTTGAATGCATTTCAGAGTAGGTTAGAAACACCTGTACACCTCACCCTCAAATATTTCAGCAGTCATGTTACTGAATATTGTTTACAGGTTTTTTTAGGTAAAACTCATGTAAAGGAAAAAGTACATATCTTCATTGGATCCTTTGATATATTTTGAAATAACACCAGTATAATGAAGACACCGTCAAGAAATGGAGCCCTCACCCAGACGGTGTCCTCATGCCTCCTGCTAAACCTTAAGCCTGTCCCTTCCAGGAGCCACTCGCTGTTCCTTTTTTTTTTTTTCACCCATAGATTAGAATCATTTTGTGCAATCACTCAGCATCATGGTTCCGGATTTCTAGCCGTTATTTCCTGGATCAGTAATTTATTCTTCCTTATTGCCAAGTAGTAACTAAACCACAAACCTAGTTTACCCATGCCGTTGACGGACACCTGCAGTATTTATAGTCTGCAAATACTATAAATCATGTTGCTATGCACATTCTTGGATAATCTTTTAGATATATTTCTCTTGGGTGAATATCTAAGAATAGAACTGTGGATCATAGGGTAGGTATATGTTTAGTTTGATAAGAAACCACCAGACTTGTTTGCAAAGTGGTCGTTACTATTTTACACTTGAATCAATAAGGCATCAGTGTTCTGGTTGCTCCGTAACCTTCTTGAGTCTTTTGAAATTTCAGTGATTCTGGTGGGAGTGTAGTGGTGTCTGTTGGTGGTTTTAATTTACACTTCCGTGGTGACTAATGGTGAGTTCTTTAAATATCTTCCACTATTCAAATCTTTGCCCATTTTTAACTGGGTTGTTTGTCTTTTATTATCAAGTTATAGATACCATTTCTTTTTTGGATATATGTTTTCCAAATATTTTCTTCTAGTGTGCAGCTTGCCTATTATTTTAAATGGTAGACCAATCTTTCGATGAGCAGAATTTAAAGTTTTGGTGAAGTCTACTTAGCAATTTTTCCCTTCATGGTGTTATTTTCTGTGTCCTAAGAAACTTTTATTTATTCTCAAGTCATGAAGAAATTCTCCTGTTTTTTTTTTTTTTTTTCTAGAAGCTCTATAGTTTTAACCTTTATGTTTTGATCCATGGTCCATCTCAAATCAATTTCTGTGTGTGGTGAGAAATAGGGCTTGGGTGTCTTTACTCAAGGTGGATGGCCAGTTGTTCCAGCACCATTGGTTGAAAAGACTTTGCTTTTCTCATTGTATTGCTTTGGTACCTTTGTCATCAATTGGATGTATAAGTATGAGCCTATTTCTCAACTCTTTTCTATTCCATGGGTCTGTCTATCTATACCAATATCACACTGTCTTGATTACAATAGCTTCAGGTTACTTTGGATATTCTAAGTTCTTTGAATTTCCATACAAATTTGAGAATAAGATTGTCAATTTCTATTTAAAAACAAAACAAAACAAAACAAAACAAAACTCTCCTAGAATTGTGGCTGGGATTCCATTGTATCTAAGATAAAACTGGGGAGAACTAATGTCTTAATGTTGATTCCTCTCCTCCATGAACATGGTCTGTCTCTCCCTTTACACAGGTCTGGTTTAATTTCTCTCAGCAGTGTTTTAGAGTCTTCAGGATAAAGCTCTTGTCCGTCTTCTGTTAAATATATTTCTAAGCATGTAATTTTTATGCTATTGTAAATAAATGAATTTTTTATTTTCCACCCAGCGGCAGCTATGATGTCATTCGCTTTTGTGATGTGAATATCTGGAAGCCAACCGCTCAGTGTTTTCCTTTTAAAAAATGCTGCCGTTTGTGACAACATGGGTGGATCTTGAGAGTTTCATGCTAAGTGAAAAAAGTCAGACAGAAAAAGTCAAGAATCATATGATTTCACTCATATGTGGGATATAAAACTAAAAGTAACAAACAAACATGACAAACAGAGACTCATGGACATGGACAGTGGATTAGTGGTTACCAGAGGGAAGGGGTGGGGGATGGGGGAGGTAGTTAGGGGTAAAGGGAAGTCAAATATTTGGTGGCGGAAGGAAATTTAACTTTGGGTGGTGAACCTACAATGCAATATACATATGATTATTAAATTGTATACTCAAAACCAATTTGATTTTATTAACCAATGTTGCTCCAATAATTTTAATTTTTTAAGAAGCTTGATTTATTCATCCCTTCAAAAGCTGAGATGGGATGAGTTTGGCCTCAGCCTGAGAGCTAAGGGACCAAAATTCAGCCCCAGTTTGCCTCCTACTGGTTGTTTAAACTTGGCCAAAAAATAGTAGAATTCTCTCTTTATTTCTGCCGTCACTGAACACAATGAGAATTTAACTCATCATTATTGCAGTCTTTTCTGTAATATCTATAGATATTAACTCTGGTTTAATAATACATTTGTAAATCTGGTAGAATCCTTAAATTTTCTGCCCAGAAAAATGTATACACACACATGCACACACACACACACAGACAGTCCTATGTGCAAATTTAGCATGTGCAGGAAACCTCTGAAGCCTGTTTGTCAGCCTTTCGGGGTCCACAGACCTCCTAATCATGAACCCCAGTTCTAAAGTGGAAGCTTCATGAGGGGAGGGACTGACTTCCTTCCCTTCTGTACCTTTGGGATTGAGGGAGAGCTGATGAGTCTGAATCCCATGCACAGCAGAGGGACGATTTGGCTGGACCACCAGCTCTCCCACCAAAGCCCCTGCTTCTCTGTCGCTGTCCGTGAGGTCAGCCTGGCAGTTCTCGTCAGGCAGCGTGCTGGGCCCCCTGAAGGTGATGACCCTGCTTCAGAATCCCCCCAGGGTGCACTCTGCTGCCTGGCGTCCTTGCAGTCAGCCAGACTTCGGCGCCAGCCCCACGCAGAAAGTACCTCCAGCAGGGGACACAGGTCCCAGTGTCTGCCGGGCTTGGTGACATTGGCGGCACATCAGGGCGACTACTCTCTCTTCCTGAAGCCTCAGGTTTATGTCACGTGCTCTTCTTTCTGACAATTCGCATGAGCAGCACCAGCAGCAGTGGTGATACTGTGTGTGCTTCCGTCCACCCAGGTGCCAGGGACATGGGCAGCAAACTGTCCACGCCAGGCAGTGACCCCACAGCACAGTGCCCTGGGACAGAAGACATTCACACTGCGTACAAGCAGGGCAACCCCGGCAGGGCCCGGCACCTGCTCAGAGAGGCTTGTGACGAGAGCACGTCTCAGCTGGAAAAGGTAAGGTCATAGCTGACCCATCCGGCCAGGACTGGGCCTTTGGGATGGATGCATGCTTGTCGCTCACGTTTCCTGCTTGTCGTCATCATCATCATCGTAACGGGGATTTTTATTATGTTCTGGAAAGGCCTTGTTTCCCATTTAAATGTACAGGTGCCAGTCCTTTCTAGTCAACTTCTCAACCTGTCATCACCTAAGGTCACCACCACTCCACCTTCCCAGACAGCAAGGGAAGGGTAACCGACATGTGGGAACAAAATGCCAGTCCGAAGGTTTAATCTACAGTCTCCTCTTTTATATCTTTTTTTCCATGATAAAAATAGCACATGCTCAAAAAATGAAATTTAGAAATACATAAAAGTAGAGGGAAAAAGAACGAGAAAGTAAGCATAATTCTAATAAATTCCGACAATCCACCTAACAGTTTTCATGCATTTTCTTCCAGCCCACTGATCTGAGTGTACCTCGGGCGCCATTGCTGTTTCTCATTTACATATGGTCATATCATGTGTGTAGTTTTGCATAATGAGTTTGCTCACCTAATATTATATCGACAATTTTCTGTATGAGCATAAATTTCTTCTATGCGTCTCCTTGAGAGGCCGCATGACATTTCGTCTGGTGGAGAGGCCGTATCGTAGCCAGCTATTCCATTTGGTTGGCTCTTTGGGTTATTTCTAATTTTTTACTAATATAAATAATATCTTATTGAGTGTTTTTGCCTAATCCTTTTCTTACTGTAAGGGTACCTTAGCAAGGGTTCACAGGAGTTGTGAATGTGGGTATAAACATTTTTAAAGTTTTGAAACACATGCCAATCTTTTCTAAAAAGCTGGTAGAGATCAACCCTGTGACCCCCCAACAACTGGAGAGGACCCTGTCACATCTTGTCCTTGGGGAGGACGGCTTCTTATTGGTTGTTATCCTGGAAGCATTTGTGATGTTTTATTTGCCTTACTTTTAGTGACATAGGTTTAACAGGTCTCCATTTAGCTAGTAGTTAGAAATAATTTAATTCCTAAACCTCCAGCCCGTTCTCAAAAGTTCAAGAGTCTTTGAGATGAAGGGACAAATACGACGTGCTTGGGAATTACTGAGGGGAGGGCATTTTGGATTCCTCCAATTATGAATTCACAGAGGATCTGGCTAAGGGCCACCCTTCCATACAGAGCTGGGCTGCACACATAGCAGGTCAGAGCCATGAGCCCCTCAGGTGGGCATCTGGTGGCCTCCCATAGGGAGGGCCAGTTCTCAGCAGACAGAGCCTGTCATGCCCATATGAGGAGAGCTGGTGCTTGTGCATTCATGGCTTGGCCTATTCACACACTCGTTAGCAGGGCTGCCTTGTGTGAACTGGGTTATTAGTTTAAAAAATCTCATCTGGTTGGACTTTGAGAAGATGTTGAAGAAAAGTATGGATAAATCTGTGTTTTCATAAAAATGTAAAACTTTATCCCACAAGCATACCAGAAATGAGTCGAAGATTCATCACAAACTGAGTAGGAATATAGCTGTTGTTCTTAAGCGACAAATAATTGTCCTTATTTCAAATCAATATGAAATGACGATTTTTTAAAAGAATGACAGGATATGGACAAGAGCAAAGGTAAGCCTACAGAAAATGGAATAGATGTGTTTATAAAAATAAGAGCAGAGCTAGAAAACAAAACAAAGAAGTGGAGTAGACCAAGAAAATGAAGATGTGGTTTTTTGAAAAGACTAGAAAAATTTAAAAGCTCTCTGGTGAGAATGGTCGATAAAAAAGAGAAGAAATAAACTTATCAAGAATATAAAAGAAGCCATCAGTACAGATATCTAAAAAATAATAAGAAGAAAAAGTTTAATGGACAACTTTATGCCAAAATACTTGAACATTTAGATGAAATGGACAAACCAAGAAAAATTCAACTTCCCAAAACTTAAAAAAAAAAAAAAATAGAAGTAGAAGTTATGAATCATCCTCTAACCATGAAGGAAATAAACTAATAATTTAAAACCTTCTGACAAAGTTCTAGATTCACATGGTTTCACTGGTATGTTCTACAAAATACTGTACTCACTCGACCAGAGAATAGAGAAAAAGGGTGCACACCCCAGTTCCTTTGATGAGGCCAGCACTACCTACTACCAAGAGTAGACAGAAACAGGACCATAAATGAAAATGGCAAAGCCTGTGACTAGGCGCGTGCACACACGCACATACACAAACACACTCACAGAAATTCAAATACGCAGTACACATATGCAAAGTTAATTCAACTATGTTAATGCTTCTAGAAAAGCAAAAATATGAAACAGCATTTTTTAACTTTTCAGATTAAACAGTAACTAAACAGTAGCAAAGATACAGGAAATCGTGCATTATTTAATATTGTAGAAACGTGAATTTATGCAGCCTTTTTGGAAGGCAATGTGTCAATGTTTATCAAAATTTTAAATTTTTTCCTTTTTTAAAAAATAATTATTTATTTTTAAAATACAGTTGACATATGATATTGTATTAGTTTCAGGTGTACAGCACCTGACTTTCCAAAGTGATCACCCTGATAAATCCAGTACCCATCCAACACCATACATAGTCATTACAATATTATTGACTATATCCCTTATGATATACTTTACACCCCATGACTATTTTGTAACTGCCAATTTGTACTTCATAATCCCTTCCCCTCTTGAACCATCCCCTCAACCCCCTCATTACCATCTTGCAACCATCAAAATGTTCTCCGTATCTATGAGTTTGTTTCTATTATGTTTGTTCATTTATTTTGTTTTTTAGATTTCACATATAGGTGAAATCATATGGCTTTTGTTTTTCTCTGACTTTTTTCACTCAGTGTAATACTCTCTAAGTTCATCCATGTTGTGGCAAGACTTTTTCTGCTACTTTATCTTCTAAATTGCTGATTCGACCCTCTGCTTCATCTAATGTTGATTTCTCTTAAGGTATTCTTATTTTCAGTTATTGTATTCTTCATTTCTGACTGGTTGTTTTTTATGTTTTCTATCTCCATTTTTATATTTCCTGTCTCTGTTGAAGTTCTCACTGAGATCACTGAGAATTCACATAACCAGTATTTTGAACTCTACGTTGGGTAGGATACTTGTCTCCATTTTGTTTAGCTATTTTTTCATTCTCTTCTTTCGTTTGGGACATGTTTCTTTGTCTCCCCATTTTGGCTGCCTCCCTGTGTTTGTTTCTATGTATTAGGTAGGGCTGCTGTGACTCCTGGTCTTAGTGGAATGGCCTTATGTAGTAGACATCCTGTGGGGCCCAGTGACACAGTCTCCCTGGTCACCTAAGCCAGATTCTCCAGGGGTATCCTTTGTGTGGGTTGTGTGTGCTCTCCTGTTATAGTTGAGCCTTAATTGCTTTTACGCATCAACGAGAGGGATTAATCCTCAGGTTGGTTGGACGTGAGGACTGGTCACGACCACAATGGAGGCACAGTTGTGCAGGGGCTGATCCTACAGAGCAGGATTTGCTTTAGCAGGTCTCTGGTGCCTGCCCAGTCTGCCCTTTGGGTGTGTCATTTGCGGAGGTGGTTGGGTGGTGCCCTAGTGTGGTCTGAGCTGGCTATTGGGTGTGTTAGTTCTGGGGCCTTTGGGAGGGGCGCCCGTGCAGGCCAAGGTCAACCACAGCTTGTGCCCTGCCTGGGGCCACTTAATATAAGCCACAAAGTGATCTGCAGATGGTTGCCATGTATGCTGGGCTAGTAGGTGCCTGGGAGAGATTAAGGTGTGAACTGAGGCTGGCTGCTACTAGTCCCAGGCTTGGGGCTGCTCAGCAAGAGGAATGAGGCATGCTGAGGCCATGTACTACTTGTATGGGGTTTGTGAACCTTCAAGAGACTTTAGGAAATTCCATAGCATAAGCCAAGACAGGCCATTTGTGTGGAAAAGCCAGAAGAAGTGGCTTGGGTAGGCTCACACCTTGGGAGGGGCAGGGTCTCAGGGAATCACCTGGGCAGGGCAAGCAGTGTCAGCCAGGTCGATAAAGATTCAGATATGGCACCCACTTGTGTCTGCACACTGGGAGTGAGGAAGGGCTCAACACAGAGACAGTAGCTTCTATCAGCACTTCTGTCTGGGAGAAAGCTGCCCCTCCAGCCCTGCCCCTGAAGCCAGACAACTCGGTCACTCTCCGTGTGCCCCTGATGCCTTTCAAGCTGCTATCCCAGTGCTGGAGCTCAGAGCGAGCAAGTCTGTCAGCAGTAAGTCCACGCCGGCCCTTTAAGAGAAACACCTGGTACTCCAGCCTCCCTCTGTGTCACTCAGCCACCATACCTACTGGTCTTCACAGCCAGAAGTTGTAGGGACTCCTCTTCCTGGCACTAGAACCCTGGCCTGGCGAGCTCGGTGTGGGGCTGGGACCCCTTGGTCCTCTGGGCGGACCTCCGCAGCTGAGAGATCCCTCCGGATTCTCAACCACCACATGCAGATGTGGGAGAGCCTATTCCCCAGTCTCCGCCCCTCCTGTGAATCTCGAGGTGGCCTTTTCTGTATGTCCTTAGTTATAGGACTTCTGTTCAGCCAGACTGTAGGCAGTTCTCAACGACGGTTGTTCTGTAGTTCAGTTGTAATTTTGAAATGGTTATGGAAGGAGGCAAGCACAGTGTTTCTCCATCTTAACCAGAATTTTATTTTGATTTGACACAGCAAAAATACTACTAGGAACTTACCCCTACAGATTTATTTGAAAAATACATCACAGTCGTGCTTACAACAACAAAACCCTGGAAGCTGCCTCACTGCTAGACAATATAGTCTATGTGATTTCAATTCTTTAAAATTTTTGAGGCTTGTTTTATGACCTAGGTTTGGTCTATCTTGATATATGTTCCATGGACGCATGAAAAGAACGTACTCTGCTTTTGTTGGATAGAATGTGTTTTATAAACATCAGTTAGATCCTGTTGGTTGATGGTGGCCTTGAGCTCTCCTGTGTCCTCACTGATTTTCTGTCTAGTTGTTACATCAGTTATCGAGAGGGAGCATTGAAGTCTCCGACTCTATTGGGGATTTATGTAGCTCTTCTCGCAGTTGTACCATTTTTCCCCCATATATTTCATAGCTTTCACTGGATACATACCCATTAAAAAGCAAGCAGTCCATTCAGAAAATGTATGATGTGATTAAAGAAATATTTTGTGGAAGAGTATATACAGATGGCAAATAAGCCCATGAAAAGAAGTTTAACATCATTCTTTATACAGGAAATTCAAAGTAAGGTCACAGTGACATGTCACTGCACATCTGTTCGGACAGCTAAAATAAAATAAAATAGTGATAATATGAAATTCTGACGAGAATTATTTCAAGAGAAATGATCTCATACATGACTGGTGAGGATATGGACTGGCCCAGCCACTCAGGATATAGTTCAGCAGTTTCTTGAATAACTAAAAATACACTTACATTATGACCCAGCAATTTCTCTCCTGAACATTTATCCTAGAGAAATGAAAACTTCTGTGCACACAGAAACCTGTGTATGACTGTCGCAGCAGCTTTATTTTTAATAGCCCAAAACTGGATTCAACCCAAAACTGTGAGCAGGTGACTGGTAAACTCACCTTGAGACGCTGCTAAGCAATAAAGAGGCAATATTAAATTCCCAACGACCCAGAGGCATCTCAAGGGCATTTGCTGAGTGCAGGGGTGGGGAACCAATCTCAAAGGGTCAGATTCCATATGATTCCATTTATATAACATAAAATGACAAAGTTGTAGAGATGGAAGAGAGATTAGCAGTTGTCAAGTGTTAGGGCTGGCGGAGGAGGGAACGGCGAGTGCAATTATGAAAGGGTAAGTCGAGAGCGAGCTCCACCGTCCGTGATGGGGTAATTCTGTGTTTTGATTGTGGTGGTGGTTACACAGATCTATGCGTGTGATGAAATAACATACTAGATACCCACCTTTGGGGTAAACTGAGGGGAACATAAGTCCTCACAGTCCTGTCTTTACAAGCTCCTGTGAATCTCCAATGATGTCAGGGCACAAATTCAAAGAGAGTGAAGTCTGAGTCTACATTTATGACGTTTAAAAACGGGCAAAAATGCATCTGTGCTGTTAGAAGTCAAGAGAGTGGTTACTCTCGGTAGGGCAGTGAGCAAAGAGGGCAGGTGGGGGCTTTTGGGCACAGATTCCCTGTTTCTTGGTCTAGGTGCTTATTACATAGGTGTGTTCATGAAACTGAACACATAATTTTTTACCTTTTCCCTATTTTGTCACATGCTAATAAAAAGTTATAATGAATGAAATGGGGGGAGGGTGCTCGGTTTCCTGTGGAATTACCCACGGAAGGCTGTGTGAGAGCGATTTCCTCTGCAGAGGGGGCTAGGAGGCATCCCCCTTATTATTTTATACTCATCTGGCCATTTGAATTAAAATCAGTGTATACTACAGAGCCTGTGGGCTGTCTCTAGCCAGAGGCCCAGCAATGACCTTGCTGGCCCTGCAGTTGCCTCTTGGCCTTGGGCTGGCTCCTGTGACATCACCTCCTACGTTGCGAGGATAGGGTCTTTCAGCCTCTAACTGGCCAGGGTTGAGACAGCTGTCACTGTATACCGTGTATCGTTTCATCAGTCCCCATGGCTTTTCTGCATGATTTCCTGGAACGGTGGGGCCACGGGGCCCCTCCCTGGGCAGAGTGGCTGGCCGGTGGTTTTTCTTGACTGCATGACTCTACTGTCCTCCAAATAATTTCAGTCCCTTCGACTGTCCCTTACCATACCTGTCATATCACCAATCCATTCTCTTCACTTATAGAACCCAATCCTTCCTCCAAGTCCTAAATTTCCTAGCAAGTCTTGGGCGGAATGGAGAGAGCATGAGATTTGGAGCTAGACAGATTCCTATTCCATCCTGGATCGTTCTGCTGACTATAAAGTCTTTCCCGCGGGCCAGATGTGAGATGCAGAAACAGATACCTTCCTGCTTCCAGGATTAAATGTGACCATGTAAATAAATACTCAGTGCAGCATCTGGCACATGGTGGGAGCTTGATAAATATCACCTTCCATCCCTGGGAATCCATGGACCCAACCCTGCCCATCTCCCCCTAAAGCAGTCTCCTAAGACACTTGCTTTCTAAACTATTCAGCAAGCAAAATATGCTTGCTCATGTCCATTTTATGCAAATTCATGACTTAAACTTAATTGTAAACTCAAGGAGGCCAGAAATCACACTTGGCCTCCTCGATGCTCAGCCCAGCATCTTGCACACAGGAGGTCCTCGGTAAATGTTGGCATCATACCGACTGCCTCTTAACAGCCTGAGTTCTGCATCTGCCCCTGTGGACAATGCTGAAGCTGAAGTTCAAAGAGGATTTAAAGGTGCAGTAATACAATCAAACACTGCAGCCACCCACCCAGCACCCATCTGAGCATCCAGGGAGCCTGTGAAAAAAAATCAAGGCCATGTCTCCAATCAGTCTATGACAGCCACTTAGCAGCTGCGTGACCTCGGACAGGTTACAAAGTCTCACCGAACCTGCATGTCCTAGCTCACGTGTTACCATACTGCCCGCCCCACAGAGCCTTCGCACACCTGAATGGCTGGAACATGCAGCAGCTCGGGCTCAAGTTGGCTCACCTGTCCTTTCCCTCTGGGCCACCAAGCTAAGAGTCCCACTGCACGTTGCTGAAAGATCTTCATCCCTGGTTTCAGGCCTGTGGAGTCCCCTCATCTGTCATGAATGACTTCCATTCATGAATTACTTGCAGGCTGGTCCTTCAGAGACCCCCGATACCCCTTCTTTCTGAGGCCCACACAACACGTGTCAGATGGGGATTGAGCTCCAGCTGTGTGCCAGGTGGGGGGTACCGTCCCCATCATCGCGAAGCTTATGCTTGGGAGCAGTTCTGTCCCAAAGAAAGAAAATGCCAGCCACGTTGATAATATCAAATTTTCTAGTAGTCACATTAAAAAACTAAACAGAAAGAGGTGAAGTTTCAATAATCTATTTTGTTTAATCCAAATACATTAAAGATCATTTCAACTTGTAATCAATATAAAAATAATTGATAAGATACTTTACCTTTTTTTGTGCTACGTCTTTGAAATCGAATGTGATCTTTACACCTTCACCACCTCTCACTTTGCACAGACCGCATTCCAAGTCCCCAACATGTGGCTGGTGATGTCATCCCGGGCAGCAAGGCTCCATCACGAGCATTTTGAGGTGGTTGTCTTGGCGACGCCCAGCAGGCTCGTCTCGCTGAGGTCTCGTTCCTGCTCTCTTTGTTCCAGGGCCAGCTTCTGAGCATCTCGGCCGCCTACGGGGACCTGGAGACCGTCCGGTACCTTCTCACCCAGAGACAGGTGCAGGTCCCGACGGAGCCCACCGACGACAACGCAGCCGTGGTGGCGGCGCACTTCGGGCACACGGACGTTGTGCACGAACTGCTCGAGTCTCTGCCAGGTAAAGCCCAGGGTGAGAGCCCTTCGCCGCCTCTCAGGGGGCCACCTTCATCCTAGGAATCAGGCATTTGGGGGGCCGCACCCCAAAATGTGTATTGCTTCACACGTCTGCCAATCACGAGCTCCACTGGCAACACCACACCCCACATACCGCTCCCTCTCACTCACAGGGGACATCCAAAAACAATATGGATCCATGGTTTGTTTTTTTTTTTTAATTAATAGACTTTACCTTTTAAAAGTTTTAGGTTTTCAGAAAAATTGATGGGAAAATACAGAGAATTCCCATACCCCCCCAATAGTTTCTCTTTTGTGTGAGTGTGGTACATTCGTTACAACTGATGAAACAATTATTGACATCGATCCATTATTACTAACTAAAGTCCATAGTTTACGGTTGTGTATTCTATGGGTTTTGACAAATGCATGATGACATGTATCCACCATTACTGTATCGTATGTATCACACAGAACCAGAACCATTTCACTGCTCTAAAAATTCTCTGTGCTCCACATATTCATCCCTCCCTCCCCCCAACCCCGGACAACCACCTATCTTTTTACCGTCTTCATAGTTTTGCCTTTTTCCAGAACGATGTAGAGTTGGACTTACACAATGTGCAGCCTTTTCAGACTGACTCTGTTCACCTAGCAATATTCATTTAAAAGGTTCCTCCGTATCTTTTCATGGCTTGAGAGCTCATTTCTTTTTGTCATTCATTAATATGACGTTGTCTGGAGGTTGCTTTTTTTAGTAATGTGTGATGTTGCTTTTTTAGTAATAAGGAATTTTTTTCTCTTGGTACATGCAAGGTGTCTTTTCATTTCCATGGTGGCCTCGGATTGGCAATGCTATACAAGTCAGGCATCGCTGCAGCTATAGGCTGAGGCATGGCCTTGGTGGTGATCTTTGGGAATTAGGATTTTGCTTAGGTGCCGGGCGGGCTTCGCGGGTGTGGGACAGTACAGCCACACCGGGCCCCATATTTAGAAGGTCTCCTCACTTGGTTTAATGCTCTGCAGTCACCATCTTGAAAATTTTAATAGTTTCTAAACAGGGGAGCCCAGAAATTATGTAGCAGTCCTGTTGGGGGTGTCCAACCCTGTGCTTTGAAGTTGATTTGCACTCAGAGTTGGTTGTGAGCTGGTGCCCCCTCTTCTGGGGGGAGAATGAGGTTACGGACAGAAATCAGGAGAGTGTCTCAGGGCTCATGAATGCAGACTGGGTCAGCGAGACACAGGAAGGGAGGAGGAGCTCACAGCTGACTCCCTCTCTGCAGGGTCCCCAAGGGTAGCTCTGTGCCAGCCCGAGAGTCTACACCAGCTGACTCACGCCCCTAACTGCACAGCCTACACTTCCTGAGCATTTGCAAAGTATTGGCCACTCTACGGAACTTCACAGACACGGGGACGTGTAAAAGGTGGTCCCACCCCATTAGTGGCTCCTGGGCAAGCAGAGGAGAAATCAAAGCAGAAAGGAGTGACCCTGGGCAGCATAATCACACTGAGGCGGAAGTGTTTACACAGTGGTCTGTGAGCACTCATCAGGGAACGGGCTCATCTGCATGCAAGATGGGGTCCTCAAGGGGAGCGGACACATGAGCTGGGCTTTGCAGGGTGAATAGGAGTTTTCTTGGTGGGTGTTCGCTTTTGCAGAGCAGGGAACTTGGCTGGACCCGGGCATGGTTTTTGGCCGCTCCCAGGGTCATCCCATCTTTAACTCAACTCAGGACAGTTGCTGAAGACTGAAGGAGCCCAGGGCATCACTCTGGACCCTGGGGAAGTGCAAAGATGGGCAGTCAGTGTGAGCCCTCTGGGAATTTGCAAACCGTAGGGGGAAGCAGCCATGGGCTGGAGTAAGGTAAGACCAAAAGCTACACAAGAGGCAGCTGGAGAACAAGGGAGGGTGAGAGAAGAGGAGAGAGGAAAGACTCCCGGGGCGGGCACGCCATTGTGTTATCATGAGCATCATTCGAAGTTCATCGTTGTATAGTTCTTGCTCTCTGTAGCTGAGCAGGGGTGGCGAGAGGGAAGAAGAGGAAGGGCAGAGCCTCGGTGGGACTCTCCCTGAGTCTCGTGGATTGGGTCTCAGAGAATGCACGGAGGGTCTCGGAGGGTTTCGGGGGGTCGAGAGAGCACCCCTTGACTTTCGCTAAAGCAAGGCTCAAGTCCTAACTTGGCCATTTACCGACTGTGGGACCTTCAGTGAGCCCCTAAATCTCTCGGAGCTTTAGTTTCTTCGTAATGAAAGTATGGCTGTGAAGGTAACACCTGCCCCCTGAGACGGGCACATTTCCATCCTCGACAGCAGCGTGACGTCTGGGTTCCTCTGTCCTCAATCTTTAGAGGGGAGGAGTTGGGCATCGTCTCTTCTCTGATCCTGTATCTCCTCCTTTGAATTGTTGACTTTACTTCTCAGAGGAAGACGAAGAAGAGACATTTACTTAGCACTCGCTGTGGCCCCGGCCCTTGGCCGGGTGCCTTATGTGCAGGATTTCAATGCCTGCCGTCTCACCCTCACCCCGGGGTCCTGGTCCATTTCCCATTGTGGAGGGATGGGTCACTCTCGGTCCTTGGGAGCACATGGTTCCTGGGGACTTTCCACTTCTGGGAACGAGACAGTGTCACGATGCAATTGGGAAGTGTCACTGTGGGAAATGAGATCATTTTCCCATGGCCGCTAGATCCCAAAGACGTTGCAGCACTTTGCACTTGAAGATATTATAACACTGCAGCCCATGCCATCTCTATCACTCAGTGTGCAAAGTGCTAGCTCATCCTCGAATTACGTGGGTGGTTCTTTCAAGGAGTAATTCTCAGTTTTAGGTTGTAGAATGAGATCTGTATCTTTCACCGAAGTTTTTCTTAGACTCATGAAAATAATATATGAAGATTACAGATAATTTAGCAACGCAAACAAGTGTTAACACTCTAAGAACATAACGACGTAACTTAGTAAATTATGGCAGCCACTCGTCATGCATTATGTCATATACTCCTGGCATGAAACCTGGGAGGGTGGATGTTCTTGTTCACATTTGACCAATGGGTAAACTGAGTCGGAGAGAGGTTAAGAAATGCGTCCAAGATTACGCAGCTAAAATGTTAACTCTGAACTGTGGGAGTCCCCTGAGTGTGATGCTGCCCTAGGGACGAGGTCAGGGCTGGGGACGGGACGGAGGTGAGGGGCGTGTTCAGAGTTCCACTCTGCGACACCCGCTCCTCGTCTTCTCTCCACACATTCATTTTTCATTCAGTGACAATCACACCATATGCTGTTTTAAATGTCGCTTTTCCTCACTGAACGTTGTCCAATGAACAGGTGCGTTTAAAACGATATGGGGAATGTCATATGCTATTCAAGAGGACTCTTCCAGAAGGCACGGTCAATTTGACCAGCGGCTTTCAGCTGGAAGCGGGACAGCCGGGTCTGGGGGATGGTCAGAGGGGCTGAGAGCAGAGTGGGGACGGTCCGTGCCCTGCGGTGACACCGGCCTTTTGCTCTCTCCGCTCCCGCCAGGCTCCTGCAGCCCCCAGCGGCTGCTGAACTGGATGCTGGCCCTGGCTTGCGAGCGGGGACACCTGGGGCTGGCGAAGCTCCTGGTGCTGACCCACGGGGCCGACCCCGAGAGCTACGCCGTCAGGAAGAACGAGTTCCCGGTCATCGTGCGCCTCCCGCTCTACGCGGCCATCAAGTCCGGTGGGTCGCCCGTCAGCCCCGCCCGCGACACCGGCCGCGCTGTCGGGACCCTGGGCGTCCTGTTCGTTGTTCCTGTTTCAGAATGTCAGCATCTTCCCTCGTTCCCGTCACCTCACCCTGCCAGGGGGTTTCACGGGCGGACGGGGACCGGTCATGGCGGGCGGGAGGCACTCCAAAGGGCAGAGTCCCACACAGACTCTGTCACTCACGGGGGTGTGACACATTGCGGGGAGTCGTAGAGAAGTCCAGCCGGCACTTTCTGTTCCCATTTCACCTGTCCGCATCTGCCATTTGGGACAGTTGTGACACGTTCCCCATGTCAAGTGCCCTTCACTTTCTGTTTTCTGTGCCCTAGGGAATGAAGACATCGCCATATTCCTGCTGCGGCACGGAGCCTTCTTCTGCTCCTACATCTTGCTGGACAGCCCTGACCCCAGCAAACACCTCCTCAGGAAGTACTTCATCGAAGCCAGCGCCTTGCCCGGCGGCTGTTCGGGAAAAATGGTGAGTGGCCACCACCTACACATACAGGGACAAGGAAGAGGGGCTGTGTGTCCACGTGAAATGGTTCTCAGCCGTGAGAAAGGACATCTTCCTGCCGTTCGTGACAACAGGGAGGGACTCTGAGGACAGTGTGCTAAGAGGATGAGTCAGAGACAGACAAATGCTGTCTGATCATCTCACTTATGTGTGGAACCTGAGAAACTCAGACGCATTCATAGAAGCAGAGAGGAGGTGGTTTGCCAGGGCCTGGGGCTGGGGTAAATTTATAAATTCAGTTAAAAGACAAATAAGTTCTAGAGATCTAATGTGCAGCGTTGTTATTGTAATTAATAACATTGTATTATACACTTGAAAGTTTCTAAGAGAATAGATTTTAAATATTCTCACCACAAAAAAAAATAGTAATCAAACGACACGATGCACACACTGGCTGACACCTTCATCTTGTAATATACGTGTATTTAATCCACACATTATACACCTTACATTTGCACAATGTTATACGTCAATCATATCTCAATGAAAATGAAAAAAAAAACATACACATGGTTTAGTTTAACTTTTCCATTTTAATCCAAAAAAAAAAAACAGTATCGCGTTACTTACATTACCTTTAACTCAGCTTTTTAGATTTAGCTGTTTGTTCTGGGCTCTCTCGAGCACAATTAATGTCTCTGCAACTCATTCTTTTAAATATGTGCCTTAAATCGGTAGAGCAAATGTAGCTGAGTTGGCTCAGCCCTTGTCTTGTTGGTGGACGTTTAGGTTATTTTTGGGTTTTCCTTCCTTGTAATAGAGCCTGGTTTTCTAGGATATTTGCTTATGTGACTCAAAGTCCTACAGGTGGACGGCTATGGGATCACTTCCCCAAAAAGCTGTGGTGAGTCCCAGCTTCACCAGTAATATATGGGAATTTCTGTCCCCTCACCTTGGCCAACACCAGATATCCAGGAGACTTTAAACTTCTGCCTGTCTGATGGGCGAACATGATGTCTACTTCTTTTAATGTCCTCAGATGTCTCCTCGTTTTAATGTCCTCATTTTTATTATTAATAACGTCGAGCATCTTTTCCTATTTCCATGAGCTGCTTGCATTTCCCCCTTATGTGGGTCGCCTATTACTGTTTGTTGATTATTTTTCTAAAGAGTTACATCTCGTCCTCACTTTAGAGGGCCTCTTTGTATAATCGAGATTTTAAGCCTTTATTTATCATACCTGTTGCCAATATTTTTCCCAATCTGTTATTTTTCTTTCATCTGTTATCTTTTGCAAAAACAAAGATATAAGAATATATGATCAATTATGTCTATCTTTTCCTTTGTGGCATCTGTATTATAGAAGAAGGTCACTTCCACCTCAATTTTATATAAATATTCTCCTAGTTTCTTATAACGTTTTTATTTCTCACATTTTAAGCTTTGGTTTTTCTGGTATTTTTTTGTGTACAAGGTACGAGGAAGAGAGTCTAGCTTTCATCTCTTCTAGATAGATGGATAGTTATTCCAGAACAATTTTTAAAATAAAGCTTTCTTTTGCCTCTGAATTGAAATGTCACAATTGTCATTTACCCTAGTTAGACCTGTTTCTATTGTGGAAATCTCTGTTCTGTCCCAGCCTATTAATTCTGAGCAATTCCTTTTTTTTTTTTTTTTTTTTTGGATTACAGGCATTTCATTTCAGCCTTACAACCTGTCAATGCAAGTTTTCTACTCATTATTTGTTTTACAAAATTCTCTTGATTACTATTAGATGTTTTCTCTTCTATTTTGTGCATTTCTCCTGGTGACTTTATTGGTATTCATTTATGTTCTTTAAACGATACTGTATCGTTGTATCATTTTCTCCATAAAGATCCTGAACCTGTTTTGTTTATTTGTGTCTTCTTTAAATTGTTTTTGCCACTTTTTGAATGGCGTATATATAATTCTTTTCCATTTTCATCTCCAACTTGTTATTCCCCATCTGACAAAAAGCTCTGTTTACGTTTATTTAGTCCCCTACCAACTCCTCCTATTAATTCTAGTAATTTTTAGGAGAGTTCCTTGAGACTTTTAGGTATGTGACAAAGCCATCGACAAATTCAAAACAGATTTGTCCCTTCTTTTCTAATATTTATAGAACTTATTTCACATTGTATTTGCATCATTAGACATTTCAAAAGTTGAGTAATGATGATGATAGCAGATGTATCTCTTGGTTCTGATTTGCTATAGATTTTCGGTAAATAGGCTGTTGTTGCTAGGTAGTTTCTGTGTATGCCTTTTTGCTTTTATTAGGATAGGTTTCTGAATATCATCAGAGCCCATTTTGGCAGCTATTACTATATCACCTTTTCTACCTTAATTTGTTTATGTAATGAACACCGACATTGACCCTATCTTTAATTTTTGTAATAAATACTAATTGGCTTTCTTACTGTTGCATTTGATCTACTGATATTTTATTTATGATTTTTTTTTGTATCTCTATTTCTAGCTGAGTCGATCTATAATTTTGTATTTTTCTTGTTTTTATGACGTTTTGGTATAAGGCTATGCTACCTTTATAAGATGGCTTAGGGAACTTTTCATCTTGCTATGGGCTGGAGAAGTTTCCTAGGAAATAGTCATTGTTAAAAGTTAATTAGGTAAAAGTTATTTTTTATTTTCAGACGTATTTTAAAGTCTGGTCAATTCAGGTTGTCTGCTTTCCCTTATGTACAGTTCACAAAGTTGAATTTTGATAGAAAACCATCCATTTCTTTTAGATTTTTTAACGTGCCATCGTGGTGTGCGATATTTGCATTTTACCTGTGCTTCTTTTCTTCTATATCTGTAGTTATGTTTTCTTTTTTCACTTGTGATGTTGAACAGTTTTACTTGGTCTCTTTTGAACTTAATCAGACCAGCCAGAGATGTATATATTCTAGGGTCCTGTTAAGGAACTCGCTAGATTTCATTTATTCCTTTAAGGTTTGTCGTATGTATTTCATTAATTTTAGCTTTTATCTGTACTAGGCCTTCTTCACCTCTCCTCTTTGAGTATTTTATGGCTGGGCTTGTGTCTCTGGCGTGAGATCTCCTGGGTCTAATTTGTGCTCCAGGCTTCATTGCTCAAAGACCTCCATCTGGTAACTTTACCTGTCTGTGTCTTGGTTTCCTCATCTAAAAAATAGAGCAAGCAAGTACCTGTCTCAAAGGGATGCTTGACAATTACATGTGGTCATATTTGTAACATTCTAATAACAGCGTCTGGCACCTGGTAAGTACCTAATAGATAACAGATGTTAGCTATTGTCCTTGTAGTTCTTTTTCAGATTTCCTGAGTTGAATATTTATTTCGGGCTTTTTACCTCTAATTTTGGCTTGTTGAATGCATCATTTAAGTTTTTTATGCGCTCCGTTGTCATCAGAATCTGGAACACACACATATACGTACACAGATGTGTCTGTATATGAGTACATACGTATTCCCTTCTCCTGCTGGTTTTGTGTAGCTCTCACAAGATTCTACTAGTTTTTGCTCTATATCCCTGGTTTATGACCCAAGAATACTTATTTTCGTTACGACAAAAACTGCTTCATTTTGCTAATGTTTCTACCTTTAAATTGGCTTTGTCTGCGCTTCACGCGGCCACACTCTCTTCGTTTTTGCATCAACTTGTACACATTTCACACATCTCTATTTGTAGTTGTCTACTAATTTTTGTCTCTTCATCCAGGTGCATTTCTTATAAACAACATTCCATTTGTAATCCTGTCCAAGAGCGTGTCTTTGAGGCAGCCACCCAACTCACACTGCATGGGACCTGTCACGCGGGTTTATTCCTTCAATCTTTTTGTGTTATCTTTATTACTATTTCCTTTTACTCTTCCCTTATTTTTGCTGGTTTCTGGCTTCTAAAGAATATGGATATTCTCCTTTCTGTGATTCAGGACCTCTCTGAGCCTTGGATGTTTTCCTCAGTTATAAAACAGGGATAAATATCTGCCGTAGAGAACAGCCATGCACTTAGCACGGGGCCTGGCACATAGTAAGAGCTCAATAAATATTAGTTATGTAATAGCCTCGTGTTGCAAAAGAAAGAGCCATGATCTAACGCTTTATATTTGCCTGCTGCTTGGTGTTTCTCTTAGCGCTTTCTTATCATACTTGATCTTCACGACACCTGGGTGAGAACTACAGCGAATGTAATCTGTTTTACAGATGAAAATGTTGAGGTTTAGAGACACTTTGTTACTTGCCCAAGGACAGCAAGTACTAAACAGTGAGGCTTAGCCAGGACTTGCGTCCCCTGAACTCAGGGCTTTTCCCCATTTCGTGGTCCCTGAGCTGCACCTGCCAACCCTTGCATGTCATCCGTGGTGCTCCCACTTTGCTGTCCCTTAGAATTCCTGGGAGCTTTTAAACATCCCGACGCTCAGCCCACACCCTACACTGAAATCCGCATCTCTGGGGCGCACCCCGCATCGGTAGTTTTAAAACTTCCCCAGGCGATCCCAGCGTGCGCCCAAAGTTGTTCCAAACCTGTGATTTAGATTTTCTTGGCTTAGGGTTAAAAGCAAAAATCATTGGCATCTGTGTCCGTGACCTTTTTTACCGGGTAAACAGTTGCTCCGTTTGCCAAGCGAGGCACGGAGCGTGGGAGTGAGTCTCATATTCTGCAAACGAGAGGACAAAAGAAAAGACAATGTTGCTTTTCTTCTCCTTGGCCCTTTTGGGTAGAATCAGGAGAGAAAATGAAATTACAGTGCAAGCCTGAGTCATAGGGAAGCATTGGGCTTCCCCAAAACAGGTGGTTTTTTTTTTTTTTTTTTTTTTTTTTTAATTCAAGCGAATTTCAGCGGGCGTGGTGTCTGGTGGCCCTCAGTCTCTGACCTGTGACAGCACATTCACTCTGTGCTGCTGGCACAGAGAGGGGGTGAGTCCAGAAGGGTCCAGCCATGGCTCAAGAACCACAGGTAAGACCTCCCACCTTGCCAGGCGTCCAGTAGGATCGAACTAGCATTTTTGGTTCAAAATATTGAGGCAGACAAAATATCAAGGTGCTTTACTGCCACGTATCCGTGGCCTGAAAACTCTCTTGACTTTGCCGGCGGTCGTGGTAGTGACCTTGCTGAAGCAGCCACCGTGTTTCCGTGTGTATTTGTGAGCTGCCTTCCCCAGCAGCGAGGTGGTATTTTTTTTTTTTTTTTTTAATGTAATGACTACCCCCATGGAAGCCACGGCCGGTGGCGGCTCAGATCCCTCCCTCACGCCTCTGTGCCAGGCATCTGGTGGCTGTCAGGCCGCTAGGACCTACCTGCCCCTGACAGAGAACAGGGAACTGCAGACAAATCCACATTGATTTTCCACCGGCAGCAGCCGGCTGCTTAAGTTCTGAGTGCGTTTGCTCAGGAAGGTCCACGAGCCCCCAGCATGTGGCCTGGGACCCACTTTTAAAAGAGCAACAGCAAAACCACATGGGACCTGGACGAAACCGCGCCCTGGCTCTGGCTGTCCGTGCCCCTTGCTTGGAAGCCACCAGACTCTTGCCTGAAGGTTTAAGGAGTCGGCCTGCATTCGCAGTGAATGTCCGTGTTTGCTTTGTTGCCATGGGAAACAGCAAGACTTTGATGCAGGCAGGCCCAGAAAGGAGCAGGAAGCCCAGCAGTGCCTGGAGAGGCTAACAGGCCCGGGCGTAGCCGAGCTCGGTCCCCGTCAGCAGCGAGAAGGCCAGGCCGGAGGGCGTGCGGGGGCCGCTGGAAGTGTTGGGAGTGGCCGGCGCCCAAATTCACTTTGAAACAACCCGATGTGGGGAACCAGGACTTTCCTTTGAAAAGTTTCCAAATGAGATCAACTCTGGTGGCTAACCTAGAAAGGAACATTTTTATTATTGTTGTTGTCACTTTCGGGAGCAGCTCTGGCTCATGTACCTTAAGAATTCCTGGTGGCCCGCCACTCTGATAGCTGTGCCTGTGCCCAACACACTCTCAGAGCTGAAGCAGGCCCCCTCCATCCGCACCATCCGCCGGCCTCAGGCTTGTGTTTGCAGGGTCTCGGGAAGGCACAGGGGCAGCAAGCATGGCCTCGGCCTTGCGGGGCCCGTGCAAGTGACAGACGGCACTGGCCAAGTGGGGGGCGCGTGCTCCCCAGAGGGCCCGATACGTCTGACGCGGGCAGGCAGCCTCTCCTGGGGGACACAGGGCCTCTGGGGCTCATCCTTGTCCTAGGTCAGGCCTGGACTTCGGTGCCAAGGGTTTTATTCGCGAGCGTTACAAGTTCAAGGGCATTTCCACGTCCACTGCCCCTTCCTTGGTCTCTCACTAGCGGGCATGGGAACAGGCGGTCCCAGAATCAGGCCCCTGGAGCAGCAGGGCCTGGCCGGGAAGAGGCAGCGCTGAGCGACTCTGCCCACGGCCCGGCCTTTTCACCACCGGCTTGTGGGTGGGGGAGGAGACACCCCATCACCTGCCCTTCGAAAGTCGCGAAGTCAAACTCGGGACTGTTCTGGGCCTCTTTCTGCCAGCTCCACTTTTCTTGTGCCCTGATGAGGCATTTAGCCCGTCATTCTACACATCGGTTTTCTCCAGTTCATAAATACGGATTCTCCCCACCCCTCTCGTGCCCTGTTCGCATGCTTTCTCTATGAGCTAGAAAAAGCGGCTCCATCCCCGTGGTGAGTGCATCTTGGAACCCGGAAAAGGATACGAAGCTCATGTGGCAGGTTAGCTTTGTGTCACCTTTGAATCACCAGGTCACCGCCCAAGTAGGCGTTCACAGTCCTACTGTATCTGAACACAGACCGCAAAGCGGCAATTATACGAACCATGTGTTTCTGGTTGAAAATGGAGAAAACGATTAATGGAGATGCAGAAATAGTAAAACTATTATTTCAACTTATGCCGCAAACTAGAAAATACAAGAAAAGAAGAGAAATATAATTTCTCAAATGTCATTGGAACTACTGGGTATCAGCATAAAGAATTATATTCATGATGGTATAAGTGGATTCTAGACTTAAAATTCTTAACTAAAAGTTAAATGATGAAAACTCATTAGAATATATTTTTAAAAGCATATATATTCCAATTATAAAAGGGAGATGATTACATTTCAAAATTTTAAAGGTATACAAGGATATATAATCAGAAATAAGATGAATGTATTCATATATTAAAACTACATATAGTAAAATATGATTTAAAAATGTGAAAAAGAAAATCAATAGAAAATATTTTTTAAAAAGAACTGACAAAAACTTAAACCCCAAATAGACCATCAATGCAATTATATATCAGTTGATAATTGAACTGAATGTGTATAGATCGCCTACTAGATGATGGGGACCCAGCCGTGACCAAGCCAGAACCGTGGCCTTTGCCATCACATTGATTATCAATTTCACTGGGTAAAAAGTTATAAGAAATAAACACTCAATTTTCACAGAAGAACACACAGGCAGTAAATCATGGTATGGAAACATATACAACTGTATTGGCAATTACAGAAATTCAAATTCAAACAACTTGAAAGTGCTGTCACATGCCGATTAAACTAGCAAAAATAAATACGAATGCTGAGTAAGACACTTGGCAGGGTCATAGAGAAATGGGCACACCAGCGCCTTGCTTCTGACACCGTAAATCGGTTCCATATGTGTGGAAAGTAATTAGCATCATGTGACAAAAACTATAAAATTCGTTTCTCCCAGCGAACTGTTTTGAATTTGGTGTTTCCTTTCTGAAAGATACCTTTAGGACATAACTCAAAAGTTTGCCACAAACATGGCCACAGCCCTGTTATTTCTAAGAAGAAGGAACTCGGGAGAGAATCGAGAACGTGCAGCCGCGGGAGAGGCTGTCCCCGCTTCGTGCCTGTGGGGCGGGCAGCGCAGAGCCAGAAGGAAACACGCCCCCCCGCACAGCACTGCGCCCCTACCCCAGACGCCTCTCACCTCAGCCCCCCACGACATCCTCAGGAGGGCCGTCTTAACCCGCCGGCCTGGTCAGACGCCCTCTTCTATCTCTCGGAGCTTCCCGTCCATGTTATTCATAGCGCTCAACAAAGTTCGAGGTCATCTGTGTGATCTTGATGAATGTCTATTTCTCCATTTGACTTGAAGCTTCTCAAAAGCAGAGAAGTTGGCCTATTTTGCTCACCTTGTGTTTGTCCTTCAGTGTAGAGCCCAGAACTGGATGGATGGATGGATGGATGGATGGATGGATGGATGGATGGATGGGTGGATGGGTGGATGACTGGATGGACGGATGGATGAGTAGATGGATTGGATGGATCGATGGATGGGTGGATGGATGGATGGATGGATGGATGGATGGATGGATGGATGGATGGATAGATGGACAGATGGACAGATGGATGGGTGGGTAGATGAATGGATGCATTAGATCGGTGGATGTATGGATGGATGGATGGATGGATGGATGGGTGGGTTGGTGGATGGATGAGTGGATGAACAAGTGGATGGATGGATGGATGGATGGATGGACAGACGGGTGGATGGATGGTTGAAATTTTATATTTGCAGTAACCTCCCTTCCATTTGCATAGGACTTCATAGCTAACAAAGTACTTTGCCAAACATTCTATTTTAATTCCCTATACAATCCTATGAGGTAGAAATTTTTGTCTTTATTTGAAAGTTAAGGAAACTGAGGCTCCTCTGGATAGTATGTTAAGTCCTTAGTTAACTGAAGAGGTAATATTTTTATTTCTTTTTTCTCTCTCTCAAATAGCTGTTAGAAAAATTCTAAGTTGGAACTAGCTTATAAGCTTCCAATTTTCAAAAGGAATGACTAAAATACTATTAGAGGGAAAGCTCAGTGTTTTTTAAGCCTTATTTACCTATTTTTAATTTTAGAAAAAGTGATGAATTAAACACCTTGTGCCATTCAGATGATCAAATGAGGACCACATTCCTTTAAGAGTGTGCTGACGGTTTTCCTAAGTCACCACCATGCTTTTTTCTTGGTGTAGGTCCTACTTGGAGGCAGAACTTAAACTTTTGGGTTCAGTTGTTGATTTCTATCAGAGAAGCTTTGGTTACAAGTTTTGAGTCCATGTACATACATGTCATTGGCCTAGAATTTTAATGGCCCTTACAGAATAAGTGGTTTTGTCTTGTGAGATGAAGTTAGTCCTCCATTGATGTAACATAGGGACTATTTGTTCTTTGAAAGATTTGATTGGAGGAAAAAAAAAAAACATTGAATTAGGAGCGTTTGGGAGTGATTCTTTGGTTAGTTTGCTTTTTCAGCTCATATACATTATTTCGATTTTTCTCTTTTTCTGTCACTATGAGAATTTTTAGTTTTGCAAGTTAATCTTGCTTCTCGATAATTTTAGTTGGTTTTTCAGCTATGGCTGAGCAAGTAACTTAAACATCATTTTTTTTGTTGGTTTTTAGATTGTCATTTTCACTCCCAGATGATTAGAGTACATTTTCTTATATGTTTAATTTAGTCAGTTAATTATCAACTTTAATATTTTTTCAAAGACCTTCGAATTGGCTTGACTTATCAACTTCTTTGTTTTTGCTTCATTTTGGTTTTTCTATTCTTAGTCTAATTGTTTCATTTTCTTGCTTTCTTCGAGCTTTCTGTGCTAAGTGGGGCGAGTCTAGTTTATAACGTTTCAGTTTCTCTGTTTTGTAACTGATCAGAGTTATGCATTTTTTTCCAATTATTTGTGATGCTTTTGTTGTTCTAAAATATATGTACTGCTGTTGTGAATTGATTTTTCTCTCCTACCCAAGCATTATTTGAAAGGGCCTGTTTAATAATCAAATTGGACACCTTTTAATTCTGTTTTCATCATTAGTTTCCACTTTTACTTTCCTTTGTCTAGAGATAAGATGTATAGGGGGCTTTTTTCTTTTACTTTTTTCTACTTACTATTCTATTCCTTCATACTCAGAATGTAATCAATTTGTGTGCAAGTTCATTCTATATAAAAACAGAACTCACTCTCCAGCCCCTAATATCTGATGACTTTCCACTGTCATTGCAGTGGGTAGCATTATAATTCCTTTATTTATTATTATTATTATTATTATTATT